>CAMRHE010000038.1:0-1200000 GCA_947044405.1 Leptodactylus fallax | reverse complement strand
ACAGAATCCACTATTAACAATAGGTGATTGTCACAGCCCACAGAGATTGGCGAACTTCTAAAGATTTGTTTTGTTTCAGGTATGGATGACTCGGGACTAAGATTAATCATATTAAACATATAAAAGAAATTTCTCATATGGTGAATGCCGTAGTGGGAAAAAAAAAAAAATCAAAAGTGCAAAATCGCTGTTGTTTCACCATTTCACCTCCCATAAAAAATTTAATAAAAAGTGATCAAAACATCAGACAGTCCCCAGAATGGTATAACTAAAAGGTACATCTGGCCTTGCAAAAAATGTCTTATGCATCTCTGTTCATGAAAATATAAAAAAGTTATGGGTTTCAGAACATTTCGACTCCAGGAAAGTTTTGGAATTTTTTTAAGGGGTTAAAATGTAAAAAAAAAACTATATAAATTTGGTATCCCAAGAATCATATAGACCCATAAAATACAGGTGACCTATTTTTTTGGCTACACAGTGAACTCTGTAAAAACAAATCCCATAAGAAAGTCACACAAATGCAGTTTTTCTCCAATTCCCCCAAATCAGAATTTTTTTCCAGCTTCCCAGTATGTCGTATAGAACATTAAATGTTACCATTACAAAGTACTATTTTTCCCACAAACAGTAAGCCCCCATATGGCTCTGTGAATGGAAAAATAACAAAGTTATGGGCTCCTTAAGGTGGGGAGTAAAAAACGAAAATCATAAATCGAAAAATACCCGCGTGGGAAGGGGTTAATAGTTTATTTGCTTCAGTATTTTCCCCAAATGTCCCTACAATTTCTAATAAAAATTATGCACATCAGTGTCTATGTTTTGTGCCTAATGTTCACTTATTTTCAGTGGCTTTTACATATACAGTGAAACCTCTCCAAAAGACCACCTCTTTCAAAAGACCACCTCCTTATGCGGAACACATATTCTGTAATGGATTTTCAGTTTCCATACTAGCCATCTTCTTTGAGAAGACCGCCTCTCTAGAAGACCACTTTTTCATGCAATTTTGGATGGTCTCAAAGAGCATTCACTTTACATGAAAAGATATTGTTTGTTAACCATTAGCTTCATCAATAATACTAATTTAGCATAGCCATGCAAGGTTATTAGAGACTTTAAGGGAATCTCTTAGCATATAAAGAGTTAAGCATGCGTTCCTTTAACCTCCAGCAGAAATTCACAATGTTCTTTTGCCTTAAGTGTCATAGTCAATAGCAGAACTAATTGAATGCCAATAAATTTAGTATGGTGCACCATGCCGTCTCTATCTTTCTTGCCTATACATCAATAGGTCATTCTCAGTTAATTAAGTGAAGACATAATCAGCTTAATTTATGTAGCTCAGGGCAGTTAATGATATCTTTGTACAGTACCTGATGCTTGGCTCGCCCATCAACTGTAACTTGTCACACATGTCAAGCTAATTCGGCAAACGTTCAACCCCAGATTTTAAGTTCCTAAGCTGGGATTTCAGATCACACTCCACAATCCGTGGCTGGCAAATGGTTTGCTCTTGAGCCTGAAACTGGAAGAAAGCCCAGTTAAATTAAAAGACAAGGCAAATCTCATGCTATAAACCAATTAATTACTCTGCAATCTCCGTAAAAGGGACGATAGGCGCCATTGCTAATTAGGCCAGCTTCCAGGTGACAAAATAGCGCTTAAGGATTTTAGAAGGAAAGTAGAGTGCAGAGGTAAAGTCTCGCTGAGTACGTATCCATTTCTGGAACTTATTAGTGAATAGATTTCTTTTTAGACATCCCAAATACATCTACTTTACTAGTCGGCACATTCAGCAGGGAATGGATTCAGGTCCTCGGCTCGTTCTCCGAAGAACAAGAATCCATCTACCCATTCCCTTTCTCACATTCTCTCATCTGAAGCTGCCGGAGAGAGAGAGACCGCAATGTCAACCAATTGGACCTCACTTAAGAATCTTAAAAGATCAATCTGCAAAGCAAGGGATGAACAGGACCCTATTTCTGAAGTTTGATGCTCAAACGACTCTTTCATTAAAAGATGCTCTTTGCTATTGATTTCGGCTTAAGTAATGAGAAAGCTTATCCAAAAATCTTTAGCATTTGGGCTCAAGTTAAGAAAATCAATACAGCTATTTCCCATTTGAACTGCATATGTGAGTTTTATGTACAAAAGGCAAGACAAAGCCCAAATCGGATAAATCAATAGCATTGTCAATAGAACATGAAGCTGACAAATGGTGTTTTAAGGCAATTAAAGTGAGTTGTAAATAGAGGGAGGCTAATCATTTACAAGGCTGCGGAGGACGGAGTGTTTAATATGTATAAATATTACACAAAGGAAATGTTGGAAATGAAAATAGATCAAGTATCTACCTTTTAACACATTTACTTACGCAGAGTCTCATGACGCTAAGCTGCAAGAACCTTTCTGCAGTGTGCCGGAGACCCTTTCAGCACTAGCAAAGTCTGGGCCCTGCAGGCTGCAGATTAAACGCTTGCCAAACAATCCAAGGTGAAGTTACAGAAGCTGTCAAACAATAGCTATAAGTGAAAAGTGGTCGGTATGGATTAAGATAGACAGCCAGCACTAGAAGCAAATGCATTCCCAAATGTGCTTAAAATGAGGCTCTACCACTGACTATATAGTCAACAGACATGGCATCTGTAGCATACATCTTTATTACTTTTTGGCTACATTTTACTTTTTTTTAAGTTTTTTTTTAAATTTTGTACTTAAGTCATATTTTTTAGTTTATTTGTATTCAACACTGTAGGGGGTGTAGCTTTTTGGGGGGCTCAGAATACGAGTCAAAGTCAAGTCCAAATATCTGAGATGACCAATGGTCCATCTGCCACATAAAAAAAACACTAGTATTATAAATACCATAATTGGGGCCCTCTAACAATTTTTGCATTGGGACCCCAGAGCTTCAAGCTCCACTTACATTGTAAACAAATGGGCAAACTGTTGCTGCTGATACAATACAACATGTTGATAGATCCATTATTATTGATGGAGTTTAATATGGGTCCTTTGGGAGGCTGATGGGGCCATCAGGGGGTCCTGGCTACACATTAATTTGATGCACATAATGTAAATTATTGTAAAAAAAAATGCTTTGTGGATTGAACCCTGTCACAAGGGTGTGCAGCAATTGCAGAAGGACCCATGCAGATTAGGGCACACGACAGTATGTGTGCAGATTCTGCTGACTGACCTGTACAGATATGGTCACATTTTGACATTTTATTCTTATATGGAGAATATAGAGAGCACTACTATTTCCTTTTTTAATGGGGTTTTAAAGGACTATAGCATAAACAACCTTTTTTTATAATATGTCATTAATATCAGATTGGTGGAGGTCTGGCACATTTCCACACATCAGCTAAATAAAGAGGCCACAGTGTTCAGATGAACTTTGTAATCTCTTCACTGCATACCAAGCATAGCTCTGTACATTGTGTAGTGACTCTACTTGATATTGCAGCTCAGCTCCATTCTTTTGAATGGGACTGAGCTGCAGTATGGCCTTGTGACCGGTGAAGAAGACACTACTGCCTTAGAAGAGTAAGCGACGCTCATCGAGCTGCATTGCCTTTTCAAATAGTGGATCGGTGGGGATGCTGATATAATGATAGGTCATCAATATGATAGTACTGGGGAACTCCTTTAAGGTACCAATGGTCATAGGTTTTATATATATATGATATGTCCACCCTTTATAAGACATTTAGAATCTATAAAAACCATGTGCAGAAAAAAATTGCATAGAAAAGCCATAACAATTTGTAAGAAAATGCATGCAACTTGATTTTTAATGCACCAAAATAGCAAATCAATAGTAAGAATTTTGTAAGTATAACATCTTAACTACCTGGAAAGAATGGTCAGCCAAAACAGAGCATTGCAAAACCAGACTGAATCATATTACATGGGCCAAACCTTGACCGATGCCTTTGACCTTACTACCAAATGAGCAATAGTAATGAATGATGCAGACACACCGAATAGACAGCTGCATCATCCCAGTTATATTGCATTTATATACAATATCACAAGAAATTACCTGTAGTGATAAATGTGTTTATTATTTTGCATTCATTACTTTTATTGACAATGGGTACATGTATATTTCTTGGCTACATTTGCATTTTATAATTGTTAGATTGAGACATTAGATGTATATGGTAAAATTAACTGTGAAGTGTAATTACAGAATAAAGGGTGACAGCCATCCAGTGTATCTTCTTTGGAATTGTGACATTTGTAATGAAACTGTAGAAAAAAAAAACCCATTCAATTAGAAGGATTGTGATATTAACAACACTTGTGTGTGAGTCTTGTACACAAATGATTTATTACAGCATTTACCAAAAGGTTCAGCCTGAAAGAAAGGAAAACATTTGGGGAAAAGGCAAATCCCCTCTGCCATTTGCATATGATATCAACATACAATCTGAAGTCTTGTGAAATACCAAGAAGTATTTCTAGTCATAAGGAATTTGGGAGTATTATTGAAATGGGTTTCTTTTAAAATTCAACTGATATGTTTAATATTTTTACATAATATAATATTTTTGGAACTATTCTTATATATTTTGGCTATGACCTTGAGAAAAACAATGAAACAAAGACAGTCAGCAATGACAGTCACTCTAAAGGTTGACCATAACGCTTCTTTCTCTTATAAAACGTTGTTGTATAAAATTAAGAAAAGAAGAGAATGCCACATATGGGAAAGATAGACACTAGGCTCCAACATATACCTTGGGAATGGTAGTCATGGATGTAACTACCAGAGTAGCAGGCGTACTAGCTGTTATGGAGCCCAATAAACAATGGGCTCATTTTTACCCAAAATTAAGATGCTGTTAGTAGCTAAGAGTGACTGAAGGGGGAACATGGAAAATTCGATGTGGCCCCACTCCAAGTTTTGCTATTGAGCCTCATGGTTCCATCTTCTGGAACATTACTTTTTATATCAATCCTGTACTGTGACAATATAACGTGTTTGTGTTGTGATATCACAACTCACAATGTATATGGTGATATTCCATTTTTGCTCATTTATCCTATGCCACATCATGTGCATTGTTCTACTATTATTATTATTGTTTATTTATATAGCACCATTAATTCCATAGTGCTTTACATTTGAGGATTTACATACGGTACACAAGATGTACAAAACAGATAATACTAACAGTGACCAACTGGCACAGTGGGATAGAGGGCCCTGCCTGCAAGGACTTACAATCTATAAGGGAAGAGGGATAGAGACACAAGGTGGGGGTAGAGGCTGTACAGATGGTGGTGTGGTGACAGTAGTGTTATTGGGGGTTGTAGGCCTTCCTGAATAGGTGAGTCTTCAGGACCTTCTTGAAGTTTGTGATTGTGGGGGTCAGTCTTATGTGTCTTGGTAATGAGTTCCAGATTATGGGGGATGCACGGGAGAAGTCTTGGAGACGATTGTGTGAAGAGCAGATAAGAGCAGAGCAGAGTAGGAGGTCTTTGGAGGATCGGAGGTTACGTGCGGGCAGGTAGCGGAGATTAGGTCGAAGATATATGGAGGGGACAGGTTGTGGATGGCTTTGTATGTCAGCATTAGTAATTTGAACTCTATTCACTGGGCAACGGGTAGCCAGTGAAGGGTATTGCAGAGGGGAGCGGCCAATGAAGAACGGGGGGAGAGGTGTATTAGGCGAGCAGCACAGTTTAAGGTGGACTGGAGGGGGGTGAGAGTGTTAGCTGGGAGGCCATGGAGAAGGGTGTTACAGCAGTCTAGGCGGTAGATTATGAGGGCGTGGACTAGCATCTTTGTAGTTTCAGGGGTGAGGAAGGAGCGGATTCAATAGATGTTCTTGAATTGGAGGCGGCAGAAGGTGTTGAGGGCTTGAATATGCGGCTTGAAGGATAGGTCAGAGTCTAAGGTTATCCCAAGGCAGCGGGCTTGTAGGACTGGGGTGAGAGTGGTTCTATTAATTTTGATAGATGGGTCAGGTAGGGGGGTCATGCATGGAGGGGTGAAGATTATGAACTCTGTTTTCTCCATGTTGAGTTTGAGAAAGCGGGAGGAGAGAAAGAAGGCTACGGCTGCTAGACATTCTGGGACTCTGGACAACAGAGAGGTAATGTCTGGTGAAGAGAGATATATTTGGGTGTCGTCCGCATAGCAATGATAATGGAAACCATGGGATTCTATGAGTTGGCCAAGGCCTAGGGTGTAGATTGAGAATAGGAGGGGTCCTAGGACGGAGCCTTGGGGGACACCTACAGAAAGAGGGCGTGTCAGGGAGGTGGTGTGTGAGTGGGAGATGCTGAATGTGTGGTTGGTGACAAAGGCAAAGGAGAGGTCGAGGAGGACAGAATAGTGATGTTTGGCTTTGGCAGTTAGAAGGTCGTTAGTGACCTTGGTTAGGGCAGTTTCTGTGGAGTGATGGGGTCTGAAACCTGACTGTAGTCTGTCAAAGAGCATATTGGACGAGAGATACGAGGACAGTTCGGAGTGGACGTGTTGCTCCAGCAATTTTGAGGCGTATGGGAGCAGTGAGATGGGGCGATAGTTGGCTGGAGAGGACGGGTCCAGGGAGGGTTTCTTAAGTATAGGCAGGGCTGGCGTTAGGGGGGGGGGGGAAACTGTGCAATTGCCCAGGGCCCCGTCCCCAAAGGGGCCCCCGGGATCCGGAGTCATCAGGTTCCGGATCCCGGAGTCAGGCCCGGCCAAAGCACTAACAGAAAGGGAGCGCAGGGCCCCTTTCCGAGATGAGTAAAAATAACAAACATTTTTACTCACCTGTCCTTGGCGTCCGACGTCATCTTCTGGCGTTCCGGACATCACTGCTGAGGCGCTGAGGCCTGGCCTCAGCGGTCACGTGGGGCGTGCCTCACGTAATCGCTGAGGCCCAATCACAGGCCTCAGAGGTGACGTCCACAACGCGTGACGTCAGCTGCAGAGAAGAAGAAGCGGTCGCCGGCGGAGATAGCGGAACAGCGCGAGGAGGCCCAGGAGAGGTAAGACAAGGTGAGTATAACTGTTTGTTATTTTACCTTACTTACCCCGGGCCTTCGATTATTATACTCTAGGGTCTGAAGAGACCCCAGAATATAATATAATAATAGCACTGTAGGGCCCCTATGGAGCATTATACTGGGGGGCCCCTTCTGGATAGCATATTATACTGGGGGGCCCCCTCTGGATAGCATATTATACTGTGTGGGGCCACTGTGGAGCATTATACTGGGGAAGGGGCCCCTGTGAAAAATTATAATGTGGGGGGGGCCTCTGGAGATAATGTTATATTCTGTGGGGCCACTTTGGAGCATTATGCTCTCCAGAGGGGCCCCCCAGTATAATGCTCCAAAGTGGCCCCACAGAATATAACATGCTCTCCAGAGCCCCCACACTTTATAATACTCCATAGAGGCCCCGCAGAATATAACATGTTCTCCAGAGGGCCCCCTCCCCAGTATAATGCTCCACAGTGGCCCCACACAGTATAATATGCTCTCCAGAGCCCCCCCAGTATAATGCTCCACTGTGGCCCCACACAGTATAATATGCTCTCCAGAGGGGCCCCCCAGTATATTATACTGTGCGGGGCCACCATGGAGCATTATACTGGGGGGGGGCTCTGGAGAGCAGTTAACTGTTTTGGGCCACTGTGGAGCATAACTGGGGGGGCTCTGGAGAGCATATATACTGTTTTGGGCCACTGTGAGTATTATACTGGGGAAACCTCTCTGGGCAGTATATTATACTGTGTGGAGGCCATTCTGGAGCATGTTATACTGAGTGGGGTCACTGTGGAGCATTATTCTGGGGGGGATCAGCAGAGCATATTATATTGCGTGGCACCACTGTGGGGCATTATTTGGGGGGGGACTAATGAGCATTATACTAGGGGGCCCTCTGGGGAGCATATTATACTGCGTGGGGCCTACTGTGGAACATTATCTGGGGGGACGCTCTGGGGAGCATAATATATTGCATGGGGCCACTGTGGAGCAAATCTGGAGGGGGCACTGTGGAGCATTATACTAGCGGGGCCCTCTGGGGAGCATATTATACTATAGGCCACTGTGGAGCTTTATACTGGGGGAATGGACAGTGTGGGGAGCCTGTTATACTGTGTGGGGCCACTGTGGAGTGTATTATATTGTGTGAGGCTTTTCGGGAGCATATTATACTCTGTGGGGCCATTGTAGAGCATTATACTGGGGGGACTGTGGGGAACATATTATACTGTGGGGGATCACTGTGGAGCATTATACTGGGGGAACCCCTCTGGGGAGTATATTATACTGTGTGGAGGTCATTATGGAGCATGTTATTCTGTGTTAGGCCACTGTGGAGCATTATACTGGGGGGGCATTGTGGGATGCATATTATACTGTATGGAGCATATTATATTGTGTGGGGCTGCTGGGGAGCATATTGTACTGTATGGGGCCACTAAGAGGTAGTATGTGGGGGACCACAATGGGGGGCTCAGGGGAGCATTTTATACTGTGTGGGGTCACTGTGGAGCATTATATACCATGTGGGGAAACTGGAAGGCTCAGGAGAGCATTTTGTACTGTGGAGCATTATATACCATGTAGAGCATTATACTGTGGGGGGGGGAGGGCTCACAATTCCTGCTGGCAGCCCTGTGTGCTATGTCTTCATCACAGCTACCTCACTATAATCTTGCACATATGTGTAGTGCTCCATGGCCATGTCATTCCCCATACAGTACTGTGCATGAACTGGCCATGGAGTTATTGGGACCTGCACAGTACTATAGGGGCTGACTATACTGGGAACATACTCAGTAACACCAGATAGTCAGCACATATGTAAGACTTCAGTGAAGGAGCCGTGGTGTAGGCTATTAGCAGGAAGCTGTTGGGTGGGGCCCCAGAACAAGTTCCTTTGGTGGGCCTAAGGCCCTTCAGTCCGACACTGTATAACAGAGAACTATTATATATAAGGGTGAGTTACTATATATAATTGGGAAACTTAAGTATGAGGGGGCTATTATTTATAAGAGGGGAACTATTTATAAGGGGGGTTTAATTGTTAAGTGGGCTTATTTATAAAGGGGGCTATTAGTGATAATGGGGACTATTATTTATAAAGGTAACTATTATTTATGAGGGGGCTATTAGTAATAAGGGAGCAGTATTATTTTTACGGGGTGACTGTTACTTATAAGGGGGGATATTACTGATACAGGGCACTATTTATCATTTATAAGGGAGCTATTATTAATAAAGGTGTAAGATTATTTATAAGCAGGGACTATTATTTATAAGGAGACGCTATAATAACTGATGACTGGGTGCAAAAATCTAATAGGTGGTACAAAGGTGCTCATTTGAATTGTATGTGTTAAAATAGGGCTTGTTATTACTTTTTTGTTGGCAGAAAGGAGGCGTTATTATAGGGGTTGCTACTGGAAGACGATGGTGTTGTTTGCATATCAGCATTTGGGGCCCCGCTTTTAATTTTTTCCCAGGGCCCCACTTTGTCTAAAACCGGCCCTGAGTATAGGTGTGACGGTAGCATGTTTGAGGGCGGAAGGGAAGGATCCATTGGTTAGGGATAGGTTGAAGAGATGGGTTAGGGCAGGAGTAATGTCTTCAGAGAGTTTGGGGATGAGATGTGACTGGATTGGGTCGAGTGCACACAGGTGGTGAGGTGGGATTTATAGATTAGGGTGGATAGCTTTTCATCAGTGACGGTGGAGAAACAGGTTAAAGATGAAGAGCACCGAGCAGTTGGATAGAGTGGTTGTCGGGGATGTGGGGTGAGAAGTTTCCGAAGTTTCCTGGGTTAGTCCAATTAGCAGCTGAGGAGGCATATACAAGACCCCTTCCTCCTGACACAGGTTGCCAACTAATTTACTTTCCTAGTTTGGCTCCCTTGGCTTGTCCTTTGGATATTCGTTTGCCTGCTGATTCTGCCATTGACGTACATGTTTGGATTTGAACCTATCTGCTGGATTTCACTTTTGTCTCCTAATTCTGCCTCTCATGTCTTCTCCTGATTTTGACCCTTTGCCTGTATGCCTACTCTCCTGTTTCTGATCTGCCCCATAAGTCAATTGTGGGTTCTGGTTTGGGTCCCAATTTGCAGAGCAGTGCTGGTGAAGGTGCCTGGGGTTCTGTCTTGGCTCGCAGTGCTGTGCTGATTTTAAATAGATTGTTCTGCTGCTCGCTGTTATCAGCCAATTCCTGCTTTTGCTTTTGTTTGGCCTTGCATCTCAACCATAACACATATCACTTCTATTACAGGCTGCTCTTTGCAGCCTGTAATAGAGGTGTATGTCAGAAAAGCCTGGGAGCCTTCAATAGGCTCCCAGCTGTCATGGCAATGGATTGGTGTCCCTGGATCTCATTCTGGGGACCTGCGATCAACCCCAAAATGACGTCGGGGGGGGGGGGGAGTTTAATGCCTGTGATCAATGCAGAAACTGATTGTGTTCATTGCCATTGGGTCTCTGCTGTATAATACAGCATAGAGACGATGGCTGAGCTGAGTGGCCACCATATTTAAATAGCCAACTTCCGCTGTACTAATATGGTGGATGTCGGGAAAGGGTTAAAGAACTTTCATTTTGTAAACCTCTTTTCCATGTATAAATTCTGCATAAAATCTAGTATAAGCTGTACAGTAAGTTTTTAAGTAAGATTTCTGTCCTCATAATTGTTTTTTCTCTGTTATATAATTATATAACCATTAAAGATATTAAGTCCTTCAAATTCAACCATTATCTACTTGCTAATTCCTATTCTACTCAAAGTAAAATGATACGCCCCCACTAGATTTACACTGCAGGGTAGACGCCAAAACCGGCATGACAAGAGGATACTTGGGCTAGCCAAAAATACTCAAGGTCATTTGATATTTTTATGGTTTTAATTTTTTAATAATTCAAATCATTAAGTAAAATGATGTATATGTGACTGCCAGGAAAATTCTTTATGGATTTTTAATAATGATTTATTTAGTTTCAGCTCTCATGTAATAGAAATAGGACATTTCAGATTACATTTATGGATGTAGCCAAGTGGATGAATAGGGGATAGTATAAGCAATGTTTAATACTTGTATATACCAGGACACAGATTTTTGATGTTTTATGATATTGCAGATGTATTATTTACTGCTTAGAGGTTCCAGTCTAAGAAGTTCTTGTGTCTAATATCTATTAAATCTTCTAGTACTATCCACTGTGAAATGGTGACACAAGGGGACAATATTCCTGTTATCTTTCAGAGCAAGAGCTTTAGAAGTTATTTTAACCTTCAAATGCATGTCCACAGCTCTTATAGAGATCTATAGCTTCCATAGAAACAGACAACAAACAAACTCTGTGTAGTCTGACTTGGCAGTCATATTCTCTTCCACCCTTCCTTTAATTCTTACATACATTTAGTAGATAATATGGGTGTGTGAATCTTCACAAAAAACACAAGGCTGGACCAAATTTTCCTGTGCTCCCTCGTGGACACCGCTGTAGCCGTGATTCCTCCAGATTAAATGAAATTGACTCTGAATACGGTTGTCCAAAGGTGGATTTTTTATTTGGAGTATACAGATAGCAATAAATGCAACAAAATAAAAAACAAAAAAGAAAAACCAGGTAGTAACGCATTTCGGAGCCTACTGCTCCTTCCTCAGACTCCACTGGTATACTGATAGCCTTTGTTTAGTGCAGTCTTATATAGTAGAAAGCACTGACATGTGACCAATTAGGTTACTAAAAAAAACACTTTAAAACAATCATGCACAATAATTTTAAAAGAATAATACTGTGTCTGGTGTATGCACATATTAATTGATATCTTAGCATCCTTAAAAACCCAAAAATACACATTCCCTGTAAAGGTTACACACATGGTACTCAAAATTGTCAGCAAGTTATGTAAACAAAGCTTACTCTCATTCAGGATGTAATCACACTCACTTTCAACCATATGATCACACTATTGTTTATCTAAAGAGCGCATGTTGTGGGTTAATATTGACATCAGGCAGCCAATCAGCTTCCAGGAGGTGTGTTCATCCTGAATCAGCTGGATGGCGGGGCCAAGTTCAAGTCTCCGGCCCACATCACTAGTCTGCGGCACAGAATATGCTAATAGTTGGCTGATTAAGACCGTAATTAGTTGTGTATCACAAAATAAAAACCATGCAGTGGTTATAAAATATACAAACTGAGCTCTATTTACACCGCTACAAAGTAATGGGGTACATATTCTGCGCTCTATAATACTGCAACTGCAACTGGGTTTATGGTCAGTCATATATGGCTATGTCAGAGATTGTTCTAAAAAATTGTTATATATATACAGTACATAATTGTGAGCCCAGAGCTTTTTGCATTACACCTATTGAACAAATACCCTCAGATGTATGTGAAAGACATGACCAGTTACAGAAACGTGAGATGTACTGGATATTTTAATTAAACACTCTATCTCCGTTAGGGCTTAATGAATCCCTGGAAAAAGTATATTGATAGTTAAAAAAATAAATAAATAAATAAATAAAATAATCCTTTTAGCGGGTATATATCTATGGTGATATTTATTGATTTTATTTGCTTTGTTGTATAGAATATCTGTATGTAAATGTGGCGATACCTATTACATTTATACTTTTATGATCATATATTTATAGTATGTATATAGGTTTTATTTATTTTTTTATATTGTCATGTATTTTCACTTGCATTTATGTTTATATTCCAGATTTTTATAGCTAGATACATTTTATACTTTTCATATCTTTTCATACATATTTATGTATTATGCACTATTTACTTATTTATATATGTTATTTACAGTGGGGAAAAAAAGTATTTAGTCAGCCACCAATTGTTTAAGTTCTCCCACTTAAAAAGATGAGGCCGGCCTGTAATTGTCATCATAGGTAGACCTCAACTATGAGAGACAAAATGAGAAAACAAATCCAGAAAATCACATTGTCTGATTTTTTAAGAATTTATTTACAAATTATTGTGGAAAATAAGTATTTGGTCAATAACAAAAGTTCATCTCAATACTTTGTTATATATCCTTTGTTGGCAATGACAGAGGTCAAATGTTTTCTGTAAGTCTTCACAAGGTTGGCGCACACTGTTGCTGGTATGTTGGCCCATTCCTCCATGCAGATCTCCTCTAGAGCAGTGATATTTTGGGGCTGTCGCTGGGCAACACGGACTTTCAACTCCCTCCAAAGGTTTTCTATGGGGTTGAGATCTGGGATTTTCTAGATATGTTTTCTCATTTTGTCTCTCATAGTTGAGGTCTACCTATGATGTCAATTACAGGCCTCTCTCATCTTTTTAAGTGGAAGAACTTGCACAATTGGTGGCTGACTAAACACTTTTTTTTCCCCACTGTATATATAACAATTTTTTAGAACAATCTCTAACATAGCTATATATGACTGACCATAAACCCAGTTGCAGTATTCTAGAGTGCAGAATACGTACCCCATTACTGCGCAGCGGTGTAATTAGAGCTGAGTTTGTATATTTTATAACACCACTACATGGTTTTTATTTTGTGATACACAACTAATTACGATCTTAACCCCTTAAAGACCAGGCCATTTTTTGTTTTTGCATTTTCGTTTTTCCCTCCCCACATTTCAAGAGCCATAACTTTTTCATTTCTCAGTTCACAGAGTCACATGATGGCTTATTATTGCAATGTACTGGGAAGCTGGAAAAAAAAATTCAGAATGAGGTGCAATTGGAGAAAAACTGCATTTGCGCCAATTTCATATGGGTTTAATTTTTATAGCGTTCACTGTGTGGTAAAAATGACATGTTACCTGTATTCTTCAGGTCAGTACAAACACGACAATACCAAATTTATATAGTATTTGTAATGTTTTGATACCTTTTAAAAAATTAAAAACTTTGCAAAATCGAAAAAAAATTTTGTGTCACCATATTGTGACACCTGTAACTTTTTCATATTTACATGTATGGAGCTGGGTAAGGCGTCTTTTTATGCGGGACAACATGACGTTTTTATTGATACCATTTGGGGAAAGATATGATGGTTTGATCACTTTTTATTCAATTTTTTATAGGAGGCAAAGTGTTGAAAAAAAAACGCTATTTGGGCATTTTAATTTTTTTTTTGCCGCTACACCGTTCACCGTATGGGATAAATATTTTAATAGTTTGGGCATTTTGGAGCGCGGGGATACCTAATGTGTTTATGTTTACTTTTGTTTATTTACTTTTCTATCTGATCTAAGGAAAGGGGGGTGATTTGAACTTTTGTGTTTTTTTTGTTTTTTTATACTTTTAAAAACTTTTTTTTTCTACTTTCACTTGTATGATCAGACCCCCTAGGGACCTTGAAACCTAGGGGTTCTGATCGCTCATACTATCCATTGCAATACTACTGTATTGCAGTGAATTGCAAAATGCCTTTACGTCTATTAGACACTGCCTCTGGCATCGTCTAATAGTTCTAATGTAATGACAGGCCTGGGATCCTTCAATAGGCTCCCGGCTGTCATGGCAACCGATCGCCGCCCTCCGATGACGTTCTGGTGGACGGCGATCGGGAAAAATGGCGGTGACCATGGCGCCTGCGCAATTTAGACGCCGTGGTCCCGTTTGACCTCAACATCTAAAGGGTTAACAGCCGCGATCGGTGCAAGCACCGATCGCTGCTGTTAGCGGTGGGTCCTGGCTGTATTACACAGCCGGCATCCGCCTTGTATGGAGAGCGCTCAGCTCCTGAGCGCTCTCCATACATCGTCATGCGACTCAGGATGTACTATTACGTACTAGCCAACTATTAGCATATTCTGTGCAGCAGACACAGTATTATTCTTTTAAAATTATTGTGCATGATTGTTTTAAAGTGTTTTTTTAGTAACCTAATTGGTCACGTGTCAGTACTTTCTACTATATAAGACTGCACTAAACAAAGGCTATCAGTATACTAGTGATGTCTGAGGAAGGAGCAGTAGGCTCCGAAAAGCGTTACTACCTGGTTTTTCTTTATTGTTTTTTATTTTGTTGCATTTATTGCTATCTGTATACTCCAAATAAAAAATCCACCTTTGGACAACCGTATTCGGAGTCAATTTCATTTAATCTGGAGGAATCACAGCCACAGCAGTGCCTATGAGGGAGCACAGGAAAATTGGGTCCAGCCTTGTGTTTTTTGTGAATATTCACAAACCCATATTATTTATCTTTCTCCTGGTCTCTCTATTTTGGAGCTCAGGACTGGGACATCATCACTGCAGCACCCCCACAAAGCCTCTATTAGAGATGAGCAAATTGAAGCTGTAGAAGTGGAATTCGATCCGAATTTCAGGAAATTTTCGATTCGCATGGAATCTGGATTTCCTGATGCTTTGCGGTAACAAATATTTAGTAAGGACCTTTGTGACATCTGATGGTCACAAGATATTCTCTAGTGATGTGATACACTGCATGTCCAACTTTGTTTCCAGCGAAAAAAAACGGCTTTGCAGCGCAGAGGGTGTAAGCGTACACCCATGCATTGCTTTAAAAACCCATTCAAGTGAATGGGGTCTTAAGCAAAGCATCACAAACCTTTCCCTATCCAGTTTTCCGACATTTAGGTCAGATTCGCGGCTGATGGAGTGCCGCCGCAAGTGTGAACCCACCCTCACTTGGAGACATAAACCTTATAGGTGCACACAAAACCATTGAACATACAGTATATAGAACGCTACATACATATTGATTCAATCCAATATTTTACAGCTGACCATGGCAATGTACCATAGAATTAACACATTAACCATATCATACCATGTGTACATATTCAGAGTCCACATTGGGTAGTGCTTTTGTTGTATGCAATACCATTCTACAGTCTTCATGACCATGTCTTTAAAAAGCATGTTACCTTTAAAGGGAGTCTGTCAGCTTAGGTTACTGTTATAAACTGAATCACATTACCTTGTACAGATGATTCTACAGTTTCCAAATATGTAGCTGCTTTTCAGCTTTGGAGCCCTATTTTCATGTATATCACCATTTAATTCATATATGAATGAGGGAAATAGCTTTGGGGTGTGCCTTTGCTTGCCCAGACTCTGGTCTCAGCTCTAGATTGCTGGGTAAGGGATTCCCCCCACCCCATTTTCATAAGCACTTCAGTTCTATAGATAGGGAATACAAGGTGGGCCATAAGTATGGATACACCCAGATACCATTGTTTTTCTTGTGAAATTCTCCATGTGTTTGATGTGTCACATGACCCCCTTCCCCATGTACTAATATGCCACAAACGGTAAGGTGGTATCAGCAACCACTTCCACTTTATCTGGGTGTATCCATACTTATGGCCCACCCTGTACATTGATTTAATGGACAAACCCCTTTAAGGCTAAGACCCCATGTAGCAGGCTGCAGCGAAAAAGCACTGCGGGAAAAACCATGGCGGAAACGCATCATGGTTATTCCTGCAGTGCTTTTCACAGAAAGTCTGCAGAGGACTCTTCTGTGGACTTTCTGCTTCCATTATATCTATAGGGAAACAGCCGGCATTTCTGTAGGTATAATTGACATGATGTGATTTCCTAAACACAACGTTTTTGAAAATCACAGCATTTCCGCTACACGTATTTTTCTGCAATGTGTGGATGGGATTTGCTAGTTACTGTAAAACGCCATAATTTTTGCCGTGGCTTTTCCGCCACTGCCAACCCGCGGTGTTTACGCCACATGGGGCCTCAGCCTCAGGAAACTTAACTGATTACTGTCATAGGACAATAAATGGAAAGCTTTCATGCTCCATCTAATAAGTAGGTTAGGGTAAGCAGATTTTTTTGAGTCTTCTAAGTTACAAACTGGGGTGTCAATAGATTGATTTGTTCTTCCAGCACCTTATTTTTGTGCACTTCCCCTGGGCCTCCTCTTATTATACTCTGGAGTTCAAAGAGAACCCAAAGTGTAATAATTATTAGTAGCTAAGGAACCCCAAAAATTTCAGGTTTGGTCAAACCCAAAATTTTTGGAAAATTCGTAATGAACCTAAGTTGTTACAAACTCGTTCACTGATCTCTAGTTCTGACACTGTTCTATCATGGCCAGCAGTAAGTTATTCAGCAATTTGTCAGACATTAGACATTTGCAAAAAAGCTCAAAAACTATGATATACAAGATTAATGAAGATAATTTTGTCTTTTGGGATACTATAAGGAATAATAGCAGATTGTTAGTCTTGGGCAGAAGATATCATCGCCATAATAAAATAGCAAATGAATTTATTACCTTTTTATTTATTTACTTGTTTAGTAAAACATGATTTTCCTTTTTCAGTGACAAACCACAAAAGACCTTGCTGAAAAGCAGTCATCTACTATCTACCCCATAATGGTTTTTAGTGACCATTTAGTTAAAACTACATGCAGATTTTTCCTAATGCACATTAGCTTTGTCTGTCTCACCATATGGCTGAAATGAAACACTTAAGATATTCTGTGCAGGCTAGGGGCTTCGAGTGCTGTAAATGGCAAACATTAGCACTGGTTCCCATCTATTATTCCCATAATGGGAAAAAAAAACAATATACATGAAATGTGAGTGGCAATACAGCTCTAAAACATCCTGAAAGGGCTGTATAAAATAAATGGCTAAATCTGTGGTATATATCTAAGAAGATGAGAAAAGATTGTAGGCTCAGAAAGTACTACCCGTGTGAGAAAACAGCCTCCTCTTCTTCTAGGAAAATATGAAGTTATATTCGCTTAATACTAGATCTTTCAAAATTGTATGTTGTGCGGAACAGATAAAAGACACCGGCAACTTCTGCCAAGGAGTCAGAACAACTTTTCCAAGTACAAAATTCTTATATTTTACATGGGAAAAATCGTTTTTGTTTCTTCGGTTCAATTCACATCTATCTTGTAGGCTCCATTTATTGGAGCTACATTGTAGGTTTGATGGTAAAAGTGCTGTATTTTGGTAGAGTTTTCCATTTGGTTGTTCTACTGAACTGTATGTATAGATGGCTTACTGTACTTCGACTAAAAAAATATTTCACTACTACTCCTTATCTTATTTAAAGAATAAGTAATACATGTCTGATCACTGGAGGGGGGCCGTTATTAGGACCCCTATGATCACTAATACAGGAGTTCCAAAATCCAGTTCCTCCTCAAATATTTACATGATGCAACGGTCATGTATGCACCCTGCTGTTCCATTCCATATCCATAGGGCCATAAATGCCATACCACTGAACTTTGTGCTTTATTACCACCTATACTCCTCCACATTATGGTCCTGAAGTGAGGAAGAAAGGGGGAGGGACCCCATCCTACTGATTTGTGGGAGTCCCAGTGCTGAGGCCCCCACAAGTCAGACAATTTTCACTTATCCAGCACCAACCTAGTGTGTTTGTTTCAACCAGGCCTGACACACATAGTACAGTATCTAGCATGTTATTGAGTCCCCACAGCTTCAAAACATGCTGTATGGTACCTCAATACATACAGACGTGGACAAAATTGTTGATACCCCTCGTTTAATGAAAGAAAAACCCACAAAGGTCACAGAAATAACTTGAATCTGACAAAACTGCAATTTGCCAAACGACATGTTGACAAGCCACAAAGCTTCTGGGAGAATGTTCTATGGACAGATGAGACAAAAATCGAAATTTTTGGCAAGGCACATCAGCTCTATGCTCAGAGACGGAAAAATGAAGCATATCTTGAAAAGAACACTGTCCCTACTGTGACACATGGAGGAGGCTCTGTTACAGTGCCTTGCGAAAGTATTCGGCCCCCTTGAACTTTTCAACCTTTTGCCACATTTCAGGCTTCAAACATAAAGATATAAAATTTTAATTTTTTGGTCAAGAATCAACAACAAGTGGGACACAATCGTGAAGTGGAACGAAATTTATTGGTTATTTTAAACTTTTGTAAAAATAAAAAACTGAAAAGTGGGGCGTGCAATATTATTCGGCCCCTTTATTTTTAGCGCAGCAAACTCACTCCAGAAGTTCAGTGAGGATCTCTGAATGATCCAATGTTGTCCTAAATGACTGATGATGATAAATATAATCCACCTGTGTGTAATCAAGTCTCCGTATAAATGCACCTGCTCTGTGATAGTCTCAGGGTTCTGTTTAAAGCGCAGAGAGCATCATGAAGACCAAGGAACACACCAGGCAGGTCCGTGATACTGTTGTGGAGAAGTTTAAAGCTGGATTTGGATACAAAAAGATTTCCCAAACTTTAAACATCCCAAGGAGCACTGTGCAAGTGTTCATATTGAAATGGAAGGAGTATCAGACCACTGCAAATCTACCAAGACCCGGCCGTCCCTCTAAACTTTCATCTCAACCAAGGAGAAGACTGATCAGAGATGTAGCCAAGAGGCCCATGATCACTCTGGATGAACTGCAGAGATCTACAGCTGAGGTGGGAGAGTCTGTCCATAGGACAACAATCAGTCACACACTGCACAAATCTGACCTTTATGGAAGAGTGGCAAGAAGAAAGCCATTTCTGAAAGATATCCATAAAAAGTCTCGTTTAAAGTTTGCCACAAGCCACCTGGGAGACACACCAAACATGTGGAAGAAGGTGCTCTGGTCAGATGAAACCAAAATTGAACTTTTTGGCCACAACGCAAAACGATATGTTTGGCGTAAAAGCAACACAGCTCATCACCCTGAACACAACATCCCCACTGTCAAACTTGGTGGTGACAGCATTATGGTTTGGGCCTGCTTTTCTTCAGCAGGGACAGGGAAGATGGTTAAAATTGATGGGAAGATGGATGGAGCCAAATACAGGACCATTCTGGAAGAAAACCTGTTGGAGTCTGCAAAAGACCTGAGACTGGGACGGAGATTTATCTTTCAACAAGACAATGATCCCAAACATAAAGCAAAATCTACAATGGAATGGTTCACAAATAAACGTATCCAGGTGTTAGAATGGTCAAGTCAAAGTCCAGACCTGAATCCAATTGAGAATCTGTGGAAGGAGATGAAAACTGCTGTTCACAAACGCTTTCCATCCAACCTCACTGAGCTCCAGCTGTTTTCCAAGGAAGAATGGGCAAGAATTTCAGTCTCTCGATGTGCAAAACTGATAAGAGACATACCCCAAGCGACCTGCAGCTGTAATCGCAGCAAAAGGTGGCGCTACAAAGTATTAACTTAAGGGGGCCGAATAATTTGGCACCCCCACTTTTCAGTTTTTTATTTTTTACAAAAGTTTAAAATATTCAATAAATTTCGTTCCACTTCACGATTGTGTCCCACCTGTTGTTGATTCTTCACCAAAAAAATTTAAATTTTATATCCTTATGTTTGAAGCCTGAAATGTGGCAAAAGGTTGAAAAGTTCAAGGGGGCCGAATACTTTCGCAAGGCACTGTATGTTCTGGGGCTGCTTTTCTGCACCTGGCACAGGGTGTCTTGAATCTGTGCAGGGTACAATGAAATCTCAAGATTATCAAGGGATTCTAGAGAGAAATGTGCTGCCCAATTTCAGAAAGCTTGGTCTCAGTTGCAGGTCACGGGTCTTGAAACAGGATAATGACCCAAAACTCATAGCTAAAAACACCCAAGAATGGCTAAGAGGAAAACATTGGACTATTCTGAAGTGGCCTTCTATGAGCCCTGACCTAAATCCTATTGCATCTTTGGAAGAAGATGAAACATGCCGTCTGGAAAAGGCACCCTTCAAACCCGAGACAACTGGAGCAGTTTGCTCATGAGGAGTGGGCCAAAATACCTGTTGAGAGGTGCAGAAGTCTCATTGACAGTTACAGGAATCGTTTGATTGCAGTGATTACCTCAAAAGGTTGTGCAACAAAATATTAAGTTAAGGGAACCATCATTTCTGTCCAGGCCTGTTTCATGAGTTTTATTTTTTTTTTTAATTCTGTTGAAGCATGGTTGAAAAGCAATGTCTGACTTTCATTTGTTCATTTTCAAAGAATTTTTATATATCATTACTTTTGTCAGATTCAAGTTATTTCTACGACCATTGTGGGTTTTTCTTTCATTATGTGAGGGGTACCAACAATTTTGTCCATGTGTGTAGCTGTATTACAGATATTCTCCACCAGAATCAATGCTACAGATGTTGAGGGTGCTGTATTGGGTAATAGGGTACAATAGCTCCCCATTACAGCAACCAATGAAGCATGACATAGTTTTTTTGAACATGGAAACTGAGACACACAGTATGGCCTAGTGTATTTCTGGCTGTTCTATTACAGTTTTTACATCTATCTGCTGATTAGATCCATACACACACACCCTAACTAAAGGTAAAGTATAATGGAAACATTTATACTCATCATTTTGCATAAAAAAAAAAAATCAAAAGTTATCACCCCAAAAACATAACATTTATTAATAAATTTATAAAAATACTCCGCTTTCTCAACAGAAACAAAGCCTACTTTGTCACTGACTATGTTCTGGCACAAGTAGCTCGACACGTCTCTTCTTATAGACATAAATTGCATACAAGTTGATATTGTAATGAATTGGGCAAAATAGCATAAAAATAATAAAATCACACACATAGCAACTTAGACCAGTATCATAGAGTATTCTCACTCTAAACGACAGACCTATAGGAAAACCAGTATGGCCTGTAGTGACATGTTATTATATATGCACCCTATGTCTGTCAGATGGTGGGAAAAAACACATCCAAGCAAAACGTCCACACTAGTGTTGGCCATTTTGCATCTGTTCTGTTTTTCTGTTTTTGATGGAACTCCTGTATTAGTGATCATAGTGGCCCAATAGTGGGCCCCCCAGTGATCAGTCATCAATTTTGTATAAGTTTTTAACTATCATTGAAAAAAATGGATGTATTTCATTGGTCTTTCTTTTTGGACCCAACCCACTGATCCATTTTTAACAGATGCAAAACAGACATCAGTCTGTTTTACATCAGTTAAAAACGAATCCATTGGTTTCTCTTGGATCCGTGTGGCCGTGAAAACGGAAAAAGATAGTGCATGTCAGTTTTTTTGATGGATGTGAAAAACGGACCATCAAACAAACAGACATGTGAATAGACACATTGGATTCAATGTGTTTTCAAAACAGCAACGTGACGGCTGTGGCATGTGGGAATAAGTCCTTAGTAGAAAGGAAAAATACAAATGCTTTCATATATATTTCCCATTCCTTTTCAAGCCACTCTTGACGTTGGTTCAAAAATCAGCTTTTCCACAACCTATGCCCTCAACCTAAATCAAATTTTTGTTGAATAAATTAAGGTGATAGCCCCTAAAGTTCTGCTCATCTCGTTCTACGGCATTACATTGGTAGCATGGCAGTAGTATGGAAAAGATGAATACAACAGGCGGTATGTAAGAGGACAGTACTTGGTATATGCACACATACGGCATATGAATATATAATACTGGAATATCTACAATTTCACATTTTTTTATTTATTTATTTTTACTCTTTATGATTTTTTTAACCATCGGTTGTAAACTATTTCTTATCCGAGATTTTTCTTGACATTGAACAGAGATAGAACTATACAGTAAATAATAAATTGTGGGATGCAGCCAGGCTTGTAGAAAATAACTATTTGAGGGATGGTGCATGAACAGAAAGCTGTAATTTTGACAGGTGGCAAGGTGTCGTGTCACCAAGCCCTTCTAAAGTCTCATATCTCATACCTTTTGATTAATGACTCTAATTAAGGAATGAAATCAAGCATGTGAAGACAGGGGATCGCTCTAGGTCCTTGTTTGGTAGTTTTCTCTTCCTGGCACACATCTCATCCATCTAAATATCACTGCTCTTTCATTCATTACTGCTGGGTGATACCAAAACGGCACTTGCAGGGGTGCTATGTGATATTATAGTTGCCCTGTAGGAGCAGGATTGGTCAAGAATGAGATAAAATGATTTATCCCCAGTCTATAATATTGGTAAAGTTAAACATCACTCTTGTTTTATAAAGTTTTTGCTTGGCTGTGCCTTATTGAAACAAAATCTAGAATTCTTCCACCTCTCCTAGACAACACACGGGATGTAAAATCACGGAATCAGATTTATTGAAAAAAAAAAAATCAGAATTTAGTCACAGGATAATGATAACTTTTAATCAACTTTATATGTGTTCTCTTGACCTTTCATAATTCGATGGGAAAAAAATATTGAAAAATGGAAGGAAATATATAGAATATTGACATAAAAAGACGTATTTATGAAAACCGATGTAAAAGGAAACCAATCAGGGTTTGGTATTAAAAAGGGATATGACAATGGTAGCTGGAATGTGATTGGTTGCTATTGGCAACTGCTCCTCTATTTATTTCTGTGCACTACATTTGATAAATTGCTTATATCAAGTACTATAATTTGGTAAATTTTCTTGAAATAACACTACTACTACTACTACACTATTACTACTGGTAAAACTGCATGACCGAAAAAAAAAAAAAAAGGCCAATATGTTTTCCACATTGCAGGAGTAAGGGAACAATTTCCCCCATAATTTGGAAAATCCATGTAAAATGCAAATAGCATAAAAAATATCAGTGGCCAATCTGGAGCCACGTTACTAGCAGCACAGCTCACTTGACATAGCCACAATGCTAGTAATAGGGCATGTGATTGGCTGCCAGCGATCAAGTGGAATAAGCAAGTAAACAGATATCAGGAGAAATGGATCACCACTGGATTCCTATGGGACAGGTGACTAATCATTTTTGCGTTATTTTAGGTCATTTACGAATAAAGGTTTATCGACCCATGTTATTCCAAAGCCATAATGGGTAAAGTTGTGATGTGGAAGGCAGCAATGTAGTACCAAAAACAATTATTGCTAGCACTGCACGTGCCACATTCTGATACATGGTAACCAAGTGGGTGTGGGCAAAGGTATTTTTAAGACATATTTAAAAGTTGACTTTTGAAAAAAAAAATTTAAAATTTGTATCTGCACGGAACCAGCAGGCTGTCATACAGTGTGAAGCCGGTCATACACATTAGACTTTACACTACCATCTCTTGTCTGAAATGAACTGTGATTCATCATACAGTCAAATGTCCCAAACACATGAAGAACCACCAACCTTGCAATGAACGTTCGACTACCCCAGATATTTTGTGGATGTGTGCTAGTAGTAGAAACACATGCCTATAATACAAAAATCGGCCACAGGTCCACAAGTTTGTCAGTCTAGCCCAGGGGTAGGCAACCTTCGGCACTCCAGCTGTTGCAAAACTGCAACTCCCAGCATGCATACTTGCTCTGCTGTTCTTGGAACTCCCATGAAAGTGAATGGAGCATGTTGAGAGTTGTAGTTTCACAGCAGCTGGAGTGCCGAAGGTTGCTGACCCCTGCCTATACTCAACAGGCTCTACAGACAGCAGAAAAATCCAACACAGCAGATTTTGGTTGAGCCCAACTTTAGTTGATGGCTGACTGTATGGTTTATGTAGGTAGCTATAGGTATATGCACGACCAACCAACAGCAGGCAGTCCTAAATCAGTCTAAAATCTAATGTGTGTGGCCAACTTAGTTATGCCCCAAAAATAAACCACACATTGTCTAAATGTTCTACAACCTGGAAAGGGTTTCAACTTCTCGATGCTGCATTGTAAAAAAAAATCTTAATTTTTGACGAGTGTTCCTTTAACCCCTTCTAACCGCAACCACTTTTGGTCTCTGTGTATTCATTTTATACTCTTTGGCCCTCCAAAAGTCAAATATTTTTGTTAGATTTCAATTCATAAAGCTGTATGAGGGCTTGTTCAGTGCCAGTCAAATTATACTTCCTAATGCACTATTCAATACTCCATACAATGCATTGGGAAGCAGGAAAAAATTCTGAATGGGGATGAATTGGAAAAAAAAAAATACATTTGCGGCATTATCTTAAGGGATTTGTTTTCACAACATTTACTGTGCAGTAAAAATGTCAGGTTACTTCTATTCTGCAGGGCAGTAGAATTACAGCAATACCGAATTCATACAAGTTTTGTTATATGATTTTAATTTTCCTTAACATTAATTTAATTAATTTAAACTTAATTAATGTTAATATATATATATATATATATATATATATATATATATATTTATTTTTCTACTTTATTTTTATTCCCCCTAGGGGAGGTTGAGTACGCAATTTTTAGATTGCCTATAATAGTATAGTACTGCAGTCTAAGTTAAAATCGCTATATTACTGTTAAGCCCTGCATTGGCAAACCTGAAAGACTGGGAGTTATCAGCTCCTAGGATCTCACCCGCATGGAATGAGGGTTTGGGGTGTACAGCCACTGGAGTCTCTCATCAGAGTTGTCAATGATCACAGACACTGCTGGCAGATCTATGCTGTGTAAGGCTAAGGCCCCACGTGTCGTCCTGCGGCAAAAAAAAAGCTGCGGGAAAAACCGCGGCGGCAACGCATCGCAGTTGTTTCTGCAGCACTTTGCACAGAAAGTTCGCAGAGGTTTCCTCTGAGGACTTTTTGCTTCAATTATACCTATAGGGATACCGCCGGCATTTCCCTAGGTATAATTGACATGCTGTGATTTCCAAATACCGTGACGGTTTGGGAAATCGCAGCGTGTCTGCTGCGCATATTTTACCGCAAAGTGGGAATGGGATTCACTAGAATCCCATCCACTTTGCTGTGACTGTAAAACAATGTGTTTTTCCATGGCGTTTCTGTCGCAGGCAAACCGCGGCCTAAAACAGCAGAGCCTACTAGCTATAGTGCCCACTCAGCTAACAAACCGGTGCTAAATTAAAAATGAGGTGTCACCACTCCTGACATGTCTGTTATAGGCTAAGGCCCCCACTGCAGAAAAGTTACTTTCTTTGTTGCAGATTTTGCTGCATTTCTTGAGCCAAACCAAACAAAAGGAATGGGAAACATAAAGGAAGATTTTATACTTCTCCCTTCTGCTCAATCCACTCCTGGTTTTGGCAGCAAAATAACAAAAAGCAGATTTTTACAACATGGGGTCTAAGCCTCAGTATAATCCTGTATTCCCAATAAGAAATAGTGATTACCATCTTTTCTCAGAGCCCTGTGCTGTGTTGTTACTCAGTAATTCCTCCTGGAAGTACATGCATAACCTCAGACCTGAGTTTTACCATTCCTTTTGTCAATGGGGTGTATCTACACAGCTAAGACTATCAGCACTGATTGGTCAGTGACAATGTGACACCCATTGGATATATTGCAATGTTGTTAATTAATTTACACATTTCCAGAAGGAAAAATAGAGGAACAATACACTGCAGATTTTTGAGAGAAAATGTTCTAGCATTGTTATTCTTTAGGAAAAGCCAGGATAGCTGCCAGGTCCTATTCAAATACACCTCTACTAAATCTTGTGCATTGTGTATTTATATTGGTAAATTACATCTATTCGTCTATAGGTATTTCCTTTTTGTGTGTTGTTCTTTGTATAGTTATTGTTATGCTTTAATACTTTCCCTTTAAAAACATGGTACTGTGTTACAGATAGAGTTATGGCTCTGAAATATTTGCATTACATAGAGGCTTTACTTGGATGTATTCCCAGTTAATGATGTATATGTCTATGCTTCTTCTAACAGGTCATTCCAACTAAACATAAGTCTTGTTATGTCCTATAAACATACAAGTTGACTCAGCTTATTCCAATGCGAGACATGCACATGGCCAATTCTTTAATCATTAGTGGGTGTCTAAACACGAGAGTCACATGGTAGATCTCCTACGACATCCTCTCTGTGACATGACACAAAGATGACCGATTTATCACTTTTCTATTTATCAAAATGCCTCAAGGTGGTTTACAAATTTATTGCAATTTTCTAGAGGTAGGGAGACAGAGTTCACTAAGGATTTTTGATGAATTTTTTAAGCTAAGTTAGACGTGTATATAGTAAATTAAGTTTAAACTTATGCGCCATGTAAACCATGCCTACATTTCAAGGCAGTTTTGAAAAAACGGTATATTAGGTATATTTAATAATGCCGCACAAGCATAATAAATTGGGAGCAATAAATAAAAAATGTAAAAAAAAAAAATCACTTAAGCTAAGGCCCCACGTAGCATGGCGCAGTCAAAAGGCACTACAGAAAAGACCGCGGTGGAAACGCATTGCGATTTTTCCGCATCGCATTTCACAGAAAGTCCGAAGAGTTTTCCTCTGTGGACTTTCCTTCCCTATACGCAAAACACCAGCGTTTCCGTATGTGTAATTGACATACTGCGATTTACAAAACGCAACGGTTTTTGAAATCGCAGCATTCCGCTGCAGATATTTTTCTGCAATGTGTGGATGGGATTAGCCAGTGTCCCACCCACTTTTCAGGTACTGTAAAACGCCACAGCCAAATCGTGGCGTTTTCGCCACGTGGGACCCCAGTCTAAAACACACCACAATTCAGGCGCAATTGGAATAATAAATCAGTCCCATCTGGCCAGTCAGTTCACACACAACAGTGGTCACGTGATGAAGTGCTCTGAGTCACACACAATCCAGAAGTAGATTGGGGCTGATAATCAGAGGTCGGAGCACCTTCAAGGAATACAATATAATAGTAAGGGGTATATAAGTTACAGTTGGACCACCCCTTTAATTAAGTAGGCTCTGAAATATCATCAATAGTGTTGAGGAAACCTTGTAAGATCTTTCTCTTGAATATTTTTGAGGTTCAACCAGCAGTGTTGTTTCCAGAATTGCCATTATTATACTCTGGAGGATCTTCAGACTCCAGAGTATAATAAGTTAAAGACAAGGAAACATAACCATCCAATGACAGGCATCAGCTGTCCTCCAGGGCTACTGACATCATTCAGAAGGCAGGAAGAGGCACAAATAGGACGGGGACATGTATGGATCCCACAACAGAGCCTAGGTGAAGTGAGTATGACTATATGTTATATTTACTCAATTCCACCAGGTTTCTGCTTATAATACTCTTACGCCTGGGGAGGCCCCAGTGTATAGTAGCTGTTCATGGGTGGCATACCCCCAAAATTCTGGGTTCAGACGAACTGGTTTGCTCATCCCTATCTGTCAATATACAGTTGTTCAATGATTCAATCCACTTTTTTTTTTAAAACGTGACACTTTTATATACTTTTATGTTTCTTATCCATATTCGCACATGTCATTGATAATAAACAATAGTTTAATTTGAAAAAACTGAAGTGCTGCAACCTTTGCCAAAAACACAATAGGCATAATGAAAACAAGCCCACTCATAGTCACGGTCCATTGGGAAAAACATACATAGTCTGGGAATAATTAAGTGGTATGCTAACGGTGCTCGCCAGTGTTCTCTGCCCCTGGAATTAGCATTTATGAGCTCATTTGTGATATACACAAAATGCACACCAGAAATCAGTTTCATTTAGAGTAAGTGCACTTATCTGCCCACCTAGCACACTTCAGAGCAAACCTATTTTTCCATTGAAGATGACTCTATAAAAAAACGTGAGCCTAGTTTTCAAAAAAAATAAAAAATGAAAATGTGCTGAATACAAAAGAGTAATCCCAAAGTAGTACATTTAGATATAATATTATTATATGTGACACTTACAGTTTGTGCTTCTACCTATCCCATATATTGAACAAACTGTTCCTAGTAATACTGGTCATGGCTATTATAAGACAATAGTCAATTATAAACATCTCAGACCTGCAGCTCTCTTTTGCACTCATGCTTTGACTTCCATAACACCCAAATGGTCACTAACAGACCACAGTGACCTTAAAAGGGTCTGGCCTAAAGCATTTATGACTTATCCAAGGGCTGTTACTACTCCATAACTAACACACTGAAGAATCCCATACACATACTGTATAATAGATCAGTCAAGTTTCTGTTTTTTAGGCTAAGGCCACACGTTGTGAAAAAGCTTTTTTTTGTTGCAGATTTTTCTACTTTTTTTTTTTAGCCAAAGCCAATGGCTACAAAAGGAATGGAAAATACGTAAGGTTTTTATACTTCTCCCTTCTTCTCAACCCACTCCTAGCTTTGACTCAAACACTGTAGCAAAATCTGCAACAAAAAAATCTGTGTTTCCGGAATGTGGGGCCTCAGCCTGACACAGGAAAGAATATTTGTTGCTCAGGCACAGTTCAGAAGGCTGGGCAGATTTAAATACACATGATGGATTGGCTGGGCTGCACTACGAGAAACCGAGGTAAGCGGGAATGGTGCTTACTGGGAGTAGTACTGCAGCAGTGGCTGTAGGCCACCATCTTTTTGAGCATTCCTTCAATTTAACACATTCCTGGTTCTAACCCCCCCATTTCCATCCTCATCCACAAGATAAAGGTGGGATGAATCTCTCCAACCTGAAGCAGTGAGGTTCATTTATATATTGTCTGCATTAGAGATGCAGGGATGCACGGGAGAAGTCTTGGAGATGGTTGTGTGGATATGGAGGGGACAGGTTGTGGATGGCTTTGTATGTCAGCGTTAGTAATTTGAACTCTGTTTGCTGGGCAACGGGTAGCCAGCGAAGGGACTAGCAGAGGGGAGTGGCCGATGAAGAATGGGTGGAGAGGTGTATTAAGCAAGCAGCACAGTTTAAGGTGGACTGGCGAGGGGCGAGAGTATTTGCTGGGAGGCCATGGAGAAGGGTGTTACAGTAGTCTAAACGGGAGATTATGAGGGCATGGTCTAGCATCTTTGTAGTTTCAGGGGTGAGGAAGGAGCGGATTCAATGGATGTTCTTGAGTTGGAGGCGGCAGGAGGTGTTGAGGGTGTGCGGCTTGAAGGATAAGTCAGAGTCTAAGGTTATCCCAAGGCAACGGACCCGTGGGACTGGGGTAAGTGTGGTTCCATTAGCGTTGATAGATGGGTCAAGTAGAGGGGCCGTGCGAGGTGGGGCAAAGATGATGAACTCCGTTTTCTCCATGTTGAGTTTGAGAAAGCGGGAGGAGAGAAAGGAGGTTACAGCTGCTAGACACTCTGGAACTCTGGACAACAGAAAGGTAATGCCAGGTCCAGAGAGATATATTTGATTGTCGTCAGCATAGCAATGGTATTGAAAAACATGAGATTCTATGAGTTGGCCAAGGCCGCGGGTGTAGATGGAGAACAAGAAGGGTCTTAGGATGAAGCCTTGAGGGACACCTACAGAAAAAGGGCACGGCGGGGAGGTGGTGTGCGAGTGTCAGACACTGAATGTACGGTTGGTGAGGTATGAGGAGATCCAGGAAAGGTCCAGGTCTGACATTCCAAGGGATGAGAGCGTTTCTAACAAGAGAGAGTGGTCGACTGTGTCAAAGGCGGAGGAGAGGTCAAGGAGGAGGACAGAGTAGTGATGCTTGGCTTTGGCAGTTAGAAGGTCATTAGTGACTTTGATTAAGGCAGTTTCTGTGGAATGATGGGGTCTGAAGCCTGACTGTAGTAGGCCAAAGAGCACGTTGGACAAGAGATAGGAGGATAGTTCGGATTGGACATGTTATTCAAGCAATTTAGAGGCGTACGGAAGCAGTGAGATGGGGCGATAGTTGGCTGGAGAGGATGGGTTGAGGGAGGGTTTATTAAGTATAGGTGTGACGGTAGCATGTTTGAAGGTGGAAGGGAAGGATCCATTGGTTAGGGATAGGTTGAAGAGATGGGTTAGGGCCGGAGTAATGACTTCAGTGAGTTTGGGGATGAGGTGTGACTGGATCTGGTCAAGCGCGCAGGAGGTGAGGTGGGATTTAGAGATTAGGGTAGAGAGCTTTTCATCAATGACGGTGGAGAAACAGGTTAAAGATGAAGAGCACTGAGCAGTTGGGTAGAGTGGTTGTCGGGAGTGTAGGGTGAGACTGTCTCTGATGGTGTCAATTTTGCTTTTGAAATAAGAGGCAAAGTCATCAGCTGTGATAAGTGATGTCGGAAGGGGCACAGGAGGATGGAGAATGGAGTTGAAGTTAGTGTGGTGAAGTAGACCTGCTTTGCACAGATGAGTGCGTTCTTGAATGTGAGAACTGCCGCTTTATACCTGATGAAGTCCTCCTGGAAGTGGCTTTTCTTCCAGAGGTGTTCTGCAACCCATGAGGTACGTCTTAGTTTCTTAGTCAGGTCAGTGTGCCAGGGTTGCCTATTGATCAGTCGGGCTCTGGTGTTTGTGAAGGAGGCTGCAGAGTCAAGGGTTGAAGTAATGGTGGTATTATAGAAGGCAGCAGCGGAATCTGCGTCCTGGAGTTAGGATATTTTAGCGAGCGGTAGGAGAGAGTCTGAGAGTGTGCGGATGTCGAGGTGATTAAAGTTCCTGCGGAGGCGTGTTGGTTTAGGGGTTGGAGGGTCTATTACAGAGGAGAGGGCAGAGAATGTCAGCAGGTTGTGGTCAGAGAGCATGGACAGAGAGTATACTAGTACATAAGCTACTGTCCTTGTGTTTTCCTTTTTGTGTCACTTTTACTATTAATTTCTAATAGAAAATCTAAAAAGTAGAGGAAGATTTATGAACGTCAGTCTTCATATCTCCTGTGCCGACAGAGGGTGCGCCTTATTTATGATGAAGTGCTTGCCTCCTCATAAATCGGGCAAACCTCCACAGGGCTGTGCGCCTGCACTGAAATCCAGCTATGAGCGGATTAGATTTCATGCATCATTTACGCCAGTAAACATAGAGATGATCATAAATTTGGTGCGCACTCCACACCCTTGCCATACTCCCTTTCAGAAGAAAATGGCTAGGGCAGCATAAAAGAGGAAAAAGATCACAATTTTTTGTGCCAAAATCTGACTTGTGCAAAAATGTGCAACTTTTTCATGCTTTGTACGCCAGAGAGGTGGCATACAGAGCATAATAAATGTCCCCCATGGTTTGTGGACAATAGTATAAGAGACATTATGTATTAAAGGGGTTTTCAGGAGCATAAAAAATTGGGATAACCCATTGAACTTTTCTTCTATTTATGATGTATGTTTAATCGGTAAAACATTAAGCTACATATGACAGGGACATAAATAAAGATGCTGTAGGTACATTATTAATCAAAAGTAGACCACCTTCTTGGAAAAAAAAAGTTCATGATTGGAAAAAAGTTCAGATATCCTTAGCACACTAGAAAAGTAAGCATATGGAGTCTGTAGATTAAAGCCTACTCTTTACCCTGGTATGATCAGGTCTTCTCATTATGCCCATATTTTGGTGATTGATGCAGCCAATCTTTAATTTGATTAAAGAGAGTCTGTCAGCAGTAGAGATGGGCAAACCTATGAAGATTTGTTTTGTTTCGGGTTTGGATGTTTTGGCTCAAATATTGGTTTCAGACCAAACTTGTTCAGATAGAACCAGAAGTGAAATACTCTGGGTTCTCTTCAGACCCCAGAGTGTAATAAGTGGAGGCCAAGCGGAGGTGTAAAAAAATAGCAAACAGTATACTCACCTTCCCTGAGCCTCCTAGGTGATGTCATCCACTCCAGGGTCACCACAGAGGCCTGTAATTGGACCTTAGTGGTCATATAGGGCACATTGAGCGTCATGACCCAGAATATAAAAATTTAACTGCTGATAAACTGCCAAAGTTTCAGGTTTGGGTCGAACCCAAATCTTTTGGAACTTTTTGGAAACTTTTAGAAAATTCAGATTAAAACTTCGATCGGTTCGATTCAAACCAGTCGACTCATCTTTAGTCAGCAGTATATTGGTTATAAACCTAGTCCCAGTACCTTGTAGAGGTGATTCTACAGTTTCCAAATACAGTCATATGAAAAAGTTTGGGCACCCCTATAATCTTAATCATTTTTAGTTCTAAATATTTGGGTGTTTGCAACAGCCATTTCAATTTGATATATCTAATAACTGATGGACACAGTAATATTTCAGGATTGAAATGAGGTTTATTGTACTACCAGAAATGTGCAATATGCATTAAACCAAAATTTGACCGGTGCAAAAATTTGGGTACCCTTATCATTTTATTGATTTGAATACTCCTAACTACTTTTTACTGACTTACTGAAGCACAAAATTGGTTTTGTAACCTCACTGAGCTTTGAACTTCATAGCCAGGTGTATCCAATCATGAGAAAAGGTATTTAAGGTGGCCAATTGCAAGTTGTTCTCCTATTTGAATCTCCTCTGAAGGTGGCATCATGGGCTCCTCAAAACAACTCTCAAATGATCTGAAAACAAAGATTATTCTACATAGTTGTTCAGGGGAAGGATACAAAAGTTGTCTTAGAGATTTAACCTGTCAGTTTCCACTGTGAGGAACATAGTAAGGAAATGGAAGACCACAGGGACAGTTCTTGTTAGCCCAGAAGTGGCAGGCCAAGAAAAATATCAGAAAGGCAGAGAAGAGAATGGTGAGAACAGTCAAGGACAATCCACAGACCACCTCCAAAGAGCTGCAGCATCATCTTGCTGCAGTGGTGTCACTGTGCATCGGTCAACAATACAGCACACTTTGCACAAGGAGAAGCTGTATGGGAGAGTGATGCGAAAGAGCCGTTTCTGAAAGCACGCCACAAACAGAGTCGCCTGAGGTATGCAAAAGCACATTTGGACAAGTCAGCTTCATTTTGGAAGAAGGTCCTGTGGACTGATGAAACAAAGATTGAGTTGTTTGGTCATACAAAAAGGCGTTATGCTGGCGTCCAAAAAACACAGCATTCCAAGAAAAACACTTGCTACCCACTGTAAAATTTGGTGGAGGTTCCATCATGCTTTGGGGCTGTGTGGCCAATGCCGGCACCGGGAATCTTGTTAAAGTTGAGGGTCGCATGGATTCAACTCAGTATCAGCAGATTCTTGAGAATAATGTACAAGAATCAGTGACGAATTTGAAGTTCGCCGGGGATGGATATTTCAGCAAGACAATGATCCAAATCTACTCAGGCATTCATGCAGAGGAACAATTACAATGTTCTGGAATGGCCATCCCAGTCCCCAGACCTGAATATCATTGAACATCTGTGGGATCATTTGAGCGGGCTGTCCATGCTCGGCGACCATCAAACTTAACTGAACTGGAATTGTTTTGTAAAGAGGAATGGTCAAAAATACCTTCATCCAGGATCCAGGAACTGATTAAAAGCTACAGGAAGCGACTAGAGGCTGTTATTTTTGCAAAAGGAGGATCTACTAAATATTAATGTCACTTTTCTGTTGAGGTGCCCATACTTTTGCACCGGTCAAATTTTGGTTTAATGCATATTGCACATTTTCTGTTAGTACAATAAACCTCATTTCAATCCTGAAATATTACTGTGTCCATCAGTTATTAGATATATCAAACTGAAATGGCTGTTGCAAACACCCAAATATTTAGAACTAAAAATGATTAAGATTAATAGGGGTGCCCAAACTTTTTCATATGACTGTATGCCTCTGATATTCAGCATTGGAGCCCCATTTTCATGTAAATTGCCATTTTGTTCATATATCTAGAGCTGACACTGTAACTCAGGCAAGCTAAGGCACCCAAAGGACTTTTCCCTTGACTAGCATATGAATAAAATAGCAATTTACAGGAAAATGTGGCTGCAAACCTGAATAACAGAGGCATATTAAGAAACTGTAGAATCACCTCTACAAAGTACTAGGATTAGGTTTATAACCAATTTACTGCTGACAGACTCCCTTTAAAAAAATACATGATTCAGTGGTGATGTTACTGGACCAAGTTCAGGTTCCCAGGGCAGTGTTAGCCTTTCACTGGATGGATACTTGGTTTTACTTTGGAGGTCTTAAGCTCCACTCATTGCCATTAGGCAATTCTTAGATGATATCTGTACCATATGGTCAGTCACCAAGAGGGATAGTTCAGCTAATAAAGTAAATTTATTGTACAATAAAAAGTTATGCAATTTCTGAAGAAACACACATGAAAGTTGTTATGTTTCATGGCTGCCAGGAAAGAAAAGCGCAACTCAGTAGGAGGTTAATAATTCTTTTAAGGGACTGGACACTGTATAATTTTATATTTGGGTATTGTGATAACATTATCTGGGCACATATAGTAGAAATTATCTTGGCAATGGTTAAACTATTTATCTGGATGCTGTAAACCAAAAACGAGGCACAATGGGCGTTATTTCGAATTGTCTATAAAATTTTAACATTAACACTAATACATTAACTCTATGATATTCATTTTAGTATGTTATATCACTGTATTTCTTTTTAATGGTATATGTGTGTGTGTGGCGTGCGTGCGTGCGTGCGTGCGCAATGATGTGCAAAATATTTCTATATCTTTTGCTTGTTGTTTTGTCATATTGTTGACATTTTTTGATTTTATACAATACAATTTCACACAAAGCATTTAGCAGTGCTTTTTAGTGTTTTTTGGAGGAAAGCGGGGTATAAATGGCGTTTTAGTAGTATTTTTGCAATCAGTATACTTTTTAATAAAACGTACCATGCTGAAGCTATGGTATTTTTTCTCTTTGGGATTTTTAATACAATTTCAAAAACGTATGGAAAAACACTTGTACAAAATGGCACAAGAAAAAAAAAAACAGTAAACGTGCACATTGAGGTGATGGGGGCATTTGGATCAGTGGATTTCGTTTTTTTTATGTGTTATATGTATTATATGTTTTGCTTACATGTAAAACTAATAAAAAAGAGAAATCAAGATAGAATAAGAAACACTATAAGATGTAAGCTGCAGGTGTTTTTTTTTTGTTTAAACTCATTTTACATACCTTAAGCCTTGCACAAACCTGACTTTATCCTTCAAAAATGTGGTGTTCATGAATGTCTATGGTAATGTATTATTAGATATTACAAAGTCTAAGTTGGACTTACACCAAATTATCTTAATACTGTAGATACATATATATACTGTATATATATATATATATATATATATATATATATATATAACATCCAGGTTTTCCAAACATTAAATCACACTTTTACGACATAGTCTATTATTATTCTTCTATTTATTATCATATACAGAAGTCACGCTTTAGACTAATACTAAGTATACACTAGTCACTGGATTGCACCAATCAGCTTCTGATGATGACAGAAATGCTATTTATCAACATGGTCCAATTGTGACCTATATCAGCTTACCAGTGATTTGCATCATAAAAAGAAGTGTGCTACAAAAAATAATTGCGACATCTGCACTTTGGTCATGGTAATAGGCTAAAAGGGTGTGTAATCTGGTGATTAGCATGTCAATGTATGGCATGTGTTAACCATGCAACACTGAGAATAGACCCACGCATAAACAAATGCTGTGTGGCAAAGCAACAAAATTGCTAAAACTAGCAAAAAATAAATAATATTAGAAAACTTATAAAAATATATAAAAAAACACAAATTAAGTAAATATGTTTAATTAGCTTGTACTAATTTGTGTTTAATCCTTACATCATCTCTCATCCCCCAAAAATCAGAATATTAAATCTGGCATCATGTGGTGCAATTTTAGATTTTAAATATTTCACCCAAAACATAAAAAACACACAAAAAATAGAATAATTTCCAATAGAAGAAAATTTACATTTTTGTACATTTTAGTGGTTTAAACTAATAGTCCACCCTTTCTGCATGAAACCTAAAAATGGAAATAATTCTAACCAAAGATTGCCCATATGAATGAGTAAATTAAGTAAGTAAAAAATAAGTAATTAAGTAATAGATAATAATAATAAAATAATAATAATAATAATACACAATATATAATATATGTATAATCTTCCTATTGCTCTGTAGCTGATTACAGCCCATTATACAATGTATATTATGAAGCACTACTGTGCACTATATTGAAGTTGCATAGTTCCTTGTGAGGTTCCACATCAGTAATAAGTGCTTCTAAAAGAATACTTCATCCAATATAAAAAAGCTGAAAGTTTTATATAGAGTTAACTTAAAAAATATCTGTATATTGTCATATATTTATACAGTGGAAAACATCATTGAAATGTAGTAAACCGTTGGCATAACCCAAAGCTCTTGGGCCCCAATGCAAATTTTGTAATAGGATTGTGGCTTACCATGTGATATGTACAACACTGGTGTCTTCTTATGTGATAGAGAGGTCTTTGGGCCCCCTTAGGCTCCAGTGATTGCTACCTCTACATCCCCTATAACTGCGCCCCTGGCAGTAATACCTGACAGTAATACTATTCACAGGCTCCTTGTAATAAATATTCCAAATGGTGTTTGCATAAGACTTTAACACCTCTGTCTGACCAAAGCAATGTTAATATACTTATGGCCACTTAATATTCTTTTTCTGATTTCTTTCAATCTGTTTTTTTTACCCTTCTTACTTGAATTTGATTAACAATAATGGGAAAATATTAATAACATACACTATATAAACAAAAGTATTGAGACACCATATACACTACACCTACAGGAGCTTTTATGACATCCCATTCTAAATCCATAGGCATTAATATAAAATTCCCTACCCCCCCCCCCCCACACACACTCCCCTGCTTGCAGCTAAAACAGCTGCTACTCTTCTAGGAACATTTACTACAAAAGTTTGGAGGATGTCCATAGAAATGTTCTGCCTACTCATCCAGAAGAGCATTTGTGAGGTCAAACATTGGCGGTGCACGAGAGGGCCTGGCTAGCAATTTCCATCCTAGTTCATCCCAATGGTGTTGGATGGGGTTGAGGACAGATCTTTGTATGGGCCAGTCAACCTCTTGCACACTAAACTCACCTAGCCATTAGCCTTGCTTTGTGCACTGGGGCACAGTCATGCTGGAACAGAAAATGGACTTCCCCAAACTGTTCCCACAAAGTTGGAAACATGCAGTCCAAAAATTCTCAGTATGTCGAAACATTAAAATTTCCCTTTGCTAAAACTAAGGGGCCTAGGTGAATGACTGAACATCAACCCCATAGCATTACCTCTCTCCCAACAGTTTATAATTGGCACAATGCAGTCAGGCATTTGTCAAAACCAGGCTTACCCATCAGACTGCCAGATACTATTCTCCATGTAGTGTATATCTGAAGGTTGTACAGGATTTTTTTTTTAAAAAAACTGCCTTCTTCCACAGCTCTCTACAGGTGGTATTGGAGCTCAGCCCAGTCCACTTCAATGATGACTGATGTATTTAAGCACCATATTATAGGTTGTATAATTACTTGTGGGGTTCTATATCATAACTATTTGTCCAAAATAAGACACCATATAAAAGATGCTGTTTTTTATATAGATTCCATAAACATTTAATAAAAATTAGTAAGTTATCCACTCCATTCTGGTCCTCAGCTATATCAGGTGACCAGTAATAAGAACCTCCAACTGACAAAGCATCTCAAGTGTGTACATGATGTCAGTCTTTATTTCTTTAACTGAAAATCACATTGAAGTTGTTATAGGGATGAATATAGAAATCGACTTCCTTTTCTACAAGCATAAATATACTCCAAAGTTATTATTATTATTATTATTATTATTTATTTATAGAGCATCATTAATTTCATGGTGCTGTACATCATTATATTAATTCCATAGTGATGTACAAGATTATATTAATTTCAGGGTGCTGTACATTATTATATTAATCCCATGGTGCTGTACATTATTATATTAATTTCATGGTGCTGTACATTTGAGGGTTTACATACAGTACACAAAATCTATGAAACAAGTACAATACTAACAGTCAACAACTGGCACAGTGGGATTGAGGGCCCTGCCCACAAGGATTTACAATCTCTACTTTCCATTATAGTGAATGTGTTATGCATTTAGTTTTAGTGTGTATTAATTGCATTTACATGTATAAGTCTATACAAGAGAAATAATGGGACTGATTTGTCATGTCATTGTTGTGGACACCAGTTTTGTGGTGTACAAGACATAAAAAGTTGCAATTTTTTATGCATGAGGAGAAATTGTGACTTTTCCTGTTTTGTGCCCCACTTCCAACTTTTTAAAAAAGTTGGTGAAATGGGGTGGGGAACTAGGGTCCATCCTGGCCCCACAGATTTTCTGTAGCTTACGCCAGAAAATTGGCATGAGTTACACAAGAAGACTATGCCAGTCTCTGGAACATGGTGCAACATTATTATTAACAGACCGGAACCTCCCTAATAATTCTAGTGCATCTTGGGCAAATTCACAAATAGATAAAAAGCACACAAAGCATCTGTCTTAATAAAGTTCCAATGGGGCAAATATATGGCGACTAGACTGTGATTAAGACTAGACTGTGAGGGACACAAATCACCTCCTGATAGCAAACAGATAACAGCAAGAATTACTGATCCCTCCGTCCACGCACCACAAGTTTCCAGACTGTTTTTTTGACCTGTTGTAAATAACTTCTCTACTTAGATTGCAATTTTTTTAAGGACTCTAAAATGCTTTGAAAACCATGTGTATAAAAATCTGTTAATTTTCAGTTCTTGTATCACACCATGTCTGATGAAGGGAGCGAGTACTCCTGAAAGCTTACTTATAAATATACTCAGTTAGCCTCTAAAGGGTATCGCCTGATTTCTTCACTCTTCCACTAGCATATCGTACGTCAGTCATAATAAAGAGCCTGACTGGCGCAGAAACAAAAGATTTATGAAGAGGCTGCGGCTTCTTCATAAATCTGGTGGACATCGCTGCACCAGAATGTTAGAAAACTGGTCTGAGTTATATTAACCCCTTAGCGACCCAGGGCGTAATAGTATGTTCTGTGTCACATAAGGATGTATGGAGAGGAGCTGAGCTCTCTCCATACAGGGCGGATGCTGGCTGTATAATACAGCCAGCACCCGCCGCTAACAGCAGACACTGATCGCGGCTGTTAACTCTTTAGATGTCGCTGTCAAATGGGACTGCAGCGTCTAAATTGTGCAGGCGCCATGGGCAACGCCATTTTTCTCCGATCGCCGCCCTCCGGAATGTCATCGGAGGGCGGTGATTGGTTACCATGACAGCCGGAAGCTTATTGAAGGCTCCCAGGCTTGTCATTACATTAGAGCTATTACACGATGCCAGAGGCAGCGTCTAATAGAAGTGAAGGCATTTTGCTATTCACTGCAATACAGTAGTATTGCAGTGAATAGTATGAGCGATCTGACCCCCTAGGTTTCAAGGTCCCTATTGAGTCTGATCATAAAAGTAAAAGTAGAGAAAAAAAAAGTTTTTAAAAGTATAAAAAAAAAAAAAAAAAAAACACAAAAGTTCAAATCACCCCCCCTTTCCCTACTGTAGATCAGATATAAAAATAAATAAACAAAAGTAAACATAATCACATTAGGTATCCCCATGCTCCAAAATATTAAAATATTTATCCCATACGGTGAACGGCGTAGCGGCTATAAAAATCAAAATGGCCAAATAGCGTTTATTTCAACACTTTTCCTCCTATAAAAAAAATTGAATAAAAAGTGATCAAACCATCAGATCTTTCCCCAAATAGTATCAATAAAAACGTCATATTGTCCCGCATAAAAAGACGCCTTACCCAGCTCTATACAGTACAGACCAAAAGTTTGGACACACCTTCTCATTCCAAGAGTTTTCTGTATTTTCATGACTATAAAAATTGTAGATTCACACTGAAGGCATCAAAACTATGAATTAACACATGTGGAATTATATACTTAACAAAAAAGTGTGAAACAACTGAAAATATGTCTTATATTCTAGGTTCTTCAAAGTAGCCACCTTTTGCTTTGATTACTGCTTTGCACACTCTTGGCATTCTCTTGATGAGCTTCAAGAGGTAGTCACCTGAAATGGTCTTCCAACAGTCTTGAAGGAGTTCCCAGAGATGCTTAGCACTTGTTGGCCCTTTTGCCTTCACTCTGCGGTCCAGCTCACCCCAAACCATCTCGATTGGGTTCAGGTCTGGTGACTGTGGAGGCCAGGTCATCTGGCTTAGCACCCCATCACTCTCCTTCTTGGTCAAATAGCCCTTACACAGTCTGGAGGTGTGTTTGGGGTCATTGTCCTGTTGAAAAATAAATGATGGTCCAAGTAAACGCAAACTGGATGGAATAGCATGCCGCTGCAAGATGCTGTGGTAACCATGCTGGTTCAGTATTCCTTCAATTTTGAATAAATCCCCAACAGTGTCACCAGCAAAGCACCCCCACACCATCACACCTCCTCCTCCATGCTTCACGGTGGGAACCAGGCATGTAGAGTCCATTCGTTCACCTTTTCTGCGTCGCACAAAGACACGGTGGTTGGAACCAAAGATCTCAAATTTGGACATCAGACCAAAGCACAGATTTCCACAGGTCTAATGTCCATTCCTTGTGTTCTTTAGCCCAAACAAGTCTCTTCTGCTTGTTGCCTGTCCTTAGCAGTGGTTTCCTAGCAGCTATTTTACCATGAAGGCCTGCTGCACACAGTCTCCTCTTAACAGTTGTTGTAGAGATGTGTCTGCTGCTAGAACTCTGTGTGGCATTGACCTGGTCTCTAATCTGAGCTGCTGTTAACCTGCAATTTCTGAGGCTGGTGACTCGGATGAACTTATCCTCCGCAGCAGAGGTGACTCTTGGTCTTCCTTTCCTGGGGCGGTCCTCATATGAGCCAGTTTCTTTGTAGCGCTTGATGGTTTTGGCCACTGCACTTGGGGACACTTTCAAAGTTTTCCCAATTTTTTGGGCTGACTGACCTTCATTTCTTAAAGTAATGATGGCCACTAGTTTTTCTTTACTTAGCTGCTTTTTTCTTGCCATAATACAAATTCTAACACTCCATTCAGTAGGACTATCAGCTGTGTATCCACCTGACTTCTGAACAACACAACTGATGGTCCCAACCCCATTTATAAGGTAAGAAACCCCACATATTAAACCTGACAGGGCACACCTGTGAAGTGAAAACCATTTCAGGTGACTACTTCTTGAAGCTCATCAAGAGAATGCCAAGAGTGTGCAAAGCAGTAATCAAAGCAAAAGGTGGCTACTTTGAAGAACCTAGAATATAAGACATATTTTCAGTTGTTTCACACTTTTTTGTTAAGTATATAATTCCACATGTGTTAATTCATAGTTTTGATGCCTTCAGTGTGAATCTACAATTTTTATAGTCATGAAAATACAGAAAACTCTTGGAATGAGAAGGTGTGTCCAAACTTTTGGTCTGTACTGTACATGTATATATGAAAAAGTTACAGGTGTCACAATATGGTGACACAAATTTTTTTTTCTATTTTGCAAAGTTTTTAATTTTTTTAAAAGGTATCAAAACATTAAAAATACTATATAAATTTGGTATCACCATGTTCGTACTGACCTGCAGAATACAGGTACCATGTCATTTTTACCACACCTGTGAACGCCATAAAAATTAAACCCATATGAAATTGGTGCAAATGCAGTTTTTCTTCAATTACACCTCATTCTGATTTTTTTTTTCCAGCTTCCCAGTACATTGCACAGCATATTGAATGGTACCATTACAAAGTACAATTTGTTTCGCAAACAATAAGACATCATGTGACTCTGTGAACTGAAAAATGAAAAAGTTATGGCTCTTGGAATATGGTGAGGGAAAAACGAAAATGCAAAAACGAAAAATGACCGGGTCCTTAAGGGGTTAAATGTATCAGGCAAAGGTGTCCTCTTTCCAGCCTGCTCCGCCCTGAGGAAATGGCCTTGCGACAAATGTGCGCCACAATATCATTATGAATTTCCCCCCAATGTGTTTGCTTTTTATTAAAATGTTGTAACTTTTTATTTTACATTTTAAATTAATTTTCTAGAAGCGGCCATATTGGAGATACTCACCTGTTTTGCCCGTATAGACACTACTGTACAGCATAATATGCTCTATGATAACTAAACTGAATGTAAATACAGCCTCATACCCTAATGCCTACTTACCAACATTTACATTGGTAAACTATGGACCCACCACCCACTTTTGGGTGAGGCTTTGAAAGCTGTTTCCCTCTTTAGGCCATGGTATGCCCAAACTTGCTGGATATGTTTCCAAACATTTAGGATTGCCTAAGTAAATTTGACATAGTTAGCATCTATACTAAAGGGTGTCAAGGGAGGCTTTTATCTCTGTGCATACAATATACAATTGCTTTTCTGCCCAATCAAAGCCTCCAGCATTACTCTGCTCATCTGGTTCTATTCTACACAGCAAAGCTCTCAAAAGAGCTACAGAAAGCAGTAAGAATAAGCCTACTGTGTATGTTCTAGCTGCCGGTGTGAAATCTGGAATATTGCAAAATTTCTTTTTATATGAATAGTCAAATCAAATTTTTGACACAAAAATAATATTTTTATTCAAGTTTATAATGAAAGTCTAATTTAAATAATATGTCATTTTTTGATGTTTCATTCTCTTTAAAACCCATCTACAATTTTGCCCATCACATAGGTCCTTGGCAAATAAGCAATTTTTTTATTCCGGCGCTGCAGTATAAAGGCAGGATCTTATTCCCAGGTGTTTTTGTAGACCCCATGCCATCTCTATTAGGCTGTCTATAGAAGCTGTTAACAAGGGCTGGCTAAATATTTCATACCATATTTAGAGAAAATATGCTCAACGTTTTCCTTTTTGAATTATTCGATTAACTTTGCTACAGCATAATGCATTCCATAAATTAATTTTCAAGATTACCTCATTCTTTTCATCTAGATTTTAAGAGCCCTTCATTTCAGATTAGAAATAGTGATAAAATCATTGCTTACTGAGGCAGATAGTCTATGAATCTAGCTATGCACATTAGGAAGATGTTACACACAGCATACTTTTAATAATGATCATTTAGAAGATAATTTTAGCATCCACACAAGGGAAAAATGGATTTTAGATGAGTTCTTGTATGACCATATGTGGTATTAGTCAGTGTGAGGTATTGCTAGCAAGCTCGCTGCTTTCAAAAATCAAAGTTAAATGGTTCATCTATCATCTGAATTTGTGTCTGGGCGACTTGTCTGAACATCAGTATGATTTATGGGTTGAATTGTAGAAGTCAACCATGCATGTTTCTTAGTTTATCGTTTTATGCTGTCTTCAATTAAATGTCTATAAACATAGTGATGGCTTTATGACGTTGTCCATCAATAAGGGCTATCACATTTTGCATAAGAATATGTAAAACAGATACATAATGACCTTTCGCCTTTTATGTGCCCTGTTATTACAGATGCAATGCTGAGTTGTGATTGTTGATATCTCGAGAATATTCACCGGCGTATATTTTATTCATGTCAGCATATTTAAGATAAAATTAAGTAAATATCTGCAACCAGGTTCACTGAACTTTATATATATTATATATATATATATATATATATATATATATATATATATATATACATACTGTATATATATATATATATATATATATATATATATATATCAATATATATCTAGCACCAACATATTCCATAGCAATCATGGGCAGAGCTATAGGACGTGCAGAGGTAAAAACTGGGACCTGAACCCTGAGGGGTCCAAAAGGTCTCCCTCCCACATAAAATATACCTCTAAATTCCAAATGGCACAAGGTAGGTAGAGGTCCATTTAATATTTAGATTACGCATTTGATAGTAATATACAGAGATTATCACAATTTACTTTTCCCAGATTCCCATGCCAGATTAGCAAGAATTTTCAAAATATTCCAGTAACAGGAATAAGCTATGTTTAATGCTTATCTGTCTCCTTCCAATAATGAGATAAAAAGTGACAGGTTTCCATGGCAGTGAATTTATTGCCAGTAGAGGGCAGCATAATTTTTACAGTGTAGAACAGGGGTCATTGTCCTGTCAAGGTCAGGTGATTTTAGCACATTGCCAGAAAATTCCAAGATGTTGGATAGGCAACATATAGTATGTCTGGAGATATGCACAGGATGATAAAAGTATACTTCTAAACTCTAAATTTTCACAATTCTATTATTATTTCTATACATTGAGATTATTAATGTTAACCACAGCATAATCACTTTGCACAGTTGTATATCTATTTATCTATCTCACACTCATCTCTCTCTTTATATACCAAACTATATATATACCAAAATATGTATCTTTATATTGATCATTCTCATATATTTATCTTTTAATCACATATCTATATAACTCTTAATCTTATATCTATGTATTTGAATTTATGTATCTATCTATCTATCTACTCTTGCTCAGTTTTCTATCATATCTATTTATTGATCAATCTCTTATCTATCTATCATCTATCTATCTATCTATCTATCTATCTATCTATCTATCTATCTATCCATCTACCTATGTATCTCACATGTGCTATCTATCTAAGCCTTGTTGTAGATACTAATCTATGCTAAAGCAACATTTCCATTAACTTACAGTATGCTACACAATATGTATCTTGTCCACATTTTCAGCAGCTTATTTTTCATGAGCGAGACAGGGAGTGTATATATTAATATACAAAGTCTGCGTGTGTGTATTTAGACAAAATTAGTCTGGTAAAGTAATGTGGAAGTTAAAAGGAAAATAAATCATTCCGGTGGAAGAATATACAGTTGGAAACACACAGGCTTTCATTTTCTTCTGGGACATTGAAGAATGGTATGCTCAGCCTTCATATTTCTAAATGTATAGTGTGTTCATATGGAGGATGAATCATTTTCTGCATGACTGTGTCATAATATGGCTGCTGGTAGCTGCGCCTCTATCCAGACAGAATTAGGATTAGAAACACTTTGATTTGCCACTTGCATACACACAAAGAGACACTAGCACTGAAATTGACCCCACAAATCCTTGTTGTTCCAGGATTTAAAGATTTATCTAGATTTTTTTTCTGGAATTTTCTGTTTTGACTGCAGAACAATATTATCTCATTTATTTTACATGGTTGTAATTCAGCTATGTTGTATTAAAAATAAAATTCGGTCTGTACCTGTGGAGTATACAGAGATCGCCTACTATGAAAACTTATGCCATACACACAGAGTTATGGAAGTGATATGCATTATTAATAGTCACTGTAAACAAATGGGTTATGCAAAAGTCTCCATAATATACAAAGCATCTGGATTTTACATTATGAGATCTGTAATTTATGGAATATGGACTCAATCTGCAATAGGAGAAAATGGAAGAAAAAAAAATATAAAATAAATAAAAAAATTTGAAAATCTAAGCTGTATACATAAGAACAAAGCCAGCCAAACCTGGCAGGACAAGGCAGCTTCTATATGTGTATGGGGATGCCCGGCTCTCATCTGACGGGTGAAAGAAGGATCAGGCTGTTGGATTTCAACTAAGGATGGCCAAACCTCTGAAGATTCACTATGTACGGTGTTCAGACAAAGTGATCCTCCAGTTCAGTCCAAACTACTTCGGATATAACCGGACGTGAAATTATTATACTCCGGGGTTTTTTTAGACCCCGGAGTATAATAGGTATAAGCCCAAGGGAGGTGTAAAAAATAAAAAAAGATTCATACTCACCTTCCCCATGAAAGTGAGCTATACAACAGTGTAGACCAATAAGCGGCGTTACTTCCATAACTCCCTTTCACTGCTATGGGAGTTTCAGGCACAGTGTAGCTCAGACTTATCTTGGGTTATATACTGATTGTCAGATTTGGAGTCAGGAAGGAATTTTTCCCCTAACATAGGGCAGTTGGCATCAGACTCATGTTTCTTTTTCGCCTTCTTCAGGATCAACACTGTAGAGTATAGGTAAATTTTGAGTAACCGTTCAAAAGAACACTATCAGTGTTTAAGTGGATTGACTTGTGAAGAACACTTTTTGTATGAAAGTCAGCAACCAATTCAAAAAGAAGTACCTGCCAGAGTGGTCTTAAAGAGCAGCTATCCATTCTGGTCTTATTGGGACATATTTATGAAGACTGGCATATTGCATGACAGTCTACATAATCCCAGCCGTTGCGGGAGGGCTGGTCCATTTATAAAGATGTGCACGCCTCTTTGTAAGTGTGGTGGCTTCTCCGCCAGGCCGTGTGCCCATTCTTAAATAGTTTTCAGTGATCATTTTCATGAAAGTGGCACAAAAATTCCAGTTGTGACTTTTTTACTCCAGATAAAGATAATAATAAATGTGTCCCATAAAGGGAAGATCTCTGAGTTGGGGATTCTCCTCTATGACATGCATATGTGGTAGGGCAAATATGTAATAGGGCTTATATACAAGGTTTGTAATGTCTTTGTTAAGCAACCCTTTTAGTCACTAATATAACCCATTATTTTAATTATAAAAAAAAATAGGCGGCACTCCACAGATAAGGAGTGAAAAATTGTGAGGGCTTATTACCTATTTTTTGCTGTGATATTTTGTGTTTAACGTATACCCTTGGCTGGCATCCTCGCTTATGGCTTGTGCAGTCTTTACTCGGAGATATATATATATATATACAGTACAGACCAAAAGTTTGGACACACCTTCTCGTTGCAAGAGTTTTCTGTATTTTCATGACTATAAAAATTGTAGATTCACACTGAAGGCATCAAAACTATGAATTAACACATGTGGAATTATATACTTAACAAAAAAGTGTGAAACAACTGAAAATATGTCTTATATTCTAGGTTCTTCAAAGTAGCCACCTTTTGCTTTGATTACTGCTTTGCACACTCTTGGCATTCTCTTGATGAGATTCAAGAGCTAGTCACCTGAAATGGTCTTCCAACAGTCTTGAAGGAGTTCCCAGAGATGCTTAGCACTCTGCGGTCCAGCTCACCCCAAACCATCTCGATTGGGTTCAGGTCTGGTGACTGTGGAGGCCAGGTCATCTGGCGTAGCACCCCATCACTCTCCTTCTTGGTCAAATAGCCCTTACACAGTCTGGAGTGTGTGTTTGGGGTAATTGTCCTGTTGAAAAATAAATGATGGTCCAACTAAATGCAAACCGGATGCAATAGCATGCCGCTGCAAGAGGCTGTGGTAACCATGCTGGTTCAGTATTCCTTCAATTTTGAATAAATGCCCAGCAGTGTCACCAGCAAAGCACCCCCACACCATCACACCTCCTCCTCCATGCTTCACGGTGGGAACCAGGCATGTAAAGTCCATGCGTTCACCTTTTCTGCATCGCACAAAGACACGGTGGTTGGAACAAAAGATCTCAAATTTGGACTCATCAGACCAAAGCACAGATTTCCACAGGTCTAATGTCCATTCCTTGTGTTCTTTAGCCCAAACAAGTCTCTTCTGCTTGTTACCTGTCCTTAGCAGTGGTTTCCTAGCAGCTATTTTACCATGAAGGCCTGCTGCACACAGTCTCCTCTTAACAGTTGTTGTAGAGATGTGTCTGCTGCTAGAACTCTGTGTGGCATTGACCTGGTCTCTAATCTGAGCTGCTGTTAACCTGCGATTTCTGAGGCTGGTGACTCGGATGAACTTATCCTCCGCAGCAGAGGTGACTCTTGGTCTTCCTTTCCTGGGGCGGTCCTCATGTGAGCCAGTTTCTTTGTAACGCTTGATGGTTTTGGCCACTGCACTTGGGGACACTTTCAAAGTTTTCCCAATTTTTCGGACTGACTGACCTTCATTTCTTAAAGTAATGATGGCCACTCGTTTTTCTTTACTTCGCTGCTTTTTTCTTGCCATAATACAAATTCTAACACTCCATTCAGTAGGACTATCAGCTGTGTATCCACCTGACTTCTGAACAACACAACTGATGGTCCCAACCCCATTTATAAGGCAAGAAATCCTACTTATTAAACCTGACAGGGCACACCTGTGAAGTGAAAACCATTTCAGGTGACTACCTCTTAAAGCTCATCAAGTGAATGCCAAGAGTGTGCAAAGCAGTAATCAAAGCAAAAGGTGGCTACTTTGAAGAACCTAGAATATAAGACAAATTTTCAGTTGTTTCACACTTTTTTGTTAAGTATATAATTCCACATGTGTTAATTCATAGTTTTGATGCCTTCAGTGTGAATCTACAATTTTTATAGTCAGGAAAATACAGAAAACTCTTGGAATGAGAAGGTGTGTCCAAATTTTTGGTCTGTACTGTATATATATACATGAGTGGATATATACATTATATGTGTGCATCTCTGACACTGTGACACACACAATTTTCAGATTAGCACAAATGTTGACAGATTATCTCCTTCATTTCATCTGCTTCGAAAAAAACATTCTCCTTTTCTGTCACCCCCCCCAAAAAAAGTGCATATGTATCAGGTGAGGTAAATGTGGTGGTCATTTAATGCTGCCATGTAACCCTAATCAATGCTGTGAGAAAGTGCTGTCAAGATAACTGTGAACCATCAAAGCGCCAATAAATTACATACTTTATGACATTTGAACTGCATATCCATCCGCATGCTGTAGCACAGGAGGCGGGTCCAGCTGTGATTTCTTCCTTTGGGTTCTTCTTGTATTGTCTGAACACTGCTCTATTACCTATTCTCTGTAATTGATTTTCCACCACCCCCATCTCTTTCACCTTGGTTTCCCTTTGCTCCTCTGTTAATTTTATCCTTACCTGTGTGATTGACAGCCCATCCCAGACTTCCTATTAAGTCTGGAGTGGGTTCTTCCTTCCTATTTATTGTTTACTCACATTCACATTGGTGCTTGCTATTGCCTCGTGCGTGCTGGCTATTTGCTCTTGGTATTTTGTTACCTGTATTCATATTCCTGACCTCTGGCTTTACCTTTGACTGTTCTCTCGGATTTCGATCTCTGTACTGCGTTGCTCGACTGTTACCGACCCCTTGGCTAGCTGACCTCCCTTTTGTTGTTGTTTGTCCTGTCTGCGTTCTGTGTTATCACTTATATCAAGAAGGGATTTCCACCCAGTTGCTGGCTGTCACCTAGGACAGTTCAGGCAAGTAGCAAGGGACAATGGGGGGGGTTGAGCTTAGGGCTCACTGTCTTGTCATGCCCCCCCCCAGAGTTCACCAACAGCTACTGGGGAATTGCTCCTCTAGCAACTCCCTTAGACTTTACAATTCATAGAGCACAAAAAAAAAATATAGGAGAAATAAGTGTGACACAAAACAACACAAAAAAGATGGAAAATAATTAGGTAGTATACCAAAAGCTGCATGAGCTGGTCGTCAGTATATGTGTAGGGTTGGGTTGCTCCGCACTCCGCACGTAAAGAAAATAATGGGTGCCGTCAGTGGGGCTAGTCACAGCCATACAATGCAGAAATTATAATTCCAGGCACTCCTTGGTGTATTGAAGAAAAAAAAAATTCTTTATTGTGTTTCACAATATGAAGTCCAGACGGCATAACAAATTCATATAGCATGTCATAAACATATATGCATCACATGGAGTATGTAGATGTACAGAGGTCTTATTATTATCCCACACATTTTGGTAGCAGAACCTGGACCAGTGGGAGGACCAGGTACCAAGTGAGGTGCAAATCACGTGCATGACAATGAAAGTGATGAACAACAGAGAGTCACTCAATAATGTGGTAAGAACGACTACAAGTAAAGCATGCCATGTACAGCATGTGTGAGCTGCCGGAGGAGTCAGCTATGAATGGCATTTATATGTGTGGAGTACAGTGGTTACTGTGGAAAAAGGGATCAGGCCCTGAGGAATAGCGAAAAAGGGGCTTAAATTGATAAGTGTTAGACTAGGGGGTGTGACAGGTCTGCTCAACAAGATGTGGTTGTGTTTTGGCCTGACAAGGGTTTTGCTACAAGGGAGGAGATGTAGGGAGGTATAGTTCAACCAGTGCAAAGACCGTAGACTGTAAATATGTACATGGTTTTGACTTTGTGTCACTCCTAAGGACACTACCTAAGTAGTCTCCCCAGTATTTACCTACTAATTCCTGTAGAGGGATCTGACTTGGGTGGGAAAACCACCACATCACTACTCCAGGAGGCCAAAGATGCAGGAGTAAAGCACCATGGAACAGGCAGAGAGTAGTCCAGATATAGGCCAAAGATTAGGGTGGGCAGAATTCATATGTGGTCTGGAACAGGCAGCGAGTCAGTCAGGGCAGGCGGTATAGGTACAATTGTCAGAAACAAGCCAAGGTCAGACACAGGAATCAGAAAGGGTACAGAACAGCAGGCAGTGATGATCTCAGATAACAAGTCAGAATGTCAATGTACAGGTTAGATCAGCAAAATATAATACCTTAGGAAACCTAGGAAGCTTTACACGGGCACCCTGCCAAGTGCATGGGTAAAATATATAAGTGCAGATTAGCTGGTGTGCATGCTGGCTTTTTAAAAAACAGTAAGGATCGACTTGTCCACCCTTACAGGTACAGGAAACAGAGGAGGGAAGTGGAGGAGAACTCGCATGACAGTGGAGGGGCAGAGTTTGTGGAGCATGTCAGCAGAGCAGAGGGGCAGCTGCAACCTCTACGAGGAGGACACTGGACACTCTATCATTAGAGTATGGCATAGCGTAGAGGCGCTGAAGTCGTGGTTGGACAGAAATATAAGCCTGACTGCTGCATTCTGAGTGAACTGGAGAGGAGAGAATTTATTGAAGAGAAGACTGATTAGAAGAGAGTTACAATAATCAAGACAAGAATGAATCTGGGCGACAAGGAGGGTTTTTAGTGTTTCCACAGATGTTTATACTCTCCGCATAATATTTGCATTAGATTGATTGGACAAAGGAAAAATACAGGGTGAGAGGGTTTTGACCTTTTTTGCATTTTCGACAATTTCTTCTGTTTCTCACCCTGAATCATCTGCATCTGTGACAAATTAATTTCTGACTTGGATCCCTCACTAATATAATTGTTCTAAAGCAAGTGTTAAAAGGCAACAGATCTTACAAAAATCAATTCTAAAAGAAATATTGTTGCATGCTAATAAGTGGTTTAATGCAATGAATTACTGTGGATTAATTTAATTCTGGAGATAAGTGATGCCGTGGCAATTCACAACCCAGCTGCCATGTTTTACATTATCTTTATTGCAATCTGTTTTCTTCCATTTATAATCTTCAGTAAATGTGTGGCAGAAGTTAGAGACACTGCATGTATGATATTATATCTTCTACTGTTAAATTATGGAGAGAAAATATGGAGACATTTGTAGGAATTTTCTTAAACAGAATTTATTTTTAATGGTCAATACATAAAGTGTCCAGCACTGAACACCATTATTTTCTGGTTAACTTATAAAAGGAGTGTTCCCATCTTGTAAAGTAGCTGCATAATGGTAGGAAATGCAGTCTTCTAATGATCATGGAGGGGGGTGGGGGTGGCTCGATCTCCGTGACCCCCACAGATTCTGAGAATGACAGAGCTGCAGTGCTAGGGTAATGTTCACATTTATGCCCTGCACAGAGGGACAAACTATGCAGGCAAACTAGAAAACAACTGCATTCAAGTGAATTGGACTGGCTGCAGTTTCCTGCACAGTCAGGTGGCCGGAAGTAGTGATGTGCAGGAAAAAACAGTGAAGGGGTCACAGAAATGACAAAATTATGTTTTTAGCCAATTTTTATGACTACCTGAATAAGGGTTCATGGCTTAATCTGATAAACATCAGATAACATCTTACCTATCTTACCTTATCTTGATGTTCCGTGATCAGAGTTGTATTCGAGCATGAACATTGCTGCCAGGTCTCTGTTGTATAAAACAACACAGACCTATCAGCTATGGTACCTGCTCATTTCCTGAGTAGGCACAATCTTTAAAGATGTAACATCCACCATCCATGTATTTTGGATGTTGGGTTAATACTATCTAGACTATAGTAAATTTGCATTGTCTAAATCTTGTACAAATCTTCCCCACATTGTTCAAGTGTATGCCATGTTTTTGAATCATTACAATATGAAGAATATAGGATATGCTACACAATGGGAGAGATTTACACGCCACTAGGACAGTGTGCCAATATTGATAAATTTCCCCTAGTACTGTACCGCTTAGCATTCCTAAAAATGATATAACGCTATAGAAAGGTGAAGCTCGGTATTCATCCTTCTCAGTTACATGTGCGATTTTATCAAAATCTGAAATATGTCCACTTCTGTATAAACACTGTTCCTATGGATTTTTTCTTTGCATGTGGAAACCAGATCTACAGTATATATGAAGAGCTAGCAGAAGGTGAGAAACAGTTGTGATTGCAGCTGTCACTTCTCATCTTACGATTATATCGTAACAAGTAAATATTTAACATGGAAAAATGTTCTCATAGAAATGTAAATATAATGGGGCTTCTGACAAAACACGTGGAATTCCAAACCAACAAAACACTTAAAGTGAATGTGCCACAAAAAAATCATCATTTTTTTTTTTTAAGCCTAGTTTTTATGTTAAACATACAGTTTGATAATTTGTTCTATGTCTATCTTTATTGTAAAAAAAAAAATTACTATATCCTGCAATTTTCACTATGATCACTGAGCCTAATAATAGACTGACACTTGCCAATTCTGTAGGGATTTCCTTTGCAGCAGTTACCTCATTTAAATATCAAACAGTATTACAATAGAAGATAACACCTCTATAGATAACATCACTCACCCATCATTGCATTTACTACTGACAATAGATGATGTCACAGTTTATCTACTCCCCTCCCTGCAAAAAGCATGCCTACAAAAGACAAGGACACATTCGTTTTAAAGAGCATGGCTAGTTTTGAAGAAAGTTCTGCTATAAATGGATAACAGTAATATAAATGGACGTGGTTTGCAATGTATGTAATGAGCCATCTCCAAGATATTGTTGCCTATAGTCCAAGTCGCTGCCGTAAAGCATATCTCTAAAGCAAGCTCTAAACAGCTAAGGAAAAATGGCTGCCCCCATTATCATGTACAGAAAATACAATATTTTGAGTTTATTTCTTATAATATGTTCAAAATTAAAAAAAAAAGAGAAGGATGATATAAAACCTGCACAATCCTCCAAGCAGTAATGTGCTTTCTAAGAGACTGGAGAAGAAAATGAGTTGTCAAAGCACTAATTTCTTGATGTTCGGTGAGAAAACAAACTGATTTGATTAAAACAAATTTCAGCTCCACATTGGCCGGGAATCAATAAAAATGACTTAATTGCAAAGCATTGAGATGACAAGGTAATAACTGAACTAGCCAGTATTGTACGAGCGAGACATTCAGGTGCAGAGAGAAGGAATTAGTGCAATAAAGACGTATAAATTAATCAATAACCTTCTGGAATATATTTTCCATCTGTATAGAAGTGGGAATTCTGTTGTTTATCTCCAGTCGTTATTTTGTCACTTTATTCTTCTTAAATGAAAAGTGTGGTCAAAAAGCCATATGCTTATTGATAAGTTAGAGAATATTAGAATAACGCTGCAGTAATGCAGGGCCAGGCCATATACCGGAATGTCAGAATGAAGACTAACCTCCATCTGGCCAGCCTTACATCCAAGTGTCCCTGCCCATCCACAGACATCTTGTTCCTTTATAACCTACTCACCTTACCCTTGAAGTCACTGAGCTATAGAGCTGGCTAAAAAGCCTGAAACCACAATATCCATATTGGATTAAATATTTTCAAACAATTTTCTTTCTTTATGGCATTATATATCATAAACCGGACCACTTTGTGAAGAAGTTAGCCTGTTAACCTGTACCTTAAAGGGGTTTTCTGGGCTCAATATATCCAATCTGTTGGGGTCTGACACCTGACACCCCCATTGATCCACTATTCTCAGCAGCTTATACACAGAGAATGGAGCAGGAAGCAGACAGTTATGTTCTCTTTGTATTAACCAGACCAGGTACTGCAGATCACATCTCATTCATTTTAATGGTTCCTTAATCTGCCACTACACAGAGAACAGATCCCCAGGAGGGATTTATCACTAGAAGTCCCAGAAATTTCGAGCTCCCCCTTGAAGTCCTGAAAGAGGGTCAAATGACCCTTAGTCCAAACAGACAACTCTGATGGTTCCAATTAGCATCCTTTCATTTGTAAATGGCCATTGTCTGAGGAATCTGCAGGGGGCAATTGTGTTGATCCACCTCAGGTCTTGTAAGAGAGTGTAAACAAAAGAATGTAAGCTGCTCCTGAGTGTGTCTGCCCATCCCCCAGCTGCATTGTTGTGCTGGGAATATGCATAAGGTTGCTAACACCTTAGCAAATTTGCATGCAGCCTTTTGTGCTGTGGGGGATAAATAGGTGACTGCTTCACCTATTTTGATCACAAGAAACAAAATGCAGAGAAGGCACACCATTCAACAGGCATTGGAACTGATCCTGAGCAACACCAACCCTTCTGACTCAGATGGAGAAGACATAGTCCTTCAACTGGATTTGGACTCTGAGCTGTCTTCAGGTTAGATTTTTCAAATTACCGATTTTTATTTCCTATCTTTTTTATTTAGAACCAAAACAAAATGTTAATTTGAAATTATTTATCTTGCAGATGAGGAGACTCCTCCTCTACCAAAAAAGAGAGCTCGGTTGGCGAGTGAGCCGACAGAGACCGCAAAAGATGGCACAGTGTGGCGTGAAGTAGAAGTGGGGAAACGTCTCCATTTCACCCCAATAGAACCGTACCCTACAGATGGAGAGCCAAGTGCTAAGGCCAGACGAAGTGTCCGGAGTCGCCTTCAGAGCTTCCTCTGTTTTATCACTCTTGACATGCTTCGTAGCATTCAAGAATGGACTACTCAACATGCACGTCACACGGAGCAGGTGGATTGGTTCATGGGTCTCCCGGAACTAATGGCATTTATTTCAGTCATTATCTTGCGGGGGGTGACCAAAGTTCCATCACTACGTGACAGCTGGTCAGCAAACCTAGCAAACCCAAGGATCATTGCAACTATGACCCGAAACCGCTTCCAAGACATCATGCAACACCTACGCTTTGATGACATGTTCACACGCAGTGAGCGAGTGGAGACCGATAAGTTTGCCGCAATCTCCGATGTGTGGAGATCGTTTGTCACCAACTGCATTGCATCCTACAACCCTGGTCGACACATCACTATTGATGAACAGCTTTTCCCGTCAAAGACTCGCTGCTGTTTTTTGCAATACATTGCAACAAAACCAGACAAGTTTGGCATCAAGTTTTGGGTGGCTTGCGACTTGAAATCAAAGTACATCTGTAATGTCCTCCCATATCTTGGCAAGGACCCCAGTCGTCCCAGCGGGGAGAGACTGTCCGAAACTGTAGTGATGAGGCTGATGGAACCATTCATGGACAAGGGCAGAACTGTAACCACGGACAATTTCTTTACATCATTGTCACTTGCACAACGACTGCTTAGCCGGAAAACCACTATCCTCGGCACAGTCAACAAGAGTCGCCGGGAAATTCCTCAATCCGCTAGACAGATGGACCGCACTGAATTCACCACTCAGGTGTTTTCAACCACTGGTGCCACACTGACAGTGTATGCACCCAAACGAAAGAAGGCCGTCTACATTCTCAGCAGCATGCATAGCGTGGTTGAGACTGAGGATACCAACAAAAGGAAGCCAAACACGGTCACACAATACAACCACACAAAGTGCGGTGTGGATATAATGGATCAAATGGTGCGGGAGTAGAGTCATGGCCAAAAGTTTTGAGAATGATACAAATATTAATTTTTACAAAGTCTACTGCTTCAGTTTTTCTAATGGCAATTTGCATATACTCCAGAATGTTATAAAGAGTGATCAGCTTAACAGCAATTACTTGCAAAGTCAATATTTGCCTAGAAAATGAACTTTATCCCCCAAAACACATTTCAACATCATTGCAGCCCTGCCTTAAAAGGACCACCTAACATCGTTTCAGTGATTGCTCCATTAACACAGGTGTGGGTGTTGATGAGGACAGGGCTGGAGATCAATCTGTCATGATTAAGTAAGAATGACACCACTGGACACTTTAAAAGGAGGCTGGTGCTTGCCATCATTGTTTCTCTTCTGTTAACCATGGTTATCTCTAAAGAAACACGTGCAGTCATCATTGCACTGCACAAAAATGGCCTAACTGGGAAGAATATTGCAGCTAGAAAGATTGCACCTCAGTCAACAATCTATCGCATCATCAAGAACTTCAAGGAGAGAGGTTCCATTGGTGCCAAAAAGGCTCCAGGGCGCCCAAGAAAGACAAGCAAGCGGCAGGACCGTCTCTTAAAAGTGTTTCAGCTGCGGGATCGGGCTACCAGCAGTGCAGAGCTTGCTGAGGAATGGCAGCAGGCAGGTGTGAGTGCATCTGCACGCACTGTGAGGCGGAGACTCTTGGAGCAAGGCCTGGTCTCAAGGAGGGCAGCAAAGAAGCCACTTTTCTCCAGAAAAAACATCAGGGACAGACTGATATTCTGCAAAAGGTACAGGGAGTGGACTGCTGAGGACTGGGGTAAAGTCATTTTCTCTGATGAATCCCCTTTTCGATTGTTTGGAACATCTGGAAAACAGCTTATTCGGAGAAGAAGAGGTGAGCGCTACCACCAGTCTTGTCTCATGCCAACTGTAAAGCATCCTGAAACCATTCATGTGTGGGGTTGCTTCTCAGCCAAGGGAATCGGCTCTCTCACAGTCTTGCCTAAAAACACAGCCATGAATAAAGAATGGTACCAGAATGTCCTCCAAGAGCAACTTCTCCCAACCGTCCAAGAGCAGTTTGGCGTTCAACAATGCCTTTTCCAGCATGATGGAGCACCTTGCCATAAAGCAAAGGTGATAACTAAATGGCTCAGGGAACAAAACATAGAGATTTTGGGTCCATGGCCTGGAAACTCCCCAGATCTTAATCCCATTGAGAACTTGTGGTCAATCATCAAGAGACGGGTGGACAAACAAAAACCAACAAATTCAGACAAAATTAAAGGATTGATTCTGCAAGAATGGACTGCTATCAGTCAGGATTTGGTCCAGAAGTTGATTGAGAGCATGCCAGGGAGAATTGCAGAGGTCCTGAAGAAGAAGGGTCAACACTGCAAATATTGACTTGCTGCATTAACTCATTCTAACTGTCAATATAAGCTTCTGTTACTCATAATATGAATGCAATTATATTTCTGTATGTGATAAAAACATCTGACAAACACACATAAAAACCAGAGGGCAGCAGATCATGTGAAAATATAATATTTGTGTCATTCTCAAAACTTTTGGCCATGACTGTACAGCGTGCGAGCAGGAACACGGAGATGGCCAGTCGCCGTGTTCTACAACATGATTGACATGGCAGCACTGAATACTCATGTTCTTTATCAGGCATGCACTGGGGTGCAGGAGAGACGGGTGGACTTCCTGGTTGAGCTTGCAAAAGAGTTAGGTGGCTCTCATGTGACTGAAAACAAGGCACGCAAGGAGAAACTCCTTCGGCAACAACCTTCCACACCCAGCCCTGGCAAAAGGGCGAAGTGTCAGGTCAACCATCGATGCACGAACAATTGTGCAACTGAGAGATGTGTTGACTGCTACAAATACACGTGTGGCAAATGTACCAGGGACATACCCAGGCAGTGCCAGGTATGTTCCGACAGTGCAGACAGACTGCTGAGTGAGTGCTGAAATGCTAGTCACACAAGAAGGACATGCCACTCACACACACACACGCAGCACCCCACAGCAGCCTATTGTAAATATGTGTGGAATTGTTTTATTCCTTGTATTTTTTTTATTATTTTCATAACAAAAATAAAAAGCATGGAAACAAATAACAGTTGTTCTTTTGTATATTTACATTTTTGTATATTTAGATTCAAGTCAATGGGTGCAGAAAAAAAAAAAATTGCAAAAAAATCGCAGCTACTTGCGATATTTTTGCGATCTGTCCCATTGGTCATATAGATCACTCCTCTGGGATTTTTTCGCACGAAAAAAATCGCACAAAAAAAAAAAAATTGCTGGAAAATCGCACCTATGAAAAAAAATCGCATGAAAAAAAGTCGCAGGTGTGCTTGGTGCCATTGAAATGCATTGGCAAATCGTAGAAAAAAATCACATCGCATTGCGATGCGATTTTCGCGCAATTTTTTTTCGCTAGTGTGCTTGAGGCCTTAGACAAATGCTTCTGGTCATTACTCACAGCTGTACCTTGCTCTAAAATTTCTAATTCTATTTAAAATATATAAAAAATGATTCATTGTTTCAGTGCTTTTTTGCTCAAATAAAACTAAACTAAATACAATATGTATAGTCTTTATATTATCAAATACAATAAACTGAATAGAACTAACTAGAAACTAAATGGCTAAACTCAATGGAAAACAACAACCTCCTGTGGTGTGACAGTAATTACAGAACAAAAGACGGTGATTATAGGTTGTTTGCTTAAATCCTTCAGGTCATTCGACCCGTCTCTGGGTTCCAAAGGTAGAAATATTAAATGACCCCTCTCTGGGACTTCTAGTGTTATAGCTTGGTACTCATGCACATAAGACGTAGTTCTGTACATGTGAACAGCACAATGACTAGGCATCTATTTTATGTTATCCTCTCATATTAAATTCACAGCATTCATAGTATAGGGAGCACAGGGTAGAAATAGTCATTGTTTCAAACCACAGAAGCAGACATGTTGGTCATGCTGTTTATTGCTTTCTGGTATCTGTTAACAATTCTCTACTTGATCAAGTTCTGGGCACAAGTGTTGTCTGGATTCTGAGTTAATAGAGGGGACCTTCATCTCTTAGCCAGAGCAGACAATTGCAACGAAGAGTGTCTTCGGAGAACCCAACATGTTTGTATATCACACAAAGAGCCTACTGCTTTCTATAGAACCTGTGTAATACGTCATTTCCCCTCCGGAGGCACTGCAAAGCAATTGAGCACTTGCTGTGGGATTTCTCCATAGACTGCACTTGATAGGTAGTGGTAGCTTATCACCGATGGTCCTTTCTAATAAAAAGTGATTGTCCAACTTCTTTTTAACAAATCGTTATGTAATTATCCTTGTAAGATCTTGATGTTTGCTTTCTCAGCATAAGACGGCCATATCATGCTTATCAGTGCAGATTACCAATGCATCTCGTGTCCTGTTGTTCTCATTTGGGTAAGTCATCAGTCTTTTATATGATTAAATAACACTACAAAATTTACATATGGCATACACAGGGAATGAAAACAATTGCTAACGCAAGAACAAAGCCCTGAAACAACGCTTTGAAATATATTTGGCACACCATAGAGACCTGGCTTATTAATCACCCTTTGTGGTTGTAGTCCAATTTACTTGTCAGAAATAATGCCTCTATGGTTGTGCCTTTTAACTAATGTGTGTAGATCATGGCAGTCTGCCTTACATATATTGCTGAGGCAGACATTCGAATCATGTTACTCCATTTTCTGTATAAATCATTTTTATGTGGCACAATGCCATATTAACTGAAAAGTACACTTAATATAAACGTGCCTAAAAGTCCTAAAGCAATTATGTTAGCATATTTCACATGGGCTGGTTTATTTGGATATTAATACTATTCACATTTTAATAAAATCTGAAACATATTTTTGTACTTTTTAACTTATAAGGCTCTCCTTAAAGTTTCTCTTTTAATATCAAGTAACAGTTGTGTTTACCATCTTCTTTGGATGTTTATTGACTTGGCAATGTTTATGCACTCATAGGGTGTTAAAAATGCAAGGAAGACAGCTTTATTCCATTTCAGAGCTTTCGCCATAAACTGGAATTATCTTTACACATTTGGGGAGTCGTAAAAATTCTCAAATGGAACCTGACATTAAGAAAAAAGGTTCTCAAAGAACCCTTATTCTAAGATGTTTATATCAGATATTTCGTGATAGCAAAATTCACCTTGTCTTCATGAATTAAACACGATGCCATCTCTCAATAAAACTTTACCACATACTTCATAACTCAGCCAAGTTTATCTAGGCATCTCCAAAAACCATTTCTTGGTTGATTTTACTACTCACCCACTGCTTCATTTCAGAGCTACTGAGGTCAATATTAGGAGTGAGTGTTCATACCTCATTGTTGTACTTCCAAGTCTTCAACCGATAATCCATGGACATAACGTAATGGTTGCAGAGTTGTACCACTCATTTGTAGACCACAGAGGCAGTCGTGTATGACTCTGTTTACCTATACATTGTCATTTATGTTTTTTCTTCTGTCAAGAACAGAAAACCAAAAATGACAGAAAACTGAGTCTGTTGTAAACATAGGCAGCAATGTACAATGTACTGCAATACATTTTACATTATTGTACATTGTATTGCAGTATACTGTAATATTGTACAGGAGATCAAGAGATCGCAGGATCAAGTTATCTTGGGGGATAGTGAAAAAAAATGTGTAAAAAGTTTGTATAAAACGTATAATAAATATATAGTAAGGGTTAAAAAGAACCTTTCCAAATACAAACATAGAAAAATGTAAAACTACAATTTGCCCCTCAAAAAGAGCTCTAACATAACTCCATTAGGCTAAGGCCTCACGTAGTGTTGAAAAGCACTGTGGGAAAAACTGCGGCAGCAACACATTGAGTTTTTTCCCACAGTGCTTTTCACAGCGCTTACACTGCTTCTATTATACGTATAGGGAAACAGCAACGGTTTTGGAAATCACAGCGTTCCGTTGCGTGTATTTTTCTGCAATGTGTGGATGAGATTCGCTAGCTTTGCAGTGGCTGTTAAATGCCATGGCGTTTAGGTCATGTGGGGCCCCGGCCTTAGAAAATAAAAGTTATGAAAGGCAGAATGCTATGTTAACAGGCAATTTTTTTATTTTTGCAAAATGGTGTTTTTAAGTAAAAGTTGTATAACTATGGTATTGCTGGAATCATAGTGACCCACTGCATAAAGTTAGCATGTCATTTTTAATGCACAATGAACACCATTAAAAGAAAATATATAAAATAATGAGTGCATGGAAAGCCTACACTCACACGAATGTTGCCAATTCTCAGATGTCAAAAACAGACTTAATTTTACCATTTTAATGGCCATTTTACATCTGTGTGGCACCTATTTTCACAGATCTCTAATAGAATTGAGTACATTAGGGATCTGTGAAATGGGTAAAAACAGGACGTGTCAAAAACCGGTCATGTGAATAGCCCCATTCTCATAAACGGATTTTAAAGTGGTCGTGCAATGGCTGTTAAAAGAAAATGTCCGTCACACAATGAGGACGATCTTTATAAGAATGTAGGCTAAATTTTCTTTTACACAGACCCCCAAAACTGTTAATAAAAGTTAATCAAAACATTATGTACCCCCAAATGGTGCCAACTAAAAATACAACTTGTCTTGTAAAGAATAAGTGCTATGTCAACAGAAAAATAAAAAAGTTATGAATTTGGAAGGTGAGGAAGGAGAAAATGAAAATAAATTTCCCCAAACTAGGGGAGTTAACACCCAAATTAGGCTGCATCCTTACCGTGATAAAACTATGTTTTCCCTACTAGAAATTTATGAATAAATCAAAAACTGTGTGTTGCCATTCCACTTGTCAAGGGGTGTGCCTCTACACATTGTCTGGCTAAGGCACTACGAAGTGCTGGGTTTGCTGCCATGGTTTTTCCTCTGCGGACTTTCTGCTTCCATTATACCTATGGCGTTTCCGTAGGTATAATTAACTTGCTGCAATTTCCAAAACTGCAGCAGTTTTTGGAAATTGCAGCGTGTCCACTGTGCGTATCTTTCTGCAGTGTGTGGATGGCATTCACTAGAATCCCATCCACTGTGGAGTGACTGTAAAATGCCGGGGGGTTTTTTGTGGCGTTTCCACCATGGCAAAACTGCAGCACTTACGCCACGTGGGGCCCCGGCCCCTGACAGTGTCAGCTCTGATTGTCAATTTGTTCACAAATTTCTAGGTGTAATAAAAGAGGAACTAAACAACACTGAGTTCTAAGAAAAGATGCTACAAGTATTCATTAAAACAGAAATGTCAGAAAAGGAGAAAGGTCCTCTTACAAAAAAAGATTAAAACTAAATACATTTTTTTTTCTCTTAACTATATATGTTATATACAAGTGTAAATGGGGACTGGATTATTTTTGTGATAGTCATAAAAGTGGAAAATGTCAAGTCAATAACAATTTCCTAACAGAATTCGCAATATGTTTTTATATATTTCCTACCTAACTATACAAATGGGGGTCTCTTCTACCAGAAATAGGTCAGACATACAAAGACAAATTGTGTGCATTTTCTGACTCACATACTGTATGTAAATTATGCAAGTCAAATCCAGCTTATTCATACTGAAGCGGCAAGTTCTTCATGGGAAGTGAAAAGACTTAGATGAGAGGTCATGACTTTATATTATACTGAAGTCACCAGTGTAAGACAAAGCAGTGTAAGATCTTTAAGATCACTAAGTATTCTTTTATCATGGCTCGCCTGCAGGAAATGAAAGGGTTTATACCCTTCTGTAAAAAAAAATAAAAAAACAAACAATCGTTCTAGTCCTGGAAAACCTCTATAATGTTTCAGTTATACAAAAATGTAACAATGCAGTGGTTAATAGAAAGCTCCATGCCATATGTTTTACTAGGCGACTGTTGCTCCTCTCTGCAGTAATATGTGCTGGGCCTCTACTGCAAACCAGTAACAACATGCAAAACTTTCACGGTAGGTGGCAAAGTTGATGAATCTACAAAAGCACCTATAGACACCCCCTAAGCTCCCAAGTGCTGAAAAAGTGGCATTTTATGGGTATGGAAGTCAAGCAGACAAAATGCATGTATGAACAACACAATAGGACTCATTTATTATCACCAGTTTTTATACATTGGTCTTAATCTGTTGTCTGCTGGCACAGGCCTCCTAGCCTAGGTTCATGCTGCCATCATTCAAGTCCATTGTTCTAATCAATTATGGGATCAGAGCAACGGACTAAAAATCCAACATAATTACTAATGTAGCACCGTCCATCTGCATCTGTTTACCTTCACTGTAATATTACAAATAAGATGGACAAGTGTGCATCCGATGCAGGGCAGAGTTTGCAGTGGAATGAACTCGGAGTGATATTCGAGTGTCATCCAAGTGCATGCCCTACATCGGATGTGTATGGAGTCTAAGTAATTCTGTTGCCTTTTCAGCTGATGGATTCTATGATGTATCAGAACAACAGACTTGCAAGACAGCAAGTGTGAACGTAATCTTAATAATTGTTTTTCCGAAATTAAAATATATATCAGCAAGGAGCTGGAGCAGATTTCAGGTGTTATTTATGTTTGTTTTCTGGTGTAGGTAATCTTAAATATTTTGTTAACATTAAAAAAAAGAAGACACAGTGCAAAGATTTATTAAGAGTAGATGCACACAAAAGTGGTTCAAAATGGCCTTGAAAAAAGCAAATTTTTCATGGCCATCTTGCACCTGAGAGGCACCCGTTTTCACGGATTCCCTATACATTTCAGTGTGACAATGGACCGTCATAATAACGGTCATGTGAATAGCCCCCATTCACTGACAGTGAAATTACCGTTAAAAAAACGGATGTCACTCGGCCAGTTTTCACTGTCATGTGAATGTAGCCTTAGCTAAATGTGCCTGAATCCTGACTTAATTTGCAATTAAAAAAAAACTGGCCTGCACGCTTTTCAATATTTTTCACGTTTTTTTTTTTTTGGTCTTTTATTTTTAAAATTTTTAGCCACATTTTTAGCTACATTTGGGGACCTTGGGGATATTATTTTATTTTAAACATATAGTGGGATCATATGTCTTTATGACTGTAAGTTGCTGCCTGTGCATACAAAATGTTAAGGCAAGCAAAGGGGACTTTATTATGCCCAGAATTGTCATGATTTACCAGTCAGTCTCAGATATCACATTGGTGTTGCTGACAGGGACAGGAGAAAGCGAGCCCCCATGTTTGTCAGTACTGCAGTCTACATTCATTATGATATACAAAGCCTTAGCTTCACTGACCATTGAAAGTCTGGCTAGTTACTGGCTTGGCTATTATTCTGTCCCATACTTTATACTGCAGCTCTGCACAGGAAATCTGTAGGTGTACAAGCAACAGAACCACCAATGAGAAAAAAATACATGCAAAGTATTCTCTTTGTCAGGGAAGAAAATATTGAATTATTGTCATTGAAAATATTATATAGGCATTCAATCAAGTTATTTAGAGTAATAAAAGGAGAGGGTGCTATGTAAGCAACCATCTAATATGTAGGGGAGAAATATAAAATACATAGTAAAATATAAGCCATCTATGTTCTCTCATTCTGCAGGAAAACATAAATCTAAAATACACACATTCAGCGTTCTTCAGATCAGATTTCCACATTTTTGTTTTATCATTTTTGGCTTTATTGTATAAAATAAAGAACCAGAAAAGAAACCTAAATGAATTGTATGTTTTACCTTGAAAGAGATGTTAATTGCAGGTTATCAGAGTTGCAGTTTTACCATGTAATTCTGCTCCATTGCCCTAATTCAATCTTATATGGTTACATAAACATTTGTCCTCGGAGGAGTAGTCACGGATAGGAAAATGATCACAAATGACCTCAGCACAAAATCCCAAGGTCATCTTACTACAACTTAGACACATGTCTCTGATATAATTGTACACTTGATATGCTTATACACTCACCAGACATATGCAAGTTTATATAGCCTATGCATATGAACCATTTCAGACATAGCCTATAAATGCTAAATGGAAGAAACGTGTCTTTTTTATCAGGCAGCAGATGAACAAAGAAGCAAGTTTTTCATGTAACTACATTTTTAGTTATTATTATTGTAAGAAAATTGACTCCTAGCTAGATAGATGTAAACACAGATATATACTGTAGCTCCATGAAAGGTCAGCAGACGATCAGTGGTGGAAAACTGACGTCAAGTTTCGTAGAAAAGAGGGTTAATAAAGTGATTTTCCTGGACTTAATATGGATGACTTATCCTATTAGATTGTCGGCAGTCTGACACTCGGCGCCCCCACCTATCAGCTGTTCGATTTGGAACTGGAGTGTTTGTGATTCCACTTCCATGATGTCTATGCTCATTGGTCACATGTTCTGTTTGAAGCTCAATCTCATTTAAGTGAATGAGGCTACAATACCAAGCACAGCCACTATACATTGCATGGAGCTATACTTGGTAAGCCATGAACAGACTGCAGTGTTCCTCATGTAATCTGATTGTGAAAATACTGTACATGGTGGGGAATCTCTGGCTGACCCTGTTTATGGAGGCACTCTGATGAGTTCCAATTGTGGGCATTCTCTGGATAAAACTACTCTCTGCGCTGCAGCACAATACACAAACAAATACACAGTATTTTTTTTCCTTTTTTTTCGTCGGAAACAAAGTCGGACAGGCAGGACTTCGTGTCCGACGAAAAAAATCGTCTTCGCAGCGCAGAGGGTGCAATCAGACACCCTCGCATTGCTTTAAAAACCCATTTAAATGAATGGGTTTTTAACCAATGTGTCGCTGACCGGTCTGTATCCGATGCCAATCCCGTTCGCCGAGATTTTCACTCGGATTGGCAACGGACGGACTGGAACGCAGGTGTGAACCCACCCTTACATGTTAATTCCAGTTTTCCTCTTTTTTATGTCTCTGTGCGAAAGTAGACTTACACAATATCGTGAGATTATGATGCCTCTGGACAGGAACCACAGGATTTAAGAGCCAAGGCACACATAGCAATGAAGCAGAGGGAAGCAAAGGAGATCTGGATTAAAGCTTCTAGATGCAGTTCTCTTTGTCATCCGGTATCTTTGTTTCCCCTGATCCTGCCTGCTGTTATACTGTATGCTGGCTGCACGTGCCTCAGCTAAAACTAATGACATTTGTTGTACAAAATGTCTACCAAACCAATAACAGTGCTGTGTAGGGGCCTTTAATAGGAGAAGAACTATACCTTTGTGACCATATTAATGATGAAATGCAGAGATCATAATTTTTATATGGATATCCAAATCAGTCTGCAAATGCACTGGGGGTGGCCCCAATTTGCTAAATTTGCTTATGGATTGATGATGTAGAAAAAGGCTGGAAATGACAATTACAGCTAAAAGGGCAAGTGGAGAGTTGGAGCAGTTTTGACTGTCTGTAAAGTAATATGGCAAATAAGACCCACCCCTGATGCACTTGCAGGCTGATTTACATATCCATAAAAAGATTATCTCTATATTGTTTCATCAGTTTATGGCCACAAAGGTATGACTCTGCTCCTATTAAAGGCTCCAATATAGTACTATATAGCCTACAAAAATAACATAAAGTAGTAACTACTAGCCGATAACCAATTTGCAGTTCAGGTTAGGCTAGGTTCACAACTGCGCTGGGCTGTCTGTCGTTTCTCTTTGTCCGCTAAAACAGCGGTTACACCCAGACACCGGTGGACCCCATTGACTATAATGGTTCCACCGCCTTCAGTATGAAAGCCCTCTGTGCAGGACTTTTCTCTAAGATTTTTGACGGTTTCTGCTGTGGAGTCTCCAACGCAGATGTGAACTTACGCTAGGTTCACACTAGGGTTCGGATTTCCGTTCTTCGGTCAGCTTGGGGACTCAAAAAACGGAAACCCAATCCGCTTAAAAAGCAGTTACCTGCAGAAACCTGCAGACTTCATAGACTATAATGGAGTACACCGAGTTTCCGTCTGAAAAATGCGCAGAGAAAAGTCCTGCAAGAAGGGCTTTTCTATGCGCATTTTTCAAGCGTAATGGGGGACAGAATCCCCGAACGTTCACAGAACGCAGATGTGAACCCAGCCTTAGCCTTACACAGTCAGACCTGGTCAGATAGTGAACTACTTTCCTAAGCTGTTGTTACCCAGCAATATAATTTATATCTTTATATAAAAGCTACTAGAAGCAGATAGCGAAGCCGCTTGTCTCCACACACAGCATTATCACATTTATGCTTTACATTTCCTTACCATATTACCTTACTTGCCATATTAGCAAAGTCTTTCTTTTTTCACTAAGTGAAGTAGCAGAATGCTGCTGAACTTGTCTTTTCCTGCCTATTTGCATCCTGAAGCCAATTTCCTTAGAAAAGTCATGAGACAGATAAAAGATGAAGAATATATAACAAAGTCAGTTATTCTGGAGAAATGCATGCATAATATAGTGGCAAGTTCTATATACTATGGAATAATGTTAATTCTTACTGATGTACAGCGCTTTTTGTTCATTTCACTGATGAAAGTTTGCTGAAATAATTCATAGCTCACTCAAGGTAAGGGAAAATAATATGATCTGCGCAACTTAGGATGTCTCATAGTGAAAGGAAATCAATTAGTGCATTCAGGGACGGTTAAGGATAAATCTGAAATAAGATCTGCAAAAATCGCCCTTATTTTCCTGATTTTCTTTTTTTAAGGCTAAGGCCACACATCTCGGAAACGCAATTTCTTTGGTTGTTGTGGAAACCCAGCAGAAAAAAAAAACGCAGCATTTTACGGTACCAGCAAAGTGAAGCAGATTTTGGGTAATCTCACCTACACATTATGGGAAAAAACCGCTTTGGAAATGCAGCATGGTTTTTGAAAAACAGAGCATATTTTTACCTTTTATCTTTACCCATAGACTATATTTTCATTTACTTATATGGGGTAGGGAAGGTAAAAATGAAAAAAGCTGTGGAAAAGCAAGCATTTTTGCTGTGTTTTTTTCTGTTGCTTTTCCACTGTGGGTTTGCAGCATTTTTTCCCCCTGCATTTTTTTCTGCAACTTTTTCAGCTGTGTTTCCACAACTTGTGGCCCCATGTAACGAAATGCAGCCAAAAAAAGCTGTGGAAGAAAAAAAACAAGCAGTGGAAACACATCATTTTTTTTCAGCAACATTTTTCATTTCGTTTTTGCAGAGTTTTCATCTGCGGACTTTCTGTCCTTATTGTACCTATAGGGAAAATGGCAGCGCTTCAGCAGGTATAACTGACATGCTGCGATTTTTAAAAACACTGGCGTTTTTGAATACATAGCTTTTCCGCTGTGGATTTTTTTTTTCTGCAATGTGTGGATTGGATTAGCCAGAATCCCATCCACTTTGCAGGTACTGAAATATGCTGTGTTTTCGCAACGTGGGTCTTCATCCTTAGGCCTTCTGCAGACGACCGTGGTGTGGGTCAGTGTCCTATCCATGTATTTCACGGATAGCACACTGACCCATTATTTTGTATGGACCCATACAGTCCGGGCCACATCAGATAGGACAGGTCCTATTCCTGTCCTATTTTGCGGTCCTTGCTTCCGTGGCTCCTATTCATTTAATGAAAGGAGCCGCGGAAGCACGGCCTGTGCACGGGCGGCACATAGGGATATCCCCCTGTCCCCCGTGTGCCGCCCATGCTTTTAATACACGGCAGGTTGGTTGCAACACGGTCGTCTGCAACCGGCCTAAAAGTCTCTCTGTTAGGCCTCCTTCATATGACCGTAGTGGTTTTTACTGTCCACAAATACTAATCCACAATCTGCAAGAAACATGTCTGCATTGCGTCAGTATGTCATCCGCAATCACGGATCCGCAAAAAGACTAGTATGATTCCCTACACTTGTCTGTGCCGCAAATGCAGCCAAGAATAGGATTTGCTTTTAATTTGTGGTCCTTGTATATGGCAAGTACACACAGCTGCAAAAATTGCAGTCATCTGTATGGGCCCATAGAAAAGAAGGTGTCCGTACTTTTATCCGCCATTGAGAATCTGTAATTGCAGATAAAAAGTACGGTCATGTGAAAGAGTCCTTACCGTGTATTCAGATGGTTGTAATGCATCTGCGTTATACAAATCGTTTTATGGCAACTATTGGACTAGCAGCATCATAGGGATCTAGATCATTAGATCTGTAGTTGGGGCATGATCTGCTGCTGTAATATGGTCTGTATAACATGAATATATTATGACCATATGAATAAGCCTTTGAAAAGTATTTAAGATATCTAGAAAGTTGCCACCAGGACTGGCCTTTGGGGTAAGTGATCTGGCTCAACAGACAATTTTTTTTATTTTTTATTTATTTTACTTTAACACTATAGTATTTCTATAAGGTTAAGAGCCAAGGTTTTCATCAAAATATTCTAAAAACGAATATACAGTAATTAAGATTTCAGAAATCAGATTTTTAGCAACGTGATAGAATTATTGGATATATATTTCACACATAGTTAACAAGTTTATTCAGGGAAATTCTCTATAACTGCCATCATAACAGGCAGCTTATGTTCCTCTTGCTCAATAATAGCTGGTAGCCTTCTATTATCTGCGTGGGAATGCTCCAATTGATTTTATACCAGAAAGACTGTGACCCAAAAGACAACTGTGCCTGCATATACTGCAATCCTTTCTGATATTTGCTCCTTACAATGTATCTATTATAATAACCTAGACATGATTAATTATATAATTTTTATATATTAGTCAGAGCTCTAGAATCGCGGCTTCTCTTTACAAATCGAAGGATAACTCTGCCTGCTGCAGCCACCACTAAAGGGGACGTAAAAGTGTACTGAAGCCTGGCTTACCATTGATTTGCATTACAGCTGTATTTGAGCAAAGATAGACAACTATTACCTAGTTCCTATGTTTCGGGGAACTTGTCTGAGAATTTTCCCAAAATATTGCAGAGTGTACAGTAAGTCTACAGTGGTCACGTGCACATTAGCGACTTGTCACCACTGCAGGACAAGTCAAGAAGACTTGTAGGGCCTGCTGGCTTAAGATGCTGCAGTGGCAGCGGATCTATCAGTTATAAGGTTTTTCTTAAGTTTACTATATTCTTTGCATCTAGTAAAAATCTTTTTAACAATCCATAACACCCACTTAACACTATAGTTGTGTAAATGGAAGCAGGTATGTTCACTATGTCAACTCCTATAAAAGCATAAAAGTGTTAAAAGAGGAAAATATATGAAACTGTGAAATTAATAATCACAAAATTGTGGATAAAATAGATAAACGAATATGAATATGGAAATAATCCAGGTAACATAGGTAGAGATCGTAGGAACGAAACATTGTAATTGAAAGTGGGAACTGAAGGACTGTAAATTATACTGGACACATGGCCATAACACAGAAATGCTAAATTCAAGAAAGTGGCACATTCCAGGAATAACAGGATCAAAAAAGTTATAGTGGAAATCTGACTGTCGTAGACTTCAATTGTGGCATATGGGACCTCCCGAGATTCGAGTGAATTATTAAGAGGAAGGAACCTTTTAATAATTCCCAAATATGACACTCCAGCAGAGGCAAAGATTAAGACTGTTGCATGAAATGGCGGTCCTAATACTGTATATCAGCCCCTATGAGTATTTAAAGGTGTTAAACCATGAAAAGTTATCAATCCTCTATTCATTGGATAGATGATAAATACCTGAATGGTGGGGACCAATTCTGAGACCCCCACAAATCTTGAGAAAGGTAGGTCTCCTATGTTCTATTTTTCCATGTAGCCAGGATGAATGTAGGTGTGTCACTTGGTGGACAGCGTTCCAATTTATTTCATACGAGACCTCCCAAGATTCAACAGAATTATTAAGAGGCAGGAACCTATAAATAATTCTAGCACATTACACTCCAGCAGACGCAGGGATTAAGACTGCTGCATGAAATAATAGTCTTAATATCTCAGCCCCAATGAGTATTTAAAGGGGTTATGCCATGAAAAGTTATCTATCCTCTATCCGTTGGATAGAGGATAAATACCTAATTGGTTGGGGCCTAAATGCTTAGATCCCCACTGATCTTGGGGAGGTAGGTAGGTCTCCTATTATCTATGTATCCCCAAAGCCAGGATGTATGTAGGCGAGCTGCTTGGCAAGATGCATGTAGGTGTGGTAGGCTGAATGTAAGTGTAGATGGCGCTCCCATTCATTGCATATGGGACCTCCCAAGGTTCAACAGAATTATTTGGGAGCGCTGGAGATAGCACTCCCATTGAAGTGAATGGGAACGCTGTCCACCAAGTGACACTTAAGCCACATTCACACGACAGTGATTAAATTTTTTTAATGGACATCACACGCCAGCATTAAATTCAATATCAGTGAATAGGACCTATTCACATGACCATTATTTTGATGGTTCGTTGTAATGGATCATCAAAATATAGGTCATGTCCCATTTTTGTCCTTTTTCACGGATCCCTCCATTCACTGTAAAGTATGGGGGATCTGTGAAAAAGGGCACCCCATTTGTGGAAGACTGTCGTGAAAAATAGACATTTTTCATAGCCGTTTTATACCTCAGTTGTCTGAATGTAGTCTTACCTTCAGTGAAGTCAGGCTGAATGCGCAGTGGAGGAAAATCAGCCTCCATTCTTGGGATCTCTGGAGTTCTCGATCAGGTATTTATCATCTATCCTATGGATAGAGAATACCTGCTTTTGTTAGATAACCCCTATAACCCGAAAACATCTTTTCACAGTGATTTTTGAAATCGAAAATCCCAGAAAACTCCTTGAACAGTCATTATTTGCTTTACAATGGCTTTCTACCTTAGTACAAATTAAAACATAATGCCAAAGAATGCGCTCTACTATATGACGACAGACTTTCAGAAGTGGAGAATTCCTGCACTTCTAAGTCACATTACAATTACTGTTTCTTGCTATTGACAAACTGGCACAAGATTGATTTTCGTCTGGGTTTCATTTTCCCTGAATTACAGTTTTTTCGTCCAAGTGTAAGCTACACTATAAATGTTGTAAAATGAAGAAAATAATGTTTACAGCTCAGGCATTTAAAAGCAAATATGTTTTTCCATGTACAAGTTTGTTAGGGAATGTGTATTCTTTATAGAACACGTAGCACTTAGTTACGTTTGAGATGTGATGTGAATATAACAGAATTTATTGCGTCTGGACTAGAATTCGTAATTTAAAGATTTTTGGCATTATCCTTCTCTTTATGAAATACCCGACATATTTCTGTTCACTACTTAGCAAATATTTTTTTAATATTTATTTTTATGTAAACCATTTCTGAGATCTATACAGTCTGTCAGACTTTTAGTTTAAACAGAGTATAACGTCTATGTGCTACATTGGTGTTGTTTTATAAAGGACTCTATTTTAAAGCGACATTGGAAATAAAGTTTCTTTCAAACTATGGCCCCACATTGAGGAGACGCAGCAGAAAAAAAAAAAAGCTACGTTTTACAGTACCAGCAATGTGAATGAGATTCTGATTAATCTCAGGCACACATTGCAGGAAAAAAAAACTGCAGAGAAAAATGTTTTCGAAAAATGCATGTTCATTTTAGCTGTTGAAACGGAAGTGTTTTCTCCTATATTGTTAATAGTAGAAGAAAAAACAGAGAAAAACGCAGCAAAAATGCAATGAGAACCGTTGCAGAAAAAAACACAATGCCGTTTTCGCTGTGCTTTTTCCCGCAGCAGTTTTTAGCTGAATATCGCCAGATAGGGCATTAGTCTCATTGTGTACAAGCAGTACTAGAGCTTCTGTAAGCAGAGAGGCCAAAACCAACAAATATATCACACATGAACAATGCAACTAATACTGGAATTAGTAAGCAGTATATTTATTTAATTTCTATTCCTTATGTAGTGCCAACATATTCTGCAGCGCTGTACAAAGATAGTCATCATTCACAGCAGTGACATACAAACACTAGGGACATATTGTCATATGCCATACAAAGCCAATGAGCCTACCAGCTATGTTTTGGAGCGTGAGAGGGGTAGGCACAGTACCTGGAGGAAACCCTTACAAAACAAGAGAACATACAATCTTCATGCAGATGTACACTTGGTCACACCCAACATTACAGGTCAGAGGAACAGTGCTAACCATTAAAGGGGTATTCTCATCTCAGTATTAATGGCCATACCCATAGCATATGCCATAAATATCTAATAGATGCGAGTTCCACATGTGGGAACCCCAAATATTTTGTGAAAGGAGCTTTTAAAGGGAACCTGTCAGGTCAATTTGGGACACTAAACCACCCACAGGTCCTTATAGACCTGGGGTTTAGTGTCCCAAATCGCCCTGTTGTAATGCAATCCACAGGCACATTAAAAATAAAAAACCTTTATACTTACCTAGAGAAGGGTCCGATGAGCCTACGCTGTTCTTCAGTGAAGCCAGAGATGGACACCCTGGCTTCACTGCGCAATTGCCGGAGGTACAGGGCATTCACTGGTATAGCAGTTATGGAAATAGCTAAAATTGCCTGCTTGGCTATTTTTGGAACTCCTGTACAAGTGAATAGAGAAACGCATGGCCCTTCTCCATTCACTTTGGGATCAGACAGGGGCATTTTCTCAAGAAGAGCTGGGATGTGTATCTATCAGATATTTATGGTATATTCTATGGATATAGTCAGCCATAAATACTAGATGGGATTAAGTTTTACATGTATGTATATTATATACAGATAGGGACTAGGAACTTCAAGTTTCATGGGAAAAAAAGGAAAATGACTGTAGTATAAATTATTCTTACCCTGACCCTCAAAGATTTTGATTTGATTCATGTCCATAAACTTATGTTAAATGTTTAGTATTACCTGTGATGGTGAAAGCGATAAATATGAAGCCCTAACAGGAGAGACATCTATCTATATTAGCACCTATCTATATTCTAATTTAGATCACATAGACATCATAGGGGGTATACTAGAACCCTATGACATTGAGCAGATGAATGGGCTTTGTAAAATACTGCATCTCCCCTGTAAAAATGTGTCTACAACTTCATCAACAATGCCAACTATTCAACATAGGTTTCAGCAGCCAGACCTATGGCAATTAGCCAGTGACCGCATCGGCTGTAATCAGGAAGGGGAGGTCCAGCTGAAATAACCCCTTTAATAGCGGCATTAATTACGGTATGTCAAAATATTATTTTAATGTGGAAGATCCATCTTCTTTTGTCTGCTTTCTCTTGCTATTCCCAAACACTTTTACTCTGAGAAAATGGTGTTATGATGGCTTCTCCCAATTCACTTAGGCTTGTTACAACCCCTGTCATAATGCTATATGCAGACTAATTCTAATATCCACTTAAGCTAATGATGTATCTGAGCATAAACTAATGCCTGCTTGTACAAACTGCGTATCTCTCAGAATGATCATACTCGCAAGACATAGGGGCCATTAAAAGATTGTTGCTGGTCTACTCTGTACCGTTGAGGGACTCTATATTTGTCCAGCATATTCATTATTAGTGCCAATTATACGTGCTATATACATGCTATGTGGAGGAACTAAACAGCACTCGATATGGCAGCTGTTGTCAGCTTAATAATAAAGTCTAATAAAGTGAAATAAAATGACTAGATTAAGGGTAAGGACACACACTCAGATTGTGTCAATGCAGTTTTTGAAGTCAAATGTTTGGATCATAATATGTGAAGGGCAGAGGATACTTCTCTTTTATCTATTCCACTACTAGTTTCGGATTTAAAAAATCTGCAAAACTTGACTGTGTGTCCTCACTCTAACCATGAGATATATTTAGGTTAGGTTCAATAGTCTTCCCATAATTTACATCATAGTTGTCAACAAAATACTGTGACTTCACCTACATCCTACCCATTAAAAGGGCTTTCACACCCAGGAACACCCACAAACTGCTCAACTGTGAGGGTACATTTTACTCAAACCCCACCCAGACCATGCCCCTTGCTGTTCATTTCCTTGGAGTAATGACAGCTAAGGTTTACATAATTGATGGAAAGTGCTCATATCCATCGAAGACTTCCATCAAAGTTACAGAAACTGCTCCAAGATGCTGCTACTCGTGGCTATTATAAGTCAACTTATAAAACAGGGTCCAGGAGACTCCTTTAAATTCCCATTTGGTCACTACAATTCACAAACACAAAATATGTCATTTTATATCAGACTTCATTATCAACTATAGGTGCAACTGGTTGACGCGAACAGTCAAACAAAAAAAACCAAAACCTCCCATCAGTTATTATGATACTATTCCTGTATATTCAGTTTAGTCCATCATAAGAGCAATACAAGACCAGTGAATAGCACAATCCATGGCTCACAGCCACTCCTATACTGTACATTTTCAGCTTGTTTGTCATATCAGGTATTACTTTCCTTTTTTTGCCATCTTCTGTTTATCTGACTGAACTGTGCTATGTGAAACATAGGCCTCAAACACAGTCCCTATTACTTAAAGATTGTATGGGGTCATAGCAAGGCTCCCATGAACTTCAGTGGAGCACTACTATACCCCTGTATGTGTTACATGCACCCCCAGGTTCTTGTGTACTTTAGTTCCTTTTGCTTTCCAGACTCTTCTTGGTTAAAGTGGCATTCTCATCTCAGAAATTTATAGTATATCATATAGGATAGATGTGGCTCCCATTTTTGGGACATGCATCTCTCTTAAGAATAGGGGGTTGGGGACCCTGGTTCCATATTCACTCTGAATAGAGAAGTTGCACCACCATTCACTTCTGTGGGAGTTCTGTAAACAGTCAAACGTGCTGCCTGGGCATTCGGAGACTAGCATAGAGACTACTGATATTGATAGACAGCCTCCTACACACTGTCTGAGGCCTAAAGGGGGGTTTCCCATGAACACAACCATATCTAAATTTGCGAATAATAATAATAATAATTGAAACATTATTTAAAATATAAATGAATAAAAATTTTGCAGAGTTTTAAAGATTTTCTCTAACCATCTTGGTGACAGTCTTTTGTCTTGATAGGTTGCCAGTGGGTACGATCTCGAATGCAGGAACTTTCTATGCTCAGGGACTTGTTAGAAACCAGGCTACAATTTCTCATGTATGTAGTGTCCCTGCCTGATAACCTAACCACATTAAGGAAACCATGCCTGGGTTTCTAAAGAGTTTCAGAATATAGAACGTCCCTGAATTCATTGTTGTATTGGCAACTGATAAAGACAAAAGATTGTCACCACTAAGGCTAGGTTCACATTTGTGCGGGGCAATCCATTGTTGACTATAATGGGTCCACTGGGTGCCCGCCGCTTTCAGTTTGTCTCACAAAAGAACGGACAGAAACTGATCCATTTTTATTTAAGGCTAGGTTCACATCTATCCCGGGCTCTCCGTCGTTCGGGTCTCCCGAGCCAGACTGCTCAAACAGCAGTTACACTATAATGGAGTCTATTGGGTGTCTGCCATGCAGGACTTTTCTCTCCACCAATTTTCGGCAGTTTCTGTGACGGAGTCTCCTGCACAGATGTGAACATAGCCTAAGAAGGTTAGAGGAAATCGTTAAAACTCTGCAAAATTTTCATTTACTTATATTTCTAATCACTGGCCTCAGTGGTCACATGTTGGATACTGGTGACGTATCAGCCCACAAATCCGATACCACCATACTGATAACCTATCCTAACCACAGGTCATCAATATTTAAGTCCTGTAAAACTCCTGTAAGTCAATTGCCATTTATTGTAGGACAATTAAAGGACTGAAATCACATATACTGTATTATCTCAGTAAGAAACTAAAGGAAATGGAGGCAAAAACCTGTTCATTATCTATTTACTTTGTAAAAACAACACATTTGCAACATAAAGAGGTCCTGATACTGCACACATCTTACATTTTCCAGTATCTTTCAGCTTTCACGATGAATCAAAAGAAACAGTAGTTCTCTGTTACATCAGTTGCCTTGTGTAATACTAGCCATGCTGGATCTACTGTACAATGTGTTCTCTCTACTGAGCTGCTTTGTTAATTCTGGTACTTGCTGTTCATGTCCTGCTACACCATCAGTGTTACATTGCTTTAGTTCACTCTCCTATAAAGTAGTGTACCTGGCTATAGTTCAGTTCCTTGTCTCATTAGTGATACATGAAGTAAGCAGACTGTTTGTTTGTTTGTTTGTTTGAGTTGGAAGGGACCTCAAGGGCCATCGAGTCCAACCCCCTGCAAAAGCAGGAATTCCTGAAACATCCCAGCTCTATACCTATCCAGTTTCCGCTTGAAGATTTCAGTTGATGAAGAACTCACCACCTCCCGTGGCAGCCTATTCCACTCTCTCACTACCCTTACTGTTAGAAAGTTTTTCCTAATGTCTAATCTGAATCTCCTTCCCCTTAGTTTCATCCCATTACTTCTCGTGCTTCCTTCTGCTAATGAGAATAGGGTAGATCCCTCTGCACTGTGACAACCTTTCAGATATTTAAATACCGCTATTAAGTCTCCCCTTAGCCTTCTCTTCTGCAAACTAAGCAGTCCCAATTCTTTTAGCCTCTCCTCGTAGGACATGGTTTGTAAACCTTTCACCATTTTGGTTGCTCTTCTCTGGACCTGCTCCAATAAATCGATGTCTTTCTTAAACTGGGGCGCCCAGAACTGTACACAGTATTCCAGGTGGGGTCTGACCAGGGCAGAGTACAGCGGAATAATTACCTCTCTTGATCTAGCTTCAATGCTCGTCTTGATACATCCTAGAATTTGATTAGCCTTTTTAGCCACCGCACCGCACTGCATGTTGAATTTGCGATCTATTATTATGCCCAGATCCTTTTCCCCTGTACTCTCACTTAGTTCTATTCCTCCCATACTGTATATGCTTCTTGCATTTCTGTTACCCAGATGTAGGACTTTGCATTTGTCCCTGTTGAATACCATTTTGTTCACCTCAGCCCATTGTTCCAGTGTGTCCAAGTCCTTTTGGATGCACTCTCTCTCCTCTCTAGTGTTGGCCATTCCTCCTATCTTTGTATCATCTGCAAATTTTATTAGTTCCCCATTAATCCCATCATCCAGATCATTTATAAAAATATTAAAAAGTACTGGGCCCAGGACAGAGCCCTGCGGCACCCCGCTTTTTACTTTCTTCCAGTTTGATGTATAGCCATTTAGAATTACTCGTTGTGCCCGATCATTTAGCCAATTGTGAACCCACCTTACTGATATTTTATCAAAGCCATACTTGATCATTTTTTCAATAAGAATGTTATGTGATACTTTATCAAAGGCCTTACTAAAGTCAAGATATACTATGTCCACTGCATTTCCCTGGTCCAACCATTCAGTGACTTTATTATAGAAGGAAATAAGATTAGTCTGACAAGATTTATTAGGCATAAAGCCGTGCTGGCTCTGATTAATTAAAGCCTTCCCATCCAGGTACCTAATTAAATGTTCTTTAACGATTTGTTCAAAGATTTTTCCTACTATCGAGGTCAGACTTACCGGCCTATAATTTCCTGGGTCGTCCCTATTCCCCTTTTTGTAGATGGGGACCACATTTGCCCTTTTCCAATCTAGAGGGACCACTCCTGTTTCCCATGACTTATTAAAGATTATTGCAAGGGGTTCTGTTATTTCCTCTGCTAATTCTTTTAAAACTCTAGGGTCTAAATCATCCGGTCCTGGGGACTTGGTTTCCTTAATCTTAGCTAAATGTTCTCTTACCAAACCTTCACTTATAATCAGCTTGGAGTCCTCATTCCCCTCATCACTATCACCATTAATGTTGATATTACCATCCATTTCTTGGGAGAAGACGGATACAAAATATGAATTTAGTAACTCCACCTGCTGATCCACCATGTTAACTTTTTCACCCTTTTCGTTCTTTAGGACTCCAATGGTTTCCTTCACTTTTCTTTTGCTCTTAACATATCCTCAAAAACCTTTTACATTACTCTTAACTTCTTTTGCAAGCTTCAATTCGTATTCAGCCTTGGCTTTTTTAATGCTTATCTTGCAGAGTCTGCAAACTGCTGTATACTCTCCCTTAGATATAGCTCCCATCTTCCACTTGTTGTAAGTTTCCTTTTTCTTTTTTAGTAGGTTATGTAATTTTTTGGTCATCAATCCTGGAGTTTTTAGGCGATTCCCATTTTTCTTGCTTCTAGGTATTGTTAGTTCCTGTGCATTAATGATTTCCCTATGGAAAATTTCCCACCCCTCATGTGCATTTTTGTGCTTAAGTAATTTTCGCCATGGAATTCTACTAACCCTTACCTTTAGGCCCCTAAAATCTGCCCTACTAAAATTGAGCCTTCTAGTCTTTGTCTTCTCAGGTCTTCTTCTTCTTACAACCCCAAACTCGAGTATAGCATGGTCGCTGAATCCCAATGTCCCTGCTATCCTTAATTCCTTAACCATGTCCTCCTTGTTAGTTAAAACTAGGTCCAGAATGGATGTTCCTCTCGTGTTTTTTTCTACTAACTGGGCAATGAAGTTGTCTGCTAGAGAGGATAAAAATTTGATAGAGCTTTTACTCGTAGCTGTGTGAGTTTCCCAATGAATATCTGGGTAATTAAAGTCTCCCATGATAACAATTTCAAATTTCTTCGAATGCATGGTCATTTGCTGTGAAAAAATCTCATCCATGTCTTCTGTCTGTCCTGGTGGTCTATAATAAACACCTATTATGATGTCCTTATCATTGTTTTTCCCCTGAATTGTTACCCAAATATTTTCCAATAAGTTATCATTTTGTAAAACTGTGATTTCCGTGGAAATGTGATCTTTTTTAACATACAATGCAACTCCTCCCCCTCTTTTATTAGTTCTATTTTTTTTGAATAAGTTGTATCCTTCCATCTGTATATTCCAATCATGCTTATCGTTCCACCAAGTTTCTGTAATACCAATGACATCATATTTTTCCTTCTGTATTATCAGCTCTAATTCTCCCTGTTTATTTCCCAAGCTTTGCGCATTTGTGTAAAAACATTTCAGATTGTGCTCTGATACTTCCTTTTTCTTAATTTCCTTCTGAGTATCCTGTCTTAGGTCCTCATTACCACATCTAGTAACCTTGTTTAGTATATCCTTTAGCTGCATGTTCTTGTCTTTCTTTTTACTTCCCATCCCCTCCTCTTCTAGTTTAAAGCCCTCCTGATAAGTGTGGCAAGTCTTCTGGCAAATATGTGTTTCCCAGGCTTTCTGAGATGTATCCCATCTCTAGCAAGGAGTCCACCATAGAGGTAATTCACTCCATGGTCCAGAAATCCAAAACCTTGCTCTCTACACCACTGCCGAGGCCACTTGTTTACCTCTAGTATTTTATTCCATCTCCTGATACCATAACCATCAACTGGGAGAATTGATGAGAATACTACCTGCGCATCCAGCTCCTTCACTTTCTTTCCTAGATTTTCAAAGTCTTTACGAATAGTTGGTAAATCATTTTTTGCCGTGTCGTTTGTACCCACATGTATCAGCAAAAATGGGTAGTTATCCTTGGAGCTGAAGAGGCATGGAATCCTATCGGCCACATCCTTAACTTTTGCTCCTGGGAGGCAGCATACTTCTCGTGCAGTTATATCTGGCCTGCAGACAGCTGCCTCTGTGCCCCTTAGCAGTGAGTCGCCCATAACCACTACTCTTCTTTTTTTCCTCGCTACGCTATTTCTTGTTGCTCCCTCTTGTCTCCGGGTGACTTTTGTTTCTTCTTTTGCTGATAAATTATTCTTATCGTTTTCATCAGTCTGCATAAGAGTTTCATATCGGTTACCTAGCTGTGTAAGTGGTGATGGCCTTGTGATCCTTTTGCATCTCTTGGTCACCTGTATCCATTTATCTGTCTCTGTAGGTTGACTCAAGTATTCTTCCCTTACTATATTTAGGAGGTTTGCTTCAGCCTCCACCACTGTAGGCTCTCTCATACTGTTTACCAGAAGGACTTTGATGATACATCAAAACATTCTTCATCATCAACAATGTAGCCTTTTTTTTTTTTTTTCAGGAAAAGTTTCAGTAAAAACACATTGTAAAAGATAAAATGCAGAAAAAGCCAAGAAAATAATTTGCTATACATCTGAACAAAGCGTAAAATGGTAAACAGTTTATGGAAATTATAGTATAGTGTCATTATTTACATATTTGCATCCCACAATAACGCTGCCTTTACAAATTATTTTTTTTAATTCTTGAGATGTCATAGTGACATGTCAGAAGTTTTCTTTGGTGGGGGTCTGAGTGCTGGGACCCCCACAGATCAACAAAATAAAGGGGCAGAAAAGCTCAGCTGTGCTGCTTGGTTTCTGACCAGATCTCCTTCGAGAGCCATGTACACAGTCCATAAATACATATAAAGCCAGTAGACCCTCTATATGACTTGTGACAATTTGGGGGGACTAGTATGGCGGCAGACTCCTGGTCCGGACAGCAGTGGTTCGTGGTACTGGGCGCCGGAGAGATAGCGTTCAGACGGTTCAAGTGTAAAGTAAACTGGCTTTATTCAGCTTAGGTGCAACATAACAAAAAAAACAGCCTGGGCCACAGTTAGGGCGCTCACTGACTTCTTGACCCCTATCTAGCCTCTGGGGCAAAAAACAGCCTGACTAATGCTCAGCTCCAGCAAAAGTCCCCTGTGGATCCCAGCCCTTCTGGGACAGACCGCCTCTCTCTGTCCTTGGCTGGTTCCACAGTTCCCGCTTCCTGCAGTATTCAGCAGCAGCTCTGCAGCTGTAACCACTCCCTTTGGAGTTACGCCCCACCCATAGGGGTGGATGAGGGCCTTTTCAGGACTGGGTCGCTCAATAGCGCCCTCTGGGTTCACATACTCACAGACTATATAATGCATGCTCAGCAGTTTGAGGAGAGTTGACCAGGAATAAACAGAAGAGAAGCGCTAATCTGTGCGCTCCTGCCCCTTTGTTTTAGCAATCAGAAGGGTCTAAGCACCCAATACCCACCAATCAAACTCCTAGGAAACTATCTATCCAATTTTTATCTCTCTAAGGCAAACACAACCAAAGTTATGCCAAAGTGAATGTGAGATTACTATACTCCGTGTATGGTCATAATGTCACCTCTGGCCAGCTTGGTCCTTTGCTGGAAGGTTCTGTCTCTGGGCAGATTTTGCCCTACAGTATTTTAATTGGCGCCATGCTTCAGCATAGGGGAAATGGGGTGTAGTTAACCAGCTGTTTTCACCAGGGTCAAGCAGTCTGTAGAAGATCGTCTGGACCTGCATCCTACCCTATTTTATTGATTTGTTTCTTTTATCCTGTATGGTGAACCTTATAAAAAAAATAATGCACAAAATATTGTGTCACCTTACCTTACTTATTGCATCAAATTGTTTGGTCACCTTACCTCAACCTAAAAAAAGCAATAAAAAGGGATCAAAAAGCTGTACATACCAGAAAGTGGAACCAAAAAGAGCCCCCACCATATTTGAGCAATTAGTAGTTTCAGCACCAGCTATGCTATTTAGGTTCTCTACTGTCAGGTGGTCGGTCACAGGCTGCCTGCTGCAACTCAGGCCCACCCACCTGACAGTAGAGAGCCTAAATAGAATATTGGGTGCTGAAACTAACAGCATTCATTGATCAGGAATGGTGGGGGCTAGAAAAAAAAATCTGAAGTACACTGGAAGCAGTGGAGTGATGACTATTTAAACGTGCAAAGGACTGGAAGAGTATCATTGGTCACCCAGTGTCTGGCTAGTGGTTAAGGTTGTTGCCTTGCAGCACTGGAGACCTGGGTTTGATTCCAATCACGGACAACACCTGCATGGAGTTTGTATGTTTGCGTGGCTTTCCTCCCACACTCTAAAGACATACTGATAGGGAACTTGGATTATGAGCCCTTCTTAGGACAGTGAATGATAACAATGTCTGCAAAGCATTGTGGAATATATTGGTGCCATATAAACATCTTATGAAAGATGTATAGCATGTGACAGTGGCAGCTCATGTATATGGTGATATTTACCATACTGATTATTTACTTGGTTCCTTTGTTCCGAATCTAGAATTGTAACTGTCGATGGATATAGCGATACATTCTCACTTTAACTCATTGCTGTGATATCACATGCATACAGTATAAAGTAGACAGAAATCATGAAGAACAAAGCAATTTTGCCTTTTTTATGCTTGGAACATACATATAATAGAGAATGCTTCCCTCCAGGGACAGAACGCCAATGAAGCACTGGTTTGTCGCATCTGGAAATATTGCAGCTGAGTCAGGATTCTTGTGCTAGTTGAATAAAGGGGTAAATAACGGTATTTAGTGGAGCAGTTAATGTGTTAGTAGGATGGACATTGCTCCGTGCCTTAGACCATTAATGTTTCAGTGGAGTGAAGTGCAGACTATATAGTCTACAGAGCTCAGCTTTTCTTTTGCACCTTTTTTGTCTTTAATGAGTAACGACAGATATCTAGTGCTCTTCTTGTTGGTCCATTACAATGACACTTCTGAGCTTCTCCCAGGAGGACAGTGTGGAATGTGATGAATTCTGGCTTTACCCACTTATTGATCAGCTGTCTGAAGACATTTCAGTGAGGGAAATGTATACACTACTTAGGAACAATAATCCAGAGATGGGTCTAGTCCTGCAAACTAAATAAAATACCTTACATGGTTCTACAAATCATCCAGTAATCCAGCTGTGTTTTAACCAGCACACAGAGCTGCAGGCAGACTTAAAGGATGTCTCTGCTCTTTTGTACCTCGATTTTACCATTTTGGTTTTAATTGTCATCCAGCCTGATGAAAAACCTGTATTGTTATAGATGTTACTTTCTAATGGTATCTGTGTTTTTAGTTACTATTAGACGTCACACACAGAAATTTGGGGCATTTTTTTACAGATAGGTCTCGAAGAAAAGTATTTAGAATTCTTGCTATTGAAATGTTATATTGAAAATCTGCATATGTGAATCGGTAAATCAGAAATGTCTGCTACACTGAAGTCTGAAGTGACATTACTAATAGACAGAGTAAACTAGGCGGACTGAGAATGAGTCAGATTTATCACAGTGGCTGATGCTGGATAACAAATCTGGCTACATTTATATTACCTATTAGTTGGCTTACTTTGAGCCAGAATTCTATGCTCTAACATTTGATGCAATTTGACAAATTTTGTCGCATTTAAAAGGTTATCCTGTTTCTAATATTGATGGACTAAGGATCCGCCAGCTGAGGGTCCGACAGCCAAGATCCCTGTAGATCTGCTCTTTGGGGACAGCGCAGCTCCAGGTAATGTTTACATGCCAAAAGCTATGCTGTTCATTTGCCACACAATTTGTAGAATTGGCTTTAGCTGCCCAAATGGACAGTGCTGTAGTACCAAATCTCCCTACTATGATTCATATGGCAGTGCGACTCTTGGCTAGGAAAACAACAGATCTTTAGGGATCTCAGCTGTCGGGCCCTCACAGATCTAATATTGATTACTTATTATAAGGATAATCCATCAATATTAGAAACTGCAGAACCCCTTGAAGCCCTTTTCCTGCAAAGCTATTGCTACTTGTCTGGCAAGTTAGAAACATTTTCCAACTAAAATATCTCCAACTAGATGTTTCAAATGGTGCCAAGATGCGCTAAAATGCCCCAAGATATGCCAAGATGTGCCAAAATGCACAATGTTTTGGATCATATTACATTAGTTTCAAGTAATAACTACAACAGTTTGCTCCAGTGTTTTTTGGAAAAGCACTACTGCAGTTTTTGTTACAGTGGATTCAGCAAGATGGAGAAGTATACATCACACTTCTTTTGAATCACTTCTGGCTTTGGCTCAAAAACTTTTTTTTCCCAAAAAAATGTTGTGTGTGTCTGTGACACTACCCTTAAAGCATCTCTAGCAGACAGTTGACTGCATGTATTTTCCAACGTTTATATATTCTATTTATTCTGCAGTGTTGCTTACATAATGACTTTATCGCTGGGTATGTGAGCCACAACACTCCACCACTCTGCCTCTATACAGAGGTTTATGGAGGATTTTTTTTTTATGTCAGATTCTATATAAATCTGACAAAAAGATTGTGCCATGTTCTATTAGATGTAATATTATGGCACTATAAACGCAGTAAGAAACCATTAAGGCTCTGCAGGGGCGGACACAGACAACTGAGAGCACCTGAACAAGAACAGTTATTCACCAAGTTTTCCAATATATTTCGGCATAGAACAATGCATCAGTAATTATTAGCCATAAAGTTCATTAGTTTAGAACAGACAATAGAAAACTACTGTTAATATGATAGAGCCACCTGACGACCCTGTGCAGCTGCATAGATTGCACCAATGGTATGTCCACTCCTGGGGTTCTGTGTGTTGTGCACAGTATAAGTGCACAAGGTTCTGTTGTGTGCATGAGGTCTAACTTTCTAACACTGGCCACTGTCCCATGTAGAATTTACAATCTAACTTCTCTACAGTATATCAGGTAAAAACACAAAAGAGCCAGTATCATTGGGAACTTTACATCTACCAGACTGTGAGGCATGTAGGATGAAACTGCGGAACCTAAAGGAAATTCAAGCAATTCCATAAGAGAATTCGGGCAGACAGGACAAGGGAGAGCGGTAAGAGGAAAGGAGGAGGGCTGGCAATGTTTGTGAATAATAGATGGTGTAATCCTAGGCACATTGTGATTAAGGAGCAAACTTGCTGTGAGGACATTGAACTATTAGCTGTGAGCATGAGACCTTTCTACCTACCAAGGGAACTATCGCATGTCATCGTGATAGCTGCATATGTCCCCCCCTCTGCGAAAGCTGACACTGCCTGCGAGGTCCTACAAGCCACGCTAAGCCTTTTACAGTTAAAACATCCCCAGGCCCTCTTTCTTGTGTCTGGTGACTTCAACCATGCCTCTCCATCATCCACACTTCCCAGTTTCACACAGTATGTAACCTGCCACACAAGAGACAACAAAACACTGGACTTGTTCTTTGCCAACGCGAGGGAGGCATATAGCTCATCAGCCCTACCGCCCCTGGGAAGATCGGATCACAACCTAGTACATCTCCGACCTGTGTACAAGCCACTTGTACGTAGAGAACCAGCTGTAACCCGCACAGTGAGGATATGGTCCGAGGAGAGTGATGAGGCTCTGAGGGATTGTTTTGACACAACCGCATGGGAAGTTCTGCAGGATTCTTATGGGAAAGATATAGAAGGACTCACACACTGCATAACGGACTACATTAATTTTTGTGTGGACAACACAGTACCCACAAAAGTGGTGAGGTGCTTCTCCAACAACAAACCATGGATTAACTCTGATATAAAAACACTACTTAAGGAGAAAAAGATGGCATTCAGGACAAGAGATATGGAGGGGTTGAGGGAAGTACAAAAGGAGCTGAGGCATCAAATCAGGCAGGGAAAAGCCAGTTATAAAGAAAAAATGGAAAAGCAAATGGAAAGAAAAGACATAAGGGGGGGTCTGGGAGGGGCTTAAGTCAATTTCGGGTCATAAACAGTCTGTCTGCCAGATTGAGGCAGATGTTAATTGGCTTAATGAACTAAACCTATTCTTCAACAGATTTGATCACACAGCTCCTCCCACCCCAGTATGTCCTTCAGCTTCCCCCACCACAATGACTTCTCCCCATGCGGCCACTTCCCAACAGACCAGTAAATCCAGAAATCCGTCTTTATCTGGCCACAGTCTGACCTTCACACGGGCCCAGGTGAGGAAGGAGATGAAAAAGATCAAGGCGAGGAAAGCCGCAGGGCCAGATGACATCAGTGCAAGGCTAATTAAGACTTGCGGGGACCAGCTGTGTGGTATAATTACATATATGTATAATATGAGCCTGAGGCAGGAAATAGTCCCTGAATTATGGAAATCTTCTTGTGTGGTACCAGTTCCAAAGAAACCCCACCCTATGGACCTCAATGACTACAGACCTGTAGCACTGACATCCTACCTGATGAAGATCTTGGAGAGATTGGTTCTCACACATCTCCGCCCTCTAGTGAGCCCCGCTATGGACCCCCACCAGTTTGCTTATCGGCCGGGCATTGGGGTAGATGATGCCATCATCCATCTTCTGCACAGGGCTCTGTCTCACCTGGAGAAACCAGGGAACACAGTGAGAATAATGTTCTTTGACTTCTCCAGTGCTTTTAACACCATACAGTCCAGGTTATTGAGGGACAAGCTGGGCCTTGCTGGAGTGGACCACCACCTCTCCAACTGGATCCTAGACTACCTCACAAATCGACCTCAATACGTGAGAGCCCAAGACTGTGTGTCAGGTACCGTGATCTGTAATACGGGGGCACCTCAGGGTACGGTTCTCGCCCCTTTCCTCTTCACACTGTACACTGCAGATTTTAGGTGCAACTCATCCAGCTGCTACCTACAAAAGTATTCTGACGACTCTGCAATAGTGGGTCTCATCACAGATGATGATGACAGGGAGTACAGAGAACTGAACCAGGATTTTGTGAACTGGTGCCACCGGAACCACCTGAAGATTAACGCGGGGAAGACCAAGGAGATGGTGGTGGACTTCCGCACTGCTGGGGGAGCAGTATATCAACCAGGGACAGAAATAAACTTGACAAGCTGATTAGAAAGGCCAGCTCTGTCCTGGGGAGCCCACTGGACCCAGTGCAGGTGGTGGGTGACAGAAGGATACTGTCCGTGGTGAGCTCCATGCAGAAGAAGAAGTCCCATCCCATGCATGAGACTGTGATCGCGCTGAGCAGTACTGTCAGTGACCGACTGCTCCACCCTAGGTGTGAGAAGGAGCGCTATCGGAAGTCTTTCCTCCCCACCGCGGTTAGGCTGTACAACCAACACCGACCTAAGTGGAGATCATTACACACAGAGAACTGAAATATCTCTCTGCCTGTTAAATCCCCCCCCCCCGCTACTTCCTATATGTCTGTCGGCTATCAAAGTAATGCCTCTTACCTTGGAACATTCCTGTACATGTTGTATTTGTATTTGTATCTGCTTATCTTTGCTGCTGTAACACACTGAATTTCCCCATTGTGGGACTATTAAAGGACTATTATTATTATTATTATTATTATTATTATTATTAAGATTCCATAATCGCACGTAGACCTAAAGGTGAAAGAGTGCTTACCACTGAGTCACTGTGCCTCCCAAAATAGTCAAATGTTGCATAATCGTTTTTGAAAAATATACTTAATATAAATGTATATAAATGTATAGTGTATAATTGTTTATTTTCACTCCATGGCAACAGGTTGCTCTTCTATAATAAAGGTACTGATGACTGTTTAGACTTCGACATTAAGTGTCTGACAAGACTGTCTGGTTGCTAAAGAAACATTACCATGTCTGAAGCCACTCTAGCAGGACTCTGCATTGTACAGTTGCCTTGATAGCCAGAGTGTCTGACACAAATTGCAAATATTAGTGGAAAATGTGGTTGGGTGTTAATGGCAGTGTCACTAAGGCTTGAATATATTCACTTCATTATCAGAATGTACTGTGTTTATTACGCAGAACACTTTATAGTCTTGATGCAACGTTCCAGATGGGCAGAAATGATCATGTGACAAAGAAATACAAACACACCCTCCCGAGACACCTCTTAAATTCTGCAAAGGTGCGTATTCCCGCTTTGTGCTAATCCCCAAAACCCCCTACCATGGCGAGGGCATGAAAATGGAATATATATACTAAACTTTTATTTTTTTTTATAATCTTACACTGCAATTTAAGATAAATGTTGCAATATACTCTATTGAAAAAAACTGCCTGTTTATTGACTTATTTGCCTGTTTCTGCCACTGATCAAGTCTGTACAATAAAAGTCTATGGAGAGGGGAGGAGGAGGAGGAGAAGAAAGCCTCAAAGCAGAGACACATTTGCACTATAGAGAGACAATTTTCTTTCACAACAAAGCTGGGTTATCAGCAATTACTATCCTGCCTTCCCTTGAGAGAAAGGAGTCATTTAATTCTGTAGATATCTCATATCTTTGTATTCTTTTTTTTCCCTCCCTCCCTTCTCCATAAATGTCATTGTAAACTGACCCTGCATGTGTATGGAGTACACACAGAAATCACTTAGATAAGCAGTAAAGACAGTAGTAATAGTTAAAGGCACAGGCACTTTTGTTTAGTGAGGAATATTGCAAAGTTTGTTCCCTTCACCTGCACTATTGATTTATAAAAAATAAATACTTATACTTTTAATCGCTTTAAATCTCTTCTATTTAGGCCATGGAGTCCAGTCCAGTCTATTCATTGATTGGTAGCTATCTCTCCATGCACATTCGTACAGGAATGGCTGCCAATCACTCTGTAGGACCGCCCACTGGACTCTTAAGACAAGAGTGAGCAGAGGTTTAATTGAATAAGTCACCAATTGCACCAATATAGTGATTTTTTTTTCTACAGAACTATATATCAATATGCTAAGTTCCCCCTGATCTATAACATGCTGCCTGCAGATTGCACTGTAATTTTAGGGTGATGGGTTCCCTTTAAGCTTGCAGGCTTGATATTGGGATCATACAATGTGTTATATGATTTACTAAAACAGAAATTCCAAATACATCAATGATTTGTAAAATACAGAACTGCTAGTTCGTGATCCTGAAGAAAGCGGTACTATCTAGAAGAATGGTAAGACACAGCTGCACTCCAAAACATCAATTCAACATGTCTTCTAAAAGGGCTTATTTTTTGTGAAGTACTGCTCTGGAAGTGAGAATGATACTTCTGCATTTTACATTTTTTCACTGCATTGCACTTCAGTTATAGCCATAGATTACACATATGTTGGCATTATATTGTACCAAACTGGCACTTTAGTACCCACCTGGCCACTGTAAATAAAAACTAAGAAGCAATGTATTCCTAGATCACCTAGAAAAAAAAAAAGATAAGAATGAATGTCATAACGATAGTCACATATTTTGTGGGCTGCGGACTCCGGCCTTGCCTGAAGTATTGTAGATGTATCATTGTTTTCCTAAAGAATAGTTCGGTCTACTTTTCTCCACATATTTTACGGGAAGAATCCCTTATTACTCACCTGAGACAATATTAGCTGCAAAACTATTTCTCTTCCAGACTTCATTCTTAGGATGTAGCTCTACCTAAAGATATAGTGCTTTGCAGCTATAGAGATCGGTTACTAGAGAAAAAGACTGGTTTGTTGTATTGGGATTTTACTGATAGCAAAAATAAAAAGAGAGATTATATTCATTTTGATACAATTATGGAAGGATTATGTTTTACTAATTATACCCATAGCATACTACATTGAGGCATACATAGAGGAGAAGACAGTCCACAGCCAATGTCATGGTACATGCTATCAACACCTATTCTCACAGATGACGCAAGGACCTATAACTTGTTGACCAATTCTCATCAATTATGTTTTCCATTTATAAAAAATTGGAGTGTGACCTTTGTAAAAGCTCCTCATTTCTTTACTGTAGGTTGGCTGTGAAGAGGAGGAAACTACAAAGGCTTTTGTAGTTAGGCACTTGCTCAACATATACTATATGGAGTTAGGTTGATTTACCCTTGGTGGTGTTGGTCTGGAGATGGAACATGACCTCAAAACATGACACACATAATACTGATTACAAACTTACTATTTATCAAGTATATTTCACATTTTATGCAAATCCAATATATAAAGGTGGAATGGTCATGGCTATTTTTAACAGGAGTTTCACTCAGGCTTAAACTGGCCAACCACAGTACCTGATCCTTCACTAGACCTAGACTCTAACAGTCAGGATCTGGTGTACATTTTTGGTGTAACTCACATGTTTTATGGCGTGAATTGGTAAAATCTGAGGGGCCAAGGCATCCCCGTTCCAGCTCACCTAGATTCACACCCAATTTTATGAAAAGTAGCAAGGATTCTGCTTATGTGCAACAAAAAAATTCTACTTTTCTTGTCTTGTGGGCCAAAAAAATAGCATCCAAGGCAGGATAAATAGGCCCCAGTGTGTATAGAGCCATCTGAAAATCTGGTAGTAAAGAGTGGGCTGTGAATCAGAGGAACTGTGCCATAATATAGGGGATAGCTTACAGATCAGTCTGGGTCCGACCACTCAGGCCCCCAATGATCAGGAGAATGGAACACTGCCCGGCTACCGCTCTATTCAAAACAGGGGATGAAAGTCCCCCATTTTCTTGATCAGTGGGGATCTGAGCGGTTGGACCCCCACTGATATGCAAGTTATCCCCTACCCTATGGATAGGTAATAATTTGCTTTTGTAAGAAAACTCCCTTTAACTATGTATTATGCATTTATTGTGATGTTTTTTATTTCGAACTGGAGGCTCATTTTATTCTATTCATCCCAGATCTAAAAATGCTGTATTACATTGTTTGCCTCTGAGATCAGATGCTATGTGGATGACTGCATGTAGCCACATTGGGACTATGAAAAAAACTGTCATTTGCTGCACCACAATATTTTATGCCTAAATTATACAACTACTGTATGATTTTAATCAAATATATACAGAAATTTGCCGCACAGCATTTTTAGGATAGTTTTCCCCTCAATGAAATCTGAAGAAAACACAGCAGAAAGCCATTCAATCTTGGACTATTCACAGTTCAACTAACTATAAGTTGTTTTATCAGCTGTAAATTTGCCTTAATAGATGCAAGAGAGAAGAAATTGTTGTCCGGCTATAAGCTTTATTTTTTGGCTCCATTCTAAGAAGTTTTCAATGCAAGGTCAACCGGGAGCTTTGGCACACATATATTGTAACTTTGTGTTCAGTGCTTCAATGTTTTACAAACAGCAGTTCCATCAATCATTCTGACAGACTTGTCCAGTTTCACAGGGTAGATTAAATTGTCACCGTATTATATAAATAGGTGAATAGCACCTCTTGCAAATTATAAAAATGAAAGCGTTCTGCTTGTTCCGATTTCAAAGACAAAAGGCTTTCATTCAGCCTCCTTGTTTCGGATCTCTTGATAATTATTTTTGCAGTAATTGCTACACAGGTAATAAAAGATAACATATATCTTGGAAAAAAATTGTTATGATTTGATGTGGTGTCTATTCATTGTCTCATGTCTTGTAACCCCATAAGACTGCATCCTTGCTTAGGCCATGAGGAAGAAAAAAATGTCTCTTTTTTTAATCGTGGCCTTCTCAAAGTCCTTATTTTATGATTTTTATGCCAATATACAGTACTGGTATGAGGGCTTGTTTTTTTGCAGGACAAGTTGTATATTTAAATGACATCATTTTAGATATATAAAATGTATTGAATTGATTAAAATATTTTGGTGAAAGTATAGAAAAGAAACAGCAACTGAGGCCAATCAGCGGTTTCTGCACAACCCCGGAAGAGACCCACTGGAGCAGATGAACCTGGAGGAGTGGGGAGGACACCGGAGCAACGGGGACAGGTGAGTATACATTTTTTTTTTTTTTTTTTCACTGCCTCCAGCTTATTTAAACTTTAAAAGGGTTGTTGTCTATTTTTGCCTGGACAACCCCTTTAAGGCATTTATTGTGCAGCATAAATAATGTTGACTTTATGCTGAGGTTTATTATGATTTATGGCAATAACAAATTTATAGGTTTTTTTGTACAATTTTTTTTTTTTTTAATTTGTGTTTATATCTCCGCATTCCAAAATTATAACATATTTATTTAGTAGTTTTTTTTTTATTACTTTCTATACCTGTTTTTTTATGCTTTTTTGTCATTTTTTTTCAGTTTTCACCATTTGTGAAAAATACTGTAATTAGCTAATTGTACATTACAGGTCTTTACTTATGCTGTACTTTTTTTTTTCTTTTTTTCCATAATAAAACATTGTGATGGGGAATTTTTTTTCTTTATTTTTTACTTTGATATTTTTTTCTGTACACTTTATTTAATGTCTGTGAGTCGGCACTATCCCTTAAACATACATTTATGGTGCTGTAAAATATACCCAGACAGTGAGGTAAACGCAAGCAAACACCAAAGATGCTTTATAAAAACCATTTTTTCCCCCCAGATGCCATTGTGATGCTAGCATGCTGAAATTGCTACATTTGAAGCCAGGAACAATTTTTACATTTTTTTAAAGGATGTCTACCAGCACCAAAATCTCTTCTATAACACTTACTTTCTGTTGACATAGTGATCATATCTTTATTACTTCAAATTGCAGTCTTGGTACAGAGAAAATCAGCTTTTAATCCATATGCAGATGATCTCTTTGGTACACCTGGGGTGTAGCATTTAGGATGATTTAGAATGCTTACACAATATGGTTCATATACTCAGTGGTCAGCAAATAAGCTTTGGAACTTGGGGGTCAAAAGTTTGGCATCAACCAGAGGTATGCAAAGAGGCCCTCTCAATAAGGTTGCTTTGACATAACTATTATATAGTCTGTCCTAGTGAAACCATGGGTAGTTGGAATGTTAGGCCATATGGACGCAAGAATCACAAATTACATTTTTGATGCAGTTTTTTGAGTCAAAGCAAGAAGTGGATTCAGCAATATACACTATATGGACAAATGTATTGGGGCACACCTCAGTGGTAAGCACTGTTGCCTTGCAGCACTGGGGTCCTGGATTTGGATATGACCAAGGGCAACATCTGTATGGAGTTTGCATGTTCTCCCCGTGTTCCCCAGTTTCCTCTGGGTACTCCGGTTTCCATTTTTGAAACAGTGGGTAGTTCTAAAGAGATCACTGGATTTCACCATGTTACTATAAAGGAATGCCACCCTGTAAGAAGTCTGTTCATGAAATTTCTTCCCTCCAAGATATTACACAATAAACTGTGAGCCACATTATTTATTATACGTGGTAGACCAGAGTTTCAGACCTCCTCTAGCATTAATATCAACACAAAAACTGTGCGCTGGGAGCTTGATGGCTAAGCATCAACATAGAAAGCCTTACATCACCATGCACAATGCCAAGCATTGGATGGCGAGCACAATCCCACCACTGGACACTAGAGCAGTGGAAACGTGTTCTGTGTATTGACAAATGATGCATCTCTATCTGGCAGTATGATAGATGAGTCTGGGTTTAGTGAATGTCAGGAGAACATCACCTGCCTGACTGCACTGGGCCAACTGTAACGTTTGGTGGAGGAAGGATAATGATATGTGGTTGACCTAGGCTAGTTAGATACAGTGAAGAGAAATCATAATGGAACATCCTAAGAGATGTTGCGCAATTGCATGCTTCCAAATTTCTGGGAAATTTCTTGAAAAGGGCAGTTTCTATTCTAGCATGACTTTGTCCTAGTGTACAAAACATGATCCATAAAGGCATGGCTGACTGAGTTTGGTGTAAAAGAACTGGACAGCGCTAACTGCAATCCCATTGAACTTTTTTGGATGAATTAGAGCGGAGATAGCATGCTGAGCCCTCTCATCCAACATTTATCTGACCTCACAAATGCTCTTCTGGATGAATGGGCAAAAATTTCCACATTACAAAATCTTGTAGAAAGCCTTCCAAGAAAAGTGTAAACTGTTTCAGCTGCAAAGAGGGAACCAACTCCATATTAATGCCTATGGATTTAGAATGCAATGTCATAAAAGCTCTTAGAGGTTTAATGTGAATGTGTCCCAATACGTTTGTCCATATAGTGTACAGTCATGGCCAAAAGTTTTGAGAATGATACATATATTAATTTTTACAAAGTCTACTGCTTCAGTTTTTCTAATGGCAATTTGCATATACTCCAGAATGTTATAAAGAGTGATCAGCTTAACAGCAATTACTTGCAAAAGTCAATATTTGCCTAGAAAATGAACTTTATCCCCCAAAACACATTTCAACATCATTGCAGCCCTGCCTTAAAAGGACCACCTAACATCGTTTCAGTGATTGCTCCATTAACACAGGTGTGGGTGTTGATGAGGACAGGGCTGGAGATCAATCTGTCATGATTAAGTAAGAATGACACCACTGGACACTTTAAAAGGAGGCTGGTGCTTGCCATCATTGTTTCTCTTCTGTTAACCATGGTTATCTCTAAAGAAACACGTGCAGTCATCATTGCACTGCACAAAAATGGCCTAACTGGGAAGAGTATTGCAGCTAGAAAGATTGCACCTCAGTCAACAATCTATCGCATCATCAAGAACTTCAAGGAGAGAGGTTCCATTGGTGCCAAAAAGGCTCCAGGGCGCCCAAGAAAGACCAGCAAGCGGCAGGACCGTCTCTTAAAAGTGTTTCAGCTGCGGGATCGGGCTACCAGCAGTGCAGAGCTTGCTGAGGAATGGCAGCAGGCAGGTGTGAGTGCATCTGCACGCACTGTGAGGCGGAGACTCTTGGAGCAAGGCCTGGTCTCAAGGAGGGCAGCAAAGAAGCCACTTCTCTCCAGAAAAAACATCAGGGACAGACTGATATTCTGCAAAAGGTACAGGGAGTGGACTGCTGAGGACTGGGGTAAAGTCATTTTCTCTGATGAATTCCCTTTTCGATTGTTTGGAACATCTGGAAAACAGCTTATTCGGAGAAGAAGAGGTGAGCGCTACCACCAGTCTTGTCTCATGCCAACTGTAAAGCATCCTGAAACCATTCATGTGTGGGGTTGCTTCTCAGCCAAGGGAATCGGCTCTCTCACAGTCTTGCCTAAAAACACAGCCATGAATAAAGAATGGTACCAGAATGTCCTCCAAGAGCAACTTCTCCCAACCGTCCAAGAGCAGTTTGGCGCTCAACAATGCCTTTTCCAGCATGATGGAGCACCTTGCCATAAAGCAAAGGTGATAACTAAATGGCTCAGGGAACAAAACATAGAGATTTTGGGTCCATGGCCTGGAAACTCCCCAGATCTTAATCCCATTGAGAACTTGTGGTCAATCATCAAGAGACGGGTGGACAAACAAAAACCAACAAATTCAGACAAAATTAAAGCATTGATTCTGCAAGAATGGACTGCTATCAGTCAGTATTTGGTCCAGAAGTTGATTGAGAGCATGCCAGGGAGAATTGCAGAGGTCCTGAAGAAGAAGGGTCAACACTGCAAATATTGACTTGCTGCATTAACTCATTCTAACTGTCACTATAAGCTTCTGTTACTCATAATATGAATGCAATTATATTTCTGTATGTGATAAAAACATCTGACAAACACACATAAAAACCAGAGGGCAGCAGATCATGTGAAAATATAATATTTGTGTCATTCTCAAAACTTTTGGCCATGACTGTACATCCGTCCCTTATATTTCCTATTACTTTTGATTTCACTCCTCACTTTTACTCAAAAAAAGTCATCAAAAGCCTCATAAAAAAAATGCCACAAAAGCTGCATGTGTGATTCCAGCCTTTTAAAGCCTTCCAAACGCGGTCTAATTGCGTCTGTAATAGTTGTCGCCTAAAGACAGCTTTGAACATAACACACAGTACAGACGGCAAAAGTTCTGCACGGCGAATACAATCTGTTATCTACCTAACCCCAATGCACTGTGACATTTCAAGAAAAAAAATCATGCCTATACAATGACAAGTGCGATCAATCTTTCCTAACACTAGATAAATAAAAATATGTATTTTTCAAGTTAATTGTTAATCGCAATAACAAGCTTAAATAAAACAACAGGGAAATGGCTCTGTACTTTTTTTCCCCACACTTTCCTGAATCTATATGATTATTTCTAGCCAACGATGAATTATATTCTATTGATTTAGTCTGTTTCATGATGGCTCTGCTCTGCTTTTCATGTTATCTAGGCAAGCTGGGTGCAGCAAATCTCTAATTCTATATTCTTTTGTTGAAAGATTTTGAAACTGGAGCAGGCAATAATTGAACAGAGAAAGGAAATGAAACAACTCCAACATCTTTACCAAGACGCGCTGGAAAAAAATGGCCGATTACAGGCAAAAATTGAAACCCACATGATAACAGCTCAGAGTGAACAAGATGTACTTCTGAACAAGGTGAATACTTTATTCTGTTAGTGACATGTCTTGAATCGTGATTGATTGCTTTTTGTCCTTTTGTGAAATTCATATGTTGGAATATAACAAAAATTTGTTCTAATGCCTTAAGATGTTGTGGCCTTGCAGATCTCATACATAAAAAAGAAATCCATAAAGTAAAGGTTCAGAAATGTGATATCTGAAGAAATGTTAAAAGAAACTCAAAGCTATTATTTAGTTAAATCTCGTCTTATAGAGAAGCGTCTTGACAGTAATTAGGCGGCTTATATGTCACACTTCAGAATATCTAAGATGCAAAAATACCACTGAATTTATAATTTTTTATTTTGTTTTAGGGTACAAATAGAACACTGGGGCAGATTTATTATTGTTGTTGCACCAGAATTAGCGTTAGTTGCAGGAAAATTTTGGTAAATCAATTTAGACAAATTTATTAAAGGGGTTATGCCAAGAAAAGTATTTATCGTCTAGTTAAAGGTTAGAGGATCAATAACTAATCAGTAGGGTCTGACTACTGAGATGGCCACTGTTTCTGAGAATGGGGGTGTTCTCCCCCTGCTGCAAATTCAGCCTAACTGCAGCCAGTTGTATACAGGCATGCCTGTGCAGGACGGGACACATATGTACTCCCCTTCACTTCAATGGGCGTGTTGGATATAGCCAAGTGCTGTACTTTAGTATAAGCCACTGCGATACAGTATATTAGGCACATCCTATGATTGCCTTGACTATCTTTATACTGTCTGAGAGCTTGTACAGATGGTTGTGCATGCCCTGGGTAATATGGTAACGTGGTGGTTAGACTGGGTGGTTAGACAGTCTAGACTGACTGTGGCTCTGTTGAGCTGAACTCACTTTATCATATGGATCTGTGATGCGGTGAGTTCCACCCTGACCATGGTATTGTACGTACTGAAACGCAGACCCATGGTGGAGCTAAAACCTACAACATCATTGACCACTATGATGCAGTAAATTTTGCCACCATTGGTCTGGGATATGCTAAGTCTATTGTCTAAACCACATAAGCCAAAACATTGGCATTAGTAAATCTGCTCCAGTGTTTGCAGACTTGTTGACAGAACTGCTTTCAGTATTACCCAATCTCTCTATTTTATTGGCCATGAGAGCTAGTGACTTAGAGTAGATTCATACATGGAAAATTATATGCGAATTTTACTTCCAATTTTTGCAGGTAAAATCCACAGCAGATTACAGTTTTAGGTAAGTAAATTGGATCTCACAAATCTCATTCACATGTAGTAGACATTGATACAAATTACCACATTTTGGATTTTCACCATGAATTTCACCCCTTCCAATCTAGTTGGGGTCAATTGCACAGTGAATCTGAAGCATAGCCCACATATAACACACACAAATTTTGCTGTGGATTTGTGGCAAAATGTCTGGGCAACTATTACAGTTTAATTTAGGTTCTCCCTGAAGTTACAAAATTAAATTGTTCTTGAAAATATTGTATTTTGAGGCAAAAACTATATGGAAAACTAGTTATTGAAGCGCCCAAAATGTCACCTAGAAACAAGAAAAAATGCAGATAAAAGAAAAATAATAAGAAAACTGATACTAATGAAGCAAAACCTTACATAGAAAAGTCAAAAACAGCTTCTGGAAGCTGCAAAGCACTTTCTATGTTGAGGACAGAAATGTCTTCATAGTTCTCTACTGTATTTCTAACACAGTGTAGTGGAAAAATAACACCTCACATAGTGTTCAGTTTGAAGGTGGTTTCAAGTTACAATGGTCCACGAAAGACCATTAGAAATTGAAACTGTTGTTACGTAGGGGACGAATGAAGGAAATTAGTATTCCTGGGTAGGCTATTCCACAGATTCACAGTCCTTACAGTGACAAAGCCTTGTCACCTCTGGAGAGTAAACCTTTATTCCCCAGACCGAGGGAGCGCCCCTTGTCTTTTTGATGGGATTTTACATGGAACAGTTTTTCCCTATATTTCTTGCAAGGGCCACTTATATATTTATATAGGTTTATCATATCTCCCCTTGAACGCCTCTTCTCCAGACTAAACAGATTTAACTCCTTTAATCTGTCCTCATAACTGAGGATCTCCATGCCCCTTATCAGTTTTGTGGCCCTCTGTTGTACCTTTTCCAACTCTAGGATATCCTGGCTATGAAATGGTGCCCAGAACTGAACTGCATATTCCAGATATGATTTATAAAATGGTAATATTACATCCTGGTCCTGTGAGTCCATACCTCTTTTAATGCATGACAATTTCCTGCTGACCTTAGAAGCAGCTGACTGACATTGTGCTGTAATATAATCTATGATCTACAAGTACACCCAGGTCCTTCTCCACCAGTGACTCTCCCATTTTTACTCCCACTAGGGCATATGTTACATGCAGATTATTCTTAGCCAGATGCATAACTTTACATTTGTAATCCAAAGCCATTACAACTTGAGGGACCACTGACCAGAAGGTTTTTTTTTTTTTCTACATCATTTACCCTTGCTGTACCTATGTGCAGTCTGCTTTGAAGTTTTTCAGTGCTTGATCCTTGGTGGGCAACAACAGAGCCATACACTCACATATTAGTTTTTGTAATAAAATAGCATAGCGACACTGAACTCACATACAAAGGACCCATATGGCTCACCTAAGTTCCCTGGAGCAGCGATAACCTATGAACTCTTTGAAGTATTTTGACAATGTACTATTAGGCCTATTTTAACACAACCATTCAACTGCTGAGTATAACATTAAGATGTAAAAGATTCTTTACCGTAAGATCAGTGAGACTATGAACCTCTCTGCCTGAGGTAGTCCTCACAGAGAAAGTTCTAAAATTAGAGTTCACAAAGGACAGAGATGTCTTTCTTGAGTGTAACACTATTACAAGTTATGGGTACTGATTTCTGGATACGGGCTGTTGATCCACAGATTTATTCCAATATCCAGATTTGGAGTCAAGAGGGAATATTTTTCTAAGATGCAGAAAATCACCTTCTACCCTATGAGAGTTGTTGCTTTACTCTGGTTCAACATTGCAGGACAATAGGCTGAACTGGATGAATGTATGTCTTTTTTTCAGCCTTACAAACCATGTTACTAAACCGTAACAAAACAAGGGAAATACACAAAATCTTCATCTTATGAAACATTTAATGGTCTTTGAATCTTATAAGATAACATACGTCTTAGTATCTTCAACAGCCTGCTTTTGCTATCAACGTGTAACACAGGGAAGCATGCAATTGATTTTGAGAAGTACCACTTGACACAGAAGTTCCTTTATATTTCCAAGGTCTTTATATCTAATTCTTAGAGAAAACTGTTTAATACCACATTAAAAACAGTCTAAAAAAAATGAATACATTATATATTTTTTATATTATCTTTCAAGGTGAATGGTGGTGGGGTGGCAAACTATTATTCATTTACATTTACTAGGGGGCCTTCTGTAAGTACTGGGGACTTGTCGGGGAAAACAGTGATTGTTAAAGATCATATTAACACAGAGCGGAATGAGGAATGTGAGAAAGTTAAGTGTTTTCTTGGGAAATGCAGTTCAAGGTATGTTTAATTAAGTAAAGCTGAGAGCAGAAGAACAAATGCAAGGCCGGTGATAATGGACTCTGTGGAATATTGTATAACTGAAAAGCAGCTCTTCCTATTGTTATATTGTAGTACTGCGTATAGAGGCTCCACTGGAATGCTCTTGAAGACTCCATCATTGCATGTTAAGTATAACAATCTGACTAGTAAAAATATTTGCAGTCTTTCAACCTTGTTCTACTTCTATGGTGCCCTCAATACTAATTTTAATGGCTGTGGACCAAGCAGTTATTCAACGTAAGCCTAAGTATTGTAGTTATTTTATATAGTCAAGGCCAGGAGTTACTTATTTAGTCATACATTCTGTGTAATGAAGCACAACTGGGTAAATTAACACAATCTCCGCTTCTGAATGATGATAATGCGGGTATTTACTTACAATCAGAATAATTTGGAAATGTATGGGACAAACTGAAAATTGCAAAACGCATTGGCATTGTTATATAAGACAGAATACTCTTTCTGAAGAATGTTATGTTCAATCGCTTCCATGATAAGGTGAGTTTTTTTGAAATATTGAGTTATTTGCACATTTTTTAATACTTTTTTGTATTTTTTTTTTTTTTTTGTAAGAGGTTTTGCATGACACAAACAAATGTATCTAATGGCAAAAAGAAACCTGATTCACCTGTTCAATCATCCACCAGAGCCTCTACTTTGATGCATTTTTCTACTGCTGTTGCGATGACGTCCCTGACTACCCAATGTGACTGCTGCAGCCAATCAATGTCACTAGCAGTCATGTAGGGTAGTCGGGGATGTCATTGCTGCAGAGCCGATCTCCCTACACTAATGACAGGTCTGACCTCCAGTGTGCTTGCTGCAGCAATGGGGAGCATTAGAGCAATGGCAGCGCTGCAGTACCTAATGCTGCCACTACGCTTTGTATAGAGAGCAAGCAGCGTAAACATTACCAGTAGCCACCCTATCCCAGAACAGCTGATCTGCAGGGGTCTTGGGTGTCAGACCCTCACAGATCTAATACTAATAACCTATTCTAAGGATAGGTCATCAATATTACAAAGTGGATAACCCTGATAAGGGTCTGGTTTATAGTGGGAGCAGCCACATGCAACAGTTACTACCTTGGAATGCACCCTAAGGCCCGGTTCACATCTACGCATGGGTTTCTGTTTCGGGGAGTCTGCTTGGGGACCCCGCAAACTGAAACCTAATCCGCATAAAAAAGCGGATAGAAAAGTGCGGACAGGCGAACGGAATGGCCCAAACACAGATGTGAACCGGGCCTAAGTGCAATGGAACCTGATGATTTTGAGGCAGAGATCAGACCTGGACACTGAACAAATCAGTGTCCTGCTCGATCATGCCACAAATTCTGGTCTCGCGACCTATTCAACTGAAAACTGCGCTGAATGCCAATACTCTGCTTCAGCATTACACCACAGGGATCCGGAGCTCAGAAAATTAAGAGGAATCTGAGGTGGATGCTTTGCTGTGTGAATGTTGCCTAAGGGTAAGGTCATGATTTATTTTCCAAATTACCATAGGTAAAAGGAGTCCCACTTGGCAACAAAGGTTCTAAAACTTAACCTTCAATAAGTATGCTATAAACAGAATTCCCGCACCATGTCACTTGTTAAAAACGCTGTACTGAGTCGCTACTCAATGACTATATTAATATACTTCCATTGATTTTATCTTATAACATCAGACAATTGTGTTATAAACTTGCACTACTGGTCAAATGCTGCAACCAATTGGCCAATATAACTTGTAGGTATCAGGGACTGCACATTAAAATATATTGATTTCCTAGCCTCGAAACATCTTTCACCAGTGAACTGGCTTCAGGGGTCTCTGAGGTTAATGACGCTAAACAGAGGTGTTAGAAGACCTTAAGGCTTGGTTTGGGGTGATAAGTAAACACTCCACCAATCACCATCCCCACAACTGAGCTCTTTCTCGTAAAACGTGCCATCTACATCAATGTTTAGAAACACCCCCAACCTGTTACATCATCACCACTGACCAATACCCTCATCTTCTCTAAGTTAGACATATGCGCTCTAGTCACGTGACTTGCTGCTCCACCCTTTGAATACACCCCCACCTTGCCTTTTGGTCTAGACTGCCTGCATTGGCCATGGCAAGCACAGTATTGACTGAACTCCGCATGCCTGATGACGTCAGGCAGAACTCATAAGACCAAGAGGCTGGCTGCAGACTGATGGAGGCATCTGTAGACGAAGTGTGACAAAGTGAGAAATATCACTAAAACAATGGGGGACGGAGCTGGGTGTCAGAGGAGGTTATCTAGAGACATAAATTTCAGTGTATCTTTATGGTGTTGCATTGCGACATGCAACATCATGCGACTATGATCCAAACCTGTTGGATTTTGGTTTCAGGTTACGCTAGGTTCACACCTGCATTTGGGTTTCATTCTTCGGGTCCGCTTGGGGACCTAAAGAACGGAAAACTAATCTGCTTAAAAAGCGGTTACCCGCAGACCCCATAGACTACAATGGGGTCTGCCGGGTTTCTGTCTGAGAAAGGCAGATTGGGGAACCACGAGTGTAGAGCAGTCGCAGGTGTGAACCTAGCCTTACATGCAATTTTTTATCCATAGATTTCAATGGAAGTCACAAGTAATTCACATTTGCATGCACTTTGCAACATGTATTTGACTGAGATTTTACAGCTAAATGACAGCTCTAAAAAAGTTATGTGACATTAAGTTGCACAACTATTTTTGTCGGCGATATGTGTTGCGCGACACATATCACTGTGTAGCCATAACTTAGTCACAGACATGCTATATTCCAGTCGCTCATAACTTCCATTGAACTTTTTGGTAAAATAGTTGCATGCGACCATATCCAACAGGTTTGGATTTTATGTGACTGTAGCGGCACATTCGCATTATATTACATGTCGTAATCTGACAGCATAGACATACATTGAAATATTTCTTGCTTGATTTTAAAAGGGTTTTCTGGGACAATAATTGATAAAATATCCTTAGAATACGTAATCAAATGAAGATCTGCGGAGGTCTCACTCCCAGGAACCTGGTAGCTTCCTGAGCGCTGCTTCTATTTCACATGTATGTGATGTCATATTCGTGAGTTATATGGCCTGTTAACAGCTCAGTCCCATTCAAGTGAATGAAATGAACTGCAACACCAAACACAAATGTACAGTGCTGTTCTTGATGAACTCAGTGGTTAGCACTGTTGCCTTGCAGCGTTGGAGTCCTAGGTCACGGAAAACATCTACATGGAGTTTGTATGTTTTCCCCCTGAACACTGTGACCTAATTGGTGGGAGACCCAAGTGTTGATCCCCCTGCCAATCCTCAATTGATGAACTATCCATATGACCATAGATCACTGTCTTGCATTGCGACTCCTTCACCAATGAAAGAGAATGGAGTCAGACAGCATGCTATTCATGAAAAGATCTTGCACTATTGGATTGTTTTGCAGTCGCAGCACCCTTGAGGTTGCAGTGCGGCTCCGTTCAATTACATTGGTCAAGGAGTCAAAGGGTGACATGGCGATCTTTTGTCTTGTGACTCAAAGGGGCTCAAAGCCAAAGTCGCCATGTAGCCCTATCCTTAATGTGGCCAGCTGCTGCATGATACAAGTCTATATGTAGCCCTAGAAACATGTCACTATAACAATACTTTTATAAAGGCGCTAATAGATATTGCAGTCTTGTATCACACTCAGATCCAGCTTTCTGCATGGAACACCATTCACAATGGTCTCCAGTGACTACATCTCTAGTCTGGTAAAGTCACACACATACTCTCTACCACCCTGCCTATATATACCAGGACCTATGTCCCACAATGCACCCTGTAGCTGACTACTTGCCTACCAGCCCAGGTTACAGCTCCTTCCCCTCTCCTCCTAAACAATGTACCCAACAACCAGCAGACTAGCAACTGTATAGAAGTGTAACCGTCTGCATTCCGCAGCTAGCCAATCACAGCGCTCCCTTCACTGCAAAGAGTAGCAAGAATCGATGTTATCTGCGCTCTGATTGGTCACATCCTCGGACCTGTGTGTGGGCGGGATGTGAAGTGTAGAGCGGCGTTATCAGGTCATTCGGCGGTTTCCCTGCGTCTGTACACCTGCGAGGTAACTGCACACCAGATACACTGTATATATGTATAATATAATACATTGCTGCTTTATACACTCCTGCGCTGTTCCGGCGACTTTTGCACTTCCATTGTAGTCGGTCTTAAGGAATTAAGTTGTGGAACTACAAGTCCTAGAATGTCTGTTAAAGTGAAAAGTTCCACAAGTTTTCCCATAATCTGTTCTATTAATGCGGACTGTGCGGCGGTAAGAAACGTGTTTTATCATATGATGCTGCTTGCTAGGACTGAGCACTTATGTGATATGCTAGTTCCCGGGTGGCTGCTTTCCCTCAGCACCAATACTGTAGAGCTGTACTGTACTGTATACTACTCCATGTATGGAACAGTATACAGAGCAGGGCAGGAGCTTCTTTGTCACAGGTTTGGGATTTTATCACTTTTTTTGTGTACTTGCTGTTTGCGGAGAACTTAGATTTTTTTTCAGAATTGCGCTGGTGTTGAATGGCGTATTTCTTAAGCCACTGGTGTAATTTCCAATGGCGTCATTTTTTTTTATTTGTCATAAAAATAGCAGCGCTTTACAGACATTGTCCGTCACTGTCCCATATAGGGCTCACCATCTAAATTCCCTATTAATATGTCTTTGGAGTATGAGAGAAAACTGGAGTATCCAGAGGAAACCCCGCAAACACAGGGAAAACATAAAACCGTGCTGCGTTTCACCTATAGAAATTAAAAAGCTGCGCCAAAAACAGCAGCAAAATTATAAGCAGTTTTTTTCTGATGCAGATTTATGCTAGGTTTGCAGTAGTGTTGACTGTCCTCCAGTGGACCAGAACAACAGACAGACGGACCACTAAGGGTGAATTCACACTATCATTGGATATCCATTCTGATAGTGTCCGTTAAAAAAAAAAACAAACAAACAAAAAAAACTGATCCATTTAATGGACACTTTAGCTTCAGTTAGTGTCCATTTTTATACTGTCCGTTTTTTTTGTATAGGCTTTCTGAGCATGCGCAAAAGGAAAACGGACAGTAATAACGGACAGTATAACGGACACCCGTCCGTTACTGTCCGTTACCCATAGACTTTAATGTTAAAAACTAACGTCCGTCATGGAACTGTTATTTTTTACGGGCACAAAATTCCTGCATGTAGGATTTATTGTCTGCGAAAAATAACGGACATGTGACAGATTTGGTGTAAAACGGACACTAACGGTCACTAATGGACACAAGATAAAATCCTATTGAAATCAATGGAATTTTTAACGGATTTCTGACGGTTCAGCTAGTGTCCGTTGCTAAAATCTTGTAACAGACAATAGCAATGGACACTACTGACGGTCACCAGCGGTAGTGTGAACAACCCATAAAATAGAGGTTATATACGGAGCCTGGTGGACGTTCTTGACTGCTGAGGGGTCTGATGGATAGCCATTGTTTTAAAATTGAAAGCGACAGACAAAAAAGCCGTGCGTACAGGACTTTTTCATCTGCCAATTTCAGGTGGATATTGCAACGGAGTCTCTCCAGTGCAAATGTGAACGTAGCCTTGACAGAACTCAGCCCCTCTGTCTGCATGCACCTTCTGTAGATATTCACACATTGCAGTGGAATCCTTACTACAAAATGGTATCGGTAACAAAGCCAATGCAATTTCACCACAACATGTCCGCTAAGGCCCCCACGTTGCACAAGTGCAGCATTTTACAGTACCAGCATAGTGAATTTTGAGATTTTGTGTAATCTCATCCACACATTGTGGAAAAAAAAATGGGTGAAAACACAGCATGTTATTTTTACCTGTGAAAATGCTGCATATCGGGTGGAAAAGGTAAAAATGAAGAACGCAGCAGAAAAGCAGTGAAAACCCCAAGCATTTATTCTGCAACATCTGCCCTTGGCCTTACAGTTTGCACATGCCAGATGTGTTGTAGAAACTTCCGCAACCATTCGTCTGAATAGAGCTGCTTGTTTAGCATATGCAATTCTATTGTGTGTGAATTGACACTTAAAGAGCTTGGACAGGAATGTTCTTTTATGGCCTGTCCTTAGATTAGGCCATAAATAATTGATCAGTGGGGAGCTGACAGCCGCCCCCCATGGATCAGCTGTTCGGGGCCGCCTCCAGTGCTTGAACTATACACACCACAGGGCCAGAAGTGGTTGGCTCTAGTACCTGTATAATGGTCAGGATCTGGCACTGCAATTCTTCTCCCATTGACTCCAATGAGAGCTAAGCTGCAGGCAGGATAGGCCATAACAAATAAGATAAGGCCATATGGCAGGATAGGCCATAACAAATAAGATAAGGCCATATGGCAGGATAGGCCATAACAAATAAGATAAGGCCATATGGCAGGATAGGCCATAACAAAAATTCCTGGCCAACCCCTTTAACTGTGGCTTCATCTGGTCGCCCTGCTAATATACTGCTACTGGCTATGAACAGGGTAATCTCAGGACGGGTGATTTAGCCAGGCATAGGGTGTAAGGTTAAGGCTAAGGATAGGCCATAAAAAACGAAATCCTGGACAACCCCTTTAAGTTTGTTGGGCTTCATAACTTTTCTGGAGAGCGCAGCATAAATGTCCCAATGGTCACAAATTTTTGTGCAAACCGGGGCTTGAACAAAATTGTTTAACTATGTATGGGCAGCATGGTGGCTCAGTGGTTAGCACTGCAGCCTTGCAGCACTGGGGTCCTAGATTCATATCCAACCAATGACAACATCTTCAAGAAATTTGTATGTTCTCCCCGTGTTTGCGTGGTTTTCCTTCCACACTCCAAAGACATACTGATAGGGAATGTAGATTGCGAGCCCAATATGGGGCGGTGACTGTCTGTAAAGCGCTGCGGAATATGATGGCGCTATATAAGTAAGCTAAATGAATTATGTATATACACCAGTTTTCTGGCATTGAAAAGTCAAAATCAAGTTTTGCAAACCAGTTAAGTCGCCGTTTTTTGCAAAAAGATTACTCTATAGCTCTGAGAAAGAAAACTCTTGCATGTCATCTATATGTTATATTAAAATATTTGTGGTAAAAAAAAAATGTCGGGGTACAACTGGAATTATCTGTTTTTCACACTTGATTTTTATCTGTGGGGCACTTGTTTTCATGAATCCCTCCTAGACTTCAGCCTATGAGTGATCTGTGAAAAGCAGCTAGAAATAGGATGTGTCATATCTCCTGGCTGTTGACATCAGTGCTGTGGAGTTGGTAGGCCAAACCACCAACTCTGACTCCTCTATTTTTCCACAGCCCATCTTCAACTCTGACTCCTTCATAAATGGCTGATCCTCTAATTCATTAAAAATCTAGTGATTGATTTCTTATGAAAGTGAATATATAACAATTTATGTATCTAATTATACAATATTGATAATTGTATAATATAATGAAAAATAATTTATCATTTTATTTGTATGGCGTAGTCTGTAACCTTTGTCTTACTCCAACTCCACCTACAACTGACGTCGTATCCGACTGCACTACTCTGACTCAGACTTCACAGCCCTGGTGTGTATATCCCCATAGGTGACTCTCATTGTTCTGGAAAGAGCTGTGTGATGCCCCTTATTCGCTGTTGTGTGAACAGAGCCTTATTTTAGCCATGTTGACTGGATTTACCGTCCTGTACCCTGTGCCGTGAGGACTCCTACCAGTATAGGGATTCAGGGATCACGCATCCTTAATCTTGGAATATAACTCCTCTAAGGCCAGGGGGGCAGGCTGCCGCCAGTGTTTAGCGCATCTAGCGGAAGTGAGGAGCAGGAGCCGGAGAGTGGGCTTGTGCAGTTTGTTGGAGGGAAGGTTAAGAAGGTAAGTCCTAGGGGATAAGGGGAGGTTAATACCCAACATCTGTTCCAAGAGACCCTGGACGTGGCGCCGGTAAGGATGGAGAAGGGGGCAGGTCCAAAAGAGACAGAAAATATGTGCGGGACAGGTACCACAACGCCAGCAGCAATCCAGGACATTCCTGTCAAAAGAGTGGAGTAAAGCTGGCGTATGATACCAGTGCAACAATATCTTAAAGAAATTTTCTTTATGTGCAACACATCTAGAAGTCTTTGGTGCTCTGTTCCAGATAAGGGACCAGTCGTTACTCGAAATGGGTGCCCCTAAATAGGTCTCCCACCGTGACGGCCCATAGATTTCTATATGCACTCTATTATAGAGCTGTATACCTCAGATATGTAATACAGCCATGTGCACTCAGTATAGCACCTGGTAGTATTTTCACCCTCCCCTGCTACTCTGCGGTGGGACATTTGTCTTCTATAGAAGTATATCAGCCGCAGAGCTGTGTTCTGGAATGGGAAGCGGCAGGTTTTTATCTTTAGTGCATTGCTTTTAAGATAATATTTGGTAATCTATTTGCTTTAAATAATGCATCAGTTAGTAACCTCAGAGGGTGCCTTACAATAGGACAAATTTCCTGTGTCTTATTATTGCAGATAAAACCCTGTTATTTTGTTCCTTTTTTCTTCTTCAGCCGGCGTAATTACGTTTTACAGATAAACATGCTGACATTTGTAATTTAATGCACGGGGAGAGGATGACGATTACCAAAGTGTCCTGGTAATGAGCGCTTACAGGGGGAATTTTTTCTCTTTTATTACTAATTTTCGAGGTTTGCGGCAACAGTTGTTTTTGAAGAGAATATTGACATATGTTGAGAGGCTACACAATAAAACATCAGGCGATTGCTGCATAGGGAAACTTAGCACTGATACCATTTATTTCCACTAGTACTCTTCATCCAAAGCAAATGTGATAAAATAGGGTGGGAGATAATTCCCACAGTTGTTTAATAGTTAAAGCAGATAAAATAAGAAACTCAGTGGAAATAGAAATGATCCTAGAGCTGGTTTATAAAGTTGTTGTACAGCTTCTAAATGGAGAGCAGCGCTATCTGCTTTATAGAGGCTGCTGAGAATAGCTGATCAGCAGGGGTCCGGGGTGTCGGACTGCCACCAGTCTAGTATTGATGACCTATCCTAAGGATACGTCATCTGTATAATTTTTTCCAGAAAGCCCCTTTAGGCTAAAGCCCCACGTTGCAAAAATGTTGTGTTTCACATTACCTGCAAAGTGTATGGGATTCTGGCTATTCCCATCTACACATTGCAGAAAAAAATCTGCAGCAGAAAAGCTGCGGTTTCAAAAACGCCCGCCTTTTTGAAAATCTCAGCATGTTAACTATACCTACAGAAAAGCTGGCGTTTTTTCATATAGGTATAATAGGGGAAGAAAGTCCGCAGAGGAAAACTGTGAAAAGCGCTTTGGAAAGAAATGCAATGCGTTTCCACTGCAGTCTTTTCCGCAGCGTTTTTTGGCTGTGGCTTGCTACTTGGTGCCTTAGCCTTACCCTATGCCTTAATGTTGTGGAAAAGCTGTTTTTTTTGGTTGCAGATTTTGCGCCCTTTTTTGAGCCAAAGCCAGGAGAGGATTGAACAGAAGGGATAAGTATAAGTACTTACTGTATATTTTCTCTAACTTCTGTAGCCTCTACTAGGTTTAGCTCATAAAACGCAGCAAAATCTTAGCATTAAAGCTGTGACTGATTCGCCACACGACAGACACCTGTCTGGACCACACTGACTTAGTACAGTGTCTGTTAATTTCCATCATGGTGTTCAACATTTTATCTGAAAAAATAACACTTCATGACACACTATTTTTTTCTGTTAAATGCGACAAAAGGAGGAGCCTTCAACGCAGATGTGAAAAGAGCCTTACAGTATGACTAATGTGCAGTATGACTAATGTGCAGTATGACTAGTGGGCAGTGTGACTAGTGGGCAGTATGACTGGTGTACAGTATGACTAGTGGGCAGTATGACTGGTGTACAGTGTGACTAGTGGGCAGTATGACTAATGTGCAGTATGACTAGTGTACAGTATGACTAATGTGCAGTATGACTAATGTGCAGTATGACTAGTGGGCAGTGTGACTAGTGGGCAGTATGACTGGTGTACAGTATGACTAGTGGGCAGTATGACTAATGTGCAGTATGACTAGTGTACAGTATGACTAATGTGCAGTATGACTAATGTGCAGTATGACTAGTGGGCAGTGTGACTAGTGGGCAGTATGACTGGTGTACAGTATGACTAGTGTACAGTATGACTGGTGTACAGTATGACTAGTGGGCAGTATGACTAATGTGCAGTATGACTAGTGGGCAGTGTGACTAGTGGGCAGTATGACTGGTGTACAGTATGACTAGTGGGCAGTATGACTAGTGTACAGTATGACTAGTGGGCAGTATGACTAGTGTGCAGTATGACTGGTGTACAGTATGACTAATGTTCAGTATGACTAATGTGTAGTATGACTAGTGGGCAGTATGACTGGTGTGCAGTGTGACTGGTGTACAGTATGACTGATGTACAGTATGACTGGTGTACAGTATGACTAGTGTACAGTATGACTGGTGTACAGTATGACTGGTGTACGGTATGACTAGTGTACAGTATGACTGGTGTGCAGTATAACTGGTGTACAGTATGACTGGTGTGCAGTATGACTGGTGTACAGTATGACTGGTGTGCAGTATGACTAGTGGGCAGTATGACTGGTGTACAGTATGACTGGTGTACAGTATGACTGGTGTACGGTATGACTAGTGGGCAGTATGACTGGTGTACAGTATGACTAGTGGGCAGTATGACTAGTGTACAGTATGACTAGTGTACAGTATGACTAGTGGGCAGTATGACTAGTGTACAATATGACTGGTGTACAGTATGACTAGTGGGCAGTATGACTGGTGTACAGTATGACTAGTGTGCAGTATGACTGGTGTACAGTATGACTAGTGGGCAGTATGACTAGTGTACAGTATGACTAGTGTGCAGTGCAGATGACTGGTGTACAGTATGACTAATGTTCAGTATGACTAATGTGTAGTATGACTAGTGGGCAGTATGACTGGTGTGCAGTGTGACTGGTGTACAGTATGACTGGTGTACAGTATGACTAGTGTACAGTATGACTGGTGTACAGTATGACTGGTGTACAGTATGACTAGTGTACAGTATGACTGGTGTGCAGTATAACTGGTGTACAGTATGACTGGTGTGCAGTATGACTGGTGTACAGTATGACTAGTGGGCAGTATGACTGGTGTACAGTATGACTAGTGTACAATATGACTGGTGTACAGTATGACTAGTGGGCAGTATGACTGGTGTACAGTATGACTAGTGGGCAGTATGACTGGTGTACAGTATGACTAGTGGGCAGTATGACTGGTGTACAGTATGACTAGTGTACAATATGACTGGTGTACAGTATGACTAGTGGGCAGTATGACTGGTGTACAGTATGACTAGTGGGCAGTATGACTGGTGTACAGTATGACTAGTGTGCAGTTTGACTGGTGTACAGTATAACTAGTGTGCAGTATGACTGGTGTACAGCATGACTAGTATGTAGTATGACTGGTGTACAGTATGACTGCTGTGCGGTATAACTGGTGTACATTATGACTACTGTGCAGTATGACTAGTGTACAGTATGACTGGTGTGCAGTATGACTGGTGTACAGTATAACTAGTGTACAGTATGACTGGTGTACAGTATGACTAATGTTCAGTTTGACTAATGTGCAGTATGACTAGTGGGCAGTATGACTGATGTACAGTATGACTGGTGTACAGTATGACTAGTGTACAGTATGACTGCTGTGCGGTATAACTGGTGTACATTATGACTGCTGTGCAGTATGACTGGTGTACAGTATGACTGGTGTACAGTATGACTCGTGTGCAGTATGACTGGTGTACAGTATGACTAGTGTACAGTATGACTGGTGTACAGTATGACTAGTGGGCAGTATGACTGGTGTACAGTATGACTAGTGTGCAGTGTGACTGGTGTACAGTATAACTAGTGTGCAGTATGACTGGTGTACAACATGACTAGTATGTAGTCTGACTGGTGTACAGTATGACTGCAGTGCGGTATAACTGGTGTACATTATGACTGCTGTGCAGTATGACTGGTGGTCAGTATGACTGGTGGGCAGTATGACTGGTGTACAGTATGACTAGTGGGCAGTATGGCTGGTGTACAGTATGACTAGTGTGCAGTATGACTGGTGTACAGTATGACTAATGTGCAGTATGACTAGTGAGCAGTATGACTGGAGTACAGTATGACTAGTGTGCAGTATGACTGGTGTACAGTATGACTAGTGTGCAGAGTATAATATAATACTAGCACTAAGGGAGTCTGTAGGGCGACTGTGGAGCATTATACTGGGGAAGGCCCTCTAGAGAGCATATTATACTGTGTGGGGCCACTGTGGAGCATTATACTGAGGAGGGGGCCCTCTGGAGAGCATATTGTACTGTGTGGGGCCCCTGTGGAGCATTATACTGGGGAGGGGGCCCTCTGGATAGCATATTATACTGTGTGGGGCCTCTGTGGAGCATTATACTCGGGGGTCCCTCTGGATAGCATATTATACTGTGTGGGGCCCCTGTGGAGCATTATACTGTGGAGGGGTCCCTCTGAATAGCATATTATACTGTGTGGGGCCCCTGTGGAGCATTATACAGGGGGGCCCTGTGGAGAGCATATTATACTGTTTTGGGCCACTGTGGAGCATTATACTGGGGGAACCTCTCTGGGCAGTATATTATACTGTGTGGAGGACATTCTGGAGCATGTTATACTGTGTGGAGTCACTGTGGAGCATTATTCTGGGGGGGGCATCTGCAAAGCATGTTATATTGCGTGGCGCCACTGTGGGGCATTATTCGGGGGGGAACTAAGGAGCATTATACTAGGGGGCCCTCTGGGGAGTATATTATACTGCGTGGGGCCTACTGTGGAGCATTATACTGGGGGGACACTCTGGGGAGCATAATATATTGCGTGGGGCCACTGGAGCAAAATACTGGGGGGAGCACTGTGGAGCATTATACTAGCAGGGGCCCTCTGGGGAGCATATTATACTATGGGCCACTGTGGAGCTTTATACTGGGGGGGAAGGGGCAGTGTGGGGAGCCTGTTATACTTTGTGGGACCACTGTGGAGTTTATTATATTGTGTGGGGCTTCTCGGGAGCATATTATACTCTGGGGCCATTGTAGAGCATTATACTGGGGGGGACTGTGGGGAGCATATTATACTGTGGGGGACCACTGTGGAGCATTATACTGGGGGAACCCCTCTGGGCAGTATATTATACTGTGTGGAGGCCATTGTGGAGCATGTTATACTGTGTTAGGCCACTGTGGAGCATTATACTGGCGGGGGCACTGTAGGATGCATATTATACTGTATGGAGCATATTATATTGTGTGGGGCTGCTGGGGAGCATATTGTACTATCTGGGGCCACTAAGAGGTAGTATACTGTGTGGAGCCTTATATACAATGTGGGGCCACTATGGGGGGCTCAGGGGAGCATTTTATACTGTGTGGGTCCATTGTGGAGCATTATATACCATGTGGGGAAACTGTGGAGGGCTCAGGGGAGCATTTTATACCGTGGAGCATTATATACCATGTGGAGAATTATACAGTGGGGGGGGGGGGCTAAAAATTCCTGCTGGCAGCCCTGTGGGCTATGTCTGCATCACAGCTCCCTCACTATAATCTTGCACATACGTGTAGTGCTCCATGGCCATGTCATTCCCCATACAGTACTGTGCATGAGCCAGCCATGGAGTTATTGGGGCCTGCACAGCACTATAGGGGCTGACTATCCTGGGAACATACTCAGTAATGCCGCATAGTCAGCACATATGTAAGACTTCAGTGAAGGAGCCGTGGTGTAGGCTATTAGCAGGTAGCTGTTGGGTGGGGCCCCAGAACAATCTCCTCTGGTGGGCCTAAGGCCCTTCAGTCCGACATTGTATAACGGAGAACTATTATATTTAAGGGTGGGTTACTATATATAATTGGGAAACTTAAGTATGAGGGGGCTATTATAAGGGGGAACTATTATTTATAAGGGGGGAACTATTATATATAAGGCATCCATTATAAGAGAGAGCTATTATTTATAAAAGGGGAATTGTTTATAAGGGGGGTATAATTGTTAAGTGGGCTTATTTATAAAGGGGGCTATTAGTGATAATGGGGACTATTATTTATAAGGGTAACTATTATTTATGAGAGAGCTATTATTAATAAGGGAGCAGTATTATTTCTATGACTGTTACTGATAAGGGATAATATTACTGATACAAGGCACTATTTATCATTTATAAGGGAGCTATTACTGATGGAGGTGTAATATTATTTATAAGCAGGAACTATTATTTATAATAACTGATGACTGGGTGCAAAAATCTATTAGGCGGTACAAAGGTGCTCATTTGAATTGTGTGTGGTAAAATGGGGCTTGTTATTACTTTTTTGTTGGCAGAAAGGAGGAGTTATTATAGGGGTTGTCACTGGAAGACGATGGTGTTGTTTGCATATTAGCATTTGGGGCCCCGCTTTTAATTTTGCCCAGGGCCCCACTTTGTCTAAAACCGGCCCTGAGTATGACTGCTGCAGCATAAAATGTCCTTTTTGTGAAAAAGTAAAGCCTTTGGAAAGGTTTTCCTCCATATTTGTCCTCAATGTTACAAAAGACATGTAATATTACTGTAGATAATACTGTACATTCACAGCAGTCCTTTATTGCTACAAACTTAATGCAGATGTGGTAGAAACACAGGACCCTGGGAACCATGCTAACAGGGCTGTGGAGATGGAGGCGTGGATTTGGAGTCTGGAATAAGCATGGAAATAAAATGATTAATATTCATAATTGTATTATATGATTATTAATATTGTATAATATTGTATATTTAGATGTATAGTTTGTTATATATTTACTGTCATAGGAATCAATTGCTTGATGAATTTTAATGAATTAAGACTGTCCTCACTGCTTCTGACTGGCCAATGTTGTCAGCTATTTATTAAAGGGGTTGTCCTGGAATTACAGTTCTGGGCTAGCTGTCCCCGGTGCTCTGGTGCCCCCCAGTTACTGTCCGTTCCACCGGCGCCCAGGGGTTTGCTCTGGCCAATGATTGGACTCAGTGGTCATGTCTGGCGAGGACTTCTGCCAGGACAAGTCCCCTGGCGCCATTGCACCGGAGACAGGGGAGTATGTTTTTTTTTTATGTTTCACCTTCCCTGGCCTACTGGCCCCTAACTATAATTCCTGAACAACCCTTTTAAGGAGTCATAGCTGGGCTGTGGGAAAAATAGAGGAGCTGAGGTCGGTGGTTTGGCCTACTGACTCCACAGCCCTGCATTCTGACTGATGAAATTTTCTGCTAAAAGGCCCAGACTTCACAGCGAATGTGACTTTTCCTGTCGGATATTGTCTCTGTCTTGTCTTCATCTACTTTACAGTTTCTTTGTAACAATGATATTAAACCAATCAAGTAGAAAGACATAAACACAAATGTGACAAACAACAGTGAGCAGCGCTGATGGGATGAGCCGAATGGTTCTGGTTTGTAATTAATCCGAAACAGAAGCCATGACCACATGTTACTGTTACATTTTAGGCACACACACAGACACCCTTCCATTACAGTAGAACACTGTTTGTCCATGCCCGGGGTTAGTTTGCATGTTAGTTTCCATTTGCTGTAGCTATATTCAGATGTTCTGTTAGACACATGGCTTTGTTAGGAGCCCAATACCACAAACTAATTACGATACTTTTTAGAAACATCTGGTTATAACATCTTTCACTTCAATATGTCTGACATCAATCTGTTCCAGCTTAGCAACAGTGGCATTAAGATGAATGGGCTCAACTTGGAAGTTGGAATCCTGAAATCTGAATTGCATAAAAGGACCAGAGAGATGCAGGCGCTAGAAGCTCAAGTCCACCAGCAGAGAGAGAGTCTACACAGGGCGAGTGACAAACTGAAGGACACAAAGAGAGCTGCTGCGAGCAAGGTAATCAGACTGTCTCCAAATGAGAAATGGAGCCCCCACATGACCCTCTCCTCCCAGCCAGCACTCTGTAATTTGAGTTGAGGGTCCAGAAGAGACTGAGTTATCTAATGTTATACAGTTTAAGCCTATATAGACATCTACAGTGGGGAAAAAAAGTATTTAGTCAGCCACCAATTGTGCAAGTTCTCCCACTTAAAAAGATGAGGCCGGCCTGTAATTGTCATCATAGGTAGACCTCAACTATGAGAGACAAAATGAGAAAACATAGCTAGAAATCACATTGTCTGATTTTTTTAAGAATTTATTTGCAAATTATGGTGGAAAATAAGTATTTGGTCACCTACAAACAAGCAAGATTTCTGGCTCTCACATACCTGTAACTTCTTCTTTAAGAGGCTCCTCTGTCCTCCACTCATTACCTGTAGTAATGGCTCCTGTTTGACATTGTTATCAGTATAAAAGACACCTGTCCACAACCTCAAACAGTCACACTCCAAACTCCACTATGGTGAAGACCAAAGAGCTGTGGAAGGACACCAGAAACAAAATTGTAGACCTGCACCAGGCTGGGAAGACTGAATCTGCAATAGGCAAGCAGCTTGGTGTGAAGAAATCAACTGTGGGAGCAATAATTAGAAAATGGAAGACATACAAGACCACTGATAATCTCCCTCGAGCAGGAACTCCACGCAAGATCTCACCGCGTGGGGTCAAAATGATCACAAGAACGGTGAGCAAAAATCCCAAAACCACACAGGGGACCTAGTGAATGACCTGCAGAAAGCTGGGACTAACATAACAAAGGCTAAGGTCAGTAACACACTACGCCGCTAGGGACTCAGATCCTGCAGTGCCAGACGTGTCCCCCTGCTTAAGCCAGTACATATCCGGGCCCGTCTAAAGTCTGCTAGAGAGCATTTGGATGTTCCAGAAGAGTATTGGGAGAATGTCATATGGTCAGATGAAACCAAAGTAGAACTGTTTGGTAGAAACACAACTCGTCGTGTTTGGAGGAGAGTGAATGCTGAGTTGCATCCAAAGAACACCATACCTACTGTGAAGCGTGGGGGGGCAACATCATGCTTTGGGGCTGTTTCTTGGCAAAGGGACCAGGACGACTGATCCGTGTACATGAAAGAATGAATGGGGCCATGTATCGTGAGATTTTGAGTGCAAACCTCCTTCCATCAGCAAGGGCACTGAAGATGAAACGTGGCTGGGTCTTTCAGCATGACAATGATCCCAAGCACACTGCCAGGACAACGAAGGAGTGGCTTCGTAAGAAGCATGTCAAGGTCCCGGAGTGGCCTAGTCAGTCTCCAGATCTCAACCCCATAGAAAACCTTTGGAGGGAGTTGAAAGTCCGTGTTGCCCAGCAACAGCCCCAAAATATCACTGCTCTAGAGGAGATCTGCATGGAGGAATGGGCCAACATACCAGCAACAGTGTGTGCCAACCTTGTGAAGACTTACAGAAAACGTTTGACCTCTGTCATTGCCAACAAAGGATATATAACAAAGTATTGAGATGAACTTTTGTTACTGACCAAATACTTATGTTCCACCATAATTTGCAAATAAAGTCTTAAAAAATCAGACAATGTGATTTTCTAGATGTGTTTTCTCATTTTGTCTCTCATAGTTGAGGTCTACCTATACTTTTTTTCCCCACTGTATATGTCCTTTGCAATCCAAGGTTTAGAATCATTCCATATGCATATACTTTACTGCCTATTATGAACAGTAAACATGGAACAAGCCAATGCACATATACTTCACTTGTATAATCCCATTATTTTGGGGTATATTTTCCATTTGAAGTGTATGGCTTTTTACCATCACCCCCTTTTTTGATTGTGTAGTCCTTGAAGGACAGATAAACTTTAACATATACATATTTGTAGAAATAATCATTCACACTTCCAGTGGTTCTCTAACTTAAATGAGATGTCCCACAAAGTAAACTGAAGGACCTTTCTCCCAGTCCCACATTCAACCTGATCGTTGACAGGCTGAATGTGGGTACTTCAGCTATCCCCGCTGCTCCCATAACAAGTTAGCCCCTATCCAAAGGATATAGCCCAAGAACAGGCCTTAGGTATTTCTGTTACCTCCTATCCTGTGTATAGGGGTAATTTGTTGTGACTGGAATACCCCTTTTTATCTATGTGTACTGGGGATAAAATGTAAACAGTGTGCAGCAAAACTAAGCAGTTGGCCCCACAAAATAACAACAGTTGCTGTGGGTAACGCGGTAGTTTTGGCTCTAGTTTTGACGGGGACACCAATGCAAGCATATCAATGGTAAAAATAAATCAGGTTACATAACCAATAAATGCAAGTTATGATACCCCTAGTGCTGCAATTCTAATTGTCATTGGGATGTTCTTTGCATGCAGTGTCCCAGGCTCTGCTTTCCAACCACTCCTTACTACTCTTGAATGACAACTCTAGCATCAAGGCAGAAAACTACTAGAGCCATTATTCAGAGCTGAGGGAATGGAGCTGAGGAGCATGCAGTGTATAGATCCCAGCACACTGCACATGAAAAAAACACTCCCCTGACCCCCTGGTGGTCACACTGGCAGGGGTATTGCAACGTTAATTCCTTGGTCATGCAGACTGCTCTCCCTATCACTCATATAGCGCTTTTTAGGGCTCAAAATGATTTAGATTACTTTTTAGTTGCCTTTGTTTTTATAAATTCTAACTTGTTACCACAAACTTCAGCTCTTTGCATTCTTTAAAGAGGACCTTTCACCACCTCCACCAGGTCCAGTCCTTTGCATCATTTAATAGGTGCTGCTGTACTGATTCCAGCACATTTGGTATTTTTTCTCTAGCCATCACCGCTCCTGAGCAATCAGTGCTGTTAGTTTTGGTATCTGATATACTATATATTCTGTCAGGAGGGCGGTGTCAGGCAGGAGCAGACAAGGGGTGTGATTCTGTTCTCTGCCACTGGCTGCCTCTGATTGGCGCTCTGAATCACGCCCCCTGCCTGACACCGTCCTTCTGACATTACAGAGCTTAAATAGCACATCAGGCACCAAAAGTAACTGCGCTTATTGCTCTGGAATGGTGGGGGCTAGAGAGAAAATTCCAACTGTCCCGGAATCAGTGGGGTGGAGTCTATTAACAGATGTTGAGAAATGGAGTTGGTGGAGGTACGGAAATGTCCTCTTTAATACACACTGCTCATTTGATTCTGGCACAGTTTGGAATTTTTCTCTAATCCTTGCCTCCCCCCGTTCCTGTACAATCAGTGACTTTTTCCTCACCTAAGATGCTGTCTAGGCTCTCTACTATCAAGCGGGCAGTCGCTGGTGGGAGTAGACAAGGAGCACAAACACCGTGACACTGTCTAGTCATTGTCAGAAATTGTCAGAGCGGCTCCTGCAGTGTAATCCTACAATATATAGTCTATTTTATGAGATCACGTTCTCATAGGATCTCTTCTCACAGTAGCTTGCTCTAACTTGATTGGGAAGTTGAGTAATGCCCCAGCCTGCAGTAGAGCCAGTGGGGAAAGAGAGCACAGATGCTGTTGTGGTGGTGCCAGCCCTGCAGTAATAAAGGAGCATGATCTGATGAGATAGATAGATTATATCTCACAAGATTACACTGCAGGTATAAAGCTGACCATATACATGACATATCTGTTGGCTGTTAAACCTCTTCAGTAGTCAGCTATCTCGCCTGACTCTCCTATATATGTGCACTCTCGGCTCATCTGAGTAGTGCATGGGGGGGAGAAAGATGCTGGCGAACATGTTCAGTATCTCCCAATGAACAAAACAATTGCACAGCTGAAGTCCAACTGCGGCTCAGCTTCCATTGACTCCTATGGAATCTAAGCTGCAGCATCAGCGTCTGAGCACTACATAGAGACCAGAGCCAACTACTTCTTGCTTTGTGGTGTGTATAGTACAGGCATCTGAAGGATCCCCAAACAGCTGATCCATGCGGAGGCCGGTTGTTTGTCACCCACTAATCAGATATTTATGGAAGGATAGTCTCTAAATGAGAAATTCCTGGCCAACCCCTTTAAGTTTCAGGACCTTTTTTTTAATAATTTGTCTTCATACTCCTCTTCATATTAGCTAAGCATAGACATTTTATTGGATTAACAATTGAGACGGTGCCCCGGCGATTATTAGTGGTTTATTGTTTGCTGGTATTGGCCCTTACTTTTTTGGTGCTGAAGAAAACAAAGGGCCCTTTTTCTGTAGCGGACACGCACACATGGACATGGCGTGTCTCTCTCACCCACCTTATTTGTTCACTGTTCCAGGAAGTTAGGAGAGCAATGAAAAAGAAGAGTACACAGTGTACTGCTTAAGAGCATTGCTTCTTGATTTCTTCCCCGCTCACAGGACATTTTTAGATGTGAAGAATATTTTTCTTTCAAAGTCATATAACCAATTTTCACTGCAGTGTTATTTCTTGGAATTAGGGAAGTTTAGTTCAATTTGCAAGACTACAGCGCCTCTGAGTAATTTGGAGATGTGATACAAAACCTCTGTTGCATGTGATCTTTCCATGACCCCCCTTACCAAGAACTTTTTACACACCGCCGCTGCCAGGGGGGTGATGAGTTTCTTCAATTTACAACAAATTAGATCTGCTCTTTGCTATGTCTTTTGAGTAGATAGTTACCATAATTGCACTTAAATTGGTTTCAGAACAAACAGATGTTACCTTATAAAATCATTTTCATTTGTCGGACTGTAATTTAAAAAAAAAAAAAAAAAAAAACTTAACGTTCTTATTTTACTTTGCTGATTTCTGCTTCTGTTCAGATGGAGAATAAAATTGACAGAGACACGGCTCTTAACCACAATTGCTCGTTCAGATATGTATATCTATATGTATAATAAGACGTCTTTAAACTGGCACCCAGTGGTCTAGAAATCTCAGCTTGTCATTCTTGCTAAATAGTTGTGTGCAATGGTCTGTCTTGAATGAAGGCATGGTGGCACATTAGAGACACTCTATTGAAGGTAAGACAGATATACAGTGATCCAATGACTCCGTGGACTTGTGCAAGTTCAGTCTTGCACGCTACCATGTTGTCACTATGAGTTTTAATTTAGAATAATCTTATGTTCAAGCATCTTGTGATATTAAAGAGTTTGTCAGGCTGGTAATTTTTTTTTTTTTTCCCCAAAAAAAAAAAAAAGGAGACAAAGAAGCTCCAAAAGAAGCAATACTCACCCAACTGATCTCCAACCACCCACATTGTCACACTTATTGTGATCCTGCTGGTCTCTACTTCCTGGTCAGTCTCAATAGGCAGGAAATGACTACTGAGCGGTAATTTCCTGTGTTTTGAGGGAAACCAGGAAATAGACACCCGGGAATACCCGCAGATCAACTGTACTGAGACGGCGAAGCTTTCGGTAATATTTACAAATCACGAGCCATGCTGCTTACTCACCATACAAACTGTAGTTGGGAGTGTAGGTACTGTAACGCCATACATTACTGAGAGCTGCACTGTCTCGGTAAAGGTGGTCTAATATCGATGTCCTTTCTTAAGGAAACAGGAAAAATTGCAAAAGCATTCTGCTAACAAGAGAATTACTGATAATACCTACTATGTATATACATACTGTATATGCATGAAAATAAGGTTTTTGGTTCATTTTGATCAAATTGTGTAAGGCAGCCTCTTCTAATGGGACCCTAAATGACTCACTGCTCTCTGAGCCTTGGCCTTGAATAAATTCAGGGTGAATATAATTCAGCCATATTATACTTACCATACACTATAAATAATCTCCACTGTCTGGGCCTGGGCCTACAAATGAATTCAGGGGATGGTAGTTCAACCATATTATGCTCTAATTAAAACCAGCCTTGGACAAATGGGTGGCGTGCAAGAACTGAAATGGAATCATCCACACCCCAAATGCACAATGCCACCAACACACAAAAATGGGTAGTTTATGGGTAGTTTATCATAAGGGGAATGTACAGTAGAAAACAGGGCTGTGGAGTCAGGGTCGGGGCCAGTTTAGTTTAAAAAAAAAATTTACTGACTCCGACTCCGGCTTCAAAATAAACTGATTAATTATATTAAATGATATTATACAATTATTGATAATTATATAGTTTTTTACATATTTACTTTTATAGAAAGTCAGTCACTTGCTTTTTCCTGAATTAGAGGATCTTCTCTGTGTCTGTCCAACCATGACTGTCAGCCATTTATTAAGGAGTCAGAATCAGGATGTTGAAGAATAGAGGACAAGAATCTCTCACTCCTTTCCCATAATGCCTTGTGAAGAATAGAGGAGTCAAAGTCAGTGGTTTGGCCTATGCACTCCACTGCCTTGGTAGAAATAAGGTGTACATGTTCCTATATATGTGGAGGACAAAGATCACCCTTTTCCCTCTGTCCGGTAACTGGAACCCTATGGATATATCTGACATATACACTAGAAACTTTCCTGTCATATAGGCTCAACCTAGATCTCAGATGCACAGAGCCTTATTGATGTAGTTGTGTTTAGTTTATTATCTCATCATTTAATGTAAGCAACCAATAAAACATCTACAATATAAAATGTATCATTTACAAGTTGGCAAAAAGCATTTATGGAGATAAATAACCAGTAACTTGATCACTTTTCTTATACTGAGCACAGATCTCATCTTTATTTGTCTATTCATTATCGTTTCCACTTACCACGTTTCCACTTATCTCGTAATATTTGTGACTTTGTAGTTTTTGTTGTAAATCCCTTTTCTGGATGAAAAATACCCATTGGGAGAAGGCTGTTCAGTGTTCGAGGACGAGAGAGGCTGAATAAGAGGGCTTGCGGCTTGTGGTTGTAAGCAATACAAGTAATTGTCTTGTGGTTTACAAGTCTGACATTACCTTCCAATACATGGGATAGTAACACATCTGCTTAGACTGAATTCCATGAATCTACTACCTCAAGGACAGAGACAGGTTTGTCCTGGAAATGAACATGGATGCATCCATCTTTACTTTCCTGGAACATTGTCACCTTTACTTAATCACATTTTAATTATATTAACTTACTGATGCATTAACAGAGATATTCATCGATCTTTTGTGATCCTCTGTGGACACGTGGCCAGGGAGCAGGTAACTGTTTATATAGAAATCCAACAATTGGAATGGACATTTGCATCTAAGTGGTTAACAGCAGTGATCAGAGATTTGTTTTGGGTTCGAGTGGCTTGGGTCCCTAATTCGTTTTGGGTCTAACAAGTTACATAGAACCAGGTCTCTTCAGACCCCAGAGTATAATAGATGGAGGCCGAGGGCAGGTTTAAAAAATAAGAAATATTTATACTCACCTTCCCTCACCTCTTTTGGGCCTCCTCGGTGACGTCATGTACCGTTGGTGATTGCTGAGGCCTGTGATTAGGACTCAGTGGCGACATGGGCGCGCAAAGCATCATGACGTTATGACACTTGGCATTCCCATGTCACCATTAAGGCTCAATCACAGGCCTCTGTGGTGACCCCGGGTGCATGATGTCACCAGAAAAGTGCCACATGCCACAGGTAGGCCCAAAAGAGGAGAAGGAAGGTGAGTGTAAATGATTTTTTTTTTCTTTTTTTTTTTTACCTCCCATGGGTCTCCACCTATTATACTCTGGGGTCTGAAGAGATCCCACAGTACAATAGTTTACCGCAATGCATGTCGCGGCCATTTTAGTTAGACAAATCCCTAATTATTTTTTTTTAGTTAAAAACTGAACAATTTGGTATATTCGGGTTGAACCCAGATTGTGACAAAGCAGTTCGCCTATCTCTAGCTGCAATATGTGCTGGCACCAGTCGCAGCTGTTACTAGTGGGTGTCTGCTGTAGAATACAGCTGGCACCCGCCACATATGGAGAGGGCTCATCTCCAGAGCCTGGTGGTAAGGGAATGCTTTGGAACAGGAATGGCAGGGGACTGGTAATTGAGCATTACTTCTTTCTTTTATGTTTACACCTGTGCCCGTATGTCCATTGTACTGGTTTGTTGGGGGACCAGAACACCGGACACATGGGCTGCAAAAATAGCAGACACTGTCGGGTGTCTGTTCTTTTAAACCAAAACTGAAAAACGAAAAAGTGCTGCAAGTCCGACTTGCTGCACTTTTTCGTCTGCTGATTTTCGGTGGTCACCGCAAACGGACACTCCGGCGCAGATGTGGTCCCAGCCTTAGCAGTTTCGAAGAAATTTTACCTGGCAATCCCATCAAACCCCTTTTAAGGGATTCTGTCATTGCTTTTATGTTGTCTTCTGTGAGTCCTCTCAATGATATGCATGTTCTCAGCAGTCTTCATATTGTTAAACTGCAGACTAACTCCGCCCTCCGGCCCTTGATTGACAGTGTTCTCCCTATTCAATGCAATAGGGTAAAAGCTGTCAATCAGCAACTGGACAAGACAGTGCGAACACTGCAAATAATACAGTCTACATCTCTTGAGAACTACATACAGGCACATACAACAGATACAATGCTGATATCAGACACTACCTTCCAATTGTGAGGAGGTGACTGAGCCCTGTTAACAGTATAGATGTATATGCTATTCATTGTCTGTGGAAAGTCAGGTGATTATTTCTTGCCTCTAAATGTTCTTTGGCATGATGTTTGTACTGTGTACTGGAATACTTTAACTTTCTTGTAGAGAATTCTTTGGAATAACACTTTAGTTTACCTTTATTGCATTCATGTTAAGAACATAAAAAGCAAAGCTCTTCCATCTTTAGAATTTCCAGAACAAAATGACAAAGTCTGTTTCAAAGCTAAAATTCTGTAGTAAAGTGTCTGTGAGGCTTGTAAACCTTCTCCGATTTTCTTAGAAATACTTGGGCCCTAATTTATGATTTGCAGAATATCACCTTTCCTATTGAGGAATATTCCTATACAGGAGGGGGCATACAGTACATCCATTTTGTTACTCAATTTTCATATTGTCTTTTTGGCATGGTAATTCACATTTTATGATACATTTATTATTAATATATAATAATAATATATACATAAATAAATATATTAAGTATTATATATACATATAATACTATCAAACATGCTGAAAACAGTAACAGGTCCAGTTCTATTGAAATTTTCACTTGTGAAAACACTGTCATAGGAACGTACATTTAAACCGTAAGGCTTTTTTCACTGTGTTTTTTTAATTTATTTATCTTTGTACACTACCTTCAGATGATACTAGTCCTCATCAGAGGTGTAACTTCAAGCTCCAGGGCTCTAATGCAAAATCTGTAATGGGGCCCCTATATGTAGTATATTTTATGTGACAAAGGGACCATTGGGCCCCCTCAGGGTTCAGGGGCCGGTAATGACTGCTACCCCTGCATCCCCTCTGCTATACCCCTGGTCCTCATCTGTCCAATCAGCTTTTACTGTCTCTTGTCTCATTGACTTAAGTGTTAAACACCGAAACACAAAACTCACAGAGCAAAGTATAAATATAAAATTCTTATTTATTAAGTTAAAAATAAGAACACAACAAATAAGGGGAGGAATAACAGAGAACATAACCACATATAGAAACCATCTTGGAAGGTCGGAAGAGGTAAATAAGTGTAATCGGAAACACATCAAAAATTCAGCAGGCAAGTCCTCAGAAAGTTGCCAGTACTAAGAGTAAGGTGCTATAAATACATATGGACATGTAGAAAAAAAATCAGAGCGTACCAGAGGATCAAAACAAACAAGTACTATATCAGTACATAAATAAATAAGGCATAATACAGACCAAACAGGATAAACACTCCCCCACGTGTGTTTCGCCACCAAGGTTTCGTCAGGGGGGATGCAGGGAGAAGTGTTAGACAAGTCATGTATTCAGCTAGTGGGATTTTTACACATTACTCCCCAAAGATACAGTATATCATGAAAAACATGGGGTTGTCATGTTTGTGTGTTTTTGTTTGTTTCTTTTGTTTGCTAGTCCAAAAGCAAGTCTGCAGTGGACCAAAATGTGGATTGTGAGCAGAGATTAACACATCTACTTTTTAATTGTAAATTTACGTTTTTTTACGGTTACGTCCTTCCAACCACCTTTTGGAACTTTTTTTTTTTTAAATAGCCCATTATGGGTTAAACTTAGACTGATGTTGCGGAAACACTGCTTTTTTTGATGGAGATTTTGCGGAGTTTTTTTTAAGCCAAACCAAGTAGTGGCTGCAGAAGGAATGAGAAATATATAGAAAGTTCTTATACCTCAATCCACTCCTTGCTCAAAAAATAGCAACAAAATCCGCAACAAAAAAAAATCAGCTTTTCCGCAACGTGTGGCTTCAGCCTTAGGGTATGTTCACACAGAGCTTTCTGCATTCTGATTTTGAGACGGAATCCGCCTCAAAAACGCCTCCCATTCATTTCAGTGGGAGTCAGTAGCAGTTTTTTTCCTCTAGCTGATTTTTTTCAGCTAAAGGGAAAAAAAGCGACATGATCTATCTTCAGGCGGATTCCGCCTTGAAAAACCCATTGAAATCAATGGGAGGCGGAAAAACCTCTAGCGATTTTTAACGTGGTTTTTGACACGGTTTTTGCAAAAAACGCATGAAAAAACCACTAGCGTTTTTTAAAGAGAAGTTTCCAGGTCCATACAGTGTGCTGGAGCAAAAAAACGCGACAAAGAACGTATCATGTAAAAAAACGTTTCCTAGTTCCTGAAACAGGTTTTTTCAGCTTGCAAAAAACATACCCTTAGGGTGCAAGGGTAATTATAGTAGTGCATAAATGTTACCAAAATTGCCAGTAAACCATCACCAGAGGGTCTGTGGTAAGTAGACCAGAGTGTCATAAGCAAGGTGAGTCAAGATGTAAGCAAGACTGTAGTAAGCAAAAATAGTGTAGTTGATACTACTACTCTTTCCTTTTTCTGAGATATCCAGTAATCATAGTAACTGTAATAGTAATAGCGCTGAAATAGTAACATCTAGATTAAACAAGACCTGTCAACACTCCTGACAGTATATTCTTCTAAATACTTATATTCTTCATAAAATATCCATTATGGAGCATCTTGTCATAGATCTCTGTGTTGTTCCGTTCTGCTGTTATTCCTCCTACAAATTTATGAATAAATGGATGTTACCAGTTGGGGATGTGTACCTACACAGTCTGACATTGTACAGTCTGCGCTGTCAGTGACAGACTTTGTATGGTCACACCCCTTCGATAACAGGAATGGTAACAGAGGAACAGCACAACCTGGAGTTATGAGAAAAGATGCACCAGAATTGTTATATTATTGGGAATACAAGTATTTCATGAATCAGCCACGAGGTGTATGGCCCCGTTCAACCAGTTCTGGACCACCCATAGACTTTATATCTCAAGATGTTCTGCTCCTTACTCTGCAAAGCCATATACATACACACACACACACGTCCTGTCTGAGATTGTGCAACTGCAAGAGCAGGGAGCCAGTTACAGCAGAGAGAAGGCAATTATTTATTTCTCTTACTTATATAGCACCATCATTTTCTGCACTACTTTACAGACATTGTCAATCACTGTCTATATTCCCTATCATTATGTCTTTGGAGTATGGGAGAAAACCGGAGTACCCGGAGGAAATCGCTGCAAACACAGGGAGAACATACAAACTCCTTGCAGATGTTGATCTTGGTCATATTGAAACATGTTACTCCAGCACTGCAAGGCAACTGTGCTGTGGCTTATTGAGAAGAATGAGAAGATAGCCTGGCCTCAGTAATGAAGCCATGGCTGGATTTCTGACAAGTACCAAACTATAGAAAGTTCCTGCATTCGTGGTACTATCCACTGGCCACCTATCACCACTAAGATGGTTGGAGAAAATCAGCAACACAGATAGGTCAGGTTCACCTGAATGTAACACATTTTTTCCCTTGAAAATTTGCGCCTCAGTTGTCGAGATAGGCATTTATTTCACAAAACTAAATTGAGCTTTCCAGAGCACCAAGGGCAGCTACGTCGCTCAAAATCGCTATTCACCACACTGCTGTTATGCCCTCCTTCCCCACTCCCTTTTTGAGTGAAAGGGCCAGGGATCTATGCTGAAATCTTGTCTGATCCAGTGTCCTTGTGTGCATGCCGGTGTATTAGAGCAGTTTGGAGCAACAGAGCTGCCCTCAGTGCTCCAGAATGATCATTTGCATATTGTAAAATAAATGAATATCTTGATAACAGAGTCACAAATTTTCATGGGGGAAAAGGCGTAACATTCACTGTCTGCCACCCTAACCGTCCTCTCCGTTCTGTCAATGACCTTAGACTTGCATCCTCTGTTATCCAATCATCCCATTCCTGTCTCCAAGACTTTTCTTGAGCTGCACCGGTGCGCTGAAATGCTTTACCCCAGACAATCCGATTAATCGCCAACTATAGCAGCTTCAAAACTGCCCTAAAATCACATCTGTATGGTCAGGCTTATCACGTGACCGGATCACAGTGTAGTGTGCGGAGGTGGAGAACAATAACACCTTTTACCCTTCCTCCTCTGTTCCTCAGATCCTGGATCCTCCATCTAGAAGTTACACTGCACTCCTTGCACTTAGTATCTGTTTATTCACAGATACCGGCTGGTGACGGGTTCATACAGCTTCAGTTACACAACCTTTTCTATTAAAAGTTGCCTGGACCATGGTAGCAAACAAGCTCTCTGACCTCTTGTGTCCCCCGATCTCCTCATAGAATGTAAGCTCTTGCGAGCAGGGTCCTCACTCCTATTGTTTGATATATTTATTTCTTTGTCATATTGTAATGTCTCATATTGTCTGTTCATGTGTCCTCTGATTTGTAAAGTGCTACGGAATATGTTGGCGCTATATAAATAAAGTTATTATTATTATTAAGCCTGACCTATATAACTTTGTTGCTGGCTTAATATGCCTCACCCTGGTGACAGACTCCCTTCAGCTACCACAGAGTCAGGATATGTTAGTATAGTGAGAAGCACGTCTGGGGAGAGGACATTTGGCAGTTAAAGGGAATTATGCAACATGCAGCAATTGTAGCAGTGGATATTTATACATAGTGGTGTGAACCCTCAGTCAGGCCATTGCTATGGATCCCAGCTTCTTAATACAGATGATATAGAAAAGACATCCAGACAAGAGTAGCGAAAGTGTCTGAATGAAGAAGAATTTTTTTTTTTTTTTGCGAAGTGAAGACGTCTGACTATACATGTAAGTGTGGGTTAATAACAGGTCCCAATGGAGTCTTTGTAATAAAGTGAATTTCCTTTGAATCCCACCTATGCTACAAGGTCATTTAACGAAAAGGCACAATTTTATAAAAACACTGGTTTAGCCATCATTATTTATAAAGTCTGCAAAATAGTTTCAAAATTTAATTTTGGACGGAATCGCTGTAATTACCAGGCTGGCGGTTCAAGCAAATTATTATGTATAATGGAAAACGTGTTTAAAGAAATGCGCAGGCTGTAATTAAATGATAGGGTTTCATAAATGCCTGTACTTTTCGTGTTGAGTAAGCAGGGCGTGCTGTACAAATAACTTTTCTTCTTGCTCTCTCTCTCTTTTTTTTTTTTTTTTAACTTGTTTTATATTTATTTGCTATACATGACAGTTTAACCCCTTAACACCCCCAGGTCTTGCGAGCGGTGAAGTGGTTAACCAGGTACACGATCCCGTTAACGTGCTACACTTTCAAAAGAAAACATAACTAATAGTTTCTGTAAAGATCACACGTCTCTCCAACATCTGTTTCGAGTCTACTATGAAAACTGTGTCTCTGATCTCATGTGTTGAACTTCTGTATCTTTGCCACTGTCTATTTCCTGCGAAAAAATACACTGAACAATAATAGCTTTTGTTCTTAACCTTCCAACCACTGGAGCAGCTGAACAAATAACTTCCATGCTTTCATTCGAAATAATTTATTCCACGTATATGTTTGCACAAAGTCATTTCATTTATTGAATGTTTCATCATTTAAAAATCAAATTGTGGGATTGAAACTACCGAAAACTGCCATCTAATGGTTTCCTGATGCTTAACTCTCTTAGTAGCATTTTCTTGGAAATACATCATTTCGGGCTCGAGCCGTAGAAAGTGTCCTCAGCACTTAGCAACTTTAATGTATTGTGCAAAAAAACACAATTTAACCACTGTTTACTTTTTCCCTGTTTCCTACTCTGTCAATGTTAATTATCGCTGACATTCATTTTGCTTTATAGTCGTCCTCGTTGCCAGATTTCGACAGAAATACCAACGTAGAGATTTCATTGTATTAGAGTGAGAAGTTCTAAATGACATGCAGTTGGATAAACATTTTCAGGTTTTTGAAACGGTGAAATAAAATAGGGATTAGTGGAATGATATGCAATGATCTTTACTTCATTCCGCCTTAAATAAGCAGAAAGCAGCTGCCAGGCACATCATAATAATAATAATGGTGGCCATTTTCACTCCTTTTGCACTTCTGTTTAATGGAAGGCTCTTCTTTTTGGTGGCTCTAAGCTGTTCAGACAAGGGGATGACTGTTTTACAGCGTGGCGTAGTAATTCAGCTCGCTGGAAATCCTTGTTAAGGTCATTAATTTAAATGCTTCTTAAAGTGGTTTGTAGAAGGGACTTAGTGAAAAGACAGTGATGCTACTTTTCTCTTTCTGTGGAAGACTTTGAGTCTATAAATTTGTCAGTTTTTACCAACTTAGAAGCAGCACATATGTGATATTTCCAAACCATAATGTGAAGAATTTCCATATCAATCCATTTGAAAGATGTATTTGTCCGTGATAATTTCAAAAATATAGAGTATTTAAAAAATGTTGAATTAGACTTTTTTGTTAGTCATGCTACTATATGCTATGACTTCAGTTAGGGCTGGGAGATTTTTGTCTGAAAATAAAATCGTAGACTTCCATCTCAAATTCCTCTTCCATTTTCATTTTTCCAACACACTGAGGCGGAAAGCCAAAGCAGTGCTTCGTGTTTCTGCCATGGTGCTCACCTGGTGCTTAGGCTCACATGAATTCAAGGAGGCGTAGGCTGCACTCCACTTAATTAACAAGTGTGGAAGTAGGGTCACAAGCCATTAGACATAGTAGGTAAAAGACTTCTCACTCAAGTTTAGTGATCCGTTTATTTGTCACACGTGACAGTAGCCCACATAAAATAATAATGAGTTACGTCAACGTTTCAGTCAAGTGAGTGACCTTCCTCAGACTCTCAAGTCTGGACATGGAGGATATAGAAAGGAGTAGCCAAAAGGTAGTTGCCAGCGCAATAGGAAGAGCGTATATAACGCTGTAGTAGAAGGCACCTTGAACGAAACGTTGACGTAACTCATTATTACTCTGCGTGGGCTACTTTGACGTGTGACAAATAAACGGATCACTATACTTTTGCGATTTTGAGTGAGAAGTCTTTTACTAGGCTCACATGGAGTTGCTCGCGGCGCTTGTTCCATGGCAGAATTTGGCTACTTCAAAATAATTTTTTTACCTAAATAAACTAAAAAAGATCAGCGTGCTAAAATAGGGAGGAGTCAGATATATTTGGTACAGGCTTCCTTGTCCTACCACCCAACTACTAACTTCAGTGAAGAAACTGTTGAGGACTAAGCTGGCATGGAAGATATCAAGATTCAGGACAGGACTAACAATGATTTCATGATTCTGATGAAAATCAAAATCACATTGATTTAACATGGAAAGTGAATCAAATTAATTAGATTAATTGTGCAGCCCTAGTTTCAGTGTAAAATCCAAAAATATCAGATGACTATAAGAATTAGATAGTACACTACAGCCTTGGCAATGGCTGGTGTCAAGTGACTCAATTTGTGGGAGATAAGTTGGGTTGTCCAGTTCGACATTGTTGTTTTTCAGAAAAACAGAAAAATTCTCCACTTCATAAATGCAAAAATGTTTTGCACCACGTTGGGCAATAGATAGAAGAGATATTTTAAAAAATATATGTTTTAGGGCATGTCCATATGGAGTGGATGTACTGTAGATTTTCTGCTGTGTAATTGCAGGAGTAAAATCTGAGTAAAAAAAATCTGTGTGCAAACTGACTAGTGTGGATTATGAATCCATTGCATGTCTATTTATGTTGTGGATTTTTACTGTAAATTTTATCCCTTTCAGTTAAAAAAAATTCTCAAAATATCTGCATGATACTCTTGTGGATTATACCATAGATCTGTTGGAAATTTTGTAGCAGATTTTTGCCGAATTCGGAAACAGATTTTTTCTGTTTAAATCACATGGATGCATCATTAAGTGTACCTAACCTTTTGGGTGATTTTTTGGGATAAGCCGTCATGAGTGCACATAAGGAGTACCACTATTTCTGGCCATTATATGACATCCATACTTTTGTAATTTTCCTCTCTGCCGGTACTATCTCTAATTCTTAGTTGTCCCTGAGCTGGTGGGTAGAGACAAGCTGCTACGATGTCTGCAAATTTCTTTCACACTTCTTCAGCATGTAGGAAATTATAGAGAGGTACTAAATTAGGTATTAGATGTGAATAAAGCACTTGGAATGAAATATAAAACTGTGTCTCTGCTTCTCTTTCACTTAGCTCCTCTTCCCCTCTTCATAGACCTCTATGGAAACGTGTAATCTTATACTACTATGTACTGACAGTCCATCATTGAAAACCTTAGAAGGGACTCAGCAGAGATTTTCAGAGTGAATGTCAGTTTAGAGGGCAGGAGAGCCTGATGAGTATAGAAAGAGGCATTTTTCTCTGATAAGAAATATTACAGTGTTTCTCATATTCACTTGTACAGTTGGTTTATATAAAGTTTGGTGACCATGTAAGTGCTCAGCTAAAACAGAACAAAACAAAGCTTGAGGATTGTCATCGGTTTTGCTTTATTTTACTGCACCATTAAAAGGTATCGCATACTAAAGATGTTAATTATTGTATCTCTTTTTATATTTTTGGCCCATAATAAGCAGTTTTCTGTGAGTGCTAGTGTTAGTTCACTTCTTCCATTAATAGTTGAACAAATAGCCCTATTTCATTTCAATTGCTATTTGCTTTATTTGTCTTATAAGCAAGGAGATGAATAATTGAATCTTATTGCTCCTAATATAAGGTATAAATAGTTATTATATCCTTCTATGATTGTATTTTAAGCTTATATTTAGCTGAGCCATTACCATTTGCCTGAGGTTCCTTTCATCCAGAAATAGCATTAATTGGTTAGGAAGGAAAGAGGTTGTATAACAATATAAAAATAAACCAAATCAAAACAAGTGAAACAACTTATTACAGGCCGTGCGTAATTTTTGGGTATGTGACAGTTTAGTAAATAAGTAGCAAGTATTAAAGCAGATCTGTCAGCTGAATACGCTGTTCTGTGTTAGAGTAGATATTATAGATAAATGTCCATGTTTTTATTAGCCAAAAGAACACAAAAATTAGGAGAAATTAAAGAGTGCCCCAGATTAATAATTCCAATGTGTTCATGAGAGACGGTCCTCTGCCCCTTACAGTGGCGATAGGCTATTCATATACAGAGCAGCCTGTTAACACCACGTGCTGCGGGGTAAGCGGGGGAGCGTTGCCCCTATGAATACAGAGGTATGCTATATTTTTCATCCCTCCTGTTATCCAAATGGCACAAAATGTTTGAGTGCTGTTTTCGGTAAAATGACGGAGCTGCACTGGCTTAGGGAAGCATATCCAGCTGACAAATCCAATTAATAGGAATGGATTGCCAATATTGTATTTATTTATGGAAACTAGATAGTGAAATCTGTCACCTTTTTCTAACCTGTTTTTATTTTTCTGATTGCAGATATTTAATTCTATTTTCTGTTCATCGCTATGGGGGCTGCCATCTTGCCTGAGTTTCTCCTCTGCTTTCTTAACAGCATTTAGTGATATGCTTTTCTAGTGGCCATATAGAGCAATAGCCTGCAGCCCACTCACTGAGCTCTATGGGGGAGTTTTCTAGACATGTTCTGTGCAAGGAGAGGGAGTTGATAAGCTGTGATATCATCTGTTGTCAGTAGTGGATAAATGATGGGTGTTAGGCAGGGTTCACACTACCGTTGGAGTCCGTTATGAAGGTGTCCGTTAAAAAAAAAAAAAACGGACACCTATCATAACTGACACGAACTGATGTTAATATGTCTGTTTTTTTTAACTGATCCAATTAATGGTTTAGTTAAAAAAACGGAAACATTAGCATCAGTTAGTGTCCGTTTTTTAACACTGTCCATTTTTTTTTTTTGTTTCTCCTTTCTGAGCATGTGCAGGAAAAAAACGGACATAAAATAACGGACAGTAACTGATGGCTATCAGGTACTGTCTGTTATAAGTCCGTTACCCATAGACTTCAATGTTAAAAAATTATCGGACACTTGCTGTCTGTCAAGAATCCGTTTTTTTCAAACGCGAAACGCGAAAAAAAACGGACTTCTGACAGATTTGGTGTAAAAGGACACAAACGGACAATAATGGACACAATATAAAAACCCATTGAAATGAATGGAAATTTTAACGGATTTCTGACGGTTCAGCTAGTGTCCGATGCTAAAATCTTGTAACGAACAATAGCAACGGACACTACTGACGGTCACCAACGGTAGTGTGAACGCCCCTTAATGTGCTGCTTGTATACAGAGGTGTAAGCTTGTATTGTAATGATTTTAAGAGGTGTTATCTTCTATTGTTGTTCTCTCTGTTTTGCCAGTGACGTAAATGAGGTGACTGCTGCAAAGAAAAAACAGAATTGGCAAGTGTCAGTCTACTATTAGACTTAGTGGCCAGAGTACAGAACATAGTACTTTTTTTAAATACAGAGAGTGACATGGACATTTTTTAGAAATACATTCAAAAATTCGTAAAAATATTTTTAATATGAAATCCTGGTTTAAAAAATAGCAAATTTTCTGGTGACACAATCACCTTAATTGGAACCAAGCAGGAGGATTGTGTAAGAAGAGCATTCATTAACATGAGCACACAACTCCAGAGTAACAAAGTTCTGGAGTACTAGTTGATCTGTGCCCTAGTACAGGATCAACCTGTGCCTGGTACCTAGAAAAACAACTGGCAGATGGTTTTGGACCATTTACCTGGTCAAGCAATTGACATCCAGAGCAAAGATGGTCCCATAGGGCAGATCTGGTCAAAGCTTAGCCAGATCTAGAATCGATCTAGATCTAGAAAGCCTTACAATTGACATAGAGGTTGTTTTTGAAGACAACCCCTTATTGTATAAAAGCTGGCCAAATGTTCAGACATGTTTAATGGGCAGGTTATGTACACTCAGCTCTGGATAATTCCAGGTGGTATCAGACCCATGAACAGTGAATCTACAACTCATCCATTTCTAGTTGATTGTCCATTTGCTCCTAGCAAGGAACTCTATGTGGCCTATCAACACCCAAACATTTCCAATTATCTAGGGACATGGACCAGTGCATAGACTAGACTAGCTACCCTGGTATTCTGGTAGTCTACCTGGCCACTCTCTGCTTTTGACTTTGCTCTGTGACTTGGGGGTTATATGGCAGTACAGAGTGTTAGGGTTATTGGAGCAGTGGTTGATCCTTTAAGCCAATTCAAATAATTTGGACTAAACCAGGGCATAGAGTCTAAGGGATTATGCATTTTTCATCCCACAAGAGGTAAAGCTTTTTCTTCAGGGAATTCTTAGGTTATGCTCATCCAGAGTAGTCTCGGATTGGCATTGGTTGCAAAGACAGTGCCATAGCTCATAACCAGGTGGGTGTTGACAGCAAGTAGAAAGCAGAATATTAGGGCTTAGAGGGAAGCTAAAGCAGAGCAAGCTAAGGTGAGAGCTGTAGAATTATAAGTTCCCGGGAGCAGTCCAAGGGGCAGAGCAGGAAGATTTTTAGAGGCAGTTCTAAGTTCAGCAGCAGAAGAGGCGATCAGGACAAGCTAAATGGCAAAGCACAATAGGCAGTCATGAACCTATAATCAGGCAAGTATAGGAAAAGGCAATGTTTATATATGGCACCCTGGTCACAGCAATAATATACGTGGAGTCAGCTGTGGAGCAGGGCCAGGATGGAGCCTCTAGTGGAGGAGTTGGGTACAGCAGTCGTTTATATACCTGGAGTGAGGTTTAGCAGATATTTGTGTTCTGCCCAAAGTTTGAAGTTTGGCAATGGCTAAAACCCAAGCCTTCCGCTTACTGAGTAAGAAGTTGTAGAACTTCATCTTTCCTAACATTTCAGGATCCATATGTTCCAGTACTAGGCATCCTGTGTTACACAGATATGCTTTTACATGGGTGCCAGCTGCTGTAGAAATACATTGAATATTTTTCTTATTTTTTTTCTCTTCTTTTGTTTTGTGTATAGCTGTTTTTCCTAAAATACAGATACAGATACATAATACAGATTATAAATTAATAAAATAAAAATAATTAATGGGCTCTATTTGTTTCTGCTAAAGAGCACCCATCATTTGAGCCACTAAATGCATGACAATAAGGTGCAGGTATATTCACCCCCTATGTAATGTACGGGCAGTGGCGGTATATTTAGAGTGTCACCAGTTAATAAAGTTTTAGTTAAGTGTGATATATATATATATATATATATATATATATATATATATATATATCCTCGCCGCCATTGCTTTTAGTATTGTGCATATTATTGGCGTGCTGTTATTTTCAAGGTGTTAGATTCTTTTCCTTGTGAAACAAAGGCCGGCTGCTTGTTCCAGGCATTCTTGTGACTAATGTATAATTGGAATATATATATTTGAAGGCAGTGACCTTGGCTGTTTGTAATGGCATCTAAAGCAATTATGTGGCTGATAGTGATGGAGAAAGATGGCAGGGAGCAGACAGGATTGCATGAATTAGTGTAAACAGCCGGCGTTGCTAAGCAGTATTAGATGACGGTGAGCTTTTTAATGAGGGAAGACACATAGTAATTAAATGTTGACATACAATTATGAGATATATCACATAACAAATCAGCGCAGCAATAAGGCAATAGGAACAGACATTTCTGGCGAGAGGAAAAAAAACTGTCCCGTGCTCCGTCATCTGAAACTGTTTTTTATGAGCGCAGGGTGAAGGTCAAGGAGGTATCTTAACTCCATCAATCGTTTGGACAGTTACAAATGACCTTTCACTTTCCATAAGACATTCAATATTCTGAATTGGAGAGATACATTTTTCTGTGTTTAGAAAATGATGAAATTGAAATCCTTCATATCACGCAAGGTGCAGCAATGTTGAAATCTCATGAACGCCTCATTCACCCCAACGTGCATTCATGCCGGCTCCCCATTAACATGGAGCCAATCACTTAACGCCTGCTATATATTTCAGTACCAAAAATGGCCACAGCGTGCTGGCTACGAAGCCGTAAGTGTGCTCAAAGATCATGTGAAAAATTACTGTGTAAAATTGCACCTCGAGCAGCTGTTATTAGATCTCGTCTGCGGCACTCGAAATAACGGGTTTGACATTGCTGTAGATTTACTACCGTCCCTTTTAGTAATTTGGAGAGTAGAGGACTTGTCGTCGCTCGAGTTGTTTCTATTCAAATATTTTCTATAACTGTTTTTCCTTAGATACACGACAAAGAAAGCAAACGCGAGGCCCTACAGAAGGAACTATTAAAAGCTCAAAACCAGTACTCTGCATGTTATGATGAGGTAATCAATTTTAATTGCCTGTTTTCTATTAACCTTTGCTTTTTATTTCCTTATTCCTTGGCAGTGTAAGTACCTAAAATATACATCTATAATTAGGGATCCTGTTGTGATTGTTTATGGTTTCTGTTACCTTTTGTAATGTCTCCATGATGTGTGCCAAGTAGAAAAACCATTTTCCCTTCTGCTTCCAAACAGCCAAAAATGCATATTTTCTGTTTATAATAATGGGAGTAAAACATATATATGTGAAAGAAATGGGAACATTCGGGCTAGAATTTTTATTTTTAAATGATGCTATAGTGTTTCTGTTCCGGAAAGGCTAAAAACACGCCATGTTTGACACGCTCCCAACAAGAGTTTGGTCTGGCGTAAAATCTTGCTATAGATTGCCTAAAAACAAAACGTCCTGGGGGAGAGTTATCTTGAGGGGAATTTTTATACTCTGTTATGGAGTCTTCCTTGGTGTAATTTTGCGCCAAATTTATCGCACAATGTTTGATAAATTTGGAGCATCGATAAGTCTGGTATGAGATGTTACTTCACTTTCTAAGTCATCCACTTACTGGAGTGTGGGTGCAACAATTTTTTAAAAATGTTGCAGTTGGAACACAGACAACTAGACAGGCGGACACTTTCCCACCCACTTTTCGAAAGGGGAGGGCGTAGTGTAAAAATGCAGAAAGTTGCACATTTTTTAGCAGATAAACTCAAAAAGTTACAACTCCTTAATTTGAGGTTTTTTTTTTTTACCCAAATATTCTAGAGTGTGGGGTTTGATAAATTCCATGCCCTCCTGTTTTGCACATTTCTTTTAGCCAGATTGGATAGCCAGATATAAAGCACCTCATGCGTCATAAGGTACAGCACGTCCATTCATTATAGGGAATCAGTTCATTCATTTTAATGGTGACTGTGTAATACTTTATGTGTAGGGATAGTAAACATCTGCAGCCAAGTTCCTCAGTTGAACAATGCTGCAGTACCCCATCTATCTCAGCTATCTCTTCCGACCCACCATACACATGCATGACCAACTTGGCCAAGCATGCATCTGTTCTCTATGTGGAGAGGGGAGTAAGCTGTTATTAGACACCCTTCAGAACAAAAGTATTGGGCTTGTTAAAAAAAACCAAGAGCCCCTTTCTTATCTTATTAACAGATGTTGGAGAGATGGAAGGCCCTCTATACTCATTTTATGGTCTGCATGGTTGACTTAATTAATCTAATGTTTGTGTCCAGCTTAAAACGACACTCCATGCCCAGGAATTTTGTAAGCTACACCTAGTCATCAAAGTATATTCTAAATCTTCTATTGCTGATGATGTACACCTGTACACACGACTAGTTCCCATTACTGCAAAACATTGCAGAGCTAATACTAATTTTGACCTTCTTGGACCTTAGGCTGGTCCTGGACTGTCCTTTTAAAGCTGCTTCAACTACTGCCCATAACACTGGGGAATGTAATGGGGCCATCATGATTATGGTCGGTTGTGAGAGAGGGGGGCTTTGGGGGAGTAGATTATGTGAGAAGCAAGGAGGCATAGTAATAGAACAGGTAGGGCAAAAGAACTTAGATGAAGTCACATAGTAGCTCTCAATAGTATTTCCAGGAAGCAGGGAAATCTACTGTTTACACAACAATCCATGCTAGAAAAAAACATGTCACACTGTGATCATTTGGCTTATTGAAAAAGGTGAAAAGCAAGATAAGGAAAATCACTGTGAATAGACAACTTTTACTATTGAGGGGATGGTCTTTCAGACAATATACTGAGTCAATAAAAAAATCTCAGGAGTGCCCAAGGCATCCCCCTTAAGGGGGTTGTCTGGGGTTAAGGTTTTTATGCCTGATTGGTAGGAGGCCAACAGCCAGCACCTGTCCTGTACAGAATACAAAAATCTATGACAGAGCCAGAAGCAGAAAGCTCTGGCCCCTGTATAGTAGCTGGGTGCCAGTACTGCAGCTCAGCTCCCATTGAAGTCAGTGTGAGCTGAGCTGCTATAAAGTGGATGGAGCTTTCTGCTTCTTGCCCTGTATTGCGTATAAGATGGGTGCCAGAAATTGCTCTGTACAGCTAATCGGCGCAGGGGCCGGATGTCCCCCCCACCGATCAGGTAATTATGGCCTATCCTTAAGCCCGGACAACTCCTTATGTTATGCTGTATTAGTTACATAAAGAGGTTTAGTCAAAAACAAGGACAACAGAACGGGAAGAATTGGAAGAGCCTGCGCAGAGAACAACACAGACAGCTCGGTACAATGCAGAAACTATTGAAATAAATATCAAGTATTTCCTTTGTACTAGCTGCTTACATCTATGACCCAAGCAAACAGCTGTCAGAAATACCATTTCTTTTCAAGTCAGGAGGAGTCTATGTACTTGCATGTTGTGAATATTCAGGAGACAAGCAGCTTTTTGCTCAAATTAGATGCAATTCCTTCAGAGGATTAGGCTCCACTTTAGGGAACATAATGTGAAGATGGGACAACAATATTTGAAATGAACCTTGCATTTATCTGTTTTACATCCAGTTGCTCCACCGGGAAAAACTTCTACATAAACTTAAGGAAGAAAATATTCAGCTGACAGAGCAAATCATGCAGCAGTCCCAGGACATTTCCAAGATGAGTGAAGAAAGGAAAAGACTGGAGCTGAAGCTGGCAGTTGTCACAGAGAGACATAAAACTGCACAACAGGAGGTGTGTGTCTGTGTGTGTTACAATACGTTTCCCCCCCTGTTCCTCCTTGAGTGCCTCTTGTCAATTGCAAGTTTATAGTATATAACAAGGCATGTCATTTGTAACCTGTGTTCTTCACAAATAGCAACAACATATGCGTCATTACTTTTAAGAGTAATGCAACTCATTTTTCTTTCATGATCTGTTTTCAGTGTCTGTCATGTCTTTTTTTACTAGATTCAGTGCTGGATTTGGTGTGGGGAAAAATGGTGACAGGTATTTGTAATGCAAAAAAGGTGAAGACTGAAAATTGGTAAACACTATTGGGCTTTGTTCTTACTATGAATATCTTCTAGTGTTTCCTTGGGCTCTCCCATTGCTGCAGCCAAGGCAAAGCTCATGGTATATGCATATAGTTGGTATTGACATCAATGGCATCCTTTACCCTTTAATAGTCTGTAAACTGTATCCCTTATCATTACAGATAGTGAGGAAAAGGTGGATTTATTGCTGATACAATAATGTATCTGTTATTCTGACTATTCTGCGCATACACTAGTTTCCCAGATGTCCAAACCTATACTAAGCATTTGGTCCAGCTTTCATCTGTGCTTGCACAGGTCCTGGATGTCCACAAAACTAGGGCATAGACAGAGGGGGGAATTTATCACTGTTTGTACACAGATTTTTGCATACACTCCACTGTTGCCCCAACATCTGAGCCACACTTGCCACTTTTTAAAATGTAGGCCAGGTTTCCAATCCATCAAATTTAGTTTTCCGAGCTAAAAATACTGATGACCTATCATAAGGATAGGTCTTTATTATCAGATTGGTGGGGATTTGATACTTGCCACCCCCATTGATCATGTGTTCTCAGCAGCTGATACATGGAACATGAAGCTGGAAGCAGAGTGTTCTCTGCATAGTGGCCAGACCAGGGTACTGTAGATTAACTCCCATTCACTTGAATAAGAGCTAAGCTGCAGTAACTCAGCTTGACCACTAAACAGGAAATAGAGCTGTCTGCTTCCAGCTTCATGGTCCATGTATCAGCTGCTGAGAACAGATGATCAGTGCGGGTGCCAGGTATGCAACCACCACCAATGTGATATTGAAGACCTATCCTTTAACATTATTTGCACCAAAAATTGGTGTAAGTCTACACCAATGTGGACCACTTTAAGGCTTCAAAATGATTATTGTTTTCTATTATTATTATTATTATTAAAATTATTATTTAACATCTTACTCCGGTGTGGCTAATTAAGACTGGTGTACTATACGCCAGTGTTAAAACATCAGCCCCATTGTGCTGTAAAGTATATATATCATCACATGCACCTCTATCTGATGTTATTCTCTGGGGAGAGCTGCTGAAAGTAGGGTGGTAGGTTGCCTAGATTCAGGTTTGCCCCTCATTTGTTAACAATTTATTGACAGCAGACAACACCTTTAGTACTAGCAAATCTATGCACAATCCTAAGCCGTTTTTTGTGAAAACAGATTACAGCCAGACATATTTTACTATAATTGTTAAATTCTTAAAGGGAGTTTTTCGAGATCCAAACATATCAAGCCAGTCCTGCAGATAGATGATCTCTTTGGAGCAATGAGGTGTTGTCACTTACCTCTTTCGAGTAACAGCGACGCCCTCATTGCACCAAAGAGCTCATCTACATATTGACAAAAACGGGAATACCTTGGCAATGGAGGAACCGATTCACAAGTAGAAAACACCATTTTATTCAGGTGACTCTAACATACCTATCTGAAGGGCTGGGTTGATATGCTGGGTTCTGGGGACAGACTCCCTTTAACAGAGCAGTGGGTCTTGGGCTCCCTTATTCAGTATTGGTAATGTGGCTCCTATTTGAATAATCACACTGCATGTTAAAGGGGTTGTCCAGTTGTTGTGCGGGGTAACAATCCATACTAGTTTGGATCTTTTAGCGGTCCCCTGCCTATCTTTGTTTAGCAGCTGGCAGGGATGACGTGTTGTACCAGTAGGTGAACACTGCAGCCGGTCAGTGGCCTCAGTTGTCATGTGCCATACTTTTTGGCCTTGCTGAACAGTGTAATACAGTGGCAGAAAATAGTGAACAGATTTTAGATTTTTTTATGGTTATTCTATATTCTGTTTGGCACGGCCACTGACATCTTGGCTACAAAAAAAAAAATCAAATCATAAATGGCTTATCTATTCACCCCATGATGGGTCATCTTCACAGGAGCCGTTTTACCTAGTGGGTTATTGGCTTACATTGGGTTGCAAAAGTTTTAGGCAGGGGCAGAAAAAAAATGCTGGAAAGTAAATATTGATGTGATCAGGATTTCTCTTGCTCATACAATAAAAGCATTCTTACTTCGCAGCATTGTTTTCACGTCAACTTTTGCACAGTACTGTAAATGTCATGTTCATGGACAGACTTAGTCTAACAAATCTAGAATTTTCTGTTTTATGACCCTGAAAGAGCTCTTTATGTCGCAGTGTGAAGGGGTTAAACCGGACAGGTTTAGTTCCAGCGGCACTTTGTTTAAGGGTTCGTCTACAGATGTAGAACTCGGTATTGCCCTTTGTGTAGAATATCTAAGGAGTCGTACATTGAAAGGAACCAGCAAGGAGAATAAATGACACAAAAAGGTTGAGAGCACAATGCCTTGTCTTGCTCAAGTTAGTTTTGAATGAAGTTAGTTATTCATTCCGGTGTCTTAACTCTCGCTCATTGTCCATCTGTATTTAATTTTGATATTTCTTTTTTTTTTTTAGGTTAATAACAGAGATCAAATCATTTTACAACTTAAAACAGACTTGAAAACATCACAGGAGAAATATTTTGGCACTCAAGAAGAAGTAAGTACTTTGAGAGTTTAGACTGAAACGTCTGTTCACAGATCATTCTTCAGTATCCATAGCTGTTGGTAAGATGGAAATGCTCAGCTCCTTTCCTACCATTTCCTCTGTGCATGGCACAGTTACATGTAGTACAATCCTCAAGGTTTAATAATTCGGGGAAGGCTTTTCTGTCATTATTGACCCTCGTGTTACCCGTCACACAGTGTACAACAATAAACAGTTTTAGATTCAAAGAAGGAAGTTGGGGGATACACAAGTCACTTGCTTTAATTCGGAGAGAGGCAAGATTTGACCTTGTTGCATAGTAACAATCTCAGTGATGAATATGTGCTGTCACAATGGGACGGCAATGCTTATTATTGAAAATCTTCTATTAAATTAATGAAAATTATGCAATCTGGATTTTTTTGTGCGGTTTGTAGCTGTCTAACCCTGAATTTATTATCGCAGGTACTTCAGAAGACATTTAGCACAGTGTGCACGGTAGACACAATTTAGGGAATTGTATTTTTTTTTCCTTTGGAATGTTAAATGCAAAGCTGAGAATGAAATAATACTACCATGTAAAGAGAACTTTTTGTCTTCAAAGTCATCATCAACCAATGAATGCTTAAATAAGGGAGTCTGTCAGCAAGAAAATCGGTATCAAATTTATGAGAGTACCTTGTAGGCCAGCGTCTACACTTCTACACTACGCCCTTTTTATCTTGCATTGCAGCTCTGTTTTCATGAAAATCTGGGTTTTATTCTTATGCAAATTATATCTGCCTTGCATAATTAATGAATGTAAAATTTAATTGCCCGTAATAGCCATATACATGATATGAATATTTTGTAATTTTACATGCATTATGCTGTAAGAAGTTGATATTTTTTGACTTGCATACAATTATGCAATAAATACACACTTAGCCCCATGTGTCGTTTTTTTATGCGGCGTTTTACAGTCACTGCAAGGTAGATGGAATTTGCTTGTGGAATAATACGCACAGCAGACACGCTGCGATTTCCAAAACCATTGCAGCTTTGGAAGTCGCAGCATGTCAATTATACCTATGGAAACGCCGGCGCCTTGATGCGTTGCCGCCGCAATTTTTCTCAGAGCATTTTTCTGCTGCAGCCCACTTTGTGAGGTCTTAGCCTTAGATACATTTATTTTCATATTTGTTTTTTTTTTTTGTTTTTTTTAGCTGAGTCTTCAAGAGGCAGAAGTTTCAAGACTTCAGCAAAGGATTAAATCGGTACAAAGTGAATCTCGCGAACTGTGGGAAAAATGCAATGATCAGGAAGATCGACTAATTCAGTCTGAAAAGACAAAGCAACAGCTCATGCATGAACAAGAGATCCACCTTGGCCAGGTAAATGGAGAAATTGTCTTATCCACTTTCTTATAATTTGTTGAACTACAAATAGCTGTTTGCTTATTTTTGAATGGGAAATGATCTACTATTGGCAAACTGGTGATGAGCTGACAAGTCAAAGATTTACTGTAGGTTATATTATCTAGGAGGATAAATCAAGAGGCAGGGATCGGATTGGAGGCATTACCCGGTTTGGTCATTTGAAGCTGATGACATCATTAGTTCATCAATTCATTGGCAATACTAGGCAGTGTTTACCCAAATAATGCTACAGATTGACCCACGATTTAATTAAGAGGGCACATAATGTCCAAGATCAAAATTATGGACAGTAATCTAGCCTCTTACAGCATTGTAGCTAATATGCTTACTGAACAAAAAAGATCAACTTGTTACATATACATAAATAACCTAAAACTAATTTTACAATTTTTATTAAAGCAATATGTGAACACACAGATAGAATTTATCACAGAAAGTCTACAGCACATCCAATTTCTTGGAATCTTTCAGGGTTTCTTTGACTCTTCGGAGCTGTTGTGGCACCAGAACCCAATTTGTGCCTCTGTTGCCGAGATATCACCATTTTGGTCAATATGCATATGAGCTCTTTGGAATAATGAGGACGTTTCTATTGCTCTACAGAAGTAAGTGGCAATGCCTTGGTCTCGCCAAAGAGCTCATGTGACAAAAATGAGCCAGCAAAGGAGGCAGAGATTCTCAATGGAAAAAAACACTGTTTGATTCAGGTGACCCTAACCAATCTATCTGCTGGTATGTGTAGGGTTCTGGTGACAGACTACTTTTAAAGGGGTATTCCCATGAACATAATCATATCTATATCTATGTTTAATTATTTATATTTGCAAAAATGTTTAACTTTTAATTATCTACAAATTTAAAAAAAGGTTATGTTTGTGGGAATACCCCTTTAAGTAGAACAACTTGAAGACTGAAGATATTTGGTTGGGTGTGGTCCATGTCCTACTTTTTGTTCATTGACGTTGGCAAATTAAACAATAACCCATGCATAGTTTGGTGGATGTGGGGAAAAATGATCAAGAAATGCTTTTTCTTTCTTAAAATTAATACACATTAGACAAAGCTCACATTTTTTACAGGAATGGTCAACAATGTCATTTTTACTGGGGGTCTTTTCACTTTTTAATTATATCTGCTATTTGGGAGAATCTGGACTTCCCCCATAAACGTTAGAGTGTTGATGATCTTGGATTTCGACATGTCCAATCAGAAGAAATGGCTACCGACCCACAGCAATCTCATGTGTCTGGTCAGACTGTAATGCCCACTGCACAAGGATACCTGAATTGATGATTTTTGTTAAATAGGGCATTCCCGTACACCATGTATTGTAGTCTGAAGCTTAAGATATATCAACAGGCTTTATTTTACCATTACTTGAGACCATTTCAGTTATTTTTTTAGGTCGTATCAAGCAGAGGTAGAAAGTGTTTTGGATTAAGATGGCGACGCTTAATTGATCAGAAATGGTAACTCTTTGAACATTGAGTTCCTTACAACAGAAACTTCTCATTGACACAGTTTATGCACTTTAACAGCAGAAAAATCTAATTGTTCCATCAAGTGTACAATTTTCCATTATGCAGACTTCCCATTCATCAGGCTAAATAATAACATTGTGTGAGTGAAGTTGACAGGTTGGCAGACTGGTGTAAGGAATTCAACGTCAGCTTTTACTCTTCCCAGATCTCTGAATGTTCTGGATTTTAAAAGTAGACATGGGATCAAATGCCATATATACATGCGAGCACGTCTCACAGTGTGATGAGATAATCTCTACAACAAAGTTACTCCATCTGCTCCTCTTACTAAAGTCTTTAAACAAAGGCGTTTAATGAAGGCTCCCGACCTCTATTGTTATTATGGTGCCTGTATGATTTCATTCTTCTCCTGTGGATATGCTTCACATTATTTCACTACAGAAATGCATTAAACGGATCTGATGTTAAGACTAATTGTTTCTGGTTGGGTGAGGTTTTTTCATTGTGAAATATAAAGATTTTAGTATCCCCTATGCAGGACGTGTAGCTTCTCAAAGGTCTTTGTTTGATCGGTATTGACTAGTGGTTTTCTACCTGTGTATGTCCAGGTGACTGGATATCCTAGAAGTTGCAGCTGGAAAACAAAAAGTTGGACTGTGGGCTCATACTTTGGCTGATTTTCAAAATATGGGGGCACACAACCCTATTTAAAAGGGCTATCCACCTTTTAAAAATTGATGGCCTATCCTTAAGTTGGCCGTCAATTTTAGATCATCAGGGGTCCAACTTTTGCAACCTCCAGAGATCCGCTGCTTCCCGGAGTGTGGTGTGCTGCTCACTCACTGTACTTGTAGTAGTGGTGGTTATGCAATTGCAGAGGTGCCCCATAGAATTGAATGGGACAATGCTACAGTACCCATTATCACTGTGACTAAAAGTACAACAAGTGAGCAGCACCTGGCAGGTAAACAGTGCTGGGAACTGTACACTCCAGCAGCCAGGTGATCTATGGGGGGCCTTGATAGTTGGATTCCTGCTGATCTAAAATTGATGACCTATCTTACTGATATGCCATCGATTTTAAAAAGTGGATAATCCCTTTAACAACACTGGGATATTTCTATATAAATCTTTGACACAACGTTATAAACAGAAAAGTCAATCCAGTCAGTGACTCTTTGCTTCTAACAATATATCACAGATATCCAGTAGCCAAAGTCTTAGAGCATTGTCAATGAGGTTAGGGTGTTCTTTAGTGTCCTTACCTTCCCTTCCTGAATGTTCATTATTCCAAGAGAGTGGGGAGAATTCTGGTAGAAGAAGCCGGCAATTCTCCCAAATCCAGGAGTGAAGAGGACTGCAAGAACTAGTAGAGGTGAGTATCTTCACATTTGTGCTAAAGTCTTTATTTAGGGGGCTGGTTTAGAACTGGCATTACATTAGGGGGTCTAGTTTCAGGCCTGTATTTACAGTTCTGGCCTGTATAGTATTGGGAGGATCTGAAGTATGTGTTTGCTTAGGGCATCTGGGGTCTGCATTTAGGGGGCCTGCTCTTGGGTCTGTATTAATTTTGGGGTATGATAAAGTGGGACCAATACTGTACTTGTGATATAAATGCTGTAGGCGTGTATATATATATATATATATATATATATATATATATATATATAAGTTGCACCATGATATTTTCCATTGGAGACTCTGACGCAGATGTCAACCTAGCCTTAGAGGAACAAACATATTTGGTTTAACGTTTAATTCAAGTATTTTCATTTTATTACAAACTTGTAAAGAAAAGTTTGTTTTGATGATACTGGACGAATCTAGATATTCAGTACATACACAATCTCTATTCCTAAGACCATTGCCCTGCCATATTTCCTGCAATACTCAAGGAACTGAACTTGACAAATGTTGGCTTTGGGCTTGCAATATCAAGACTGCATAACAAATTAAGGTGATTTTACAAGTCAAATTGAAAGTGATGAAAAAAAATGCGCAGGGCTGCTTAGAATAAGCAGGATGTGGTATATAATCAGAGATTTCTAGAATAAAAATTAGTAACTAAACAATACGCCTTTATGTGCCTTTCTAAAATCTGATGAACAGAAAAGTTCTTCTCTTTCTTGTCCTTCCGCCATCGCCTTTATAGTCTGATCTCTTGTGGTAATGTATGCTACATAACTTCTCCCCATGATCTTCATCCTTCCTTTCTTTTTAATGGCATGCACATCCAGTCTTTCCCTTCTGCATATTAAACGCGACTTGTCTGGCTTGATGCTAATATCTGGCTACACTGGTGCTCATTGTTTGCCTTAATGTTACCGCTGTTAGGCCTATTTTATCCTTTTTGATAGTATTAGGTTACATATTTCTTTGTCATATCCCATCATATAAGATACCGTAGGTATTGGTTTGCAGAAGGCATTTTCCAGTCTAAAAATACTGATAGGTTCCTATCAGATCAGTGGAGGTCTGACACCCAGCTCCCCCGTCGATTAGTTTTTCTAGGCAGCTGATACATAGAGAATGGAGCGGGAAGCAGACAACGATGTTCCCTATGAAGTGGTGCAACTCACTTTCGGTCCCATTCAATTCAATCGGCAGGACCTGACCTACTGTAACCTGGTCACTACACAAAGAACATATCTGTCTGCTTCATGCTCCATGTTCTTTGTATCGGCTGCTGAAAATAGTGGATTGATGGGGGTGCTGGGTGTTGGACCCATATTGATCTGACAGTGGGGACCTATTCTTAGGATAGTTTTTTTAGTCCAGTAAACCCTTTAAATATGACCATTGACATGAAAATTTGCAACCAGTCTGAACAGTGTTCCAGTATGTATCATTATGGGGACTCTGGGTAAAGAGGGCTTATGCTGAAACACATCTGGAACAATGGGAACGAATGTTAAAATTATTGTACATCAATGTAAACAAGCAATCTGGCCAGTTAGAAAGGAAATTATGTAAATTGTATTCAAGGTAACCTTCTTACTAGTGGCTGGTCCTCAGCTGTGTCATGTGACCAGCAATAAGACTCTCCAAGACACAGCATCTTATGTGTGAACAGGAAGTCAGTTTCTCTACTAATTCCTATATGGGTCTTGATGTAAATTGCATAGGAATGAATAGAAAAGCTGACTTCCTGTCCACACACAAAACTCTGAGGCAGAGTGTTGGTCACATGACACAAACGAGGACTAGCATAAAGTGGATATCTCACAAATACAATCACTGGTATGAAAGGTTACCTTTACTGCACTTCTCATCATGTACCTTTCAACAAAAAAAAAAAAATGTAGGCGTTCTACTAAATTTTTCTCGCTCACTTATGTATTACTACCATTGCAACATTTCTTAGTAGTAAGTGAGGAAAATGTTGACAAGCTTTTGGTTTTAGTGCCTTAGACCTAATGGTTATCATTAATGTTTACATTGGATGAATGTATAATGAATGTATTCTGTATTAGTATTATTATTGCTATTATATTTATGACCACCTTTAGCATTGGGTACAGCCACGAAAAGGGTCCTAAAGGGCAACAGTTGAAGCAAAAGCAAAAGAAATCACATGACAGGTTCCCTTTATATGTTAGTAGTATGTAATAAAGGGAGAAAAGCTGGGCTCTGTGGTATGCACTTTTATATGATTTGGAGCAGAATTCCTAAGTAAAAAGCAGAGTAAATCATGACTGGACTCCTTGAAGAAGCAGTGAGAGTCCTGCTTACTCCGCCCACAGACTTATTGACAGCTCTCCCTGTATCAGAGTGTGTACATACAAGGCTGTCAATCACAGTGTGTGGGCGGAGTAATCAGGACTCTTATTGTCTATCCTAGTAGTCCTGTCAGGATTTACTCTGGTTTTTATTAGGAGTCCTGCTTCCAATCATATAATCCTACGGTACATATCTCAGCTATCATATCCTACTCTCAGGTCAGCAGAAATCACCTGACAGGTTAAGTTAAAGGCACAAAAACACTATAGGGCTCATTTATAATGGCTTGGGTGCCAGAAATTGCAAGCCATGGAAAAGGTCATAAATCAGATTTTTTTGTGCAGAAATTGCAACTTTATAAGTTTTGATCACTGTACGCCACTTTGCTCAAAGGGGCATGGTGGGGGGTGGGGCCATTGGCTTAGTCAAATTTGTTATCATTTATGCCAGTTTTCTGGTGTAAATGAAGTCAGAAGGCCCAAAGACCCTGAAGCATATTACAAGTTATGACAAGGTGTGCAGATCTTCATAAAACAGACATAAACTCTGATAGCATAGGGATCATCAAGACTGGTGTATAAAAATCTGGTCTTGATAAATATGTCATGTCAATGTATGTATTACATTTTTTATTTTTTTTTTTTAAGATCCAAAACTACGCGATGATAGTAGAAAAACTTCAGAGCGATCTAGATCAAGCCAAACGTTCTCACACTGCTGACTTACAAAGGTGGAACCAAAAGGCTTCCCTCCTGCAAAAGGATCTGATCTCTGAATCTGCAGAGCATAATGCAGATCTTCTAAAGATGCAAGACTGCAAGGATAAAATATTATCACTTGAAGAAAACTTAGAGCATGCCGAACTTGTGTACCAAGATGCAAAAACGAAGGTAATGTGCTAAATGTTCATTTTTATATTAAAATTGTAATTGGATATGTGAAGACAGGAGTTGAAAGGTGAGCACATTAGCTACTGTATATAACACACACTTTATTTCTTAGGACACTTGTTCAAGGAGAAGGTTTAACTTAGGGTATGTTCACACAGAATTTTTTGCAGGAGGATTTTGTGGCAGAATCCGTCTCAAAATCTGCCTCAAGAAACGCTTCCCATTCATTTCATTGGGAGTCAGCAGCAGATTTTTTCCTCTAGCTGTTTTTTTCAGCTAGAGGGAAAAAATAGTAACATGCAGTTAAAGTTTATCTCCAGTTCAATCTTCTTGACAACTCTGATGATAAATTCATGAAGTATTTGCTGCAAATAAATGTACATTGTCTTCTCTACAACAACTACGTTGGGCAGCTTGGACCAGGTCAGACCCGTTAAATATTGTAAAATGAAGCAGACCTGCTGCAAGAACAGGCCACACCTTTACAGGGGACCTTACCATAGCTAAGAATGCTCTGGATCTGCCATAACTGTATTGTGTTTAGTTGTCATTCCCTTGAACAGATGTATGTGCACAAAATGTAGTTGGTGTCTGAAGTTCCTGTCTGCTCATGTGCTTCTAGATTGATACTCAAGACAAAATTATTAAAAAACAGAATCTGGACATGGAACAGCTACAGCAACAAGTCCAAGCATTTGAGAAAAACATGACAGAAACCCACAACCAGCTAAGAGCCACTGAGTCTGCTCTAGAACAGTATAAGAAAAAATATCGAGCCACCATGGACACCATGAAGTCTTTGGAGAAACATGTTGGAGCTATACAGCAGCATGTCACAGAATCCACTAGCGAGGTAGGGAGAAACATTCACTCAGAAGTATACACCTTCAAGTACATGTGATGTAAAAGTGTTTTCCCACACAAGACTTTTCTGTCGTATTAATTTCATATGCCATACAATGCTGAGAATTCAGAAGGTCAATCTTCACCCTCTCCCAAGAGGAGGCTTGGCCAACTAAGAGGTTCCCAGTTCCTTGTAACCGGAGGGGAGTTGACTTCATGTGTAGTTTCTCTCCATTATAATCTATGGCAAACAAACAAGTGCTGTTACTTGTTTCCATCTATACTACAGACTGTAATGGAGAGTGACCGGACCAGACAATCTCTCAACCCAATGCTGCTTTTTTGGCAGACAGAGGTCTCACTGGGTGGGTTTTCCCATTTTATCATTTTGTTTTCCCTGGAGATATAGTAATCTCTACCCCTGTACAATTTAAAGAGGACCTGCTCTACTCATTCTGGCACAGTTCGAATTTTCTCTCTAGCCCCCACCTTTCCTGAGTAATAAATGTTGCTAGTTTTAGTGTCTGATATCCTATCAAGGCTCTGTACAGATAGGAGGGTGGTGTCAGGCAGGAGCAGACACGAGGTGTGATTCTGAGCTCTGACACTGGCTGCCTCTGATTGGATCTCTGAATCACGCCCTCTACCTGACACTCCCCTTCTGACATTACAGATACTAAATAGAACATCAGGCACCAAAACTAACTGCACTTGTTGCTCAGGAACGGTAGGTGCTAGAGAAAAAAAATCCAACTATGCTGGAATCAGTGGATCAATGCCTATTAACAGATGGTGAGAACTAGAATTGGTGGAGGTGGTGGAAGATCCTCTTTAATGTATACATTCAGCTGAGCCAGACATATATGTTAATGGATAAACATTGTCTAATAGTTTTCCAGCAAACCATCATTTAATGTCTGTGGTCACTTTTTGGGTCTACACACAGATACTTTAGAGCTGGCCATACATTTGCAATCTATAGTCTAGATTTAATCTCCACAATCCTTCATTTCTCATTAAATAAGTGGAATAAAATTAGCCCGGCCACTGCCCCTACTAAAATAAACCAGGTTTATGCTTATAGAGAAGTCAGGCAATTTGTCTGATGGTGGTTCTAATTTTCTATATTTTTACCTATGCAGGATTCATTTATATATTTCATCAGCAGCTGCCGGTGTGTAGATGAGCTTATAGATCGTGTATTGATTGAACAGATAGCACATGCTGAGCTGGGTCCACCATTAGCTCACATAGCTGTAGAAATAATCCATAATGTGTCATACTGTAAATTCCTGGTTGACATCAGTACTGTGTGACACACTTTTCAGCAGGTAAAGGGAGCGCTGATGATAACAACCGCCACAGGGGGTAGCAGAGAGGTGGTTACTAATGGTTTTCGAGTAGGCTAGACAAGTGAGCGGCGCGTAAGAGATTATCCAGTCTAACAATCTCCCCAATGCCGTATGGAAGTCACCACTAGCACACTATGGAGGTTAGTGATACAATGCAGAGATGACAGTCAGATACATAGCCAGGCATAAGCGAGGACTGACAGGATTTATGAAGAACGAATAACCAAGTCTCGAGTCAGAGCAGCAATGTAGGGAAGGAAGGTTAGGAGTCAAGCTGGGTCAAAGCAGAGAAACACCTATGCAATGTACTGGCATCAATAGGAACTTTTGTTTCTTCATAATAAAAAATTCAAAAGAGACCCACATAGGTAGGGAAGAGAGCCTGACCCCTGGGATCCCCACCAATCACAAGAGCAGAAATTCCAAGATGACTGTTTCAATGGAACGCATGTGTGCTGCCACTCCATTCAGTTCTGTGGGACTGTTGGAGATAGCCAAATGCTGTACTTCTTTTTGACACTCCAGTGGAGGTAAATGCAGATCACAATTGTGACTGCTGTTCTGTTGAAAATGGTAAACTCAGGAACTCCTTTCTAGTGTTCTGTGAAGTTATAAGCTAAGATCGGACACTAATACACTATCTTGAGGATGGTTAAAGCAGTCTGTCACCAGAACTGTCCCTATTGGACTATAAGCACAGCCAGAGAGCCCCGATTCATGTGCTACCTAATAAGTGCCTCCATTGCTGACATATTAGCTTTTTTCCTAATATGCTAATGAGCTTTTTGGTGCAATGAGGGTGTCATTGTTGCTCTCATCACACCAAAGAACTACCTCCCTGCTGTGATTGACAGGACCAGACAGTGCACATGTCAATGATAGCAGGGAGGGAGGGACTGGGCACTGGAAAGCATAACTCTTAGGTGTGATAAGAACAATGGTGACGCTCATTTACACGTCAGGGAAAAAAGCGAATATCTCAGCAGTGGGTGCACTGATTGGTTCACATGAATGCTGGTTATCTGAATGTGCTCATAGTTCAATAGGGACTGTTCTGGGGACAGACTACCTTTAATAACAACATTGTATAAGTGAATTTGATAAATATTCCTTAATATGTTCTATAAGCTGCTTTCAAAGGTGGAGCTTGAGTATAAAAGCTACTTTCTGCAGCTGTGTCATGTAGAGCTCCTCTTTCTTCTCCTGGTGGTTTAGCATCATCTTAGCTAAATAACAAATGTTCAAAGTTCTGCTCGAATCACATCGCTCTTGGATTTAATTTCAGCAGCAAAGAGAAAAGAAAAATAAGCATTTGTGTCACGGACGTATTTATATTGAACATAGATTTTTATACAAAAAAGCATCTGAACTTTTTATTGAAGAAAGTGCTTTAGGACAACTGTAAATGAATGATGAAAGGCAGTGATGTTTGAAGAAAACAAAATCTGGAATTAATTCTTTTAATCCGTAACAGATTAAAATAGTGTTTTTAACTTCTACTATGATAGCGCTCTCAGTAATACTGATCTTGTTCAGCCACATTGAGAACTAAAAACCTATCTCTCAGGATGCCTGGTAGAAAAATAATTACTGGCCAAGATCAAAGATGACTTTTTTTTTCGAGAAAAAAAAAAAAAAGTAACAGGAAAATGTGCCTTGTCGTTTTTACTTTGTAAGAAAATAATCTACTAATGACAAGGTAAAAGAGCTCACTTGTGCAACCTTCGTATATTCCCTCGTACCTACCTGCCTTCATCATTGTCTATGACTTCTGAAGGATGAGCCAATTGTAGTCACTACAGTTGATTTAGTGCCCTTATACAGTAATATAATAATAAGCTCATATTTTCCAGTTTATGCTTTATGTTATTTGAAGTAGTAAAAACACGACGTGTAAAGCTGTAAAAATCTGAGTAATGTTACATAATGAGCATGAGAGTTGTGTATGCGGTACATTGTTTCTAAGAAAAAGTGATGTAGTAAAGTGTGGAAAAGCTTAAGAAATATATTCAGCTGTTTCATCAGTATCTCACATAGTTATACAAATAATATATACTATATATATATATATATATTTTTAATTAAAAAAAGCAATCCAGTGATTTTCTGAAATTTATTATGTGCCTATATGTATATAGCCAATATATAAAATTCAGCCAGTATTTCTTTCTGAATCCTTCTCTTCTCTGAGGTCATGTGACTCTTACTCTGACCAGATAAAATCTACAGGAGTTAATGCACCAGTCCCTGACTTTCTTTAAGATGGACTGTTCCACACAGGCTCTACACAGGGGTACAGAAATGTCTGTCACTAACTACTAATGAGCAGATCATACCTCTCCCTCCCAGCTATATACTTACAGGCTCTTAGATTATTTAGGAGAATATAGAGAGAAGTATAACTACATGGCCCCACAGCAGGTAGATATAGCACAGTCTTTAGCTGCCCAGGTGATGTTGGGATTGATAGGAGAGCAATGAGAAGTATAAAAGCCAAGATGGTGCCTTATTGGAGCTGGGGAGAAACTACAATCAGCCCTGTCTTGTATACTGTCTTGTATACAGGACTGTAAGAGAGAGTGACAGAGAATCAGGTGCAGAGATAGAAAAATCTGCTTTGTTAAATGTTGCCTAGTGTCACAACTTCTTTCAACCTGGTTTTCTCCTTCATTGCAGTTTTTGGAATCCTTAACCTCTTCGAGACAGCCGATAGACTATACACGTCCGGGCTGTCCCTCTCTTGTTCTGCAAGGCCGTACCGGTATGTCCTTGCACTTTTAAGCTACTGCACGAAATCGTGCAGCTGCAGAAGGGGGGAGCCGGCTGTTACTACAGCCGGAGCTCCCCTAGAGAAAGCAGGGATGGTTTATTACGCTTAATGAGCGCTGTATACACAGCTATGGGAGCTGCCATGATGTGGCTCCCCTCTGGCCCGGTGTTCATGTGATTCGCCGGGTATCAGAGACTGTTAGAGCTGCTGGGTCCTAGAAGACCCAGATCAGCTCAGCAGTCATGGGCAGAGGGCTACATTCCTCCTGTAACTGGGGCTAAATGTATCATCCCCAGTTACAGGGGAAATCAGTCCCCCCCACCAAAAAAAAAATTGTGGTCAGATGCCCCCAAAGGTCTACTATGACCTTATAGGGACACAATGTAAAAAAATAAATAAATAAAATAAATTGAAAAGTAAAAAAAAAAAAAAATGAAAGTAAAATACTTAAATAATATGCCAGTGTCATTCCCTCATCACAGGTTCTAGCCCCACCCCCGACGACACAATATAAAATAAAAATTACTGTAACGGAGAGGAAAAACTTTTTTAGTAGTAATTTGTGTTATTAAATTAAAAAAAAAAAAAGGGGGGGGAAAAACAGACACGTTTTCCCTCCTCTTTTGTTTATATTTTCCCGGATATAAAAAAAAAAATAAAAATCATCCAAAAATAAAAACAACATAAAAACAGAGCCCTATGTGTCACTGAAAAATGATGCAAAAAAAAAAAATTAGTTGAATAACCCAAATGATAAAAATGTTATAGCCCTCAAAACTGCACATACGAAAAAACCCAAAAATGTGCCTGTTCTTGAACCAAAGATATTGGCCTGGTACTGAAGTGGTTAAAGGTAGTCTGTCACCACAAACCAGCATATCAACCCAGTCCAGAGAGAGGTTAGGGTTGCCTCAATCAATCGTTATTTTCTCCTTGTTAATCGCTGCCTCTGTTGCCGAGATATCACTCTTTTTGTAAACTTACAAATGAGCTCTTGTATTGTGGTACAAAGTGGCTTTGAAAAATAGACATGGGAGGTGCACGATTTTACCTATCCTTCATACATTTCAGTGTATTAGGGATGTGTGAAAACAGGTAAAAATATGACATGATCGATTTTTTGATGACCTGTTAAAACAGACCGTTAAAAAAATCAGTCATGTGAATAGCCCCCATTCACAAACAGTGAATTTAATGCAGCTGAAAGACTGGAAGGGTTTCTGGCAAGGGTCTTGAGGAGGTCTGACCTCATATGATCAAATAGTCATGACCTATCCTAAGGATAGGAGACCAGTATTTAAAGGGTGTCTACCACCTCGCCCCTAAAACTCTGCGTTTCCATAATATGGGGCCTTACTATACATTCTGCAAACTAGAAAACCATGCACTCCTAGTGTATTTCTGCATGCCATCTATGTCCGATCTGTGTGCTATTCGTGAAAAACTGACAGAACATGGATGGCACCCATGCACAGTCCATTTTTTGTCATGAACACTTAGTCTTGAATGGCAGAGACGAATAGAGTGCATACACTAATGGGTCTGTGTGCTGTCCGATTATTTCCATGGACAGGAAACTACTTAGTGTGAAAGGGGCCTTAAAGGGTATTTCCTAATGGGCATAACCAAATTTACATTTGTAGATAATGAAAAGTTTATATATTTTTGTAAATATAATTGATTAAAAATTTTGTAGCGTTATAAAGATTTTCTCTAACCATGTTAGTGGTGATAGTCTGTTGTCTTGTTCGGTTGCCAGTGGATATGACTATGAACTTTCTATGATCTTGGACTTGTCAGACACCTAGCCATGATGTCCTTATTGTGGACAGGATATCAGGCAGGGGCACTACATGTATGAGAAGATAACCCGGCCACAATAAGGAAATCATGGCTGGGTTTCTAACCATAGAAAGTTCCTGCATTCATGGTCATATCCACTGGCAACTGATCAAGACAACAAGTTGTCACCACTAAGTTGGTTAGAGAAAATCTTAAAAAAAAAAAACTGTAGAACATTTTTAATTACTTATATTTGCAAAAAATGTTTAACATTAAATTGTCTACAAATAAAGAATAACCATTTAATGGAAGACTTGTTTAAAAAAAAAAAAAAATCTATAACAAATCTGTTGCTTGGAGGTCTGTAAAGAGTCTTCCGAAAATGGAAATATCTCGAAAGACCGATCTTGTATTCCTCTGAATTTCCAGCGTTGTTTGTGTCTGTTCCCATAAACGACTTTCTTCCTTTATTATGTCGAGTAACATAACCACTTTGCTACCAAAAGACCCAACAGGCTGCACATATGCCAAATCCCCCAGCAGCGAGATTTTTTTTTCCCCCCTGTCTCCCGCACATGGCACAGTTGTTTGTTTCTGAAATAATGCTGGCTGCCATCCAAGCAGTTGATTCCACACATGGAATGCGGAGCGTGGCCATGTGCCAAGTTCTAGCGCGCCTTCTGTGTAATGAGCACTGAATTAAGCATCAGTGCCTGAGGAAGTGTGTTGTGGGGTAGCTCTGCCTGGAACATCGATAGGAACAAAAAAGTTAATTACTGTTCGCCGGCATTGTGCAATACGTCATTACTTTTATATGCCTGCTAATTATAGCTAAAACAATTGAGGAGATCTTAGCTAATTAGAACACTCCAGGGACCGCGGGCACATGCCAAGAATCACTTGGGCACTGTTAGAACGAGTCAAGAGAGTTGGCTTTGTTTCATATTGTCATGTAATTGAGACATCTGAAGAGAATAACAGGTTTTGGATAGCAAATGAGCGCTGCATAATTTTTGCCGGGTTCTTTTGTAGTGATGAATTTAATCAGATTACATTTATAACCGTAATTAATTTTATCAGCTGCTAACTAATGTTTCCAGGGCATCCTTGACAGACCACATTAGGAAGTACAACAATCTATGTGTTGTAGTATTCTTCTATACAGGCAAAGCAATAAAGCTCTTATGGGAGTTTTCCCACCCCTTTAAGTGCATGCCAAGAGATTTGTACTAAACCTGTGCAAGGTGTATATTTATTCTCTGTTCACGCTGTATATGCCCACTGCTAAGATCAAAGAAATTGGGTATGAATAGGCAAATGGAAATTACACTTCTCTGTAGAGTCAGAAGGATTTGGCGTGGATTTTAGCAAAGTGTCCGCAGCAAAAACAATGTTAGTTTTGAGTCATGTAAATCCTTTAAGGAGAACCTTTCACCTCCTAGGCTGGGGTCGCACATGGCATAAATGGCGCGGTTTGGCCTCAGCGGAAACGCCGCGGCAAAAACTGTGGCGTTTTACAGTCCTTGCAAAATGGATGGGATTCAAGTGAATGACCTGACCTATCTTCAGGTGGATTCTGCCTTGAAAAACCCATTGAAATCAATGGGAGGCGGAAAAAAAACGATAAATTTTTTGACGCGGTTTTTGCAAAAACCACATCAAAATCCGTGAGCGTTTTTTAATGGGAAGTTTCCAGGTCCATACATTCTGCTAGAGCAAAAAAACGCTGCAAAAACCGTGACAAAAAGCTCGATCAAGAATACGACAAAAAAACATTTCAAGTAAAAAAGTGTCAAAAAAGGGTTCCTAATTCCTGAAGCAGATTTTTTCAGCCTGCAAAAATCTCTGTGTGAACATACCCTAAGACCTTAGCCTTAATATCTGTTTTTGTAAATAATTGTGTGCCCCGTGAAATAACAATTCAGGGGCATCTTAACTCTGCATTGTGCCATTTGTGTTGTATCTCTAAGGCTTCATGCACACGAGTGTATTTTTATCCGCAATTGCAGGTCAACAATTGTGGATAAAAGTACAGACCCATATTTTTCAATGGGCCCATTCATACAGCCGTAGTTGTTGCGACTGTGTGTCTGGGCCTAATTGAAGAACCGCAAATTACAGAGCAGGTCCTATACCTGGCCGTATGTGCGCCACAATTGAATGTATGGGTCAGTGAAAACCTCGGATTACAGACAGATACCACTCTGTATCTTGCGTTTTTCACTGCTTTTCTTCTACGTTTTTCATTGTTGCCCCCCCCCCATACAGATGTAGCAATATTAACCCAAACTTCTGTAATTGGTTAAATTGCTGCAATGTGATATCTTATGACTTTTCATTATTTTTTGTTGTCTTCTTTGATAAGGTATCATGCTGCAGCAATTTAACCAATTGGTTTGGGTTAACACTGCTACATCTGTATGTCTGTTGGGAAACCGCAGCATTTTCACAGGTAACATTACCATGCTGTGTTTGGAATTCTGGAGCATAGTATTTTGGCCATCTAGTCACTAACCTAAAGAGTGTTTTTGGGATTAAAGGGAGTCTCTCACCTCCCCCAAGCATATTTAACTGTCACCACTGCATTATAGAGCACATTATAGGAATAAACAACATACCTTTGTTATGATGTCAGTTGTAGATGTGGAGAAAAATTTTGTTTGACGCAATATGCAAATGAGGCATTTGGTGCACTAGGGGCGGGCCTTCAGCTCCTGGAGCACTACTCTTGTTGCTCGGATCTTACCTCTCTCCTGCCTGAGATTTCTCGAAGTAGGATGGATGACGTCATAGTAGTGGGAGGAGGGGTCCAAGTTGCAAGAGCGGTGCTCCGGTAGTTGAAAGCCTGCCCCAAGTGCCTAATTTGCATATTGCTTAAAATGTATTTTTCTCCAAATGTATAAAGTGGCATACATAACAAAGCTATGCTGTTTATCACTGTAATGTGCTCTGTAATACATCGATTTATTTTGAAGTCAGAGACGGTGACTTTTTTCCCTCTCTGGCTCCGAGATCTAAGAAATTTAAATAAAGAGATTAAGATGGAAATATTTACTAAAATAGACAAGTCAGGAGAGGTGATAGGTCCGCTCTAATGGAAGTCAGAGCACAATGACTGATCAGATGCTTGACATTCCCCACTAGCCTGTATTGGGGTCTGTCGGGTTCTTTTGTGGCCTCCATATGTTGTCAAAAATAGGGAAGTGTGTTGTGCTATTCTTGTTGAGAAGTCTGGCAGAATCTTCTGAACATATCTGTCACCTATACAAACCATTAGTCACATCATAAAGACAGATTAACTTGCATGGTTTTGTTGTATGGACTTGGAAACAATTCACATTACCAGTGCTGTACACCTTGAGAATGCATCCTAAAATCATCTTTGTTTTCCTGTACTGCTACCCTCCAGGAAAATGAAACACTGCTAATATAGCATTATTTTCTCATTCGCCATGTCACTTAAAGGTTTATTTGTGACAAGGATTTTGGGTATTTGAGATCCTAGGTCTCCTAGATTTTGTAATCCTGTGGCAGAAAAAAATGTTAGACCCTGCCTAAAAATTTTCAATAAATATGAACATGGTCTAAAGTGTGTCATCTAAGTTTCTAATGGGCCATTCACATTATGTTTTTGCATCTGTTTAGCAAATATGTTGCAAAAAACAGATAAAAAGGGTTAGCAATCCATTTTGCATTGAGTCAGTGTTAAAGGGAGTCTGTCACCAGAACTTAGCATAAAAGCTCAGCCTTGCAGATAGATAGGTTAGAGTCACCTAATTCAAACACTGTTTTCCTCTTGTGAATCGCTGCCTATGTTGTCACAATTTCACAGTTTTTGTCCATAGGCAGATGAGCTCTTTGGTGCAATGACAACCCTTTTGCTTCTCCAAAGAGCTCATTTACATATTGCCAAAAAACGTGAAAAATACTTTGATTCAGGTAACCATAACCTATGTATATGCAGGTCTGGGTTGATATGCTTTTTCTGGTGACCATAACCTACCTATCTGCAGGGTTGGGTTGATATGCTGGGTTCTGGAGACCATAACCTACCTATCTGCAGGGCTGGGGTGATATGCTGGGTTCTGGTGACCATAACCTACCTATCTGCAGGGCTGGGTTGATATGCTGAGTTCTGGTGACCATAACCTACCTATCTGCAGGGCTGGGTTGATATGCTGGGTTCTGGTGACCATAACCTACCTATCTGCAGGGCTGGGTTGATATGCTGAGTTCTGGTGACCATAACCTACCTATCTGCAGGGCTGGGTTGATATGCTGAGTTCTGGTGACCATAACCTACCTATCTGCAGGGCTGGGTTGATATGCTGAGTTCTGGTGACCATAACCTACCTATCTGCAGGGCTGGGTTGATATGCTGGGTTCTGGTGACAGACTTCCTTTAAAATAATGGATGCAAATAGTTGGCCATCCATTTCTATCTATTTTGTTTTTCTTTTTTGGACACAAAAGCGTTTCAAAATACTATGCATTTGTTTCCTACGGAAAAAAAAAAACCAGAATGTATAGATACAAATTTCCATCTGCTTAGTTCTGTTTTGTTTTTGCATTTATTAAATGGATCCAAAAAACGTGATGCAAATTGCCCCTAAGCGGTCTATCGTTGCAATCTGCTCAGATTTCTCTTATGGCCTGTGATCCTCTATACGAAATCCATTGGAACGGTTTCTTTCACAGGTTCGTAAGTGTTTTCTAAGTACTTGTGACCTGCTCCTTGTACAGAGGGGTTATTATCATGAAGAATTAAGCCGTCATTGTGTTATTTAAGCCGTGTTGTTGTTTTACATTGATTCCCTACCAGTCTTTACCAGTTTCTCTTCCTTCCCCTAGATATTTGCTTGTGTCACATAATAAGATCTATTATTAAAATGCATAAAATACTGAGTTATTAAAGTGCCAACAAATAATAAAGTTTAGTATTTAAGTGCATGTAAAATAATTGCTTTGTAATCCCTCAGTCCCTCTCTCCTAGCATTATAATCATGATTGTCGATACATATCTTACTGTATTCAACTAGTCCCCATTGTATCCCTGATTAAAAGTAGTAATTAGAAGCTCAGCCGGCGCTCTTTATTCCTTTTCATTGCGAGCAAACGGAAATCATTGCCTTTTAAATACCCTTTATTTAATAAATGTATACTACTTGGGGGGGGGGGGGGCGGGGGGCAGTCAACTTTAGTATTAGGTGGTGCTAGTACGGCCTCATTTATAACTTCAACTACGGTGCTGGAGACTGTCCCTGTGGGACCTCTTCTACTTCACAAAACAGTTTTCTGAGGTACGTGCTTGTACTGGGGACTTTGGAGATGCAGAATAATATAAGAAATTAGAAGACAGGAGCATAGAAATGTAAATAGTTCGTATGTTATCCAGACAAAAGAAACTTCAGTTTCCAGACCACTTTTACTGTTTGTTTAGTGGAGAAAATAGCTATTCTAGTTCTTCACATCTGTTAAATGTCGCGGCTCCACTGATTCCAGCGCAGTTGGAATTTTCTCTCTAGCCCCCACCATTCCTGAGCAACAAGTGCAGTTAGTTTTGGTGCTTAATGTGTTATTTAAAGAGGACCTTTCATATCCTCGTGAACCTGTGGTTTTATATACTGAATGAAAGCCGACAGTGCGCTGAATTCCTGTTATGTGCCCCAGACTGGGGATAGCAGTGCCGTTAGTTTCAGCACCGATCTCTGCCCACCGTCAGAAGGGCGTTCCTGACAGTCTAGCTGGGCTGTCAGGAACGCTCCCTCTGACAGTACAGGGCTATGGATGAGTACAGTCGGGGGGGCATTCCTTACAGCCCAGCTAGACTGTCAGGAACGCCCTTTTGACAGTGGGCAGAGATTGGTGTCGAAACTAACGGCACCGATATCTCCAGCCCCAGGGCACATAACGGGAAAGCTGACAGTGTGCTGACTTCAGCGCACTGTCGGCTTTCTAGCGGTATATAAAACTGCAGGTGCATGAGGACATGAAAGGTCCTCTTTAAGCTCTGTAATGTCAGAAGGGCAGTGTCAGGCAGGGGGTGTGATTCAGAGCTCCAATCAGAGGCAGCTGGTGTCAGAGCTCAGATTCTCACCCCTTGCCTGCTCCTGCCTGTCACGGCCCTCCTGGCAGTACAGAATCTAAATAGCATATTAGGCACCACAACTAACAGCACTGATTTCCCGGGAATGGTGGGGGCTAGAGAAAAAAATTCAAAATGTGCCAGAATCAGTGTGTGTGTGTGTGTGGGGGGGGGGGGTTTAGTTGGTTTGTCTATTAATTGATGTAAACAGCTGGACTTGTTGGAGGTGGTGGAAGGTACTGAGACCTATTTACAGGAAAGGCCATTGGTATCTGATCATTTGGGGTCCAACACCAAAGCCGCAGACCAATTATCTCCCAGAGCTGAAAACTACTATGGCGATGGATGGTGCTGGAAGCTCCTCTGCTTCTTGCTTCTATTCAAGTAATAGGTGCGGAGCATCAGCCCCATCCACTCTATAGTGGTGTTGCTGGGTTACTGCAGTTCTGTGCCTATTACCGGATATTTTTTACAGAGTGTGTTATACCACCATCATAGCACTGTTAAGGACTAGGGGGGATGTAAACCACTCGTTGGAGACCACTGACTTTGACTACTGGTTAGAGATGCATCTTGATGCCGCATTATTTAACTATTTCTACCCCACTGTCTGAGACAGTATTTCCGGATGTACCATATGTGTTTTCTGATGCTGCCAGAATGACACCGCCTGACGTCCGCTGGGTAGCTCGAGCCTAACATTTATAACATTTATAAACCACATTTCTAAACAGTATCTTTGAAACATATTCTTCCTGTAAAAGTGTATGCCTATGAAATTCAAGCCCGTGCTACTATGCAGCCAGCTATAAGCGTGTCTCGCTTTCATTCTGTTCTGCCAAATTGAGCTTAAATTAAAAGTGGGGACATCAGCAATGTTTGCGGCAGACACATCCCCAGTTATCTCCCGAATTAAAATAAATAGGCTTCAAAGAGCCACAAATATTTAGAGCTCTTTCCATCTCTGTTTAATTTGAGTTAATCCCCCCTTTAGCCAGAACCCTGTGAATAGTTCCTCTGTGTCAGTTTTCTTATGCACTTAAAACCATAGCAGTCATATACTCTCTCCGTTTTCCCTTTTCCATGAAATATAATTGCCTAAGCATTTTAGTATAGCTCAGATTTCCCAGTCTCTTGGTCATCTCAGTTATTCTCCTACGCACGTAATTAGACATACAGCTTCAATTAACAGTAATGGCAGACATGATGGCGAGCCGCGCACAAATAACACACAAAGTATTAACTTTACTTACAACAAAAAGTCATTTCAAATGGGATTTTAGCCAGAATCTGGTCAGTGTTGGACTCGCCGCGCAGAGACACTGCAGTGTAACACGCATTTCAGCATGTCATTTTTTTTACTATATCGTCCACATGAGCAATAGGTTTTAATAACTTATAAGGGTCTGTCCCAGCTGACAAAATCTTTTTTTTAACTCTACTATTCCAGTGATCAGCCATGTGTCCGGCTACTCTAACCACAAACCAGCGGGGAGAATGTATACAGCCTCAATTCACATGAAAGGAACACTAAACCTAGAAGTGAATGCAATAGTAAAGCAGAAATATACAGTAGTTGTCAGTCTGTGGCGTCTTCTGCATGATCCTGACCAAAGCTGTCTTGTAGGAATCTCGCAGAGATAACAGGGGCTAAGGTCCCACGTAGCAGAAAGCGGGAAAAACGTTTTTCCTCCCTTATTAAATCTGCAAGGGTAAATGCTCGCAATTCCTCAGCTACAATTAACATGCCACATTTTTCAAAAACGCACGTTTTTTTGAAAACACAACTTTTCCACAGCTTTCAGCTTTTTTTCCTCCCACAGTGTATGGATGAGATTACCTAAAATGTCATTCACTTTGCTGGTACTGTAAAATGCAGTTTTTTTTGCATTGTAGCAGGCAAAAATGCATTGTTTCCACAATATGAGGCCCTAGTCTAAGGCCCCACGTTTCGGAAATGCAGCTTTTTTTTATGGCAGATTTTGTTGCCGTTTTTTGAGCCAAAGCCAAGAATGGCTACAAAAGAAATGGGGAATATTTAGGAAGCTGTTATGCTCCTACCTTTTCCTCAGTCCACTCCTGGCTTTGGTTCAAAAAACCTCAGCAAAATCTGCAACAAAAAAAGCTGTGGGGCTTTAGCCTAAAGGGTTTTCCAGGGTAACCGACTAATATACCAGAAGTGACATCACTGATATCCAACATTTAACCACTGAAGCCAGACATTGGTTACAGAGTTCAGTTGACCCTCTGTACTTTCAGACTGGGCAGTCAGTGGAAAGAGAGGAGCGGGGACTCGCTGCCCAAACGGAGGACCTGGGGAATTTTGGTCAGTAAAGTCTATGGGTCTGTGAAAATCTTGGACAGAACATGGGTGCCATCTGTGTGCTGTTCATTTTTTCATGGACCCACAGACATTGGACAGTATAGGAAATCTAAAAAAAATGTTGATCCATTTTTATAGACATTAAAAAATGGAATAAGCATGGGCAGCACATTGCCCGAAAATTAGCAGGATCGTGGGCTGGCAGATATGTGAATAAGGCCTGACTGAGGAGCAGGGTTTGGTCAAGGGGGTGGGTGGGACTTTGTTAATCTTTTTGTTTGCCTGTTTGAGGGCATCACCTCCTGATCTGGCCAGTTGTCTTACAACCAGTAACAGTGAGGAACAAGGGGGGCATGACTGAGCTCCTGGGACACATAGAAAATACTTTTTTATATATTTTTTAAATTTTAATTGTAATATGGGATAAAATAGGGTTAAACGAAAGGAGGAGGGAGCATTTTCACGTTTAGTGATTTTTTAATAGATCATCACCATGCTGAGTCTGCCGGACCCCACTCACACACACACTCACACACACACTCACACACACACACACACACACACACACACACACACACACACACACACACACACACACACACCACACACTATTTATTACATCTACCTGCTCTGGCTCATAGAGTATAGAACCAAGATGGAGGAATGGTTTTCACCAACCTAACAGTACAATGTAAAATACAAAGCTAGTCAATACCTCCTAAGAAAGTTCTAATCTCTAGTAAAAAAAAAAAACTCTGCTGTTTCTGACAAGGGAAAAAAAAGGTCCTGTATCCAGTGCTGTTTTTTCCTGTCTAAATGATGGACACGTCGGCTAAACTTGACGGTCCCTATTATCAGTAAATAGGGTCTGTAGGGCGCTGCTGGTGTCCGTCATATGCCAGATCTTGCAGAACATTGTGGCTTCCATTATAAACAGTAGTCGCAATGCAGATGTGGGGAGAGCCCAAAGCTGGTTCATACCTATCCTGAGTGATTTTTATAGAGTCTCTTGGTTTACATGTGTAATGAAGAGCAGGGACTCTGCTGAATGAGCTTGCCTTGTAACACAATTTGATCAGTAAATATGTAATGAATTACGATATTCGGTGTTCCATCTTGGTGCCCACATGATACTGCTATGTCTTTGTGATAACTTTGGGACTTCTGTCTTTACTTGCTCTACAGATAACTTTCCCAGTATAGATCTGTGCCTACCTACAGATCACGTAGTCTAGAAAGATATAATGAATTCTAACTAGGCCATACTATATCATACATAATGGAAGTAAAGTCGTGAACCTGAGCGGTATTATAGGAACGCCACCTTGTACTGTCAGATGGTGCCTGGTCTTTCTTCAGTACTTGTCTCCAGGTTTCCGTCTTTTCTCTCTTCCCCTTGTTACATGTGCTATCAGGAACAATGGCTTTCTTTTCCGCGTTATTCGTAGAAATGTTCTCTTATGCAAAGGGAACAATGTTTGAAGACGATGTATTTTTCAGTGTTTATGTTAAAGAACTCACTTTTGGCAGAAGCTTTTAAAGGGTCTTTTCATGTGTACAAAGGCATTTATGAGAAGTGTCTTTCAGCCAAGGTGGTGTCACTTGCATCATTAAGCAGCCTGCCCATCTAAGGCCATAGTCAGGCTGACAGCTATGTGCATGTGCCTTAAAAGTTTGACTACAACCTTATAGCTTCTTATCATGCATGTCCAACATATGGGCTCTGCCGCCTGGAGACAGAGGAGAGCAAACGCTAATATCAAGTGCACTTGTATTGTTTACCCGGAGCAGACATTTCTTGTTCTATGGATTTGTATAATCTTATAAGCAAATCTACGTATTTGACATTTAAATGCCTCCAGAAGAATTGTGTTCGAACACATTTATAATGAAAGAAACAAGGAAAGTATAGTTACTTTACAGAAGGCTGTTCAGCTGAGATATGGTGATTATCCTGCAATTTAGCTGCAGGTTCTTTACAATGCCTCCTCCAATGATGGCAATGATGTCTTCGGAAAGTTTCTCTTAATAGAAATGTGTCTGGTTTATTTTTCAGCTATTTATAGGACATGCAACACACTGAAACTCAATTCAGTAAGCCTGGTCATTTTCAGGTTTTTTTTGTGACCTTTATTTGCTTTGCACTTGTGATGGTTGGTATTGAGGGTCCATATAGGGCATAGGTACGGTGGATTTTTGTCGTAGAGTTGTTGAAAATCTGCGTCACTTACAATAGCAGCAAAATGGATGAGGTGTCATTAAAGGCTGTATTAGGCTACATTCACACTAACATTATTAATGTCCGTCGCTGTCTTCCATCATAGGATGACATCAACGGTAGCAGAGTTATGCTCTATTCAGATCACATTTTTCAAATCTGTTTAACGGATGCGAAAAAGTGGATGCAAAAAAATGGATGGCCACCCGTTTACGTAGACATCGGTTGCTGTCCATTTTTGGTATGATATTACTACGTTTTTGTGTCCTTTAGATAAGAAAAAACAGACAGCAACAAATCCGTTTTTTTAACATTGATGTCTATGTAAATGGAAGAGAACAAACTTTGTAATATATTTTATTAAAGAAAAGTGCCCGAGTCTTCACTTATTTGCCTCCTTCTGCCACTGATCAAATTTATACAATAGATGTCTATGGAGAAGGGAGGGTGGAGAAATGGGAGAGATCCTCAAAGCAGAATCTCATTCACTCTGCAGGTACTGTAAAACACAGCATTTTTTTTCGACAGAAGACAAAAACGCTGCATCCCGCAACATGATGCCTTAACTATAATTTTTTTAAAGGGATGTTCCAGCTTCTACTTTTAACCCCTCCAGATGCATAAAATAACAAACTCAGTATACTGAGCTCTCTGTTCAGCTGGGGATCAAGTGGAGAGTCTCTGTTCAGGTCTTACATAGTTACATACTAGATGAGGTTGGATGAAGACACTGGTCCATCATGTCCAACCTATAAACCTACAGTGTTGATCCAGAGGAAGGCAAAAAAACCCATGAGGCTTATGCCAATTGCCCCATGTCAGGGGGAAAAATTCCTTCCCGACTTCAATCTGGCAATCAGTACAAAACTCTGGATCAACTTGTCCTTAACAAAATTTAGAAATCATAACCCGTAATATTGTTCTGTTTGAGAAAGTCACCCAGGCCCTCTTTGAACTTGTTCAATGAATCCACCATCACCACTTCCTGGGGCAGAGAGTTCCATAGCCTCGCTGTTCTTACAGTAAAGAATCCTCTTCTATGTTGCTGGTGACATCCTCTGTGTCTCTCCTCCAGACGTAGAGGATGTCCCCTTGTCACTGTCACTGGCCTAGGAGTAAAAAGATCATTAGAAAGTTCTTTGTGCTGTCCCTTCTTGTATTTGTACATTGTTATTAGATCTCCCCGTAGACGTCTTTTTTCTAAACTAAATAACCCCAAGTTTATCAATCTATCGTTGTACTCCAGTCCACCCAACATAGCCATACGTTGAACCTGTGGCTGACGCTGCTGATGTTCTGTTCAATCGGATCATCATCGCTGGTTGGCAGACATGCTCACGTAAAAAGCTGAAATACCCCTGAAAAAGACTTTTTTTTTTTGTTAACCTCTAATCCTATACCACACTCTTTACGGTTTTTCTTACTTTTTTGTATTTTTCACATTCCTATTACACAATCCTAGGACTATTATGGAGCTGGCTATTCTGTAGTATCTGCGGCAGTGAGCGTTCTCTGTAGAGTACAGCATGTCTACGCTGCGGTATAATGGCTTTTTACCATTGTAATTTATCTGCTACATCAGAATATTCTATATACTGTGCATAAAGTTATTTACTGGAACGTGTGCCATCTTATCACGATGGTTGGTTAATTTACCTCATCAGCAACTACTAGAAGCTATTTCACTGGTCTGAAGGTGTTTTTCATAAAATATTAGTGAATTGCACATACAGCAATGGCCTAATATACTGCTATTAAGGGAGTTCATTCTGCTGGAATCCAGAGGTATCTGTCAGTACAGCAGGTATTGCCCTTACATCTTGTCGGCTATACATATCTGTTTTAGCCAATCTAGTGTGCAAATAGGACATAAAACAGCCAATAATGTGAAAACTTCTGAGCCTCTTTTTTTAACCCCGCATGGGAATCTTATAGGTGTTCCGCTGCTCTGTCTGAGAACAGAATATGATCGAGGCAGAGAAGCCAAGGTGTGTGTTTGGCAGCCTTATGATAGGCCATCAGTGTTGGGGTTCAACATCAGATCTGGATGCCTGTTAGTAGTGGCTGATCTGGACATTGTCCTGTTCATACAGCTTCAGAGTAGATGCTGAGACTCCCATCAGTCTAATATTGAAGGCCTATTCTATAAGCTGGCTAAAAACTTTTAATAGCTGGTTATCATAGACCTTAAAGGGGATGTTGGGAGGGGAGGGGGTGTAAAATAAAAAAGACGTGATGCACAACTATTCCCAGCCCTCCATTGGCATGTCTTCTCTTCCTTCCAGTGCCTGAACTGGTGACTGCTGCGGCCAGTCACTGACCCAAGTAGTCATATGTTGAGTACTGGTGATGTCACTACTGCTACATCACTGGTATCCAACAAGCAACCAGTGACGTAAGTGAATGGGCATAAAAGTCACTTGAGCCACTTCACTTCCACCCCAGTGAGTTTAGACACTGGAGAGAACAGAGAGGACTGGGTTTTTGGTGAGTATCTTTTTTATTTTATCCCAGCCAAGCCCCTCTAGTTTACCATGTATTCTGGGAGCCCCTTTAATATCATGTTCATCCCAGTGACCTATCCAATGCGCACTGGAAGCTGCTACAGTGGACGGGGAGCAGAAGCAGTTTGCTCTCTTTGAAGCAGTAGGAGTGGCGGTGCAATGTCCTGGGGCCACCACGATAGAGTGGATGGGGCTGCAGCTCCACGCCTACTGAATAGGAGCAGCCTGTACACGTTCTTCATCCAGTGCTGTAGCTTCTGGCTCCCGGAGACACCCGAATCAGAGGATCTGTGCGGGGTCCTGTTGTCAGACCCACACGCAGCATATACGGATGACCTATTCCATGTCCTGTCTTATGATTTGCGGTTCTCTTAGGTAGTGTTGGCCAGATCTTACATGAGTTGTAGCAGCAGTGCAGATCAGCTGGAGGTTAGCTGATTTCTTCCTTACCATAACAGCCAGCATTCATTCCTGATGTTTCATCATACTATATACATTACACTGTAATCACGTATGCCATGAGCCTAGCTATGTTACTTAAGGGGCAGATTTTAAGCATACTTGGAAATCCCAGTCGTCAAAATTCATTTCATCAATTAGAGTCCTCCCGGGAATTCTGGCATTGCCTTGCCTGAGCATCATTAAGTTCCCATCTATGGGGTAGACCTTATGTAAAGGAACAATCAGATGATTGTGTTAATTTGAGAACTTGATTAAGACAGAAGAAATTAGAAACATCCACAGCAAAGCAAAATCTGGGCACATTTCCCAACATAACTCTCGCAATGCTCAGGGGCAGCGCTGCCGCGATTGTTACAAGGTTTCTATTCATAACACACTGTAGCAGGCCCGGGTGATGACAGTCTTTTTTATTTCTTCATTAAGTATTATGAAGGTCTCATTTAAAAAAAAAAAAAACCTTCTTAATGTAAGGAGCGACAGTAGCTATTTTCAGGACCGAGAACAGTCTTTTTATGAGACGTCTTAAGGGAAAAGCTAGAGTGATGGAGTCACAGTTGTATTAAAATTCCCTCCAGTAAGGGCTTGTATAAATATGACTTATTTTGTAAGATTTTGTTCTAATTTGGTTACACTCACATCTCTGCTGTGGTTCTCTTTTTGAGGGATTCATCACAAAAAAGTGAGTCCTAGCAAAAACAAGTGGGTAGATGGATAAAAACGGATTACCTTCCATTTGTATCTGTCTGCAATTGACTGGTTCATATCTGTCCAGAATCCAAAAATCACACCTAAATTTAAAGGGATTTTCCACACTAAAGATATTGATGATCTGTCCAAAGGATAGGTTATCAATATCAGATTGGTTGGGGTCTGCCACCCGGGACCGCGACTGATCAGGTGTTCTCAGCAGCTGATACACAGAGAATGGAGCAGGAAGCCAACAGCGCTGTTTTCTGTGTAGTGGCCAAATCAGGTTACTCTAAATCAGTCCCCACTGACTTGGATGGGAGATAAGCTGCTCCTATCCAAGTCAGTGGGGACTGATCTGCAGTAACTTGATTTGGCCAGTACATAGAGAACGGCGCTGTCTGCTTCCTGCTCCATTCTCTGTGTATCAGCTGCTAAGAACACCTGATTGGTGGGGCCCCATGTTTCGGACCCCACCAATGTTATATTGGTGACTTATCCTTTGGACGGGTCAGGGTTTTTTTAATCCCTTTAAGGTTTAAAAAAAAAAAAAAAAGGAAGATTTTTTTATATCTAAGCCTAGTTCATGGAAAACTAAATCAAAGTCTGTGCTATGCGAATCTGATTTTCTATCTATTAATGATATTTCCAGATTTTCAAGTGGAAATGCCCTTTAGGCTTATGTGCTAATGTGCTTTAGGTGGCTAATCATTATTGTGTAATTCAGTAGGCTGCAAACAATGGTTCTGTAGCCGAGAGACTACAAATCCCAGTAGAACTTCTGCCATGCATGCAGAGATTTATAGCATTCTGTGTTATTAAAAATTTGTCCAGCCATATATAAAATGTCATGGCTCCCCTGCAGACGTCTGTTCACCTGATGATGACATGCACACATGGCACGTGTCTGCCGCAGCACTGATGTGTCGACATCAGTGTGGTCATTGCTGCCCCCGAAACCTCATCATGAGAACTGGGTGATCAGAGACCTGGGCAGGGTCAGCAGGGGAGCAGCAGAGGACTGGTACTTTTTGATGTTTTTGTAGCACTGTATAAAGGATATTAGATGTGGACAGAGATCCTCATTTACCAGAATCATTTACGAGACACATTTGTTCTATACTATAGGAGCCAGTCTGATCTTAGCCTTGATTTCAGAATTCTAAAAAAAAGTTGACTTTCCACTGTTTCATGAAATGACCACACTTTTATTAGAAAATATCGGGATGGGATGCTGTCATAGAAATGGCGGTAATTTGGTATGTTTTTTTTTTTCTTTTCCAACATTTACTACTATAGATTGCAAACAAAAAGGAAATAATTCAGAGCCTGGAAGCTGAAGTATTGATTCTTCAACGGCAGTATAAGGAAAAGAGTGACCAGGTAGAAACCTTTGAGCACCTGATTGACCAGTTAACCGGAGAGCTGAATTCCTCTAAGGACCATATTAAATTGAACAAAGAGCGGTGCCAGCAGTATGAGCAGCAGGTAGAAACCTTGAAAGAAAAGATTGATCTCCTCCAAAAGCAGGTACAGAACCTTGTTACATGCATCAAAATGCCCTTATTATTGTTGTTACTCTTTTCACCTTTTTCTTCTTTAAAACCTCTTTTTAATGTACTAATGTGTGTCGCTTTTTATAAGTTTGGGGCCACATGGTGAGTCGTGGTAAAAAAGCCTAGATGGCATCTTGTGATAATGCAAAATACGTTGTTTTATATAATTTCTGATATATTAGACTATTGCATAAATAATTGCTTAAGGCCAGGGCCCCACATTGCCAAAACGCAGCATTTTACAGTACCTGCAAAGTGGATGGGATTCTGGCTAGTCCCATCCACACATTACAGAAACAAATCCGCAGCGGAAAGCTGTGTTTTGAAAATCTCAGCATGTCAATTATACTTGCGGAAATGCTGGTGTTTTCCATATAGGTGTAATAGGGGCAGAAAGTCTGCAGAAGAAAACTCTGCGGACTTTCTCTGAAAAATGTGGGGCCTTAGCCTAAAGGGTTTTTCCGGACCCAATTCAACTTTTCATAGTGATGACTTATCCATCTGTCAGGATCCAACACCTGGCCCCTGCACAGATCATCTGCTCTAGCAACCTCTGCGTTCTGTAATTTGCTAGTGGAATAATGGCGCGTACAGCACCCTCCTCATCAAGTAATAGAAGTGGCACTGCAATTCCCTGGACGCACCACTATACTGAGAACAGGAGCGGAGCTTCACGTGCCACCCGTGCAATAGCAGCTTCTGGCATCTGGAGGCTGCTAGAACAGCTGATCTGTGTGTGGGTCTAGATGCCACACCCGACAGATCACATACTGGTGACTTATCTTATGGATACATCATCTGTAGGAAAGTTAGATTTGGGGCTAGGAAACCCTTTTTAATGCATACTTTAAGGCACCTACTTTCATAGTGGAAATTTTCTGATCCCCCACCATTGCTAAGTGGATTTTTTTTTCAGAGCTGTTCGGCTGGGTTCTACTCTTACTAGGCATCAGTTTCTTGTAGAACACAATGTCTGAAGAAGAGAGCTAGTACTCTCGAAAGCTTACCATCAAATATACTCAGTTAGCCTCTAAAAGGTATCGCCTGATTTCTTCACTTTTCCACTACTTTCTATGGCTAACACAGTACAACATTATACTACTAGGCATCCCAAATATCTTTTTCAGCTGGATTTCTGACACAGGTAGTTCTAGTTGTAGTACTAGAAAATATAAAGAGTTTTCCAGGCCAAAAATATTGCAAAGATCATCTTTTTATGGATATGCAAATCAACTAGCAAGTGCTCTGGAGGTGGGGACTGATTTGCCAGACATGAATACTGACATCATGGTGCAGACACCCACTATTTCTAGTTCACTATTTCGAACAGTATGTCCACCAATGGCAGCTGATCTACAGTAACCTGGTTTGACCAGTAAAAGAGCTGTCTACTTCCTGCTCCATTCTTTGTGTAACAGTTACTGAGAACAGCTGATCAGTAGGGGTACTGGGTGTCGGACCCTGACCAATCTGATATTGATGACTCATCTTTAGAATCCTCAATATTTTTAGCCTGGAAGATTCCTTTAAACAGGTCGTCACACTTAAAGAGTCTGTCAGGTCTAAAATGCCTCCCAGATTAATAATAGTGCTGTGTAGGGGCCATTAATAAGAGCAGAAACCTACCAGATACTGATGAAGCAATATAGAGAAAAGTGGCTTTTTATGGACACGCAAATCAGTGAGCAAGCGCTTCGAGGGCAAGCCAGAGCTGCCTACAGACAGCTGCAAGTCCTCCACCTCTCCTCTGAAATCTCTGCATTACTTTAGCGCTTTGTGGCCACAAAGATATGTTTCTGCTTCTAAGAAGACCCCTGCATGACACAGTACGTGGCTTAGGAGGCATTTTTGGTCCTGACAGATTCCCTTTAAGCATTTCCAGCAAGCAGGGATTATTCCCCTCTCAATGATTATATTCAGACTTGTTGCTGAAGCTAAGTGAAGTGTTTTACCCAATACACTGCTTTATCTATCTTGCTCTGTTTGCCTGATACAGCTACATTTCTCAACTCATTGTTGACAGCTGGTTGTCTAGGTTACAGTCCTGCTCACAGGTCGGGATGATAACTCCTGGCCATCTATATTCTCTTCTCTCCTTCTCACTGCAGACGGTTTTCACTTTGTAAGCACTGATAAGGGCTAGATAAGTTTCTTTAGCAGTGTCTCTGTTATCTGTGTATGTAAATCCAGAGATAACCGTGTCCTGTACAACAAGCAGGAGCTGGCGTGGGCAAAAAACCAAGAAGTGGAGGGGAGAGGAGACAGGAGGGTGGCTGAGTCCCATATAGTAGAATTGTGCCACTGAGACATATGTACACACTCTGCTCTATACTCTATCAGAGGTGACATTACTTTGGTTATCTTTTGTTTCACAGAGTAGAATTTTCTTATTTTCTTTCTTTCAGATCTCGAAGAGCCAAAATGAAATAAATAACATTTCTTGTAAATCAGAGAAGTACAAGGCAGCTCACAGCCACTCCAATGAAGATTATGAAACACAGTCTTTACAACTACAGGAGTGCCAAAAAGTGAGCATTATCTTTATATATAGATCAGGGACACATTACCCACAGCGAGCTCTATTCTATATGCTTTTTCTTGGCTGTAAAAATCATTTGCTATTTAAAGGCGGTGACATTGAAAGTTGCATCTCGTAGCATAACCTGTGTGAGCCGATTCTGCTGTCAGATTACTCATTGTGTTTTGGGGACAAGTAAGATAACGTCACAACACATTGGGGCAGATTTATTGTGCCTTGTATGCCAGTTTTCTGTCATACTAGGCATGAAAAAGGCTGTAATTCTTGTGCAAATCAGGTTTTATGCTCAAAAATGTGTGTCTTTTTTTCTGTTTTGTGTTGCCCTCGCCGCTTTCCTGGAAGGGGGTATGGTGTGGCCCCATCAGATTTATAAATGATACCGAGAATCGATGCCAACTTCAAGGCAGTGTAGATTTCATTGCCAGAGCATAGCCTGGCAGGGGGTACACCCAATATATGAGGGGGCTTGTGCCTACTCATAAATGAGGAGCACCCTCCACCATAGCAGGGAATATGAAGACTGACGTTGAAAATGCCCTGATCTGCTTATTGATGTACCTCATTTGTAAATTATGGGTAAATATATGGTGCTGACCCGCCTCCAATTGCTGCTGTAACAGTCTCTGCTCCTCTTACAGCTTTCTAAAAGTGAAATCTATATCAGGCTATATTCACACGATAGAACCCTGCTCTTGGCTGTGAAAAAAAAGTACTTTTTTCACCACCCAGTGCAAACCCGAGGGTACTCCGAATTCATGGATTTTTTTCACCCTTTAAATGTGGTGTAAACTTTGTCTCATTGAGAACCACGTCCACTTTTTTTTAAGTGAATGTGAAGATTGTAGTGACTCAGATCAGTACTTTTCCCCATTACAGTCCATAAGCTGTGTGTGTGGGACAGAGATAAACGGCTTGTCAGGTTAGGACTTATTGCAAATCAGATTCCTGACAATGAGCCGATCACAGGAGAGCTGTTATGTCAGTAAATCTTAATTTATACACTTTGTGATGTCTATTGACGTTATTGACCCATCCTCATAATTCATGAATGGGTCAGGTGTTCCAGAGGGAAAGGGGGATGATCCCCTTTTATTATGACCCCTTCTAGTCCATATTACTTATATAAGTTATCAATGGGAGTTGTCGGATGTAGAGAGCTCCTTTCAAAGAGATGGATGTGGTCACAAAGCCCAACAATTGTAATAACAGTCTGTGGGGTTTGTGTCTAAGAAGTATAAGGAGAACATACAAACTTCATGCGCAGTGTTACCCCTTGTTAGGCCCAAGACCCCAGTGATGCAGGGCAGCAGTGCTAACCACTGAGCTGCCTTAGTGAACTATTCTCGAATAAGGATGATGAACACTTGCTGGCTATATTCTGTGAAATGCTCTTCGTATACTGTAACAACTGTTGTGTCCGAACTTCATGACTTATTGTAACTTGTGCACTCTATAGGCAATAGAGGACTTAAAAAAGCAAGTCTGTGAAAAGACAGCAAAGGCCGAGGAGTGTCAGCAAGTTATTGAACGTCAGAATGCTGAAGCTGGAAAAGCACTTGAGCAGCAGAGGAAGTATGCTCATGAAACCGAGGAGCTAGAGAAGACTTTGCGTTCCCTCCATCTAGAAATCCTGACAGGCCAGCAGAAGCACAAGGCCGAACTTGGTCGGCTAGAGCAGACTGTAGCCCGTCTGGAAGGGGAACTGAAGGAATCCAAGGAAGTGTGCGTGCAGAAAGACCAGGTATTTATTAAGCCCATACTGCATTATCTATGACCTGCATGTGTTATAATGGAGTGTAAAAGGGTTTTCTGGGACTATGATATTGTTGGCCCCTTCCTCATATTCATGGCCATGCTGCAGTTCAATTTCATTTAAATGAATGGGGCTGAGCTGCAATACCAAGCATAGCCACTATACACTGTATGGCAATGTGCTTGGTATGTATAGAAGAGGCCACAGCAATCAGAATTATAGTCCTGGATAATCTTTAAAGTGCCTTCTCTGACGCCCTCACTAATGTCAGCTGTGATAGTTCTGTGTTACTGCTACTATTTGCTCATACAGTGGCTTGCAAAAGTATTCATACCCCTTGAACTTTTTCACATTTTGTCACCTTACAACCACAAACTTAAATGTATTTTATTGAGATTTTAAGTGACAGACCAGCATGAAGTAGCACATAATTGTGAAGCGGAACAAAAATGATACATGGTTTTCAAAATGTTAATCAAATAAAAATCTGAAAAGTGTGACGTGCAAAAGTATTAACCCCCCTGTACTGTGATGCGCCTAAATAAAATCCAGTGTGCAAAATTGCCTTCAGAAGTCTCTTAATTAGTTAATAGAGTCCAGCTGTGTATAATTTAGTCTCAGTATAAATACACCTGTTCTGTGGAGGCCTCAGTGGTTTGTTAGAGAACACTAGTGAACAAACAGCATCATGAAGACCAAGGAACTCACCAGACAGGTCAGAGATAAAGTTGTGGAGAAGTTTAAAGCAGGGTTAGGTCATAAAAACATATCCCAAGCTTTGAGCATCCCAAGGAGCACTGTCCAATCCATCATCCAAAAATGGAAAAAGTATTCTGCAACTGCAAACCTACCAAGACATGGCCGTCCACCTAAACTGACAGATCGAGCAAGGAGAGCACTGGTCAGAGAAGCAGCCGAGAGGCCCATGGTCACTCTGGAGGAGCTGCAGAAATCCACAGCTCAGGTGGGAGAATCTGTCCACAGGACAACTATAAGTCGTGCACTCTACAAATCAGGCCTTTATGGAAGAGCGGCAAGAAGAAAATCATTGTTGAAAGAAAGACATAAGAAGTGCCGTTTGTAGTTTGCCACAAGCCATATAGGGGACACAGCAAACGTGGAAGAAGGTGCTCTGGTCAGATGAGACCAAAGTTAAACTTTTTGGCCTAAATGCAAAGCGCTAAGGCTAAGTGTGGTGGAAAAGTAACACTGCTCATCACTCTGAACACACCATCCGCACTGTGAAACGTGGTGGCAGCATCATGCTGGGGGGAGGGTTTTCTTCAGTAGGGACAGGGAAGCTGGTCAGAGTTGATGGGGAGATGGATGGAGCTAAATACAGGGCAATCCTGGAGAAAATATGTTGGAGGCTGCAAAAGACTTGAGACTGGGAAGGAGATTCACCTTCCAGCAAGAGAATGACCCTAAACATACAGCCAGAGCTACAGTGGAATGGTTTAGATCAAAGAATATTCATGTGTTAGAAAGGCCCAGTCAAAGTCCAGACCTAAATCCCATTGTGCATCTGTGACAAGACATGAAAATTGCTGTTCACAGACGCTCTCCATCCAATCTGGCTGAGCCTGAGCTATTTTGCAAAGAAGAATGGGCAAAAATCTCAGTCTCTAGATGTGCAAAGCTGATAGAGAGATAGCCCAAAAGACTTGCAGCTGAAATTGCAGTGAAAGGTGGCTCTACAATGTATCGATATAGGGGGGCTGAATACTTTTGTACATCACAATTTTCAGATTTTTATTTCATTGAAATTTTGAAAACCATGTATCATTTTCCTTCTACTTCACAATTATCTGTTACTTTGTGTTGGTCTATCACTTAAAATCTCAATAAAGTACATTTAAGTTTGTGGTTGTAAGGTGACAAAATGTGAAAAAAATTCAAAGGGTATGAATATTTTTGCAAGCTGTATATATATATGGGTTTGTTGTATTAGGACAGTAGCTTCAAAGGGAGACTCTCAGCAGTTTAGACTACACCAAGCAAGCTTGCTCAGGAAAAAGACATTTCAATCTGTGATGGCTCTAATGCCAAGTGTCTTTTGGCAATTCCTAAGGGCCCATGCACATGACATAGTGTACTTCCGAGTTGGGGGCCGAGTTTATTATGGAATGCATCCGAGTGTCATCCGAGTGCATTCATGTCTATGGGGCTTCCGGATCCATTCCATTCAGATAACACGGATGATTATAGAGCAGGTCCTTTTCTGCTCCGTTTTCGGAACGGAATGGATGATTATAGAGCAGGTCCTTTTATAGAGCAGGTCCTATTCTGTTCCATGTTATCGGAATGGAATGGATCCAGAAGCTCCATAGACGTGAATGCGTTTCAGAATGAACTCAGATGTCACTCTGAGTGTCATCCGATGGCATTCTGTGATAGACGGTCGTGTGCATGAGCCTTGGCATTGCAGTGCGTGACCAATTTAAACTTTTTTCCCTCAGTCATAATCCTACTTTAAAAAGAAAAAAAAAAGCCTTGATATGCCTGTATGAAATCGCAGGCATGTAAAGGTATAATTAAGGCGCAGTATACACGAGGTTGTTCGGCATTTATAGACTTCACATCCTAGTCCTTGCAGTCTGTAATCTGCTGACGGGTTCACAGGACAAGGGATATTCAGTTGTATACAGTCCTACCTGTATCATTACAGAGCACAAGTGCTGTTATAGGGATGAATTCCTATTCATTCTCCTACAATTTACATTAATGATTCTTTATCATTGTCATAGAATATGGTCTTACATAAAAAAGAGCAGAAGCTTGTATTTGTGACAGCTAGTTTGCACAGGAATTGTATTTAGTCAGGGTTCACATGGTGCTCAAGCTGTGGATTTAAAAAGTTATGTTTAAGCTGCAGGCATATGCTCAGGGGATGGTGGTAAAGTGGATGGAGGCAAAAGGTGATTCACTTAGTTCTTATTCGTGTGTCACTCCCAGAATCTCTGGCTTCAACTCTGTGCTGCTAAAACTTAGAGAAGGGAATTGTATTTGTAAGTGGTTTCCGTGAAATTTCTCTCAGTGCTACCTGTCTACTTTTTTTTTTTTTTTTTTGTCCCTGCTCAGAATAACCATAAATACAGAAAAATGGGTCATAACAAATGTAAAAAAAAACAGTCATGCACTCTAGTGTATAATGGGGTAGGATAACATGCAGCTTGGGTATGCTGACCCCCTGGAGGACATTCTGAGTGCCCACTCTGAGTGCAGCTTAGAGGCACAACCTGTGTGTGCTGTGGTCTAAGATCTGGAACTAAACTCCACTATGTTACTGACATCAGGCAAGGCTTATAATAATACAATGTTGAAGGGAATCTGTCAGGGCAATTTGGGACCCTGACCCACCCACAGATCCTTATAGATCGGGGGTTTAGAGTTCCAAATCACCCTGTTATAAAGCCATTCATTCCCGCAATAATTAAAAAAAACTTTATACTCAACCTGCTGATGAGGCTCATCTCTAGGTAAGTATAAAGTTTTATTATTTTTTTAAATGCAGGCACAGATAGATTTAAGACACCAAAACCCCCAGTTTATAATGACCTATGGTAGGTTTAGTGTCCCAAATCTACATGACAGGTTCCCTTTAAGTTAAATAACACATAAAATATGTGTGTTGCTCAGGAAATAATGTCATTAAGACCTGGCCCCCACGTAAACGCCGCAGTTTCCCACAGTACTTTTTTGCTGCGGGACGCTATGTGGGGCCTTAGCCAAAGCCCCCATGCACACGACCATATGAATGGTCAGTGTGCTATCTGGGATTTTCCTGGATAGCACACTGACACATTCATTTCTATTGCTACACATGAACTTGAATTACATGGTCACTTGTGCTGGCCGACAGTCCGGGCCGTAAAATATGGAACAGGTCATATTCCTGTCCGATTGTGCAACCCTGCCCTGCCTGTCCAAAAAAAAAAAAAAAAGGACCGAAATTTATCTGTTTTTTGTTTTTCCTAAACTTTGATGTCTATGTAAATGAATGACCATCCATTTGTGTCCAATATTTGCTTCCGTTCTGTTTTTAATGTCCCTTTAAAGCTAAGGCCCCATGTAGCGGGCTGCAGCAAAAAAGTGCCACAAGAAAAAAACGCGGCAGCAACGATTCCTCTGCGGACTTTCTGCTTCCATTATACCTATAGGGAAATCGACGGCATTTCCATAGATATAATTGACATGCTGTGATTACCAAAACTGCAACGGTTTTGGAAATCGTAGCATGTCTGCTGTGCATATTTTTCCGCAATGTGTAGATGGGATTCACTTTGCATCATCTGTAAAAGTTTATGCCACATGGGGCCCGGCCAAAAGAGCTTTACTAGTCATACTTGCCATAAAAGTATCATAAATGGGGACCAACGGCTGATCCAACAGTGATCCTGAGAACTTTGATCTCTCTCTGCTGTTTCAATGTCTCCTATTTATTTAATGGAGGACCATACATGTAGAGCCAAAAATATGGACCAGGACCCCGTTATTGTCAGGAAACTAAAATGGCCATACCGTAAAAGTGTTTAAGCAGAGTAAACCCCAATAAATGTAGGCCCTGCATTTTCTGTCCCTTTGAATCAAATTTATAGGTAATTCCTAAAGCGTATCTTTATGTTTGCAATATGAATCGCAAGTTTTTATCGCAAAATGTTCTTTGACCTAAAAAACCATAAGAACGTGTTAAAATCCCATAACAATAACAGGGATCATTGTAATAATAATAGAGAAGGGACGGGAACAAAGCTAATTGCATTAATATTTTATACCAGACCCAAATATATACTTATTTTATTTGCTGTCTGCAGCAATTTAACGTCTTCAATGAAGGATGTTTAACATTTGAACCGAAAAAAACGAATTTCACGAATAATTAAAGGCTTGTGTTAAATACATAGACAGTCGCTTAAATTTAGATCTGCAATAACATTTACTATTATTCTCCAGGGCTTTGACTGCTTGACAGAAACAAAGTACTCTGGGATTAATTTCAAGAAATGGTGCCAACTGTGTGCAATTTGCTGTAATTAAGACATGAAAGAGTACTAAATATTCAGATTAAAAGAGCCCTGATTGAATGTGATAGAGAATCAAGGTGTGGCAACAAGCCAATAAATACCAGTCAGTCATGATGAGTACAAAATATTAATTGATTTGAAACCTCCGCCAATGAAATATTACAATAAAGCAAACCAGATTAAACTAATTACAGCCCCGAGAAAAGAATTAAAAAGAAAACATTTTGAGCGATTCCTAAAATGAAATTTTACATGTTCAGTATTCAACATGGCAAGTGGAAAAAAAAAAAAAAAATTGTATTTGAGCAATTACTGAAGCGAGCGGGTGTCATCGAGTTGCTGTGGATTTTTATCTTCTAGCTGATGACTTTTTTTTCTAACGTACGTCGGTGCTTTTTGGCTAATTTTTTTAGCTTTTGTCATGGTGTTGCTTTTTTTAAACAATTATTAAGAGCGTGTACGGTAATCTTTCTGTTAAAGGATGATAAATGCAAATACTAAAAATGGGCAAAATAGTGTTTGATGTCAAATATAGAATACGTTTTCAATAGATGCATACATTTTGTCTCCCTTTGATTTTCTTAAAGGCATATATATATATATATATATATATATATATATATATATTTTATTTATTTATTTTACTTTATGTTAAACATATTTTTAAAGAATTTTTGGTGAGGTTTTTAAAATTTTTACATTATTTTGTATCTTAAAAAAAATCTGAAAAATCCTGCAGTTCACACTTTTTCCACTAGGCCACGCTGAGACTTATATAGGAGATTTCTTTGCAGCAGTCATCTCACTTCTCAGCACAATAATGATCACAGCGATCATGTATATGTAGATAAGACACAGAATCCACCAGTCACAATAAAGGATTTCACTTTTTATGTATTCCCCTTTCTACACAATGACCTCTGCCCAGCTCACATAGCATGCCTAGAAAATTCACCCAGACATGTGAATATGGTCTGCTCCAGAGCATTGTGTCTGTGGACCATGGTCCGTCTATAGGATACAGAAACTCATAGAATGTTTTATGCTAAGTGGCAAAAGTTGTAATTGCATTCTTAGGATTTTTTTTAAATATAGCTATTAAATTGGAAAATTAAAAACATCGCCAAAAATTCTTTAAAAATATGTTTAACTTTGCATTTTTTTTTCTTCTCCTATTAAATATATGGGGTAAACGTTTGGACTTCTGCAGCAAAAATTTACATGTCAAGTTTTACAAAATCGCACGTGTTATATTTAGAGATGAGCAAAGTTTTCAAAAATTTGATTCGGCAACTTCGCCGAATTTTCCAATACGATGCTATTCGATCTCTATTAAATTGCGGCGAATAGCGTTAAAAAAAACTGCTATTTCCCGGCTACAGAGAGCCGGGGTGGGCGGCAAAATGGCAGGTGTTAAAACCCCGATCGGTTATGGAGCAGGGTGTTAGCTGTCAGTTACAGCTAACACCTGCTCCTGATGCCATGGGCACTCGGGAAGGGGTTAAAGGGCTGTGATATTACAGGGCTGGCTGGCTGCTGATTGGCTGAACGCATGGCATTGTGGTTGATCCCGCGTTCCCAGAGTTCCTTGCTCCATGTCCTAACATGTACAGCAGCCATTTGTAAAAAAATGCGATTCGTTACCATGAAGCGTGAGGAAATCCGGATTCTATGTGAATTGAATATTTCCTGAAATTCGGATCGAATTCCACTTTGTCAGCTTCGATTCGCTCATCTCTAGTTGTAGTCTCTGTGAATGTGGCCACTAAGACAATCACTAGTCTTAGCTGTCTCTTGTACATGAATGCAATGTCATGGCTGAAGCCAGTGATTGACTGAGCAGTCACATGAACCATGGAAGTCATCAATTCCTGTCCATTGGGACTCTGGGACCAGACCAGTGGAGCTGCAATGGAGGGGTGTTCAGAAAGGAGAGTTGTAGCTATTATTTTTCATTTACCCCATTATCTGCCCCTGACAAGCTTTTTGAAAGTGTCGGGAAACCCGTTTAACCTAATATCAGGACAATCTCTCGCTGGAAGGCGGCCTGTTATGGCACTGTGTGCTGAGGGAGACTGCACAAGTTAAACCCTAACCCTTTATCCTTCTCCTTTACCTATAAGTTAAGTCAGCCATAGACATTAGATTTTTGTTGGCCGAAATGACCGATTTGGCCATGCTGGATATTTTTACCTGCACTCAGCTGAAAATACCAGTGATTGGTCCAAACAGAGTTTCTGAGACTAAGTTCACAATGTTATAGATTCCATCAAAATAGCTAGAAATAATAATGCATCTTGTTAACAGACTCCGGTTATTGTCTATGGGGTCCTGCCATGTGGTGGGTCCAGCAATGTCATTGTTTTTGCTTTTCTGTTCTTAGAACAGATACTTGCAAACACCAGTGCACATGAAAACAGATTGTATATGTTGTCTTTTTTTTTCTAGGTTTAGTTACCCAAGATGACTTTCACATGGTCAGTATTTTTCATAGGTATTTGCAAGTCAAAACCAGGAGATCTACATAGAGAAAAAGTATAATGAGAAGATTTTTACCTCCTTCATGTTCTTCCATGTACTTCAGGTTCTGGCTTTCAATTTCTCTTGCAAAATAAAGGCCAAGTTCTATGTTATTTTTTACAATAACAGACGATAGCAGCCCCACGTAGCATTATACAGTCCCGTCAAGGTGGATGGAACGAATCCTGAAGGAATTGCGAATCCCATCCATACATTGCAGAAAAATACGCGCAGCGGAAATTCAGAAATTTCCAAAACCATTGAAAAAATTGCTGCTCATCCCATACACACATTGCAGAAAAAAATGCAGCATGTCAGTTTTACCTGCAGATACGATCGCTTTTTCCCTATATTTATTTATTTTGCTTACTTATATAGCGCCAACATATTCCGCAGCGCTTTTACAGGCACTGTCAATTACTGTCCCATATAGGGCTCACAATCTATATTTCCTATCAGCATGTCTTTGGGGTCTGGAAGGAAACTGGAGTACCCTATAGATATAATAAGGAAAGAAAAACCAGAGAAAAACACAGCAGAAATATACTGCGGAAAAAAACGCTACGCGTTTTCACTGCATTTTTTTCCACAGCGTTTTTTTTTAGCTGCATTGCACAACAAGGGGCCTTAGCCTTAAAGTTAAGGTCTCCTGCACAATACTATAAAACCGACACGGATTGGTATAGGTGTCTGCAAATACAGGCAGGTATAGGGCCGGCTCCATATTTTGTAGCTCTTTACTACATCCCAGACACACAGTAAAAACTATGGCTGTGTTTATGGGCCCTTTGAAATTTGTGTGTCAGATTGTGGATCAAAAGTATAGTCGTGTGCAGGAGGCCTAAGGTGACACATAGTGAAATGCAACCGAAAAAAAGCAGCAGAAGAAAAATGCTATGGAGACACAGCAGAAAGAAATGCAGCAAAAACACTTTCGTCTTGCACTCATCTTCTGCTGCGTATTTCATGCTTACCTCCCACCATATAAACCTATGGAGAAAAAAAAACCGCAGTCCTTCCGCAGGTAAAATTAGCATGCTGAATTTTTTCAAAAACATGTTTTTGAAAATGAAGTGTTTTACACATGGAGTCTCATTTCTTTTTCTGGAACTGTAGAATGCTGCATTTTTATTTGCTGTGTTTCTGCAACATGTGGCCTCATCCTAAGACTAGATTTACCGACAATGCTTTAGGCTAAGGCCCCACCGCGGCAGAAATTCATCACATTTTTTTTTCTGCATCGTTTTTCACAGATAGTCTGCAGAGTTTTCCTCTGCAGACTTTCTGCTCCTATTATACCTATGCGGAAACCGCCAGCGTTTCACTAAGTATAATTGACATGCTGCGGATTTTTTTTCTGCAATCCACTTCACAGGTAATGTAAAGCAGGGTTTTTTTCAGCGTTTTACATAAATGAGTACATATAATGATCTAAGGTGTAATATATTTTGCATTCCAAATTGTTGTTCTAGAGTTCCCCTTAAGGACTGTGACTGCCGGGTACGATCGATTACTCGCTTAGGTATGTCCATACAGTCTGGCATTCTTCCATAGAGAATAGTGGACTCACTACATCCACTGAGGCACCTGTGAGTACATGCTGAAATAAATAAATCCCTCATCCATCCACCTTACCACAGCCCGGGGGGAACGGTATAAAGCTCAAAATATAGTACAGTATTAGAGCACCATGTGTACTCAGTTATATGAGCCATAGCTGTCCAAACCAGGGTGTTATCTGCATGCAGATTTATATGTTTTTCATGTGTGTGGTCTTTACCCCATGCTTCACTTTCCAGCTACTGTCCGAGCTAAAAATATACACACACATACAGCTTGTATGTGTCACTGCACTTAGATCTCTGTGCTTGTATTTGTGTGCGTATATATATATATATATATATATATATATACTGTATATGTTATATATACACACACAGATATGTATATGTGTGTGTGTGTGTGTGTGTGTTATATATATATATATATATATATATACACACACACACACACATATAAATATATATTTATATATATATATATGTATATATATAGTGTATATTATTTTGCCGTAAGTAGCGGCAGTTTCGTACAGTTTTTTTTGTTTCATCTTTACAGGCAATAAGCAAAAGAGATGACCTTCTGCGAAAATCGGAAGCCGATCTCCTGCAGGCAAGAAAAGGTATCAAAGAAAAGGCGGCGGAGGCAGAGCACCTTGACAGCGTGGTCAAGAAATTGGAAGAGAGAATTGAGGACGCGGAGAAAAAAATGAATCAAAAGGAGAAGGAAAGCGGTATACTCCGAGCCGAGATAAAGGACCTCGGTGTAGAGCTACAAGATGTGCATAAGCTGTACAGGGAAACAGGTAACACTGCTGAAGGGTGCAGGAATCGCCGGGGCTCTCTGTGCAGGGTCACATCCAATAAAGCTTACACCTTCTGTGCAAACGTGTTCACATGTTCACAGTACACGCCATGTTCACATGTGCACACTTCATATCCAAGTCCTGATTACCTCAGATGCCTCCTGGGTAGATTCTTCTTGTCTTTATCAGCCTGTGCTGTATTGTGCTGTCTTGCCCAGATGTTACATTTACATAAAATTTGGAGAGTCGGGCTTAATTTCACTCTTTTGGGTTTTTTACGTATCAATAAAATTATTCGAGGTGACGTTGTAATAAGTAAACCATGAAATAGTTACCTTATCTTTTTGTGAACAACCTTATCAATTCCAATATGTGGAATTCTATTTTTTTTTTTATTAATTTTACTTTATTTTATTTTTTTTTTTTGTGACGGGACTTGCGGTTTTAGATGTGAGATCACTAGATAAATGTTCAACACAAAGATCCCATTACAGCGTGATTCATGGTTCCTATTTATTTATTTTGCAGCATTCATAACTGTTTATCATCATTATCTTTCCGTGTGCCAGAAGTGACTAAAACAATTGAACAAAATCAAAATAGTTTGGTTGTGAAGAAGAAAGTGGAAAAACACATGCAGGCTCCTCGGAGATTGATCTTCCTTTGTTTTATCATAAAGTGGGAGTTAGCAGGTTTCTGTGCCCTGGCTGTCGCTCAAGTGTGATTCCCATTATATATGAGCATGAGCGGCTGGAGTTGTATTATGGTACTAGCAGCAGCAATTGAGAAATACTGCATATGAAGCACATGCACACACAGGCTCTCCCTGTCTCACACACACACTATAAAGCCATGCCCTTCTACAGCCAATGAATAAGTGGCGCACTTCACTACAGTAAATAAATAAAAAAAAGCGCACACGGACGCCAGAAATGGATGTTTCTTTACAGATACAGTAGAGCTGAGGTTGTCATGTGGCACAGCTCCTTATTGATATCACAATGTGTTTCTTATCTGTGGTTTTCCATAAGACCGCAGCTAGAGTATGTTCACACGAGGCAGAAATTTCTGTGACATAGATGTGAATGGGGGTCGTTTCTGCAGCACGTCCATGGATTTCTACAAACCCTGTTCATATGTTCATTTTGGCAGCAAATCTGCTGTGTGTGAATATGTCCTAACTCAGCAAGTTGTTGCACAAAGGAGACAGTTAAGTGACAAATTCAGCCCTGCTGCACCAGTGTATGCAGTAAAAACAGCACAGCCATATTAGCAGTTTTGTAGGGCTCGGTTCACATAAGATATCGAAGTATTATATTGTATAATATTTAAATGATCTATCTATCTATCTATCTATCTATCTATCTACTATCTGTCTGTCTACCTTGTTAAAAAAAAAGGTCAGAGCAGCACAAATGAAGAAACATAGATACAAATCCCTGGGTCCAAGCTACTGTTCCCTTGTACTACCCCTAGACTATCTATCTATCTATCTATCTATCTATCTATCTATCTATCTATCTATCTATCTTTATATGTATGTCTATCTATCTACCTATGTCTATCTATCTATCTACCTATGTTTATCTGTCTATCTATCTATATACTGTATGTATCTGTTGGTCTGTCTTATCTATGTCTATAGATCTATTTTGATCCCTAATACATTGTAATATAAGTAATGAATATTAGGCTAAAATATAACCCCGTCCCTTCCCTACTTCATGATTATAGAAATCTACAGTAAATGAAAGAACAACCTCTCTTATTTGTAGACCGTCTATACTACCTTTACATACTTTTACATACTCTATATATAGTTGTTTTTATAGCAAGAATATAAAGTAGCTTTTTTTGTCATTTCACCAAAAGCTCAGTTATTTTCTTCTTCCGTCCATTGATGTGTGTGGATAATAATACTGGACGTATAGTAACAAATCTATCAATATTGTAAAATGCTAAGTTCTTCTCTGGCAATAAATCCACCTACAAATACTGATAATAATAATTACTAATAAATGGGGCTCCTTGTACAATGTGACTTCATAGACGAATAGTATTATAGATATTTCTCATAATTATATTTCTGATGACTTCCTCCTTTCCGGGAGACATGAGTGAAAGGAACAATTGCAGAACATTTGTTTCAATTCAGACACTTTTCACTTGTATGAAGAAAGCCACAAAGCGGTTGACGGGCTGCGTTCCTGTGTAAGATACTGTGCTTATATCTGCCATCAAATTTGCACGTCTCGTGTCGTCATGAGGAGTGTTAATTCAAGGTAAATAACTCTCCTTGCCTGTCATGCCTTGGATATGAAGTGATATGAAATCCCACAATGAGATCCTGCCGCACACCTTTACTGTCAGCCCTGTCTCAACGCCTGTCACATGACTGCAATGCCATCTCTGCCGCCTCTCCCTGTGTGTACAGTCTATGAAGGATGACGGGGGGGGATCTAACCACAATGACAATTTTTGAAGTTTTTAGCCATATACTTACTACAGAACGTATATAAAATACCTCTAAGCGTTATGTATAGGGATACATTGTATCCGTTTTACATATATGGACTGTGCGTGCGTCGGTATATTTATATGTGACATGGCCGGAGCCCGGTGGACATTCTTAATAAATTTTGAACATCGACCTTTCCTGTTAAATAAAAATCTATCATCTCTGTACATAAATTTCCTGATTTGTCTTAAAACACTAAATAAACCTCACGCTGCAGACTATAGGAGAAAATTTTCATGTAACTAAATAAAAAAAAAAAAGCAAAGGGCGAAAAGGTTTGACGTCCCCTAGTCAAATATTAATGAAGTCATTGGGAATGTTATAGACAGACAATGTCAGCACCTTCATTTTCCACTTCCCTATTCACAGCCTGGCCAGATACTTGATTCTAGATAAAACCCCTAGAGGTCTACTGCAAATTCTTTTTCAATACAACCAGATCATTGCAGATAATTGTATTACACGGGGTATTGATCCAAAATCACCGTTCACCGGAAAACCTTCGTGTATATACAGTATTTGTGTGTATGTGTGTGTGTGGATATATAGATGGCTATACAGGAGTGATTATTATAAGAGTGTTGTTTATTGTCGGTATATTGTATGTGTATTTTTTTTTTTTTTTTTTTTGTGTGTGATTCACCTGTACTGAAAGGCAAGGTGGAAACATCAGAGAAATTACCACTTTACAAGAATCTATTGATCACTTTAAATCAAAGAAGTATGTTTGACATGAGATTACCTGCCAGTTTGAACATTAGGTACACTATGTTATAGCTCGGGGCAGTTGTAAGTCTGCCAAAGGGATTGTAAATAAAGCATGCAGCTGCTAGTGCCTCTGGCCGGGGATCAACTAGAGCTCAAGACCAGGGCATAGGTAAACGTAAACTAATTTAACCCTTCCTATCCGCTAGGAGCAGCTCACTGTCCACATGCTTCAGATATTGACTTACCTGATGTGAGCTAAATTAAAAATATGTAATGTATAGACATATATATTATATATATATATATATTTATTATATATTGGCATATCTACCTGTATGTATATTTACATATATGTCTATTTGTTATAGACATTTATATATATATATATATATATATATATATAAAGGCATATCTATCTATTTATCTATCTATATGTATATATCCATACATATGGACATCTCTATATATAGATGTATATGCATATATGTATATGTAATATATAAATATATACACACATATCTATAAATATATATATATATATGTATATATAATTTTAAAAGATTTATTTATTGTTCAGACTCGTTTTATTTTACTTATTGGGATGTTCTACCCTTTACTACCATTTTTGGCATTTATTGGACGGTCTGACGTCATACAGACATACTTGATGACTTGTTTAATTAAGTTATATATTTGTTATTCATTTATTATAGTTATAAATTAGCATTATTTACATACAAATCAGTATACACCTACTGGACATCAACACATACAACTGAATCGTATTTTGATACAATTATTTCAGGATAGTATTTTTTATTAGAGGTTTTTACATAGGTAAACCTCTTTAGATTAATATTATTATTGTTATTATTATTTGATTTATTTTAGAGCACCATTGATTCCATGATGCTTTACATCGGAAGTGGGTTACCATACAAAACTACACAAATATAAGTACAGTAGACTAACTTAGTGACCAGCTGGTACGGTGAGATAGAGGACTCTGCTCATGTGCAGTCATGTAACAGTTAAATCTAAATTCAGCTCTGCTGCATCTGTATACAGTGAAACCTCTCTCTGAGAAGACAGCCCTCTTGTCCAGACCAGATTTTCTCCTATGTATTATACCTACTGACCATCTTCTTTTAGAAGATCATTCCCCTAGAAGACCATTTTTCATTGCAATTTTGGTTGGTTATCCTAAAGAGATTTCATTGTAAATGTATATCTTTAGAATTGCATGTTATGGAGGTTTTTTATTTTATTTTATCTGTAAAATCTCAATTTATTGTATTTTATTTGTATTCCTGTTACAAGCTGTACTGTAGAGTTGTTACGTTCACTCTCTATACACTGTATTTCTGCAGTTTTTTTTATATTTTACCTTTAAGTATATGATGGTGTGTATAATCACGGGTTTGCGATTCCAGGAAATATTTTTCAGGCATGCAACATTTTGTGGTGTGAATGGTTTTACATTAAAGAAGACGCCTATATGAGTGGATGGTTTGCACAGTATATAGTTATTCCTGGGGAGCAGATACATGTTTCTGAATAAATTCAGCCACAGCAGTATCTTAAAGGATTTTTTTTTCACTAAAGGGCAGTAGATGGCCTTTTTTCTTTTAATCTAAATGTACCCTGTACACCCTACCTAAGCGTACTAAATAGTAACTGGGGTCATTGTACAGCTGCAGTGCTGCATGTTCTGCAGGTAGGTTTCTCTGCTAGTGCTTTCTATTGCTACCTCTCTTAATTTTTTTATTTGGCCGGAGTACAGTCTCATTTCCCTAATTTGGACCCACACTTCTATGTTCTATACATAGGTGAATCTAATATCCTGCTGGGAAATTCAGGAAAAGAGATTGCTGTTATATTTTTTCGAGCTGGATGTTTTCTACATAAGCTGATACACACCTGGTAAAGGGAACAAAATGTTGCCTCATCTAAAGCATTCAAGGCTTGACACTTACAAAGCCAAAAACATTGCTTTAGTGGTGGAAGGGGGGGAAAAAAAGCTGATTTACTGTGTGATTACATTTCCTTTATTGGGTAATGGCAGCACTCTCCCCCCCCCTCCCCCTTTCCCCCTTAGTGAGATTTTGTTTTACAGCCTGGAGGGTTTATCTTAGATTTTGAAAGGAGTCTCACTTGAAGTTGTTCATTAGATTGCGTCCGTATTTCAACACGTGTTGAAATTATTAAAGGTTCCACTCATTTGCTCAAAGAGATGCAGATGTACTGGGGACTTAACCCTTCACTGTCCACGGAAATGCAATTTTATTAGGCCCTAGTAGTGATCACATACATAGATATGATGTTGGTGTATGTGTGTGCGTATATATATATATAATTTTATTATTATTATTTGTTATTTATTTAGTATTTTTTGTTTGTGGCGCGTGCCTATATTTCTATATTTTGGCAGCACGTGGAGGACCTGCTGCAGTACCTAATCTGCATATAGGCCATTAATTGAGCAGTAACATGAACAAATGATGCAGCGCTCCGTTGGTGACTATATTAAATGTCACCATTGTCATATGCTAATTGCGGAAATAAACAGGTTTAATGATTAAAGAATTAAGCTAATTAAGCTGATTAATTAATTTTGACAGCCCAGCGCCTAATTGTCAAGTGAGGTGATAAATTGGTGGCAGATACACCCGGTTTGTTATATTTGCCAGAAAAACCTCCAACTTACGGCCCATATGTACTCACAGATGTTCATTAGTTTCTCATCTGTGCAAGAAATAGGAAGGAATTGTGACGTAGCCAATCCCAGATTTTCACTTTTTGCACGGGACATAGATAAGACTGTTTTTGTTTTGTAATTTTTTGTTTATTTTTGCTTGGTTTTTTTATACACTTGCACGGACCGATTACCATAGAGTTTATGAATATCAAATTTAACACAGCGAATATCGATTCCGTGGAAAATAGTGTACAGGGCAGGGGTCGAACGAAAGTTTTCACGTCTCCAGCGACGCTCTTCCTATATATCTAACCTTTTAAATGTGATTGGCGATGCCACATGATAAATCTTTAAGATACATAGAGTGTGCTCCTGTACACCAGCAGATGTTGGAGATATCTAGCTATATGATATCCACCTTTGCAAGACAGATGATGATAATTCACTGAGTTAAGATGCTTGTCTCACGCCTTCGGGCAAGTTGAGAAAAGAAGTGCAGGGCTTTTTGGATCAATATCAATGTGTTTAGCACATTCCTACTGCATGTTAGTTCAGAGATGCTACACTTCAGTCTTCACATCTCTTACAATTACAATTAATTGCAACCTGTAATGTAGGAACAGAAGAGAGGTGTGTAAAGTCTACAGTATGTGTATATAGTTTTTTTATTTTTTAGAAACCTTCATGTACACGTACGTTTTATATTTTGTGTTCATTTACTGTCTGTGTGTATGTTTGTATGTTCACCTGTATGTATGTATATATATATAAATATATATATATATATATATATATATATATATATTTATTCATGTCTTTGCTAGGGAGTATTTTCTTTTTAAAATTTCTTTCCTTATTTCATATTTTATTATTATTGATTCATTTATTATTTTATTTCTATTTTAATTAAAACACCGTTCTTCAAGGGGCTGCCGATATTTGTTTTTGATGGGCAGAAGGTATTTTATTCAAATTGTCTACACATATCATTTTGGACTGCGGTCAACAAAGAACAAAGGGAAATGTCTTTGTCTTAAAATCGCTTATTTTTTTTTTCAGCACAAAAAAAAAAGAGAGAGACCTACTAGTGTCTCCTTTATTCATTCTTGATCTGGTAGCAGAGCACCATCTATTGGTTGACCTTGAAATCACTCGCAATGCTTTGGAGCAACATGATAATACATTTAGTGATTCAAGTCAGTGAATAATCAAATAAATGTGTGCTGTGCTTTATTTTCTGCATCAGTGGTAAACCCTATGATATTTGGTGTATTTTATTTGTGTATTTAGTCTATAATGTTAGGAGGTAGACAGCTTGTGGCAAGTAAGCAGTTAAATGCAGTTACATGTTACAAGTCCATAATTTTTTTTTTATATAGTTAAAATAAAAAGTTTTTTATAATCAATGCTAAAATAAACATATATATATATATATATATTATTATTTAATTTATTATTTTATATATTTTTTTTTCTGCCTACACTATACTGTCATATTTTTTTTGTATCCTTTAGCACAAGAACTTGCCAGTCAAGAAGAAAAACTTCTTCTACTAGAATCCACCTTGAAAGCGACTCAAGAGCAGCTAAATGAGCAAATAGCTGAAATCGTTCGCCAGGAACAGACCAGCAGAAAATCCCAGACAGACCTGAAGACCCTTAAAGAACACCTCACAGCTTCAGAGCGAGAAACTAGTGACTACAAGTGAGTGACTACTCATCACCCCCTAAAGCGAGCTAGATGACTGAGAAAGTCTTCTCTTGACTCTGTTCCAGAGGTGTTAGTTCTAATTATTGGCGTTTGTGGCTTACTATGATGGTGTGTTTTGTGCATATGTGTATAGCATATAACTTTGTTTCATGTGATTGATTTTCACAGAATTGTAGGGATTGTATTTCAGTTTTAGGACGGTAGAGAAGAAGGTGTCGGCGTTCTTTTTAGAAGTCTACCATGACAGAGAAGTGGGGGCGAAAGTCTTAATTTTCCGACACTGGAGAGTACAAAGGTTACATATGGCTCTTGTTGTCTCCTCTTCTTTGTCAAAGTAGCTGGCTTGAAGCAAGATGGCACCAAATTATACCTGAGCGCTCTCATTACATTGCTTTCCTGTTAGCATACTTAAGGAGGACTGCTAAGAATGACAGTCCTATAGTATCATTAGCTAGCGCTGGGTCTACAGGCGAAAAGGCCTCTGGCTCGCTTCTGTGTAGTTTGTATTAAACTTCATTGGGTACTTATAGACAACTCTAAATCTAGGTATATTTTTCGATATTTTGCCCTTTTGATAAGTGTTTATATACACATTTATCCTACAGGTGCCTGTAAGGGGAGGCATCCACGTGAAGAGTTAATTCCTTCAGTCTGTAGTTAGTCCACTACAGACGGTTCTAATCATTTTTGGCAATTTAACCCTTTGGGGGCCGGATTGATTGTGTGTCGGATAACTCTATGTAGCAGGTTTTACCTGGTGTCACCCTGAGTGGTGCGTGGAGACAAACTCAGCTCTGCTGCATATGTCATTTCAGGTAAATTTATTTGGGCCCCATGAAATCGCCGTGACTGACAATGTGTTTGAATTTTGGCATTTCTGCTTTTGTTTCCTGATGTAAAAAGCTGTCACTATCATTTGTCAGATGCACATGCCTCTGTGCTGCCTCCACTTTAATGGAATCGTCTCTGGATAAAATTTCTCCCGTATTTTAAACATTTTTGTTCTTTTCTATTTTTTTTTTTGTATGGTCATACTGAAAAAAAAAAAACCCAAAAACCTGATACCCTGCTTAAAAGTACTGAAGAAGTTTCAGGTGGCGTTACCAAGCCTTGAGAGCTGAGATGGAGGGTCTGCGTTTGAGCAATATCTGCATATTAGATTTACTTAATTTAATTGTAAGGACGGAGCGACGCCTTGTGTAGCCATAACATGTGTTGGAGGATTGTTGTGCAACAGGCAATATCGGTCCAGTGAATAAATCTTAGGTCATGCGTCTTGCAAAACACTTAAAACTAAGCTGTGCAAGTGTTCCTTAAACTATCTGCAAAGTATTGAAGCTCACCTCCTACCGTGCGGACGGTGGCGTACCTTTTATGTGTGTTCCAGTATCCTTATTAGCCGGGTAGATGGTCATATCTGCAACTGAAGGTATTCAGAATATTCACTACAGCGGGCTACGTGATCGTTTTAAGTCTTCTAAAATATTTATAATAAAATTGCAACCAACAACGTCAAAAATTAAATAAAATAATATAATATAAAAAGTCTCCATTTATGTGTGTAAGTCATTGCAAAAATAATTCAGCTATAATGTACAAATCAGATCAAAATGAGTAAAAATAGTAATGCATATTTATTTAGACATTTTCTTTGTATGTGTATTTGTTAATCTTAGAGATATTTCCTCCTGGCTTCATTAATGAACAGTCCAGCATACAGATAGCAAGGCCGGATTCCCAGCACAGACCTGCTCCATGTAAAATACTTGTCCAAAGCTTCTAGTGGGTGGCTGGAAATCGTAATAATTTGTTGCATCGATTTTTGTGCGGCTGTGCAGCTGAGGTCCCCAGTGAATAGATAGGAATAGACATTTTATTGATTTGCTTTTCATAGTTATATTTGCAAGGCTCCATTGCAAAATAATTTAGACTTTTAAACTCTGAACCGAGACATTATGAAAATGTGATTTTTCTGCCTAATCTTATAACTACTTAAAGGTAAAACACCTGTGCACGTGGCATATTTACCTTTTCAATACCTTTTATATGGAAATTAGAGAAAATCTAGTTCCATAAATGGCTACAGTGTCTTCAAATCTATCTATCAAGCTATATTCAACTATCAATATATCATCTATTCATATATCAACTATCTGTCTGTGTGTCGTTCTATCTCTCTGTCTGTCAGTCTCTCTAGTTATCAAGTTATATTCATCTATCTATATATTACATAAATACTCATATGCCATCTATCTATTACCTATCTATCTATTACCTATCTATCTACTCATCTTCTGTCTAGCTATCAAGCTGTATTCTTCTATCTATATTACCTAACTATTCATAAGCTATCTATCTATCTATCTATCTATCTATCTATCTATCTTCTCTTCAGCTATCAATCTATATTCATCTATCTATATATTATCTATTCATATATTGTCTGTCTATCTATCTATCTATCTATCTGTCTACCTAGTTAAAAAAAAAAAGGTCAGAGCAGCACAAATGAAGAAACGTAGATACAAATCCCTGGGTCCAAGCTCCTGTTCCCTTGTACTACCCCTAGACTATCTATCTATCTATCTATCTATCTATCTATCTATCTATCTATCTATCTGTAATCATTTATACATTGTAATATAAGTAATGAATATTAGGCTAAAATATAACCCCTTAGATTACATTACATTATCTATGTATCTGTCAATCAATCTCTCTAGCTATCAAGTATTTATCTATCTATATATTATCTATTCATATATTGTCTGTTTGTCTATCTATCTATCTATCTATCTATCTATCTATCTATCTTTTCTCCAGCTGTCAAGCTATATTCATCTATGTATAATCTATTCATTTATCATCTGCTATTTTACCATATAGTATCATATTCTCTATTCTAATACATAATCAATTTTTTTCTCAGTTTAGATTTTTCTCCATTATAACTTTTTTATGTGTTTAACCTATTTGAGTTTATATTTTCCGTGACGTTAAATTTTATAATAAGGCAATCTTTCCTTTGAGCTTGCGGTTAACAGGATTAAGTTTACTTGAAGTAGCCTTATATAATCCGACTATTTTTATGGGCACTTTGTGTCCAGAGCTGCTTTATGTGCTCAAGATGCACTTGAAATCAGTAAACCTATGGGTAAAATCCAATTGATATGGTAAGTTTCAAGATGAGGATAAAATAGAAATAATCTCCATTGTTGCGGGAGGGTTAATGTGCCAAATTTATATTAAATGTCCTTTTCTTGTCTTTATCTGGTCACTCTATGTATTGATTCAATTAAAACACAATTTACTTTCATAGGTTGTGTGCCACTTTCTTGTAGTAGGAAGTAACCATGGCTGTCAAAGAACCATGTATGAAAATAGTCTGTGACAAAAAAAGGTCTTGGTGCTCATGGCTACCAGTCAGGGTTCCCAGTACAGTATATAAAATGAAAGGTGGCTTCTGGTTTATAGGGGAGAGAGTTTTCACATGTGAGGCCTATAGAAACCTCCTTAAGTTACTGTTTGTTTGAGGCTTATTCACTTAAAGGGGTTGTCTGGTTACCCAGTGATCATCTGATCGCTATGGGTCCAGATTCTCTAAACCCCCATGATCAGTTGCCTTTGTTGGGGTAAGCCATTTCTTCTGTAGCAGGTACTGTAGTGGATGTGTAGTATTACGTGGTGGCTATACCAATGAATGACCAACCCTGAATTACATGTATGGACCAAGTTGCCCAAAGAGACAGCGGCTCTACTCTTTAGCTAATAGAGGGAAGTCTTTATGAGTGGTTCTCCTCTTTAACTCGAGTCTTATTCTGGGAACCTCTACCATGACTTCACAGTAGGGCATATGGATACGGGTTGTCCTTATGCCAGTAATGATAACTGTGATATTTTTGCTTAAGTCAGCGGGCAGCATCATACAGTATTTTACAGAGTTTGCTGCAGTTGTCAACAATTTGCAGAAACAGTCCCAACCAACTCAGCTAGTGCTAGGTAAGCCAAACCTAAACGGAGATATATAGATTGTTTAAGCTCCATCCAAAAGTGAATAATTCCCACCTGTTTCAGGGCAGCTTCGGGGGTTAGACTTACTGAAATGTTGGTAAATATGCAGCAGTGACAATTATGGATTCCCAAAATTAAGTATTACATGACTTCATTTCAGATGGCTAAGAAATGGGTGAGCCAGGTCACCCTGAGGGAGAGCAGATCTCCATGCTGCATACAGGAGAATCTTAGTGTTACATGGGAAATCCTATACAATGACATCCTAGTATGGCGTATGATCAAGGGCTGCCTTAAAGAGGTTTTCCTTAGAATAGATCACCAATTGAAGACTGCTGAGGCTCTGATACTTGGGATCCCTGCCATTAAGCTGTCTTGTTTGGGTCAACACTGCAGCTCTTCACAGGAAACAAAGCACAGCACTGTATATTATACAGAGGGTGTATTTGGTATCACCACTCACCCCCGAGACCAATAAACGTGACTTCACATGGACTGTGAGGTTGAAGTGGCTCTCGGGGAATGCCACTACTACTCCAGACAGATGATCTGTGGTGTTCCTGAATGACCCCCATGATAAAAACCCCTTTAATGCTGACATTGGTACCTGCAATATTTTTGGTTAAGTCAGTGGGTGGCAGTGACAATTAAAATTATGGATTCATCTGAAGATTCTGTATTTCCATTGTTATACATAAATTCAATAGAAAAAGTAAGCCTTTATTGTTAATTTGAAGCAACAATTTCTTTAGATGACCCAGTCTATGGATGTCCTGGTGTCTCACTGGTTCCATATTAACCTGCTACTTTGTAAAGAATAGATTGCAAAAGTGATTTATAGTGTATATAAAGTAATCTCACTTTCCTTCCGGCAACATTCTCTTTTGAAAAACATTAGTCCTTTTGTGCCATTCAGAATTGCATGTATAGACAATATATATTCATGACCTGTTTGTGAGCTTAGGTCTATTATGTATTGCTGATGTGTGATGGAATTATTAGGAAATCTTCTCAGGATGTGTACAGTCTTTTGGCTATTCTGAGGTAGAAATAAATAAGGAATGAGAATACAAATGATGTTCTGGTCATACTACACACATACTAGTGTTACATGTCACATTAAAACACGACTTTAATCACGATCGAACAGGCTGTTGAGTGTCACACTGTATGTAAAGTCTCCATCTTTGTCTTTTTCCTTTATACTATAGAGAAATGCTTGAAAATGTGAAGGCAGAACTAACAACAATAAAGGCTCAGCTCCAATCCGCAGTTCAAGAGAGTCTTCAGCTTCAGCAGACCAATCACAAGTATGAGATAGAGACTGCCTCAGTCCGAGAGAGTGCTCGCAATCTACAGCAGCAGGTAACGTAAGGATATATTATATTCCATCTACAGTCTGGCAAACTCTTTACCATCTGTAATCACTTCTAAAGTCTTCCCCTCCTGCAATGGAGAAGATTTTCCTTCTCATTCCTTATAGATCTTGATAAATATCGATCAGTATATGGATTTGTGGTAGATCTAAATTAGTAGATCACGATCAGGAATTCATACACATTGCTTGCTGATCTTCTTGTAGTTTGGGACCCAATAGTATCCACAGCATTTTTTTTTATTGATTCCTCACCATATGGTGTTATGAATTTTGAGATATGAACCCGGTCTTCAGAAAGTGAGGCTGCACAAGGAGTAGGGTAAATTCTGTCTCCACATATTTGGCAGTAATGTAATTCTGGAGCACTTTAACACATTGACTGAGTACCAGATGATACACACTAGACCAATATTCTTCTGCCAACTGTTGGATTTTTATTGCAATCTAATTTATAATGTCTAAAGTAAATTTTACTTTATTCGTAGCAAATTACCTTTAAAAGAACACTAAACCTGCTCTAGAAATAAAACAGTAAGAGTAAATGGGGGATCATCATGACCCCATTGCTTGTCAGTCTGTAGCATTGTCTGCATGTTCCTGGAAATAACTGCCCTATAGAAATCCTGCAGGGAACATAGGAGTTAATCTCCTTTGGATATGCTCCATCTTTGGTGGGATTTAGGCAAGGGGGTGGGGCCTAACAAATTTTTTTTTATCCTACTGTAAACAGGAGACAGCAGGAAGTCTCCTGTCCTTGCCAGTTGTCTTACATCCAGACACAGGGCTGTATGTAGGAAGGGGGGACTTTAATCATAATAAGAGATAAATATGATTGAAAGAGATTAATGGAAGAAATGCTAGGATTTTTTTTTTTTAATCTGCATTTTTTATATTTATACATTTTTTAAAGGTGCTTTCTTAGGATACTCTAAGGGCATATAGACGATTATAGGTCCACAACGGAGGGCCTCTCTAATGGACCTAGCATGTCATGCCTTTCCTGGGCAACCATCTATTTCAGTGCCTGCTATATAATGCTACATTGACCCTGCAGGGGAACACGCATGCCGAGACTTGCCTTCCACAGTCTGATCACCAAGCGTTAAAAATGTTGGACCTGCTTCGAGCAGCTGCATGTAAATATAAGACCTTATTCACATGATGGTGAAAATTTTTGGAACGGCCATCATGCGGCTGTTTAAAAAGAGCAAACAAAAAAATCATGAAATTCTATGGGTATGTTCACATGTCCGCTTTTTAACGGACCATGAAAACCGCCCATCAGAAAAACAGAAACGTCCTATATTTTTCTCTTTTGATGGCCACTTTGACTTAATAGAAGTCAGTGGGTTTTTTGTTAACGGTTGTCACTCGGCTGATGGTCCATTTTGACGGACCGGTAAGTCTGCTTTTTACAGACATTTGGCACATGAAAAGGAAACTGTTTTGTGATTGAAGCCTAATAGGTAAATAATTAAGTGAACAAATAATAAATATATAATATAGTATAATAAAGTATAATAAAAAGTAAATAATCATTCATTTTGTATTATTGTGCCCGATAATTTGCCCATATTCTGTTCACTTGACATATTGCTTTGTATTATTGGGTCACCAGTGCAAAGCAGAGAAAATTCTGGATACAGCCAGGTATGAGGAATAATACAGTCGCTCCGTCCTATATTCTAAAATGTTTTCTGGTGGAAGTGCATTCTATTTGCAGATGAATATAAATTACCCTGGTTGAGCTGAACCCGCACAAACATCACACACACAATATGTGATATTATGGAATTTCATCTCCCACCCTGTGTCCACATGCATTATTGGCTGCATAAAAAGATATTTTTTATTTTTATATATTTTTTTTTTTTTTTTTTACCATTCAGTTAATTTTATTTTACTTTTTTATTTGTTCTTTTCTCTGAAATCTTTTATTTCTCTGTTTATTGCTTGAATTCCCTTTTTATTTTGGCAGTTAACCTATATCCTATTTTTTACACTGTGCATTCAGAGGCTCAAGGAGCAGTAATAATAGGAAGACTCAGAGCAGTAGTGATGAATATTTATTGCGCTATATAGTGATTGAACCAAAAAAAAAAAAAAAAAAAAGGTCATTACCCAGTACCAGTTTGTACTCCCTCGGAATACAAATTGAGAACAACTTTGCAGGAGGATTTAAGTTAATTTTTGCCATTACGCCGAGAAATTCTGAAAATGATTAAACTAGCCAAACTGCATGCATTATTCTGTAACTAGCAATGCTTTATTAAAAAAATGCAGAAACAATTAGGAGAGAAAAGAGATTGAGCCATGCAAGGAAAGTATAAATAAGTCTGAATTGAGATTGATTTCAACATAATGCTGTGTAGGAATTCCCGTCTATTGATTCGTTTTAGAGCCTGTGCACAGAACCTAAAAAGATAAAGTAAGCAAGGTCAGATAATCAAACCGTTTTTTAATAGTAAAAACAGCAACTGCCACTGTACACTATTAAAATAAATCCATAATACAAATTGCTTTCGAGAAAAAGTGGATGAGGAGCTGATCTTCCTATTGAACCTTTCTACTGTTCAGTGACCACACTGGGTAAAGGATAGGTAAGGATGCCTGTAAGATCGATACTAAGTAAGATGTAACAAGGAATCATTCAGAACATTAAAGGCTTACAAGGGAGCATAAGAGTGGTGATGTCTGCTCCCTACGTCACAAAGGCAGAAACATTAACTCCTCCAAGCAAGCCCTCCTATCCTTCCTGCCCCTTGTAAATGATGTCTTAGTCTAAGATCACCCCAATACCCTGCGTCTGCACCTTGCAGCTTGTGATGTGGAGATATTTACTAAGAAATGTGCAGTATATTGCCGTATGTATAGAGTGTTTTAGTTTATTTATTATTTAGCATGTGCATATGGGCCACAGGCTATTTATGGTAGGAACATATGGTGCATCATATGTCGGAGTAATGCTCACTGAACAATAATGCGTGTATAAATAGCCATGTAAAACCGTCTTCTAATTGTAATGCCTGAGGTATTGTGCTATAAAGCTGTCTATAAATACCTACATGACACAGCATCTGAACTGCCGCCCATGTGTTGCTTTTTGGATGTAGACAATATACAGAGCAATGACCCCATGTTTTCTGGTGACTCACATTTTACAATATAATTATTTTTAGATGTCCGTATGCAGTATGTGCTAACAGGTCTCTGTCATAAATTATTTATTCTGCTTGTTAGATTTTTACAATATTGCTTAAGGTGCTTTCTAGTTAATTGATGAACTATCCTTAGGATAGGTCATCACTTGAAGATTAGTGTGGGTCCAATACCCGGGATCCCCATGGAACTGGCCATGTGACATCACGTTGATCTGTCACATGGCCTATTTGCCATTCAGTCCCATTCAGTTGCATGGGGCTGAGTTACGATACCAAGGACAGTACTTTGTTTGGTTTTCTATGAAGAGACTGCAGCGCTCATCCAGACGCTGCAGTCTATTCAAACAGCTGATCAGCGGGGACCCAATCTTCAAGTGGTGATTTATTCTAAGGATAGGTAATTAATTGATAAGCCTGAACAAACTGTTTAAAGTGAGTCCAACGGATCCAGAGTGCTTCCAAAACCAATGATAGTTTCATGTAGGGCTTTGTATAAGAGCAGAAACATACCTTTGCAAGCACAAAGTGAGGTAAAGCATAACTGTTCGTAAATGTTAATATATGAAATTTAGTAATATATCTTTATTAAAGAAATATGTTTTCTTCTCAACTTTTACATATTTGTCTATGAAGATGGAGGGGGGAGAATAGAAAATACACCCTATATAATTGCTGCTCCTACACTCTGCTATTCTAAACTCTTTTAACACTACTAGGTTTGTGACCACAAAGGTATGTTTCTTCTCCTACTGAAGACCCCCTACATGGTACTATTATTGTTTTGGGAGGCATTTTGGACTTGATAGATTCACTTTAAAGCATTTCCTCAGTGTTTCCTCTTTAGGGGGGATTTTTCTACTGATAAATTTCTGTGTGGTCGGTGCTATCGGTCTTTTGGGGTTTGCATGCATTCACAAGCCTCTGGTTTCGCAAAGGGACAGTAGTGCCAAATCTCCTTGCCTTCAGCCAATGCCTCAGCAAGGTGCATTAGGTCTCAGTGCTTTGCTGCTTCTGAGCTACTGGCTAGGCTAGTATTATTGCCAATTATTCTGCCAACTGCCCTGGCCTCTGCCTGTTTTTCATTGCTGACCATACATTGCCAGACAACACCTCTGCTTATCCCAGCTATGCCTTTTGGCCGACTTGGTCCTGCATTTTGTGTCATCTTCTCAGTTTTACATCAGTTGTTGCTAACTGAGACTACTACTTAGGTAGCCACATGGCTATTTCCTGCAGAACCCTATGTAGGGATAAAAGGTGAATACCTGAAAATTAATAGACTACACTGTCTGGGTTTAGCCGTAACAAATCTGTAACAAACTAATGGGCTCACACCTTTTCTGATAATCAGGTTTCTTTTTCATGGGCAAATATTCATTTTTAGTGTCCCTATGAACCAATCACAAGTCTCTTAGCTCTTAAAGGGAGTCACCAGAACGGGTCATGTCAACCAAGACAGATAGGTTAGGTTTTCCACTATTTTTCTGAATATGCAAATGAGCTCTTTGGAGCAATGACGGGTGTTGCCATTGGTCCTATGAGGTAAGTGTTACCCAAAAGAGCCAGTTTGTATATTGATAAAAATGGCGATCAGAGGCACCGATTTACGAGCGGAAATCACTGTTAGATTGATTCAGATGACCCTAACCTATCTGCGGGGTTTTGTTGATATGCTGGGTTTTGGTGACAGACACCTTTTTAAAGGGCGTTCCAGCCCCAAATAGAATTTTCGTACTGATGACCTATCCCTTGGATAGGTTATCAGCATGTAATCTGTGGGGGTCCATCACTCGGACCCTGCACAGACCAGCTGTTCCACCAGTGTCTGAAAGTTGCTGCAGTGGACAGGGAGCGGGTGCAGGTTGCTCATATTTAAGTACATAGTGGTGGTTTCGAGGAAGTGGAGTGTCATTCCCATTACATGAATAGGGACAGACTGCATACACTCTCCATCCACTATAGATTGTGGAACCCAGATTCTGATCTGTGCAGGATCCTGGTATTGGATCCCCACAGATCACATACTGATGACCTATGCTGTGGATTTGGGAATGGACAACCTTTTAAATTCATATTGTCAGACAGCATTGCAAAACTGAGCAATAGGATGACGTCACCCTTCATTCTTCATGTATTTCCTTCCATTCCAATTCTGCAGCCGTACACTGATACCCTTGGGTTTCATGGCACAGATATCGACCACTTCCAGTCTTGTGTTAGGGCCTGTAAACTGCCCCCCAGTGGCAGATCATTAGGTCATAAGAGAAAAGCTGGATCAGGCACGCTGGACTTCAGCAATTTTGTGTCAGAAGTGTCTGGCCGCAGCTTATCCTCCTGATCCAGTAGATATGTACATGAATGCGCTGCCATAAAGGTACTCTGTGTATTCATTCTAAATATAAAATGTCTTATTATTTTTATCCTTTTATGAAATCCCTTTCTATTCCACCTGCATTTTCAGGCAAATAGTTTGAACTTTTATTTTTTTTATTTTTTCCTCCTTCCCCCAAATACATAAAAGACAGATGAAGTGTAATGTTATCACTCTCTCAGATGAGGCAAGGATTTTCTGCTGATAAATAGGAATCAAGGGCATTCTAGAAAGTGTTAAATGTTTAACTCTATATTTACAGCCAGCATGGTCAACAATTGTGCGTATCCCTCAACATCTGCCAAGCCACAAACAGGCCTGGGATTGTATTCAGCTGTTTGCAAGTATACAGTCATTTGTTATTGGAGCTACATGGAGAAAATTGTTTGGAAGCTAATAATTTCTGAGCCTTTCAATACATTGCAAATGACTTTTTTTTTTTTCTTAAAAGGGAATGTATCATCTGTGTAGACTGGGACAGTCATTATCATTGAATGATTTAAAGGGTGAATGATTTAAAGGGGTTGTCCAGTTTCAGCAAATAAATGGTATTGTCTATATAATGAAAAGTTATACACTTTTCAAATATACTTTCCATATCAGTTCCTCATGCTTTTCTAGATCTCTACTTGCTGTCATTAATTCTGCTTACTTTGAGTGGATAAAAATCAGTCCATGGTCATGTGATATACAGTCCATGGTCATGTGATGTACAGTCCATAGTCATGTGATGTGATATACAGTCCATGGTCATGTGATGTACAGTCCATAGTCATGTGATATACAGTCCATGGTCATGTGATGTGATATACAGTCCATGGTCATGTGATGTACAGTCCATAGTCATGTGATATACAGTCCATGGTCATGTGATGTACAGTCCATAGTCATGTGATGTACAGTCCATGGTCATGTGATGGACAGTCCATAGTCATGTGATGTACAGTATATAGTCATGTGATATACAGTCCATGGTCTTGTGATGTGATATACAGTCCATGGTCATGTGATGTGATATACAGTCCATGGTCATGTGATGTACAGTCCATGGTCATGTGATATACAGTCCATGGTCATGTGATATACAGTCCATGGTCATGTGATGTACAGTCCATAGTCATGTGATATACAGTCCATGGTCATGTGATGGACAGTCCATAGTCATGTGATGTACAGTATATAGTCATGTGATATACAGTCCATGGTCTTGTGATGTGATATACAGTCCATGGTCATGTGATGTACAGTCCATGGTCATGTGATGTGATATACAGTCCATGGTCATGTGATGGACACACAGGTGTACAGTTTGTTACTAGGTAGATGTCTGCTGTGATAACATTTTTGGTTCGGACGTGTTCAGTCTGAACGAAACTGCAGGTGGAACGTCAGGAATATTGTAATAACTGAACCAAAATAACCAACTTGTACAAAATTACGTCAGGTATCTGGGTTGACATTCGGTTTCAGTGATTTCACGAGCAATTGCCCAGCCCTAATTTAAGCACATGTCCACCAAATTTAGGGCAGAACTGAAGAGGCATTTTGTGTAATTGCTTCTAAATTTATAGCTAGAACCACCCTGCCATTTCCTCCTTTCCGCCTCTGTGGCCATCATGGTTAGGTCTGTTAGTTTTGGAGTCTGTGGTCCATAATATAAAAAGTGGTGTTCGATTGACAGATACAGATACAAAGGGAATCATTCAAAGCAGCAGTGGACATGCCATTGAGAAGGATTACAGTCGTGTTATATGGTCTATTTATTCGGGTTTTATTTTAGCTAATAAAATGACGGTGTCACGCAAATGTATAAGAAAGTGATGAAATGCAGGAACTGAGAGTACAATTTAATATTAATGTAACATATCATGTCCTTATGTTGTTTTCTTCGCACCATTTTCGAAGTGTAAAAATAATTGAAAAGTTAGCACATGCCGTTAAATTGTGGCAAATAGCAGTGTTTAGCCTGACAGCATAGCCGTGAATTCATTAGTGCTATGTGAAAGTTGTCACCAAGGCAAATTGCCACAATTTAGCTTTAATTTGTACAAAAAGAATGTGTATTTTAATCCTATAATTTGGCATTCATACTTTAATCACACTTAAGATAATATATCCTGAAGTCAGTAAGTGATTGGCACAAATCAGTTAATTATATAGCAGCGCCGCCATCCGCACCTGACTACCACGCCATATTCCATCTCTTCCTCTTTTATTACTAAATTGCTTAGCAGTGTGTAATACGCGTGTTCTAAAATTATATCCATATATGTCATTTACTAGATTCCTTGTAGCCATTTGTAAGGTGGTGCGGACACACACCTTTATTAGTTGGCTGTTCTCCCTCTGGTCCACACAAACGGTTGCGAGGAAAGACTTACACGGCGAACACTGCACGTGCGGTTTGACCGAGGTGCAGCCTCAGCGCAGTGGCTTTCTCTAAACCATTGTATTGCATAATGTATTGTGGTTACATATGACTTGCACTGTGCGATGTACCAATTATTATCACTTTATCTAGTGCAGATAATTGTGCGGCTGTTGCTCTGAGGGTTCTTAGGCCGTGTTCACATGTCCACATATTACAAACAGCATGTGTAGACGTTCATTTTAGTGTCGTCGTTCTGATGCTGTTTTTCTTTTGCAGATTGTAGGTCTGCCAAAAAACAACAGAAGCACATCCTTTATATTCACTGATGCATCGCACCAATGAAAGTCTGTGTCATCCGTTTTTCATGGACCCAGAGACATACATAGCATAGAAAATGAGACAGACACAGACAGACAGCACAACATCTGCAAATGAGGGAGGTGGGGTGCTGTCCATGAATAGCTTGGACATCACCTGACCAAAATCTGCCCCATGTTGTGGAAAAGCTTTTTTTTCTTGTAGATTTTGATGCATTTTTTTTTTCACTCAAAGCCAGGAGTGGCTTGAAAAGGAATGTAAAATGTAAAGGAAGCTCTTATACGTTTCCCTTCTGTTAAATCCACTCCTGATTTTAGCTAAAAAAACGCAGCGAAATCTGCAACAAAAAAGCAGCTTCTCCACAACATGGGGCCTTAGCCTTAGGCCAGGTCCACACGTTGTGAAAATGCAGCGTTTTACAGTACCTGCAAAGTGGATGACACTGTAGCTAATCCCATCCACACATTGCAGAATAAAGTCCACAGCGGAAATGCGGCGATTTAAAAAAACGCTGGTTCTTTCCATATAGGTATAATAGGGGCAGAAAGTCCAAGGAGGGGACCAAAATGTATAATATGATAGGGCCAGCTTGAAATAGGAAATGTGCAGCTCACCAGGGGAGTAAGAAAGAGTTGGGGCCCCCTTTGGATATGTGTGTGGATTGAACTGACTTGTGTGCAGTACCTTGGCTGTTTTATTAAAGGGAATCTGTCAGGTCAATCTGGGACACTAAACCCCCGGTCCATATGGACGTGTGGGTGGTTTAGTATCCCAAATTGCCTTGACAGATTCCCTTTAATCCTAGTCTAGGCCTGTGTAATATGCCAATGTGATACCAGGTATATAATACATAATTTGGGCCTTTTTCGTTATTATTAGGGTTTTTGGGGAGCTGTATGTGCTTACTAAACCTGTGTTCTGTATACTTTTTTTCTTTGAGAGGATCACTCCTATGATAGATAATTTTTCTGTGCAGATTTGGGTGGTCGTCTCAAAGAGGGTTTCACTGTAAATAGTCTTTGCCAAAGGCGTTCATTACAATAAGTTACAAGGGTTTTCTAGGACTGTACTACTGAGGATCTACAGTGCTGGCCAAAAGTATTGGCACCCCTGCAATTCTGTCAGTTAATATTCAATTTCTTCCAGAAAATGATTGCAATCACAAATACTTTGGTAATAATATCTTCATTTAATTTGTCTTCAATGGAAAACCACAAAAAGAATTGTCAAAAAGCCAAATTGGATATAATTCCACACCAAACATAAAAAAGGGGGTGGACAAAAGTATTGGCACCCTTTGAAAAATCATGTGATGCTTCTCTAATTTGTGTAATTAACAGCACCTGTTACTTACCTGTGGCACATAACAGGTGGTGGCAATAACTAAATCACACTTGCAGCCAGTTGAAATGGATTAAAGTTGACTCAACCTCTGTCCTTGTGTGTACCACATTGAGCATGGAGAAAAGAAAGAAGACCAAAGAACTCTCTGAGGACTTGAGAAGCAAAATTGTGAGGAAGCATGAGCAATCTCAAGGCTACAAGTCCATCTCCAAAGACCTGAATGTTCCTGTGTCTACCGTGCGCAATGTCATCAAGAAGTTTAAAGCCCATGGCACTGTGGCTAACCTCCCTAGATGTGGACGGAAAAGAAAAATTGACGAGAGGTTTCAACGAAAGATTGTGCGGATGGTGGCTAAAGAACCTCGACTAACATCCAAACAAGTTCTAGCTGCCCTGCAGTCCGAGGGTGCAACAGTGTCAACCCGTACTATCCGTCGGCGTCTGAATGAAAAGGGACTCTATGGTAGGATACCCAGGAAGACCCCACTTCTGACCCAGAGACATAAAAAAGCCAGGCTGGAGTTTGCCAAAACTTACCTGAGAAAGCCAAAAACTTTTTGGAAGAATGTTCTCTGGTCAGATGAGACAAAAGTAGAGCTTTTTGGGAAAAGGCATCAACATAGAGTTTACAGGAAAAAAAAAGAGGCCTTCAAAGAAAAGAACACGGTCCCTACAGTCAAACATGGCGGAGGTTCCCTGATGTTTTGGGGTTGCTTTGCTGCCTCTGGCACTGGACTGCTTGACCGTGTGCATGGCATTATGAAGTCTGAAGACTACCAACACATTTTGCAGCATAATGTAGGGTCCAGTGTGAGAAAGCTGGGTCTCCCTCAGAGGTCATGGGTCTTCCAGCAGGACAATGACCCAAAACACACTTCAAAAAGCACTAGAAAATGGTTTGAGAGAAAGCACTGGAGACTTCTAAAGTGGCCAGCAATGAGTCCAGACCTGAATCCCATAGAACACCTGTGGAGAGATCTCAAAATGGCAGTTTGGAGAAGGCACCCTTCAAATCTCAGGGACCTGGAGAAATTTGCCAAAGAAGAATGGTCTAAAATTCCAGCAGAGCATTGTAAGAAACTCAGTGATGGTTACCGGAAGCGGTTGTTCGCAGTTATTTTGTCTAAAGGTTGTGCTACCAAGTATTAGGCTGAGGGTGCCAATACTTTTGTCCGGCCCATTTTTGGAGTTTTGTGTAAAATGATCAATGATTTGACTTTTTTTTTCATTCTCTTTTGTGTTTTTTCATTGAAAGCAAAATAAATGAAGATATTATTACCAAAGCATTTGTGATTGCAATCATTTTCTGGAAGAAATTGAGTATTATCTGACAGAATTGCAGGGGTGCCAATACTTTTGGCCAGCACTGTATCCTTAGCATAGGTCATCATTATCAAATCAGAGGGGGTGCGATTCCTGACACCCCCACCAATCGGCTGATTGCAGGGCCCATGAAACACTGGAACCAGATACAGCTCAGTACACAGCCAAAAGCACAGCACCGTACACTGTGTGGTGGACTCAGCTGCAGTAAAGGTAAAAAATGAATATCTAGTTGTCTAACAGTTTGTCAGTCTGCAGCAATTTTTACATATTCATGAAACAGTCTTGTAGAAATCCTACAGAGAACACGGGGTTTATCTCCTGCTGTTCTCCTCCATATCGGGGTGCATTTACACATTCAGGTTTTTACATGTGGTTTTTGAAGCCAAAACCAGGATTGGATTGAAAGAGTTAGATTCAGTACCTGTTGTTAAAATATTCTCTTTTCTTCTTTATGATCCACACCTGGTTTTGCCTTCATAAACCTACATATACAAACCTGAGCATGTAAACGCACCCTGATCCAGGCTTAGACAAGTGGGCAGGGTTTAAAAGTGTTGTCCAGGAATTGAACCAGCCCCTGTGGAGGGGATGGGGAAGTGTAAAATTAATTAAAAAAAAAAAACTATACCTATGGCTTCACATGATCGCCCAGACCAATAAGCATCCTTATCTCTTGCTAGTAAGGAACCAGTGATGTATGTGAGTGACGTTACCTTCCCTCTCCAGCACTGTGGCTACTTACTGCTCACATGGGGCGCAGGAGTTCTGGTGGCAGACAATGGAGTACAGAGACAGGTGAGTTTGCTTTTTTTTTTTTTACATCTCTATTGGGGTTTGGTCCAATTCCTGGACAACCCCTTTAACAACCTTTTTGTCCAACTGCAGACTGCTTCTCCAGCCAGTTGTCTTACAACCAGACTTAAGACAGTGACTGACCTCCTGGAAAAACACAGAAGAGATTTAGTTACATATTTCTCAGTTTGAAGTGCAATATAAGATAAGACAACATCAAAAAAAAAGGATGTGACTATTGTCGGAATGTTTTTTTTTTTTATTATTTCCTTATGCATTTCTTTTAGTGTTTCTTTAAGCAAGTGCATGGAATCAAAGTATCACTTAGCCTTAGGGGTGGAGCACTTTCAGAAGACAATAAAAGTAGTTAAGAAACTAGCGGCGGCACACCAGGGATACAGCAGTGGTTCATCCTCCATGTCCCTGGAGGAAAAGTTGATACCTGCATCATCAACCTATTTATCTCCTAACAAAAAGCTCAGCGTATCACCAGCAGAGGGTTTAACTAAAGCCAATCTTCAATTAACCTTTGTTATTAAAGAACGCCGCTCTTCAGAAAAAATGACTGTGAATTTCAATGGAAACCAATTACCAAAGTGTTTCTCTAATATTTATATAAAAATTATGCAGAACTGCATCCACACGATGATTTGAGAGCCTCTTCAGACAAAAAGCTACGCGAATAAAAGAAATTCATTATGCAACCGAGAAGCTCATCATCCAGATATATGCTTTCAGACGCAGAAAGTTCAGCCACTTGTTTTGTACAATTTTGATTTCCTCTTGCTGTTGTCAAGATTTTTTTTTTTCTTTAATTCTCCTATTTTTGAGTTAGATTTTTTTTAAATTTTTTTTTTTCCCTCTGCAGTTTTTTTTTTCCTCCTGTTTGTAATGTGAATTGCTGATAACAGCAAGTTTAATGGCAAAAGTATGAAACAATATTCAGGCTTGTCAAGGAAAGGTCAAACTATTTGCATTCATTAGGAACCTGCAGAAGCGTGCAGTGTGTGTTTCATTGAAAGGCTTATGGTTATTGATTTTCATACAGCTGTAGGAAGAAGATAATTAGAAGTATGCTTCACTTATAGGTGATACAATTAGGAATAATTTGCCTATAACTACACAGGCATAGAGCTGCATTGCATCGAAGCGCCTTTTCCGGACAGCTGCTCTTCTCATAAATCTGATATAGCACTGACTACATATGCAGTGGTTTGCCATGCTAATGTAGTTTTATGGACGAGAGAGCAGGGAAAATCATCGCCTCTAAACAAAACAAAAGATAACGTTCCAAAATCTATTGTTTCAAAGTTTTATCACAGGGCACAATATAAGTAGGCTGTATAGTACAAAAGCCTATAGTCGTCTTAGACGTATATGGACGGTCTGAATTTTGGCTCCACAGATTACCACAATATAATTGATACAAAGCTATCTAGATATGATTGACTTATAGACGTTCAGTGTTAATTCTAGGGGTTTTACAGAAATATTGCATTAGCTGTTTAGGAATTATAGCCATGCCTATGATCTCACTGGTATATTGTGGTGCTAAGTTGTAACAGTTCTAGTAAACACTTCTCCATTCTTATGCACATCTACTTTTAACTGGGGAGCATAGGCTAGGTTCACACCTGTGTTCGGGTTTCCGTTTGGGGGATCCATGTGGGGACCCCCCGAACGGAAACTTAATCCGCTTAAAAAAGCAGTTACCCACAGAAACCCGCGGACCCCATAGACTTTTGCCCAAAAAGGGCAAAAAATTTCATAGAGAAAAGTGCTGCCTGCTACTCACTTTTCAAGTGGAATGGGGAACGGAATCCCCAATGGAGGGCAGGTGCAGGAGTGAACCTAGCCTTAGTCCACCTTTTGTACGTTTTTAACAGTATCACATATAGGCCATTTACATATAGGCCACTTTCACACTAACTGTTCGTTTTGCAAACTATAAAACAATGGATCTTGTACATCTTTGTTTTTTCCGCGTGCTATCCGTGTTCAATCCAGGTGGAAAAAAAAGACACTACTCAGACAGAACATGAATGATGTCCATGTGCTGTCCGTTTTTTGCATGGACCCATAGACTTGAATAGTTGAGACTAATAGAGAAAAGAAATTTTAAAAAATTGTGCATGCAACAATTTTTTCTCAGTGTCTCTCGGAACGCCAATAACAACTGATTTGTGTATGGGTCTGTGTGCTGTTCCATGGATAGCACACACACAGAGAAGTTGTTTGGCGTGAAAGGGCCCTAAATCAGAAAAAGGGACTTGTCTGTGATCTGTGCCTAGTATTTCACATTACCCCATACTCATACCCCGTACATTACCCTGTACCATGTAAAACAAATAAGACACCAAGACAGGGAGAGACAAAGAAAGGGAAGAAGGGTGGGGAGAAAGGGGGGAGTCAGAGATCCTGCAGCGAGCAGTAGGCATCCCATTGGTAACCAGAATGAGTCGAAGGCCACTACTGCGTTATTCAAGTTAGCCGGCAGGTATTCCAAGTCACAGATATTCTTGACTTGGCCAGTAAAGTCAGGAATAGATGAGAGATTACCCCTTACTCTTGATGTTAAAGAGGACCTTTCAAAGCATCTACCAACTCTTTCCGTCCTTGAATAGGCATTGCTTCACTGATTCCAGGACAGTTGGAACTTTGTCTCTAGTCCTCACCATTCTGGAGCAATCACTGCTGTTAGTTTCAGAAAACTATATGCTAATTAGGTTCTCTATTGTCAGGTGGGCAAGTCTAGCCTGGAGCAGACAGTCTGGGACCGCCCATCTGACAGGAGAGAGCCTAATTAGAATATTGGTTGTTGAAACAAGCTGCCCTGGTTGCTCAGGAATGGTGGAGGATAGAGAAAAAATTCTAACTGTGCCACAATCAGCTAAATGGTGCCTGTTGAAGGATGCAAAGCGTTGGGGTTTGTGAAGGTGGTGAAAATGGGACCAAGCTCCAATAAATCTGCCTGGTTATGCATTGATATGTTGCTAGCTACTATCCTGCTTCAAAATTGCCATTATTTCCTATAGGAGTTGTAGTGACATGGATCCTGTCACTTTTGGAAAACCTGTAGAGCTCAGAATATTTCAAGGGAATCTGTCAGCAGATTGATGAAGCCTTAACCACGGTTGGGCAGCGTGAAATACCGACAGGCTTCCTCATAACAAAGACCTGCAAAGACTGCAGCATTTCAGTGAAAACATTGTTTTTAAATGATCCAGGGAAAAGTGTCCATGGGGCAGCTTCCTGCTGGTCTCTCCTTGCCTGTCTTGGTAAGATCGACAGATCTCTCCTTATTTGCGTATTTGCGTATAGTAAGAGAACTGTCAATCAAGCCAGTCTGGGCAAGGAGAAGCCACCAGCCAGCCGCACCCGGGACACTTCTCCTTGTTCCTGGCTCTTTTTTATCTTAGAAATGCCACAGCATTTCAGCATAGAACATGGCTGATAGTAACAAGGGAGCCTGTCGGGATTTCTTACTGCTGGTGGTTCAGAGAAAGCTCCAAATCTTAAAACTACTGATGGTTTTTAGGTGAAAATGTTTTTCCTACATTTATTTTTTTCTTACAGCTAGTCTGCAGGTTCTCTTTAATATAAACTGTTTGTAAACCTCAAAAGTTGCTTAAAAGTCTTCAGTTATTCAATAATGCAGTAACTAAAAATTGAAAATGTGATAGGGAATGCATAGGAGGTGGAGGATGCTAAGTATAGTCTCTATGCCGCTGTGCTAGACTCATGCTGAGAGAGGGAAGAAGGAGCGGCAGGGTACATAGAACACACTTTCCCTGCTACACATCATAGAAGAGCATTGTTAGAACATATACAGAAATTTTTATGAGGGATTGAAAAGACCCAATATATGCAGAACATATGTGGCTGCACTACATCTAATACAGTACTGTGCAAAACTTTTAGGCATATGTGAAAAGTGAGAATGCTTTCAAAAATAGAAGTGATTTTCCAGTCAAAATTAAAAAAAAAAAAAAAGTCTGTTAGTGTTATTAATGGGTTAATAAACATACCCAAATACCTTTAGCAGTGTTTTGAGTGATTTCTGGATGCCTCTGGGAGCTCCTGGTATCTTCTGCATTTGTTTACATGGTTTAGCTTCCTGCTATGTAACTTCCACACTTACTCCCTCTCACCTCTCTCCACCCCCTTCCTCACCTCACATCTGCTGAATCTGCTGCAGCTCACAACTATGCCTACAGAACAATACAGTTCTCTGTTGTTTTTATGGGATTTCAGGTGCAGGACCTCCGAGATTGGGAACTCACTAGCAGTTCTCCCCTTTAATGATTTGTATAATAAAGAGTTATTTCTATTATACTTTTTGTGTTCTATTTATCAGTTTTCAAAATGTATTCGCTGTCAGAAAATGTAAACCTTTATTTTTTACATTCATTGTTATCTTGTAGGTTGAAAATTATGAGAAACTAGTGAAAGGTTTACGTGAAGAGCTGAACCAGGGCCAGCTTCATCACCAAGATGGGCAAAATCTGATAGACAAGTTGAAGAAACAATCATCAGACTTAGAAACTGAAGTTGAGCATTTGAGATCCAGGAAGAAGAGCGACTCTCAGCTGGTAAGAAGTTACTGCATATTATGCTTATCCTAAGGATAAGTCATCAGTATTCGTCTTCTGGAAGACTTTTTTAGGACGGGGCCTCACGTGGCGTAAACGTTTTACAGTCCATGCGAATCCCTCCACATGTTGCAGAAAAATACATGCAACGGAAATGCTGCGATTTCCAAAACTGTGGTGTTTTTGGTAATTGCAGCATGTCAATTATTCCTACGAAAACGGCGGCGGTTTCCCTATAGGTATAATTAAAGCAGAAAGTTTGAAGAGGAAACCTCTGGGAACTTTCTGTGAAAAGTTCTGCGGGAAAAATCGTGATGCGTTGCTGCTGCAGTTTTTCCTGCAGCATTTTTGAAATTACAGCCTTTACCCTGCGGATTTATTTCTGCAACGTGTGGATGTGATCAACCAGAATCCCATCCACTTTGCAGGTAATGAAAAATGCCCCACGTTGCGGAAACGCAGCTTTTTTAATACAGATTTTGCTGCAGTTTTTTGAGCCAAAGCCAAGAATGGCTACAGAAGGAATGGAAAATTTATAGGAAGTCCTTATTCCTCTACCTTCTGCTCAATCTACTCCTGGCTTTGGCTCAAAAAAAACACATCAAAATCTACAACAAAAAAAGCTGCATTTCTGCAACCTTAGCCCCATGTTGCAGAAAAGCTGCGTTTTTTTGTTGCAGATTTTGGAATGGTTTTTTGAGCAAAGGCCAGGATTGAGCAGAAAGGAGAGGTATAAGAACTTCCTTTTATTGACCCATTCCTTTTGAAGCCAATCTTGGGGAAAAAAAAAAACTGCAGCAAAATCTGCAACAAAAACATTGCTTTTACACAATGTGGGGCCTCAGCCTGAAGCAATGGCTCCTGCTGATCCTGTTTCCAGTAGCAGAATACAGTATACTGGGGCTTACTATTGTGGTTATGACTTGACTCTAGTGTAAAAAGTGCCAAAAGTTGGTGCATTTTGGTACATCCAGCTTGAGATAACATTTTTCCAACTTGCTTAAAAAGTTGGCACAGCTTTGAGGGAATGTGATAATGGTTTAATGTGCTAAAATAGTGGCTTTGTAGTTGGTATAAACTTAGAGTTGACAGTCTATAGATGCTCCAGATTTATCACCCGGCATCAGCCCCTGTGATAGATCATCCTGTCTACGCTTACACTGTCTACCTCTTAGTAAATGTGGGCCAGAGAGTGAGTTTGCTTAAAGCATTGTATAATGGAAATGTTCAACACTACATGTTGTGCTGAGTTGCTTTATGGTTTTCTAAATCCTTCGCTGTCATATGTTTGTTGTTCAGTACAGTATGTACAATGAGAACAGACGGCGGCACACGGTACACGCTAGCTTCAACACATGTCAGTGCCTCTACAGTAGTGGATAGAAGGCAGAAAGTCATGAGAGACCTTTTCATCTGATTGACTTCTGATCTTGCAGCCCATGTTTTTTTTGCTTATGTGTTTATGGACAAGCTGTGTATGATAAAACTACATGTAATGACTGATCAGCAATGCAGAACTGAAGATAAGAGATGCATGACAGATATTTCTTTCTCATGATATTATTTTCTTTAGTATTTATCTGCATATATTCAGCTCCTTAGGGACACAGTAATTGTATGTTAATTCTTTTTGGCATACTGTGCGTACATTACAACACACTTAGGTATTTATAGTGAAAGCAGCATAATTCCTTCACTCAAGGCTTAACTATTATACTACAGAGAATATAATTATGACTTTGGAAATAACAATCTTTGATATGTGCCGTATTCTATATACTGGAAGTTCTTTCCATTACACATTTAGTACACTTGCATAATGATATATAAATAGGAGAAAATGCCTGAATTCGTCACTATTAGGCTGGGACACACGGTGAATGATCTGTCCTGAGCGTGCCATCGGCTAACCTGCTGCGATCACCAGTGGGATTTAAACAAATGCACGTGGAGCAGATAAAAGCCATAGTACAAAGTGACTTGCACTACAGGTTATAATGGGGTAGTCACAAGCCTCAGCAGTCACCTCTTGCACAACGGCACATGCCACTGAGACCTGTGATTGGCTGCAGCGGTCCTCTCGCACAAGCGGGATGTCACTGGAGGGATCTGTTTGCAAAGAAATTGAGCTGGAGACGGAGAGGTGAGTACTGGTTTGTTATGTTTATGGCCCCACTAGCAGCAATATAAATACTGTATGAGTCGGACCATTAAACCTGCATCAGAAGTCTGGCCAGTTTTGATGCAGGCTTCCTTGTCCTACCACCTGGTTATTCAACACAGTGAAGAAACTGATCATAGCTGGTGGCTGAGGGAGAAGGGTTGCACAGAATATATCACTGGCTGGGCAGGGATGCAGAGGGTTTTCCAAACTAAAACTATTTATAGGTCACCAATATTTTTAGCCCGGAAAACCCTTTTAGGCTAAAGCCCCATGGAATGAGCCGCAGCAAAAAAACGCGGCGGAAAAGACTGTGGGAGAAACGCATTGCATTCTTTTCCGCAGGCTTCCTCTTTGGACTTACTACCCCTATTATACCTATAGAGAAAAAGCCCGTGTTCCATAGGTATAATTGACATGCTGCGATTTTCAAAAATGCGAGTATTTTTTTAAATCACAGTTTTTCCACTGCTGATTTTTTTTCTGCAATGTGTTTGCAGGTACTTTAAAATACAGCGTTTTTTGCCATGGCATTTCTGCCTTGGCCAAAATGCTGTGTTTTCTCAATTTCGGGAATGCGGCATGTTTTAGTTCAGCTCAGCTGCGCTATTTTAACCCTGTCCTGCCACGGCCATCTTGCGTCTGCTTTTTTTTTTTTTTTTTTTTTATAAATTTTATTTATAACAAACAAAACAAGTAAACACACAGTACAGAATCACAGACGCGGGCCCTGAACAGCAAGAGCCAAAAAACATCTCAAATAAATAAGAACAATTACAATGCAGTGTAATATAGCATATCAGTAGAGCCAACACATGGAGACCTTAGCATAGCTGATAAAGAAGAAAGAAAAAGAAAAAAGTGGGGGTGGTTGAGGAAAGGTAAAAAAAAAAAAAAAGGAAGGAGGGGGAAACCAGAAGCAACCACTCCATGAAAGCGGGACCTATCAAGTGGAATTCAACTCACCAGGTCCTTATAGTAGTCTGGGTATCTTGAAAGAGGATCCAAGGCATCCAGGCATCTATGTAAGACTCATGCGTGTCTCAAATAGACGTGGTGAGATCCTCTATGCCCTAGATATCCCCCACCTTATGAATCCAGTGAAGGAGGGAAGGTGAATTTGGCAACTTCCAGAGCGCGGGAATACATGCTCTGGCGCCATTCACCAAGTGTCGTAAAGAGGACTTGCGATAAGAGTGGAGGGAGTAGTCTGATAGGTGGAGCAGGAAGAAAGCTGGCCTGCAAGGAGGAGTGACCTGGAAAATTTTACAAATCACCCGATGGACTCCCTCCCAAAAGTCTCTCAGCCCAGTGCACTCCCAGAAGATATGCAGTAGCGTCCCCTCCTCTGTGCCACAGCACCAACACCTCGAGGAGGCAGATGAGAAGAATTTGTGTAATTTAGTCAGAATGTGGTAACATCTGGTCAGAAGTTTGTACCCCGCTTCTTGGTATTTACTTGCTATAGAACTCTTGTGGGAAAATTCAAGGATCCTAGAGCACTGTGACTCCTAGTCATGTTCAAGTCGGCCTCCCACTTAGATAAGTAGGAAGGTCTGTGACCTGGAGAAGGGGAAACCAACAGCAAATAAAATTCAGAAAGCAAGTGTGTGACCGGGCCAGACCCGGAACAGGCCCTCTCAAACTGTGAGAGCATTTTATCGTAGCCTGGGGAGTCGGGCAATGAAACTAGAAAGTGAGTGAGCTGGAGAACTCACCACTGACCCAGTGAGAGGAGGTTCGGGTTCGTAAGTAGGTCACTGGGACAGCCAGTGGCTGACAGATCGGAAGTGCACGGCTCGCTGCCTACCCGCCCCACGCCACTGCCTGAACGGCCCAGGAGAATACAGGGTTTTCCAGTATGGTGAACATTGGAGAGGGGGGAGATCTGTCTGCATTTTGTGTTTTTTGTTCTCCACCTATCCATAACTTTTTTTTAGTTTTTTATTCACTGAGCCACATGAGGGTTTATTTTTGTGGACAAATTGTACTTCATCATGGTACCATTTAATATTCTGTGCAATCTATAGGGAAGTTGGGAAAAAAATCTAAATAACATGTCATTGGAAAAAAAACACAAGTGTGCTGTTTTCTTACAAGTGTTGATTTTACGGTGTATACCATGTTGCCTACATTCTTCTGGTCAGTGTGATTGCAGCAATACCAGATTTATGTGGGTTTTTTTAAATGTTTTAGTACATTTTATACATTTTAAAACTTTGAAAGAAAGAAAAATGTGATGAAAATATGAGTGAAAATGAAAGGTCCCCTTTAAATTTCATTCACATGCCTGGTACTGTAATCCACAGATATTACCTGGCCAGATTGCAGGTGAAATCAATGCAAGCGTTTTTGAAATTGCAGCATTTCCATTGTGGATTTTTTTCTGCAGGGATGGGATTAGGGATGTAGGGATGGGATTAGGCAGAATCCCAACCACTATGCAGGTAATGTAAAACTCAGCGTTTTCGCGGCGTGGGGCCCTGTCCTTAATGTACAAGTGCCTGTGCTTGTGTGTGGCTTACCCAGTTGAAGTCTATGAGAGCTATGCAAACAGCCTAACAAGCAGCACACCCATTTCTCCATTAAGCCCAGTTTAGATGTTGGCAAACAGAACACCTTCGATAGGGGAGTATCTCAGTGGTGAGATCTGAAGAACCTTCTGTATTATTACATCACATTTTCACCTTGCCTAGCTTGCCTGCAGTATCTTAAACATTCAGCTGTATACAGAACCAGAGGCATAGCCTGAAGCTCCAGGGTCCCAATGCACAATGTGTAATGGGCCCCCCACTTACCACATGCTATGTATAATACTGATGTCTTGTTATGTTGTAGAGAAGCCTTTGGGCCCCCTCGGGCTCCGGGGCCAGGTATCGATTGCACCCCCTATAGCTACACTGTGCAGAACTATAAAGCAAGTACTACAATTGCTGACGTTTACACACCATCTCTCCAGTGGTCACCGGTATCCAGAGAGTACGCAGAGCAGCTGCGTCAGACTATAGAATGTTTATTTTACCTCTTGAATACTTTTACGTCCTTTCTAAATAAAATGTAGCGGTAAATTGCACACAGAGAGGGTAAAATCCAGGCCGACTAATGAACTTTGAGTAATGTGCCTGGGCCAGCATTTTGTAATTGTAAGTGGAATGTCATGGCTTCCTTGGCTGTAAATCAGAAGGTGTGTTTATTGGGCACTTTTTAATCCAGGCTTAATACACAATTATTTTTTAATATTCGCAGCCTTAGAACTGCAGCTGTGAGCTCACTCGTCTAAACAGCTGACTGGCGTAAGCCGTTTTATGTAGCTAATATTGCTGGCCATGTCAAGAGCGGAGAGTTATTTTCCTCAGGTGTGTTTGAGTAAGTCTCCTAATTTCATTACTTTTAAGGGCAGCGTGAAAATAAAACATGTCATCTCCCTAGATATTGCAGCGTTTGGTCACATTGAAACATGGTGTGATTACTTCCTATATTCTCACCACTTTGTAATGGCACATACATGATCAAACACAACTGCGCCTCCATTTGTACGCCAAGTGTTCCACAAGGTATTGCTGGTCTGTGTAACAGCAGAGGCAGACATACATGGTGAGTCCAGCTACCACTTAAGGGCCATGGCAGTATTTAGTTTACAACTTTTCGGCTGTATGTACACAACCATGTTCCATCTGGGACACACTATCTGTGTGTGGGCTGTATTTCCTGGACTGAACATGGCTATGTGAAATGGAACTCAATGCCACATAGTAAGTTATGAGGCACTGAGCTCCCGAACAGCCGGTCCACTACAGGACTGAACTCACAGCTTTATTGTACTTCAGTCCTGTAGCGATTTGGCCACTTAAGAGCTCAGCGTCTCATAACTTAACATAATGTTTTGGGTTCCATTTCACACAACTATGTTCAGATCAGAAAATACGACCCACCCACACCTACAACCTTGTTTCCCAGGTTGAACAATGTTGTGTGCATAAGCCTTAGTTCTGAGATGCCATTGCAGAATATATAAATAAAGAATATATAATATAAATAAGAATATAATGTGCCCCAAGATAGGTGATAAATGATTGCTGGAGGTCCAGGTGTGGAACCCTCCCCCCAGTTATGTGAATTGGGGTCTCCAGTTCCCTGCATGAACAAAGAAGGACTCAGGGACCCCTCTGTACTATTATCGGTGGCGGTCTCAGCAATAGTATTCCAATTTAAGGTAAAGTGAAGAGAAACCACTGTGTCTTTACCAAGTAAGGCTACATTCATACGAATGTGTGTATCAATGGGAATGTATGAAAACTGCATGTATGGCACATTTATGATGTCTGTGTACTGCCTGTACACCCTACTGACCTATTCATTCCTTGTTGTGAGCCCAGGCTACAAAACAGCCCATTACACAGACTCGTATTAATGCATGAGCATGTGTAGGGGGACATAGAAAATAATGGGTCAGTGTGCTAGCCATTAAAAACAGAGAGAGCGCACTGGCAAAGCACACGGTCATGTCCATGGAGTGTAAAGGAGACTTGGAGCCCTATTATTACACCCAAAACCTACATGATTTTGTACACGTCGGTTATTTCTGTTCAGTCATTGGAAAATTTAAAAGGTTCTACCTGCAGTTTCATTCGGACCGGACACATCAGAACTGGAACTGCTATTATTAAACTCTGAGGTCTCTTCAGAATATAATAAGCAGAGGCCCAGGGAAGGTGAACAAACATAAACCTGTTACTCGCCTCTCCTGTGCTCTGGCGTGACTTCCTGTTCTCTTCAGGCCTCCTGACTGATGTCACAATGCCCGATGTCCTACATGACTGCTAATGTTTAATCACCTCCCCTGGGCCTCCGTTTATTATACACTGGGGTTTGAAGAGACCCCCACATTATAATAACAGTTCTGCTTTGGATATATTTGGTCCAAACAAATCCACCAGACAAACTTTGTGAGACGAATCTCGCATGGTTCCCATAACACATGCTCATCTTCATGCCCTGGGCGTGGCCTTTAAAAGGGGCATGACCTAAATAATCGCTCATTAATTGTAATCAAGGTAAAATGCCCCTTTAATTGCTTCATTTTAGTAGACTTCACTTAAATAGGGCACAATTCACAGCACTGACTTTCCTGCATTTCCCAAATTAGAGGTCTGTCAAAGATTTATGGAGCTTTCCAACCAGTATTATTATGCCATTGTATTCCGCAGCACTTTACAGTCACTGTCCCGTATAGGGCTCACAATCTAAATTCCCTATCAGTAGGTCTTTGGAGTGCGGGGAGGAAACCCACGCAAACACAGGGAGAACATACAAACTCCTTGCAGATATTATCCCTGGCAGGATTTGAACCCAGGACTCCAGCACTGCAAGGCTGCAGTGCTAACCTCTGAGCCACCATGCTTCCTTAGTGTCAGGGATAATTCTTTGGCAGCAGTGATCTATGGTCCTGAATATATAGATTCACAGCTAGATGTCTTCACTCAAGTCTACAGAAATAATATTACAGATTCCATCGTATCTTTTAGATTAAAGAACAAGAAAATCGGCTGATAAAATTGGAGGAAGAAATCCACCAGTTACAAGAGAAAAGTAGTTCTTCTCAAAGTGATCTGCTAGAAGCCCAAGCACAGATGAAAATCCTCCTCTTGAATCTTTCTACATCCGAGAAACAGATTAAACATTATACTACACAGGTATTTTTTTCCTCAGTTGTCAAAAAATGTATGGTGTGAGCATAGATATGCTACCAGTATGGGTATATAGATAATGTACAGTACGGTCTTCCATTCTTATGGATCTGCTGTTAACTGGCATGTAAGACATAATCATAGGGCTCCATTCCAAGAGTTTTGGTAATCCTTTTTTTATGTAATATGGAATAGCAAAGTAGACTACACTATTAATTGCAAATGGTACACAAAAAAAAGTATATACGATAGGTTATAGGTTTCATTCAAGATGCAATCTAGTGATTTTTTTTCCATTCATTATGTACCTAATCTCCCAATATATATATATATATAATATAGCCAGTACTACCTTATTTAGTTATTCCTTTTTATATGAATCATTCTCTTTAGTAAGGTCATGTTGCTTTCACTGTGACTTGATAACGTCTACAGGAGTTGAAAGGTTGTCCAGGCTAAAATATTACTTTTTAATTAGGCCGGGGAGGTAAAAAAACCAAAAACATACTCCTACCTATCCCCGGTGCTCCGGTGTTATCCCAGCGTGGCTCAGTCCTGCCTGCACAGCTGTCTTCTTTTGTGGAAGTCCTTGCCAGCTGTGATGTCCGGGGTCCTTTTCTTAGGCCATGAGGCCGCTGATTGGGCTTAGTGGTTAGAGGCAGCCGGGACTTCCAACAACTGACCGGAACTCGCTGAGAGGTACTGGAGATAGTTGCATATGTTTTCTTTTAAATTTTATTTTATTTTTTTTCACCTCCCCCAGCCTAATTAAAATATTAAATTTTAACCTGAACAACACCTTTAATGCACAGGTTCCTGACTTCTTGTATGATGGACTGTACCACACAGTCTCTCTGTGCAGAAACTTCTGCCACTTACTACTGATGAGCAAACAGCTCCTGTCACACAGTCATAATGAAGGAGCTCACAGCTCTGCCTCCCTAACTATGCACTTATACACTCTTAGACATTTACAATATAGAGAGAAGGATAAATTACGCTGCCCGTAGCAGATAGATATATGCATCATGGGATTGATAGAAGAACAAAGAGAAATATAAAAGGCAAGAGGGTGTCTGATCAGGAGCTGAGGAGAAGCTGGATTGTTAGGGATATGAGTGCAGTATGCATTAAATAAGCCTGGAGAGTGACATAAAGTCAGGTGATAGGTACAGGGATAAAAAAAAAAAATTTTTTTTTTGCTGAATTGCTTCTTTAAAAATTATAATAAGTTTACTTACTAATATATATGCAGGTGCCCCATTACCCAATTTCTAGTTTGCATAGCGCAGCAGAACTCTCTATGTTCAGCCTCTTCTGCGACATCATCGACTCTGACCTACCCCTGCTGCTTGTAAATTGGGATCGGTCATGTGACCAAGAGTCAATGGGCCCCCACTGTGCTCTGCAAACCTAATAATGGGAGCAACAGAGGGACCTGCATAGATATTAGGAAGTAAACTTATACAGTGCAGGGAATGCATTGATAAGCTTTTTATTTCTCTGCATATCCCCTTTATATATGTGAGCAGAGCCTAAAATAAGTATTGAAGACATACAAAAATATATTCTTTTAGTAGGGTTCCCAAAGAGTATTTTTGAGGTTCTTGAATCTTCCTGGATTCCTATGATATCCCTATGCAGTCACAATTTGATGAAAATAGAATTACTTTTTATTCTCGTGTGAGTAAATGCTATCTTTTATCAGCGATGTGTATGTTAATACAGTCACAACTAAGAATGAGGCTTCCCATTCGCAGATTTCCTTTCTAATACCTTTCATTCTTCATAAACATTCCTCATTGTTCTTTGTTTGGATTCTTCCAGTAGACCAATATTTTGCTATCAGAGGTCTTCTTCCTCACCCTGGCAGGTCACTCAATGTAATGCACAATCAAATGCTGTCCTTTTCTGCTGCGCGTCCTCGGCCATTGTTCTAGCCATTTCAAGGTTTTCATGTTCCCTTCTTCTTGGCATTTCCATTCTTGCAAATGAGAAGCAATATGCAGACAAATATCAGGGGTCATTGTGGACCAATCCGAGGGCAGTAATATAGATAAAACATAAAAACTAAACAGATAAAGCTAACTGAAGGCAAAATGTTTTTGCTTTGATAGCGAGAGCTTATAGTTTTTATTCCAAATCCAAGAAATTTAACATTTCTAAACGAAACCTATGGGGAACAATGATATATTCAGGTGACAGAATAATCCTTCATATTGTAGCAGATTGTGTTTTGGACGCAATTTTATTATAATTCAGAGCGAAATATCTCAGTGGAAATTATTATGTATACAAGGCAGAGAAGGAATATGAACACAGTTTTCCTAAAAGTAATCTGTGTCCCAGCTTTATTAAATCCCCCCTTGTTGTAGGCGCATTGAGCAGTAGGTAAAATTGGTATTGCAATCTGAATTGTTCACATAAGTAATTTAACAGAGTATCGGAGCTTGTACAGTAATAAGGCTTGTTTTAATCCTCTGGTTGTGGCTCCTGACACCATGGAACTGCACATTGCTTCTGTTTGCCCCTGTGGGGAGGTTAGATGACTGGAGGATTACAAAACCCGTGCCTTTTATTATTTGTACAGGCTCTATTCTCTGATAAAAGGAACGAAGAAAAATTGCATTCACACATTTGGCGAGGAACTCCTTACAACTGTATCTTCACACGCAGGTCAGGCATTGGCTGCTACTTTATGTGTGCCCCCGTCATCAGAATAGGAAAACTTAAGAGAATTGTTTAAAGATCTCGATCACAGTTAAAAAGCTGCTCTGGGCTGTAAAAATGGCTCAAAGTAGCGAGCGGTTGCTTTTGCTTTCTACCGCAATCACATGGTGATCTTTAAATAATCTCCTAAATGCTATAAAAAAAGGTTTCTTAAAAGGTCTTCATCAAACTGCACATTTTTTATGTTCAAGGCTGAATTTTATGAGGAAACGATAGCGAAGCTGCAAGAAGATTTGGAACAGTCAAAGAGACACTGCCGAAAATGTACAAAAAGTCTGGAGTCTGCTGAGCAGAACATTTGTGATTTGAAACTGGAAATAACTTTATTACAAGCAAATCACAAACAGACCGTCGAACAGGTAACACGGCCGTCTTCATCTATTCATCTGACGTGGTTTTGATCTTACCATGGAGGACATAATTTTTGTACAATCGGTTTCATTTTTGTCTTATGTTTGAATAGAGGGACAAAAAGGTTACGTACCGTGAGAATGTCCTTCAGTTTAATACAAGAGTTATAAAATATAAGCAGGGGAGAATTGTTCTTCTACACTTGTGTTCTCCTAGTCTTCCCTCTCCCCTGGCAGCACTCGGCTATTCTATCTCAACGTTGACCACATGTATTTTAGCAATGAGGAAGCATAGAAAGGAATCGGGTAGTAATGGCTACTTCTCATGGACATACAAGGCATACAGGAGCAAATTGATTTTAGCCATGACCTCCTGCAATTCTGTCTATATATAGAATTGGCATCTTTCCATCCCATTTATCTATGTGATCCCCAACCACCATCTGTATGGCGGCACTCTGAGGCTACTGAGGCTCCAGTTTGTGGATCTAGAAGGACTTCCATCTACCACCATTTATTGAAGATATACTCTGATAGAAGCTATGCTAGAATGGGTCTTGGGGGGGTTGACTTTTGAAGAGAGTATCATACCCTATTACAGGTGTATGGACTTTATAGAGTGGGTTTCCCACTGAGGATCCCTTCTGTGAATCAAAATGAAGAGCTGCTCTGTATAAGCATCTGCTCTCCTGAGGGACCCAAGCTAACTGGTTGTCTATTCCTGTGTATGGCAGCGGTATAATAGCACATTGTCATGGGTCGTTAGTGTTGGAGCTGTATATGTTTTAGTGGATTCCCCACCACTAGTGAGATTGGACCATGATTTGGTTCTGTTTTATGTTTTGTGAGAGTATCATAATATCGAACCATGGGTGAGTAATAGATTGATAGCAGCATTCCAACTTATGTTACGTTCACACTAGCATCCCTTCTCCATTGTTCAGGCCTGTCAGGGGACCTGAACGATGGAGAGGCAGAACGCTGATACAGCGGTAACACACAGAGCCTGGCAGACTCCATTGACTATAATCGGATCTGTCGTTTTTAATCTGAAACCTGCAGAGGAAAACGTTCTCCGTGGAGGACCTTTTCTTCTGTTGATTTTCAGTGGACATTGCGACGGAGACACTGGCACAGATGTGATCGTAGCATTAGGCCAGCCTAGACAAAGCAGATCTGCCGCCCAGTGCACTTTCAGACTGCTTTGCATTTCCATGAAAAGATGTTCATCTCTGCAGTGCTCCATCAGTTTGTGGCCACATAACTATGTTTCTGCTCCTATTATAGGCCTCTATGTGGCACTATTAGTAGTTTTAGACCTGACAGACTCCCTTTAAATAACCAACACAGATGTGAACAGAGCCTTACACTGCAGTCTTTGAGTGGATACATCAAATCAGTATGAAGGACATCACTACAGAGAATGTATTTTTCTTTTCCATTTTTAGCGGGGTAACTCTGTAATGGGGTTTTATCTTGTTTCTAGCTGAATGTGAAGACTAAAGAGACCTCACTTCTCAGTGCTGAACTCAACAAGCTGAAAGAAGAATCCAAAGCTGAATTGTTGAAGCTTCATCATAGAGGTCCTAGAGCGGAGGTAATGCCGTCATAGACAAATGTTTACAATCACTGTATCAAAGGTACCAAAATGAAAACCACTTTCTCAGTTTTTGCTTGGGAGACAAGTGGACTGTTCTGGCTGGTTCGGAGCTCCTCCATCTGTTATCCAATTAGGAGCTACAAAGGTTGCAGGAGAGATTGGGAGCTTGCATGAATATTCCTCTTGACTGAAACTATTAAGATTAAATTTCTCTCCCGTGGCTTCAAAGATTTATTGTTCCCTTCTAAAGTTACAATTTGCAGTCTTGAAGGGGTTAAGTAACACAAGATGTTCAAGGGGGCAAGTGTGTTTCATCATTACATTTTGAGCCGATACTGGGACCATAATGACCCGTAATTAAAACTGAATTTTTTTTTTAAAGTCAGGACACTTTGCTTTTAACCCCTGACCTCCTGTGATTGTAGACCATACCGTGTTTTCAGGCCTCAGAGAATCGTAATATTATAATGGGACACAGAGCAACACTTTTAATTGTGAAAAATTAAAACAGACACAAAGTCATTTCTTAAATTGTACCTTCTGTGTATACTTGTCAGAAGTAACCAAACACTTGCTAGTATTTAGAGAGCCAAGGTCCAGGATTCTCTCCCGAGTTACTTAATATGGAAAGTCATTTCTGATTCTGCCTGACCAGTGATGTCTAAATCAGTCTTTGTTTTTCTGATTTCCATTATGGAAACTAGAAAGTGAAGGTGTCTTCAAGATATCTGCAGAATGTCCAGCTGTTTTGCAGGGTATTGGATTTGAGTTGCCATTGTGGCAAAAAATGGGTCCTATCACTGAGAGGCCATATTTACCAGATGTTAGGTGAAGGAATGGTTCACTGCAGGAGGACCAAGTGGTATATGGTGGGGATAACCATACTCATGACCTCACAGAACATGCCTAGAAAACACTCCCATGAAAGTCAATAGGATCTGCTCCAGACCATCGTGTATGGCCGATGGTTCGTCTGCAAGACAGGAAGTCACAAACTATTTTACAATTGGAATTGCAAGATATTTAGGATTTTGCTTTAAATATAGATAATAACATGGAAAATTAACAACATCACCAAAATAATATAAAAAAACGGGATTTAAACAATTAGTCATTTCCTGGTGATACTTTCCCTATAAATTGTTCTGTCCTGTCTGTTACCAGGATAAGAAAAAGAGGCCTGTTTTTTCCTCCTCAGAAATAGTGCCCCCTTGTCCATGGGCTGTGTTTGGTATTGCATTTAATCTCCAATCAGGTGAATGGGGCTGAGTTGCTACACCATATACACCTCACCAGACATAGACCATAGAAGTTTCCTAATCGTGGACAACCTTTTTAAGTTTTCTCTTGATTTTAGATTTCACCATTGTGTCATTTTTGGGACATTGCCAGACTTTTCACAAGGAAGGAATTCCCAGAATAACGTCATAAACTGCAGTCACAGAATGTCTATAAAGTATTCCTCCTTCATCCATATCATGTTTTATTGTAAACTAATTTCTACTGATAATATGATCCGAGTTATACCGCGCCGCAGTCTGTACAATCCGTACGTTCCATCCTTCTGTATGCTATCCATGTCCATTGTTTTCATCCTGTAGTGATTTTCTTTTTCTTTGTAGCCCCTTTTTTTTTCCTCTTCTTGTAACACTTTAACAGAAGCTTCATGTCACTCAATCCCAATACTCTTCACACTTGCCTACTGTCCCCTTAAGGTATGGTAGCAATTTTCTTCATTCAATTCATGCTATGTTTTGTTGGTACAGTATATTATAGGGACAGGCAGATGGAACAGACAGAAGCAGATTGACTGACATTATAACAGAATTACAGTATAGTCCTTGAAATTGCAGCCTGTACCATGGTGATTCGGGTTTGATGAAAACATGATGGAAAGAGAGAGAGGCCATCACATGTCAACTAATTAAACACGGCTATGGAGTTCTCTGAGTTACCAGGCTCTGCTATTACTAATCACGTATTAGTTTACTAGCAAGCCAAGACGTCACTACTCAAGCTGCATTGTACCTTATAGCTCTCAGTTAAAGGGTATGTACATATGAGGCAGCTCCGCATCTGAATCAGCTCCAAATTCTGTCTGAAATCTACCACCTATTCAGATTTATTCTGCATCCTTCTTCGGCTATGTTCATACAGGAGAATTTGGACCTGATTTTGAGGCAGGTTCAACATCCCCCACCAAACAGCACATAGAACAGGAAGCAGACAGCTCTGTTCTTTGCGTAGTCACTTGAATGGGTTGCAGTGAGCCACTACTCAGAGAACAGAGCTGTCTGCTTCCTGATCCATTTGCTATGTATCAGCTGCTGATTGGTTGGGGGTCCTGGGTGTTAGATTCCCACTGATCTAGTGTTAGTGACCTGTCTTTAGGCCTGGTATTTGGAGAAGAATTTGATACAGAAGACTGACTCCAATATCTCTCCAAACTCTTCCATGTGAATCTGCCTTGAAATGAATGGGATGCAAATTTTAGAGCAGATTTTTAGTAAACACATTAAAATTAGCTTCCAAAATCTGCTTTAAATTTCTGAAGCAGAACATATACCTCTGTGTGAACATACTCAAAGCGGTATGTCCATCTCAAAAAGTAATGACATTGGCTGTGCTGGGGAAACTGCTGTGCAGGGAAAAACAGTAAGGGGCCACCATTCTGGCATATCCTAAAAATGAGAATAACCTTTTACTTAATACCCTAGATATTGATTAAGTTAAATTATGGTATTATTATGTAATCATATTTTTGGGGTTTGCACCTGACAAAAAATGGCATCCCACCACTAGAGGCATATAGCGTAAACCTATGCTACCTATAGTCCCTGTTACCTTTTGCAAACCCAGCATGAATGGCGTCCATCAGGGGTCAGTCGCGGTCACCATGGTTTTGACAGTAAGAATAGTAAAGCACTTTGCTCCATTCTTGCCATCCAAGCTGATGGGAACCACAACGGAGTCTCCCATGCAAATGTGAAGGTAGCCAGAGGGTTTTGTGCATTGTGACAACGCAGGGGTTACTAGCCATTCTGTGTAAAGCTGCAGACTGCACATTATGATGTCAGGAAGAATTGTGCCAAATGACAAAGTCTGCCTATGTGTATGTCACGCGTTTCAGTGTATGTTATCTATCCATGGAGATATATCGTAGAGCTCAAGCCCCTCTCAACTCTCTGAGACTGTGGCTAACAAGTGCTGATGTGTAGATAAATATATGCTGTGAGTAATGATATTTCTTGCATACAGAAAGCACTAGTGCTCGTGTCCTCCATCAGATGGATAAACTCCCCCAGAAGGATATTTTCCAGATTGTGAATACTGTTATTTGAAGAAATGTTTTATAGCTGTGTTCTGAGCATCTGAGCGCTTATGGTAGAGACGCCAACATTAAACTACATTATAGTATATTAATCATTTCTTTATTGATTTGTGTGTTTTGCTATGGAGTGAGGTAAACGTTTCCCTTGACAAATCACAGAAAGTGTATTATTTTATCTTAATATCAATGCAAGAAATGTGAAAGAACTCTTGGAATTCATCCCCGTCCACGGCTTCTCAATATATGACAATTATTTATTTAAGGGATTTTCCAGCCAAATCATCATCTACCCCCCTACTCTATCCCCAGCCCCTTAACCATGCTTGGCTGCAGTTCAGCTCCCAGCATCATGCTCTTCTTCTATTTCTAGTCTTATTTCTCACCATCTTGTAGAGACTTGGGAGCCATATGTGGCTCTTTAGGGCCCCCTTCATGCGGCGGTTTGGCTGGAGGTGTCTGTAAATACTGCAATGCCCTAGAGGCCCCAGTGACTATGGCTGTGGATTTTACAGTGGACCTGCCAGCTCTCCCTCCTATAGTAAATAATAGGATTCCCCGTCATATAGCAATTCTTCATAAGTCTACATTGTGACGTTCCTCTGATACTCCTCCAAAAGAATGCAGAAATAAATTGACAACTGAGAGTTAAAAAGTGAAAAGAAGCCCAAAAATGGTTACTTCCTGGGGAATACAAGTATTTAGTAATATAGACATGTCAAGAGAGCTGACGCCATGATCAATATTGATACATATTGCTGAAGTTTCTCATGTTATATATCCCTATAGGGAGAAAAAAATGCCTCTAAACTAGAAATAGACCACACTGTTTTATGCCAAAAAGAGTATGGATTCCCTAAGATACAAGATTTTTGTCAATCTGAATTACTACCTTTGCCGTCTATTTAGCAGCATCAGTGCGGCATTCGTTTTTTTCACAGACCCATTCACTTCAATGGGTGAATCGGGTCTCTGAAAAAGGTCCCGAGTGCACAAACCGTGAAAACATAAAACATGTTTGATTTTTTTTTATGGATCTCTGGTGCCACTCACCCGATGTACTCGGTTGTGTGAATAGACTCTAAGATAGTCCAATAAAGGCACCATTTCCTTGAAAACAACATTTTTATAAATATGTAAATGAGGCTCAAGTTCAATGGGTGTTGACCAAAAGGCCTCTGTATTTCGGTTTTAAAATATTGACCTTGAGCCTCATTTGCATACTTCTACAAGTGGCTTTTTCAAGGAAATGGTGGCTGTATTGGACTATGTGAAGTTATTATTGTGCTTAGAATAATGTCTCCTACAAATGCACTGGGGTTCCTGATGGCAGACTCACTTTAGATATGCATACTGAATTTCCCCACTGTGGGACTATTAAAGGACTATTATTATTATTTCTATATGATTATTGAAATATAGCAATGGAGGGAAGTCCCCTTCACATAAATTTACACATATTCACGCACACCATTGGTTGCTATGAACAAGGACACTTTTCTCTGAAACAGAAAATCTGTTCTATGGACAATTTTGTTTTAAGTTCTAAAAACATTTTAATGTTTCATGTGGGCTCCTCTAAAAAATGCTATTTTGTGTCACCAAATACATCTGTTGTACAAAGTTCAGCACTGAAGGGGTGGACAGACTTCCAACTGCGCTAGAATCATTGGAGCGCAACCTATTAAAGGGTGCAAAGAGTTGGAGTTAGTGGATGTGGCGACATACATGTCGGTTAATTTATACTGCCCCATCTGATATGATAGAGGGCGAGAAGCAGAGCTCTGTCATATATATGATAGGTTTATATTATTTTCAGCAGGATTTTTAAGTAAAAAACAACATAAATCCTGACAGGACTCTTAGAAGGGACAGTGAGAGTCCTGATTATCCCACCCACACACAGTGATTGACAGCCTTCTATGTACCTACACTGGTGCAGAGTCTTCTCAGGATTTGATGTTTTTTACTCAAAATTCCTTCTTCACCAGTGATTGGCTGCATTCAGGCCATGTCTACAGCTCACACTGGCCTAGGCACTCAACCTGTATGTGCCCCCATTAAATGCCTAAATATTACCATGATTCAGTTATTGAGGAATTATATTGACAGCAGACACAGGATAATGCTGTCATTCAGTGACTAAATAACACCACTATACCGTGGGTAGATAACACCAGAAAACTGTGACTGGATTACACCACCATATCATATCTGGATAACTGTATGAGACTATTACCACCATACTAAGACTAAATTCAATAAACCCTGGATTCTGCCACAGGAATACACAGATTTCAAGTTGCCTGAACAGATGCCATACGGGTGGTCTGCAGAGTATCACCAAACTGCAGACTGGACATATAAAGTACTTATTAGATACAGTTAATGCCAGCAAAAAAAGCCAAAACGAACAGTTATATCCAGTGGCTCACAGGTGATGTCCTCTAGGACTGTACACGTTCACTTTCTTCATTTTCTCCATCTCGCCCAAGCTATCATAATGGCTTCTTCCAGTCATGCTGCCGCTACAGAGTCAGCTCATTGCAGACTGGACAAAATAATAAATTACTGATCAGACAGTCAGTGGCAGAAAACATAACTCCATCCAGTGACCGACAAGGGACATATTCCCTGACTGTAGATTCCTTTTCTTCTCTGTCTCGTCCAAGCTGCCATGAAGACTTCTCCCAGCCTCACAATAATAGTTCCTCCCCCATGGTAGTAGTGTCCCACACAGTAATAGTGCCCTCTTGGTTTCTCCCACACATAGTAAATTGCCTCACCCCACCACCCCATAATATAAGTGTCCTGCAGGATAAGGTCTCATGTAGCGAGAGGCAGCTAAAAAATGCTGCAGAAAAAAAATACGGCAGAAACGCATCACAGTTTTTACCGCAGCGTTTTTCACCGAAAGTCCGCAGAGTTTTACTCTGCAGACTTTCTGCCCCCTTTAATAACTATACGGAAAACACCAGAGTATGGATGGGATTAACCAGAAACTTTGCAGGTAATGTAAAACGCAGCATTTTTTGCCACAACGTTTCCGCCACAGCCGAAACACTGTGTTTTCTCAATGTGGGGCTTCAGCCTCAAACAGTTATTGTGCCTTCACTTAATAGTTTTCACCACACACAGGATAAGTCCCTCCTCCAGTATTGGTGGCAATATAAGTACCCTCCACTCAGTACCAGTTCCCTTTTATTGACCCCACTTGGTAATGGTGACCACACTAAATAATAGTTCCCCCTCTCTGTAATAGTGCCCCCTTATTGCACTCTGTATTAGTTCCTCCTTAGTACCCTCACTCACTGTTACTTTGCTATATCCGGCAGTCCTGCGCAGATGAATGGAATACAACAGCCATCATGTCGGTGGCTCCATTCATTCAGAGATGCACAGGACCCCTGTTCTTGAGAATGATGGTGGTCCCATTGCCCAGATCCTCATTGATCACTTACCATCTGTAGCTATATTCTCTGCAGTTTTAAAAAATATTTTTTTTTTTGGGCTGGGCAACCCTTTAGGCTAAGGCCCCACATAGCGAGTCGCAGCCAAAAAGTTCTGCGGGTAAAAACGTGGCGGATACGCATCGTAGTTTTTTCCCGCAGTACTTTCACAGAAAGTCCGCAGAATTTTCTTCTGCAGACTTTCTGTTCGGTTATACCTGTACGGAAAACGCCAATGCTTCTTTTCTGTAGGTATAATTGACATACTGCGATTTACAAAAACACAACATTTTAGAAATCGCAGCATATCCACTGCGGATATTTTTCTTTACACTTACATATATTATATATACTAATGGTATTTACTAGAGGTACAAAATTGACAATAAACAAATGACTCCACAACGCACACAGAACGCTTACTTACAGTAGAAATAAATGAAATGTGTTAATGAAAGTTTTATTACCTTATCACAAATGACATTAAAATGTTTGTTATGCGACATAAAGGATCTCTCATTCTGACTGATTCCATTAGGGGTAACATTTATCCCTGGGATAGCCCAGAAGACATAATGAATTCCTATTTACTGCTACTTATTTTGTATGAAGCTGAACCTAATTTTGGTCTCCATAGACCCCCGTGATAGTCTTATAATGAAGCTATATGGTTATTAGGTCAGGTTCTCCTGGTAAATCCTTGAAGATTCTTCACCACCAATATCTGTACAAAGACTAGCAAAAAAAAAAATAAACCCACACATAAAAAAAATCATCTCTGCATTTCTTAACTCTTGATTTTCAGTTTTTTTGTAAAAAAAAAAAAAAAAAAAAAAAAAGCTAAATAAGTTTAGTGAGCTGGCACTAGGAGAAGGATCTATTTGATGCTGGCTTCCTTGTCATACCATCCAGATATTGACCACGGTGAAGAAAGTGTAAATCAAAGCCAGCATAGACTATATCACTGGCTGTGCGGGTAGTGGTTATGGCTCTGATGCAGGGCAACGTGGTGGGGCTTGCCATGGGGAAATGCTGCATCTTGTTCTCGGGGGCAGCACCATTTTAACCCCTTCCTTGTGCATTTTTTGTTTTTACGGTTTCAAATAGTGAATGTGATAACTGATAGTATACTGTCACAGACTGTATAGACACATCTCTTTGACAAGGTGGATGGTATACTGTTTTATGGGGGATGGATATGGGTGAATGGTGTGTGTCTGTGGATGTACTGTAATGCATATTTCACTTTGTATGTCTTCTTATTATCCTATCAGCTGTTAGTTGTCTTCTGTGTCTGTAATATCTGTATGAGCATCTTCCTTATTAGTGAAGCCTGTCCTCTGACCCTTTTAATCAGTCTGATAACTTTTAGTTTGTAAGAAAAAAATTGTGTCATCTTTGCACGATTAGACCACATATATACAGGTGAATGCTGAAAGAGAACGTGTCACCAGAAAATTTACTATTTTCTTTAAACCAAATTATTTTTTTTTTTTTTTTAATTTCCATATCACTCTTTATATAAATATTATATCCTACAATTTTAAATTTTGCCACTAAGCCTTGTAATGGACTGACAATAAGAAATTACTTAGTAGTTTTCTTTGCAGCAGTCACCTTATTTAAATCACAGACAGAATTACAATAGAAGATAACGCCTCTATAGTTAACACCACTTACCCATCATTGCTTCCACTACTGACAATAGATGATGTCTCAGCTTATCTGCTCCCTCCCTCTGTACAGAGCATGCCTAGAAAACTCTCCTATAGACATCAGTGTGTTAGCTCCAGACTAATGCTGCATATGGTCATGACTGTGCTGTAAAGCACCTGACTAAATGCTGTTAACAGATCACAGGATAAGTTGTAGTATTGGCTGAATTGATGTTATTTCTAGATTGTTTTTTAGCTATACCATATATAAGCTACTGTATACGGTATCTCTTTATGTTATAGTATTGGCTGAAATGGTGTTATTTCTAGATTTGGTTTTTAACTATACCATATATAAGCTACTGTATACGGTATCTCTTTATGTTATAGTATTGGCTGAATTGATGTTATTTCTAGATTTGGTTTTTGGCTATACCATGTATAAGCTACTGTATACGGTATCTCTTTATGTTGTAGTATTGGCTGAATTGATGTTATTTCTAGATTTGTTTGTCAGCTGTAGCGTATATAACCTGCTGTATATCCCTTTAAGCTGTAGCCACTCCCATATCTTTTTAATATGGATGTATTTAAAGCAGTGAAGGCATCAATGGTTGCTACTATATGCGGCAAGCTTCTTTGCATAGACTTGACTCTCTTACACGGAGATTAAGCCTGTATTAATTCTCATGCCCTGCTGTATTGGGTGCACACAGGAACGTCGTGAGCAGATCATTGTGCATGTGCGGATAAATGTACACACTACCTAGTTTATCAAGAGATATATCCCTGCCCGGCTCAGGGGAGAATTACTGTGCATACAGTTGTCACCAAAATAAAATGTGAAATATTGCTTTGTTTAAATTGAAATTAGAATGCATCTCCTCCTCACACAATGGATTTTTGTGGCGTGTGTGCGTCCCTGCGAATTGCAATGTAGACTTGCAGCGCTCTCTGCATGATGTTGTAATTGAACCATTGTTGTCGGTTTCAGAATTCGGCGTTTGATCTCCTCCTCATAATAGTCAGTCTTTAATCATTTTCTCTCTGTTGCCTCATTTTGCCTTCTCAGTATATTACGCATGCTGAATACCATTATTGCCTTCAGTTATTAACTAGGGATGGATTTGGAAAAAGCAATTTTGTGCTAGCTTGATATTGCAGAATAAGCTGTCAAACATCATACCAGGTGACAGTGTGATGTCCTTCTACGGAGCTGTAGCACAGTGTGTATTACAGCTGGAAGCTTATAGGTAATCAGAGAGGATTACCAATGGCAGCTTTATTAAATATCTGTGCAGGTCTACTGTGACTGTGACCAGATAATGTGAGCTTCCAATATAGGAACAGGAAATTATTAATAAAACCGGATTGGCTGCTCAGAATGCCCTTGCAAAAGTTTATCTTATTATTATTTTCCAGGGAGATGAATGTCAAGTATTAGATTCATTATTACTTAAGGTGCAGGCCCTATTATTCCAAGTGTTTTGCTTTTAATTTCGGCAAATCCCCCCGGGGGGCTGATGATATTAACATTGTTTTAAAATAATAAGTCTGATTTTCTAGTGTGTTTTTTCACTATCGAGTGCTGTTCAGACATAATGACCATTTGATTGTGTTGGTATAGAGATTAACATTACTATTACTTGGCATTTTGTGCTTCAGTTTCCCCGTTGCTCTCAGTTTTCCAGTGTTCCGCCTTTTTTGGTGACATTTTAAAGTTAGGGAGAACTTTTACTGCTCAGTAAGTCTTCTGTTTTTATTTACTTACTATAGCCCCCATATTTAGGCAGGTTGGCTCAGACCCTCAGTGAATTGTACAGTAATATTGAAATACTTGCTGTATTCCCAGTGTCCTATATATAGGCATGTAGGTTTATATGATTTGAGTGAAAAGTAGTGTAAATCCAGACAGGACTCCTACAGGAGAGAGTGAGGGTCCCGATTACCCCACCCACACAGGATGATTGACAGCTTTCCCTGTATCAGTGTATGTAAACAGAAAGCTATCAATCACAGGGTGGGCGGAGCAATCAGGACTCAAACTGTCTCTCCTAGGAGTCCACAAAAGATAACACAACATGTTACAATTCATATACAAGTATCCCTTCAAGTCACATATAAGAAATAGTAAGATACACATATGTAAACACCTGAAATAGTACACAACGTACCAATGAGTGAAATACTGTGATAGCTAAGATACCCATATATAGGAGAGAGAAAGCAATCCAATGGCCATGCAGTGAGACCCCACATATATCTGTGCTTCCCATTACTTACTCAGGGGGTTATGCAACAGATATCAGACTACTCATATTTAAAGAAGTCTAAGGAAAGGGGAGAGGGGTGAATGAGCAAATTGCTCAAGACATAAAATAGGAAAGACATGAATAGTCTGATGCTGGAGCTAAATAGGAGCTTTCATTCAGAACCAAAGCATTATACTCACAACAGTGCAAGTCATTACTTCACTTTTTATGACCTGCATAGTCCTGGGGCTGTTTCTATGTGACAAAGAGACAGTTATAGAGCAGATTCTCCTGTACTTACTGTGTGCAGTGTATGGTAGCTATTCTCTACCCACCAGCTCAGAGAGAACTACAAACCAATATAGAATATAAGACATATAATGACCAGTAATAGTTTTATTTCTCATATACACACACATCAGCTTATCCTCAAAAGTCAATTAAAAGGATAGATATGCTTTAAACTTTAAAGAGCTGCTCCATTTTTTGACCACATACCGCCATACATGTAGTACAGTCATAATGTTATGTACAGATGAGTGTCTGACATGCCTAGTGAGATGGGACAATTTAATCAACCCATAGGCTCATCTGGATATATTGTCTGTTATTTTCTTATTGACAGTCATGGCAATCTAAAGCCCAAATTGTATCCTAGCCAAAAGGTCTCCCATCCTTCTAATTTTTCTGGCAGATGTCTTTAAGTAGAAGCAGAGGCAGAGTCATCCTTGCCATGAGTTATGTCACTTCTGTAGTGGAGAGGCTGCTTTATAATGAGTTTGTGGCTATGTATTATAGGATTCCTGATGAAGGGGAGGCAACACCCGAAATACGTAGAGTATGTTCTTATGGTTTTCAGTAATGTATGTGTCTGGAATAAAAGGTTACTCTTTCCCCTGGATTGGTTTGACTGACTACAAGTACATATAAGGGAATGCCGCCACGGTATATGAGTGGCACGCAGTGCCAGACAAGGAGAGGGGTGAGGATTAGCACCTACCTCCCTGTAACAAGTGAGTGGACTTAATCTTTTAGCTTTTTAGTTGCTGCTGGTGTAGTGATGTGGCACCTATGGGCCTACATAACCCACTCTGTGTGTTTTACTTTTTTGGTAGCCGTACATATTGAGGGATGTTCTGATGGATAGTCCTGTGTGTATTGCAGGGAGTGCGTGTGCTCAAGGTGAAGATTTTTTGGATGGTGGTTATAATTGACCATCTGTTAATTGGGTAATTCCTGTTGATTCTTTTTGTTTTTCCCCTGTTAGTCATTGGACCAGAAGCGCTGCTGAAAGAATTTTTGTTTTATTGTCAAATATTTTATAAGTAGAAAACACTGTATACAATAGAATATTAACAGAGTACAATAATGCGTGCATAACACCCTGTTTATGTAAGTTTATTTTCTCTGTAAATTTGTCCTGTGATTCAAAAACTGTTGTCTGTCAGAATCCCAGAGAACGGATGATGCATCGAGGGAAATGAAACAGTCACAAGGAAAATAGGACATTTCTGAATAGGAGGCAGACAAAACTTTGAAAGATTTTTTTTTTTCTCCCCCCCCTCCATTTTTTTCCAGTATATTTGGATACACCTCCACTTTGATTTTCTGGCAGCTGATAAAAAGCACCCAGAGGTTTAGCACTGTGAAATTTGACAAGCATTGAAACAAAAAAAGGAAGTGAAAATTTTACTAATCAAAACATCTGCATCGCGTGGCCATTTACATCTTCCCATCAAGACATGAGAGAAATGTTAATTTCAGACGACTCTTTTTATGACCTATAATTACTGTCATTAAGAAAGCTCCAGAGACTTCCAGCGAGCTTTGACTGAAATACAGTTTGACATGTTCTATAATTAATGCTGAATTAACATGCCGTGGTATGTTCCACAGGAAAAAAAAAAAAAAGTTTTATTTTCCTTACATACAAAAACATGATTCTTTCTGAAGGCTCAGAGCAGAATGCCAAGATGTCTCCGGTGAAAGCTTCGAGTATCTCCTCTACAGCACAATAACTTTTATGATAAATGGTAACTTTTAATTGTAGAAGTTACATGTGGCACCAGCTGAAGGTTGACTGTCTCACAGTAAATGAAATAAGAAAGGTTAATGCATTGTCTTGCCTTAGACGCTCTTTTACCCTTCCTGTGTTCAAGCTCCAAAATGAGGGAAAATGTAATCTTACAGACTAAGACTAAAATCTGAGTGCTGTCAGAGTATCACAGAGAAGTGGAGCAGTGTTCTTTGTCCTGGCAGTTTGTTCTGCCAACTTCTTCTTTCCTTAATTGTAGCAAATCTTGAAAGAAAAATGTCATTTTTCTCAGTAGTTTCTTTTTGTGGATAAAAGCTTTTTTTTTCGATTTAACAGACATTTTATTTCGGGTCATTCAGTAAGAAACGCTTAAAGGGGGTCTCCTGAAATAACTCCCATCAATTGGTATTTATAAAACTGAGCACTAAAGGGTTAAAGGGCTTGTCTTGTGGGATCACATTTTTAGAAAAGTTTTATGCTTCAGACCTTGCACCATTTTTGCAGTCTGTCTGCACCCATTTTGTTTTTTGTAGGTGGGGTCTCCAGAACTGGGCACAGTATTGCACATGTGTCTAGCACTCTAGACAGCGGGATCACAATCTCTCTCTCTTCTTACTGGTTATGTCTCTAATATAGTCGAGTGTCTGATCTTAGTGGCCAGTGAGTGGATATTTTCTGTACTGATATCGGTCAGGAAGTAGAGAGAAGCAGAAGACAAGAAACATAAGAAAGGCAGTGGTGGAAGATTTGTAAGCAGGGTAATGCAAATTTTTAAACCCATTTTGACCTTTTTCTGTAATCTGACATGGAGCCAAAGAAGAAAGTGATCTGTTCTGTTGAATTACATTTTCTTTTACATCATGTGGTTGGGTTTATTTAGAGATGGAAGGGCACCAGGATGTACTTTGGGAAGAAGGGGAGGTGGCAAAGGCAGTGGGATGCCCTGGAAAATGTTCTGCTAGAAAATTTTAGGTGCTGGCATTCACAAGGGTGTTTCTTTGACATCCATGGCCCACCTTAACATTGCTGCAGACTAAGCACACCACTTCATGGCAACAGTATTCAATAATGGCAGTGACTTCTTTTAGTGGGACAATGCTACACCCTGCTATACTGTAAAAACTGTGCAGCAATAGCTTGTGGGTCATGACATACAGTTCAAGACATTAACTTGCCCCCAGATTTCTATCTCATCAATTAACTCTGGGAAGTGCTGGAAAAGCAAGACAGATTCATGGAGGCGCCACCTCACAACTTTAACAAATCTGCTGATAATGTTTTGGTGCCTCAGGACACCTTCTTGTGTCCTGTTCAGAGGTCTTGTGTCATCCATTCCTCAATGGCAATGAAATAGAATGGTTTCTGTGGTACAAAAGAGACGTGATATGTAAATGTATCTATCTATCTATCTATCTATCTATCTATCCACACATGTATAACAAATTAAAAAATTTTTCTTGGAGACAAATTTTTTTTTTTTTTGACTCCAATAAAGACATTTCCATTTTTCTATAAGATGCAAGATACTTTTTTGACTTTGTTATTTTGTACCCAAAGTGAAGATTCGGCTACTGCCATTCACATTTGGGGCTAGTCCTTTGAAGTTGGTAGTGTTGCATACTTTTTATTTCTTTATATACATGTAGATATCTATTGTTGGGTGACTGCTTATGCGATTGCTCCCCAGATCATCACACTAGCTTTTTGGTCAGTGTGTTGCTCCAAAGTAATAGCAGGATTAAAGGTCTCACCACAAGGCCTCCATACTCGATCCATAAGGATCCCAAACACAACCTGGATTCATTGGTTCCAATCTGTAGCAGTCCAGGTTTCTCCTTTATGACACCATTACAAGCGAAGGTGATGGTGGCTGACTGTCAATGGCAGAGCATGTAATGGACAAAGTGACACCAAATTTCCTTCTACTAAGCGCCTGGAATGGTCCAGGCAGAGACAGGAGTGTGTAATGAAGGCGCCACCTGTGTCTGAATGGTGGACAGGGAAACTTTGAGACCTGCTCCTGCATGTCAGCAAATCAAATGATCCTCTCTACTGGGGGTCTGTCTGGTCAGCTTGGAGCCTGTTTGCCATGTGTGTGTGCCCTAACATGTACACTGCTCCCAAAATCTCCTAACAGCTAGGTTAAAATGGTCTGGATAGCGCGCAATTTGTTGAAATCACTATACCACTTTTCTACTGCCTTTCTCAATCCAATGATGTGCCCCCTCTCAGTCTGTTAACTAGGCAAAATGTCTCAGCAAGACATAGACCTGAGATCCTTTTATAGGGCAGCAGGAGAAGCACATTTACGCTGTCTTGTGGTCAGACCCACATAACAGAGACATAACTGCATGCCGAGTTTTGCAGTAATCTGACATTTCTATCTGGGTGTATTATTATTATTTTTTTGTCAATGAGTATATATAATTCCGAATAGAGATGAACTAATGCATTAATACTAATTCCTGGCATGTTTAAATAATGGAATTCTTTCGCGTGTTGTCTGAGTGTGCACAAGAGGTACTTTGGTTAATTCACTGGAAAGTAGCAGATCCAATCTGGTCCCCATTTCTGTTTCCATGTGACCTCCATCCCCTGCGCATCAGGTATAAGTGTGAGTTAAAAGGATCCTGTTCTAGGCCTGATTGTGTCTGTATCTCACATACATTATTCATATTTTTGATTACTGGCCTTTTCTCTCTTTAAATTTTTTTTTTTCTATAAAATCGCATTAGTCGTCTGCCATGGATACAAAGTATAAAATATATTTCATGTTGCTTGTCTAGGACACCAGTAAAGTATTTAGTATTCTTAATGCCAAATACATAAAGGGAGCGCAGTACCTTCCCCTACCTTCACTATAGTCAGAATGCCTGTACTTGGAGGATGAAATACCGTACCTTAATAATCCATTTTGATGATTTGTGTTTTTGATATATGACATGTTCATCGCAGCTGTGAAACTTTTTAAGGTTACATATACATTTTTTCCATAATTGTAATCTAAACAAGGCAAACAATTGCTAAAGGTTTTTAAAAATTTAAGTCACTGACTCTAGGTTCACACCTGCACTTGGGTTTCCGTTCCCCAAGTGGACTCGAAATACGGAAACTCAGTCTGCTTAAAAAGCGGTTACACATGGAAACCCGCAGACCTCATAGACTATAATAGGGTCCGCCAGATTTCTGCCCAGTTACTGCCTGAAAAATGCTTGCAGGACTTTTTTTCTCCACATTTTTCAAGCGGTTTCTGGGACGGAATCCCCGAACATAGAGCGAGCGCTGGTGTGAATCCAGCCTAAGTCATTTTATTAGAACATATCTGGAGTATAAAGATTTCCTATATTCGACTTCTGTATTGCCAGTGGGAGCTGGGCTGCTCTATTGGCCCTTGGCCATTATACAGGACAAGAAGCCAACTGTTTCTGGCCCTGTGTTGTGTAAAGTATGGGTGTTGGAGACGGCACTGTACAGCTGATTGGTGAGGGGACAGTATGCCGGCCCCTACTGATCAGATATTTATGGCTTATACTACAGATAGGCCGTAAAAGCCTATATCCTGCACAACCCCTTTATCCTCACAAATAAATACTTGAGACACATTAATAGTCATGGCTGTGTTTTTGCTAGTCCACCTGTAAAAATAGTCACCATAAATATGATGGCAATCAAAAGGACTATTCCATTTAGCAGACATTGGGATCCATAGAACCTGCAGTATGCTTTCCTTCAAAAAGCTTCGGGAAAAATTCTCTCTCCCTCCTACCAGTAAACTGCATTATATTTCAATACATCATTATGGTTGGGCCTTGTTTCACAGCTCAGTGGTATCCCCACCACCTTTGAGCATTTGTATAGGTAAAGTGCATGTACCTGTGGCCTTATCTCCACTTATCTCCAGTGTTTCTCAACCTCAGCCAAGTACCCCCTCGTATAAAAGTTCCAACCAAGTACCCCCAACAGACACTATGGTGTTCATCATGTAACAGATCCTACTCCTGATCTCAAGTGGAGGAGAAAAAATGGTGCACATATCTTGCCAAGGAAATCCTTTTGCTTATGGGGCACCTGTGGCAGACACACACTAAAAGTTTTGAGAGTCTTTTAGCTTCCGACAAGCTTTTTCGCACTGGTTCTAAGCCATGGCATGTACCCCCTAAAACTAAATGGCATACCCCCTGGGGTACGTGTACTGCACATTGAGAACCACTGGACTACACTATCCTTAATAGCTCCCAATCAAACTGACTTCTCAGATACCCATACATGACCCATTGGGAACAATATTTGGGTAAATCTCTCAAATGACTCTTAAAGACATAGGACAACAAAATCCTGTTTGTTATGCATATAAAGAAATCCAACATAAATTTTTGCTCCAATAGTATCATACTCCAGAGCTTGCTGATAACTTGGATGTAACATTTCATAATTGTATAAATACATTAACATACACTTGAAACAAGTATGGTACCAATTTTTGCCCATGATGTGATGGGCTAACCCAGATATTGCTGGTCTTTAAAGGGGTTGTCCAGTGTAGAAAACCCTATTAGGGGATTTTGAGTTAATACAGTTTACTACACAGACAAGGGCTCTGCTTTCATGGTGGGTAACCCAAACTAAGCCAACTAAAAGGTGGTACAAACTTAGACTAGACAGTTATTTCTCTTCCAGCATCAGCCACTGTGATAAATCTGGTGTATTTTTATATGACCTGACTACGTTTGCACTGTCTAACTATTAGTAAATCTGGGCCAAAATGTTCATTTTTAAAGTCACGGCATCATATTTTGGGACATTAAGGAGACTTTACCATTCCTTTTTTAGTCTTTGTATTTTTGTTAGCTGTATCAGATCTGTATCATAACTTTAGAGATTGGAGCACGCTCCTACATTAGTATTCTAACATCTGTGTTTGGTCTGCTCCTTAAATAAATTATATTCACACTCTCTCCCCTTTCTCATATGACAACTGTCTTAAGGCTTGCTTCAAGGCATTATACCTGCTTTTGGGTAATAAGTGAGTGTTGCCCTCCCAAACCAGCACATCCAAGTAGTAAACCAGCAGGATGCTGTTCTAGTGTTGTCAGGCTCCACAGAAATCAATACGTTTCCAAAGGTGAATGTCGTATTGCATATTCCAGAGAAGAGACAGTCATTCCTAGTGTTGGAGACATATCCCACTTCTTTATTCCCATGTAATACAGTTTAAGTTAAAGGGGTATTCCCACGAACATAACTATTTTTAAATTTGTAGATAATTAAAAGTTAAACATTTTTGCAAATATAAGTAATTAAACGTTTTGCAGAGTCTTACTCTAAATATCTTGTGGTCACAAGCTGTTGTCTTGATCATTGCCAGTGGATACGACCATTAATGCAGGACCTTTCTAAAGTCAGAAAATGAGATATGATATCCTTATTGTGGCCGTGATATCTTCTGATACATGTAGTGTCCCTGCCTGATAATCCGGCTACAATAAGAAAATTATGGCTGGGTTCCTGACAAGTCCCAGACCACAGAAAGTTTGTGCATTTGCGGTTGTATCCATTGGCAACCGATCAAGACAACAGACTCTCACCACAAAGAAAGTTAGAGAAAATCTTTAAAACTCTGCAGAATTTTTAACTACTTATATTTGCAAAGATGCTTAACTTTTAATTATCTACAAATATAAATATGATTATGTTCATGGGAATACCCCTTTAAGATCTGACATGGCAAAAAAAAAAAAATTATCGTTTTCATGAATCTTAAAGACAGTATTTAATTCCTATAGCCAACATCATCATATTGATGGGTTGTCTAGTACTAAAACTCCTGTCAGTACGGCTGGTGTTGCAGGTAAAGAGGACCAGTAGCTCCTTTGACGTGTCTGTTTAAGGAAATACTTGTACATATGTAGCAGTCATTAAATGGTTGTTTGTATCGTTTTAATATTCATCCACTTTGTATGACATCATCTATTGTGTAATGCTCCATAAAATGAAAATGGCGCAACAGAATTTGTTTAACGGATGCTATGTCTGTATCCTGTGTACAGGCCCAGGCTCTTCCAAAGGGGTGTCTGATACTCCATTCTGCTAATTATAGAGTAAGTCCTATCCTGCTCTGTGACATTGAGACAGAATGGTACCTCCTCTTTAAAGTCATTGGAGGACAGACGCAACTCAGATGACACTCTGATGTCATCCAAGTGCATTATGCTATAAAATCGGTTCCCCCTCAGCATGCACTCTCAGTTGTGTCCACTGAGAGTGCACAAAGGCTACACCTTCAGATAATTGCCGCTGTTACACTTTTCTATTCTGTGCCCTGTTAACACTGTTAGGTTTGTAGAAAAGAGGCTACCAGTGCACAGAATTAGGGAATAAATTAATTAACCAGCCAGCAACAGCCTCTTACTCCACCCCTCCCTTCTACATAGAGCTCTGTGTGTGAAGCTGAATACGGAGATGGATATAATATACATAAGCAGTCAAATTAAAGCTAATGAGTAGGAGAACAGCATAGTAAGTGGTAAAGGAAATAGTTAATCAAGTTAATAAGATGTATTACAAAGTTTCTTATATTAACCTGTACAATTCATTTGTGGAAAGTTGTTTATAACTGGAGGTACACTTTAACATTGATGAGCTGGGGACAATTTTTGTACTAAACTTACACCAATATAGTAGGTCTTGAGACAAACAAATAGGATATCCTGGTGTCCTAAACAAACAATCCCTCCTATGTTCAAAAATAGATTTGAGAAGTTAAAATCCATGCACAGAATAATATGGATCAACAAGCTCCATCCTAGCAACCATCACCAACCCCTGAGCAGTACTAAATATAATAGAAATCTACTTTAGGCAGAAACAGCAAGTACAAGAAACATAAGCACAGTACGTAAGGATGTGCACAGACCAGGGAGGAAACACACCAGCACATGCTTCGCCTCCCTTCGCCCAGACATTTTTAGTACCGTAATTGAGATTACTATTTTTATTTGCAATCTCCAGTGGTTTCTCCTTTACAGGGAATCTCCAACGCACCAGCAAAGTGTGTTCAGTTTTCTGTACTATTTTATCCAAGCACTATGGTACCTTCCTTTTTGGGTGCCCCGGAAAACCATGGCAATGATATCCTTGATGAAAGCTAAGGACAGGCCGATGCAATAGTGTCAGAATTTATGTGGCTTAACTGAAGTGGCTCTGGATTGAACTGGGCGACTTGATATGATACTAACCAGATGCTTACACACTATACCAAAGTGCGCCAGAGTAATACCATATTTTGCTAAAATAAAAGTGCCTTACAATGCATGAATAACATCACCTTACACTTCCATATTACCACCATGCAAAGCCATAAGACGAAGGTGCATAGGTAGCATATATACAGATAATCACACACATACGGTTATTATATGGTGAGCACCTCATATTCTTGTTTGTATTTCAGAAAAATGGCAAATTTTATGTTCTTGTCAATAAAACATGTATTCATGAAATCTAATCTTTATGGAAAATTTTGGGTCATACACCCATAATTATTATAACTAAAACCGAGCAGATTCTTTTGATGTCTTGCGATACTTAGAACATCTGTTACTTTACACTGTGTCACATTTTCTGTATTTTTATATGTTACCAAGAAGTATAGCATTTCATAAAGGCTAATAAAAAATGAGTTGGTCCCATGAGCGTGTTACTTTTAACATCATCTAATAAAGCTTGTGAGGACGTCGTACACAAAGAAGGTTTCCTGGTATTCCACGAGATTTTTATTTGGTACCTGCCGGAAAATATGAAATGCAACAATAACCGATGTTGGTTAATAGCCTCCAGATCCATTTGTTTTTTACTTTTGCGTTTTAGATTTTTTTTTTTTTTTTCATTCCAAATCTTAAGGAATAATGTATTGCATAACATGTTATATAAACTAATCTCAAAGAACATCTTATACTTATGGACTACTTATTATAACCTCATGCCACCTCATAGAACTGTACTGTACTATACAAGTTGGTAGCGTTGATAGTGTTGTAGACATTCCCCGGATTGCTGCCATTCTAATGCATATTTGGTTTTTGGTGGTCTCTACTTCCTGGCCCTGTCTTGACACTCAGGAAATGTATGCTGGGCCAAGTACTGGCCTTAGCAGTGGCCAACCATTATCCAGTAATCGACTCAGTGGAAGTTTCTTGGATTTCCTCTATCTTAAAGGGTTGTCCGGAAACTAATAATTTATTGCCTATTTTTAGGATAGGCTATAAATATCTGATCGATGTGGGGAACTGAACTGCAGAACCAGCAGCCAGCCACTGTACAGGGCACAGAGCCAAATGCTTTCTGCCTATTGAAGAGTTATAGTAAGAGCATCGGAAGAGGCCCTTGTCAGCCCCACAGATATTTATGGCCTATGCTAAGGATAGCACCCTCTATAGCTACAGCCCTGTAGCTAAATTTAGTCGTATACAGTTTCCTTTCACTATACATATAACTAATGCATATGCTATGCTGCCCACACACTTCTTGTTCACAGCACTCATGGTTTACAAACTCATAAGGGGAAAAATATCAGTCGACCTATATGCCAAGGTGTCACCAGCCAGAACATGATGATGAATGGGTCAAGCCACCAGTGGTTAAAGTTCAGGCCAAAATAAAAAATATTGGTCATCTTACCTTTCCTTTGTCTCCTAACCGAATATAATATAAAAGTAAGTACCTTGAACAGAGGTACATATGCGCAACCAGCTTTGTGGTCAAATCGGGGGACACAAGACTCCCCTGTTCTTGTGGGTATTCTAGCAATTAGCCTCCAGTAATCTAACATTTATCATCTGTGGTGTATATAGGTGTTAGTTGTCAGCCCTCTAAGGGCACTTCTGTAAAAATGGCTGACAACGAGGGGGTTCTCACTGGTGAAACCTGCCTCATAGTGTGAGCAGCACTACTGTATCCCATTCTGCTCTCCAGTAAGGCAGCATTGAAGATTTACATACATTATGTTTGCAGTTTTGTGAGATTTGGCAATAAAAAAAAATCCTATAGGTGATTTCAATTTTATTATTTATTTTAAATTTTTTTGGCATATTTTGTAATCCTTTATATCCCTGGAAAATCCCTAAAATGCATTGTTCCATAGAATCCTGATTCGGCAGTTCCACACCTTCTTTAATAAGTTAAACTATTTGCAGATTTTAAGTTATGTCTATGCCTATAGTGTATGCCTTGAGGCGCAGCTAGCTCCATAAATCAGCTCTTCTTTTACTGATAATAAATAGGAGGAAGAATTTGCAGAAAAAGGTCCCAAGTCGTCACATTATGAATTTCACTTCTCTCGAGGGGAAGCTGGAAAAAAATCCATATTTTTGGGCCTTGTGCCACGAATAGGTAAAAAGTATATCCATGTGTGCACTAAAAATAAATTGGAATGTTTTAAATCAAGTGGAAGTAGATGCAGTTACCTAGTTGTGCCAATACCCCTTGAAGACAGATATTTGAAGCTGCATGGCTTTTGATACCTGTCTAATAAAAACATTCTTAAATGTGTGTAAATCTTTTTTTTCCCTTCCTAATACAGCCATAAAATATTTTCTTTTGTGCAAAGTAGTAAAGGAGCTTGCACCTGGTTTGAGCAAAGAAATGTGCAGGATACATTTTTTTTTTTTGCGCATTTTCAAATGCATTTTAGCAGGAAAGTATCAGAATAAAAAGAAACCCTAAAGACGTAGTAAAATCATGTAAACTATTGCTTTGAAATCAGTGGAGAAAATTTACCCCAAAAAAACAAAAGTTCTGTGAAAACAATGACTCCTTGAAGTACAGCAGAGCGTTGAAGAAATGGGAGAAACAATCCTTACAACTGCTTGAAAAAAGTCCAATCCAAACAATTGCTAAAATAGGGTAAAATAGAAAAATAAAATTTTTTAATAGACTTACTTTTCCGGCGGTCCTTAGTTCCAACCGTAAATCTTCAGGTCATTCACCGCTCTTGTGATAATAAACACAGCCGAGTGGCTATTGTCTGTCAGGAGCTCATGATAGATTTTCTGTAGATGATGGTGGGGTCTCGGAGACAATAAAAATGTGCTGTTTTTGTATTTGAGGCTTTTTGAAAGCTTCCGTACATACCTAAAAGCTTCTTTATAAGGCAGGTTTGTCACAACCGTGTTGACATTGCTCAGGTCACAGTAGTCTTTCTTTATGTACTCTGAAAACTGCCTACAACCGATAAGTGAGGGTCAGATGTCCTGGCAACGCACAAAGATCTTTCCTGGTTATCCATGCAAGATAGTAAATTGCTATGTACTAGGCGTATAACACAGTCAATAATTCCCCGCCATGTATTGGTACAGAAGGTAGGGATTGTCATTCAGTCTTCAAACATGAAACATGTTGACAAATGGGCAAAATGGGGTCAGTATAAAATCATCTGATGTCCATGTACAGTTTATTACTGGACGGGTGTTGCGTAATGGACTATTCTCTTTATTTAGACCTAGGTTCTCAGTCTATGTACATACACCCTTCGGCTTTTGCATGTAAATTTTGTAAAAACAATGGGTCTTTTTTACCCCATACATTACTTTACTTTACAAAGTTCCAGGTGTAGGAAACTGTAAAGGATATCTCGCTTTCTTCTAAAGATCAATATTGAAATGTACTTTTTGTAGATATGAATGGGAGGAAACTCTATCTCTTTTCTACAGAATACTTGTCAGTCACAATAAAGATGTTACATCAACCTCTCTGGTTATCATTATCAAGAACATGGACATTGTGATATGATGTTTTACCCATCCTAAAGAGGACCTGTCGGCAGGTCTGAAAATCCCAGTGACATACATCATCTGGTAGGCACTGTCACCCTGAGTATTTTGGTTCTTTGTTTATCAAAATCTATTCAGCCATTCACAAGATATAAGCCCTTAAAGTATGGATGCATATACTAGCCAAGGACAGTAACACTGCATGACATACAGTACACAGAGACCCCGCCTCTAGAGAAACCAGTGTTACCACCCACTTGGCTAGTATACCCAAATTTTCATCAAGATGAAAAGGGCTTATATCTTTGGAATAGCTGAACGGATGTAGATAAACAAGACACCAAAATTCTCAGGGTGACAGCACCGATCAGATGATGCATGTCATTGGGCTTCTGTTCAGGTTCTGTTAAGAAAGTCCTATAAAGTGCTTTATTATTCTCACAAATTACCCTTCAATAAGCACGTAAAATCAGTTTTGAAATCCATTTGATATCCTTTTATACCCCCAGCTCGAGTTTCACTTTAGGAAATGTTGCCCCTATCTGTGCCCTGATACCAGTGGAGTGCTACATGTTCTTTTAGTATACAATATATGGATAGATAGTGCATGTGGTAGCCTAAGACTATGCTTCTGCAACTCATTAGTACTTCCCTCTTAAATGGAGTCTGACTCATAACCCAGCCCGTCAGATAGGTTAGAGTCACCTAAATCAAGCAGTATTTTCCCCTTGTGAATCGGTGGCTCCATTGCTGAAATAACACAGTTTTTGAGTACTTTGGATCAACGAGGTTGTTGTCATTGCACCAAAGAGGTAATCGACAATGCCCTTGTTGCCCCAAAGAGCTCATTTGCATATTGACAAAACCAGCTATTTGTCAGCAACTGAGGTACCGATTTACAAGGGGAAAGCTCAGTTTGATTCAGATGACCATAACCTATCTATCTTTGGGGCTGGGCTAATATGCTGGGTTCTGGTGACAGACACCCTTTAAACTGTTGCAGATGCTTATGTATTCATGGCAGTGTTAAGGGCTTTATTGCAGTCTTTCTCTTTTATAGGTGTCCTAGTGCAGGTTGGCTTGTACATTTTGACAGTGTTTCAATCTTGCTTTGTTACAGAGGCACCATTGAAAGACAGGTTTTCGTTTGGGGGCCTGTTGAATTCAGAAACTTGCCAATTGTTCCAAATTTTTCAAAACTTTCTCAAATATTTAGGACATAATCCCAACAAGCAGGGAATACCAACCCCCAGTTAATCCTTCCCACCAAAGGGGCAGGATTTATTCAGTCCCCATCAAAACTGGGTGGCTCCAGGGACTGGACTTAAATGCCTCGATTCTGTCAATTGGAATGTTTGTGCCTCTATATACTGGATTTGCAATAGATGCGGCGTTGCTTGCTGCTGTTGCAGACTGTTATATGTAGCAGCACTGTTAATAAAAACAGTGGAGTAGATTTATAAAAACTAGTGTTACATCGCCCCGCAACTAACAAAGGGTACACGAAGTATATGAAGAAGCCCTCTACTCCACCTTGGCGTACAAGGCATAATAAATCGGCCCCATTGTCATCAACCATGGTTCAGTATAGATTCTGCTAAACCACATCAAGCTACACTGTAACCAGCTTTTGCCACCTACATAACAAACGTAAATCATGTTGGTGGCATCAGTTACCAGTATAAGCAGCAAGAGTTATAAAGAACAGTAGAAAAACTAAATGTAGTCAAATTGAATATAAAGATGCTATTCTTTAACTTTCAGCCTTGGACTAAAATCATAATGTCTCCTTACATACAGTGCATGCTATTTTACCTCTGATTTGGTTAATATATTCTGCTATGCTATATATTGCAGTCGTAGTACAAGATTAACACGTTATCGCCATATAATGTATGTGAGTTGCTATGTTTGAAGCTGTTTGGTTGACAACACCTAATAAACATTCTTAGTTTTCTGTATAATACGATAGTTTTCTACGTGTTTATTTGCATTTCAAACAACAGCAATATAATACTGAGCAGTGAAAGAAACCACATCACACTCTACATTGGTACTGCAGGAGGAATTCATGCAGTCGCAGATATAGAACTGATTTATTGCTCAAACACAGGACAAGTAATCCAGCACCAAGTGTGCAGTGTGTGCAGAACTGAGATGGATAGCCAGGTCGAAGGAATGGGAGAGTGGCGGTAAAATGGCATAATACAAAATACCTACAAAAACTCTTCTGTCCCCTCAACTATCTTTTCACTACTGATGATAGTGGTGAACTGCAATTACAGAGAATAGTACCTCCAGCTATAAAAAATATCTCATATGTGATAGCACTTACTAATATAAGGATCTCAACAACCCTACAATTCTCCAATAACTGTCAGGAGACAGTTACATAAATAAGGCAGGGTTCACACTACCATTGATGTCCATTATGATAGTGTCTGTTAAAAAAAACCAAAAAAAAAACCACCTATCATAACAGACAATAACGGACACTAACTGAAGTTAATGTGTCAGCTTTTTTTAACTGATCCATTTAATGGATCAGTTAAAAAAACAGACACATTAGTGTACGTTTTTTTACTGTCCATTTTTTGTGGGGTTTTTTTTTGTTTCTGCTTTCTGAGCATGTGCAGAAAAAAACGGACAGTAATGACAGACAGTATAACAGACGCCCATCCGTTACTGTCAGTTACTCATGGACTTTATTGTTAAAAAATAACGGACGCTTGACGTCCATCTTGAAACCGTTTTTTTTAATGGACACAAAAGTCCTGCATGTAGGATTTTTTGTCCGTGAAAAAAACCTGGACATGTGACAGATTGGGTGTATAACAGACACTAACGGTCACTAACGGACACAAGATAAAATCCCATTGAAATGAATGGAAATTTTAACCAATTTGTGACAGTTCAGCTAGTGTCCGTTGCTAAAATCTTGTAATGGACAATAGCAACACTACTGATGGTCACCAATGGTAGTGTGAAAGACCCCTAATACATAAAATTGACATGCAGCGATTTTCAAAAACGCGGGTATATATGAAAACGCAGTTTTTCTGCTGGTGATTTTTTCCTGCAATGTGTGGATGGGATTAACCAGAATCACATTCACTTTGCAGATACTGTAAAATTTTGCGGTTTTTGCCTCTGCATTTCTGAGGACCTTTCACCACCTTCACCCATTCAAATTCTTATCATCTATCGATTCCAGTGCACTTGAATTTTTCTCTCTAGCTTTCACGGTTCCCAGGCACCAAGTTAAGTTAGTTTTGGTGTCTGATGTGCTATTTAATCTATGTAATGTCAGAAGGGCGGTGTCAGGCAAGGAAACGTGGTTCAGAGCTCCAGTCAGAGGCAGCCAGTGTCAGAGCTCAGAATCGCACCCCTTCTCTGCTCCTGCCTGACACCGCACTCCTGACAGTACAGAAACCAAATAGTATATCAGGCACCAAAATTAACAGCATCGATTGCTCGGGAACGGTGGGGACTAGAGAGAAAATTCCAACTGTGCTGGAATCAGTGGAGCAGCGCCGATTAACAGATGCTAAGAGCTTGAATGTGTGAAGGAGGTGAAAGGTTCTCTGTAAGGGGTTTAAGGAAAGCATCTGCATTACCACTTATGGTAATAACCTAAAAAATCCTCGAGCTCAGACAACCAGTTGAACCAAAAATCCATCATCTTCGTTATCACAAAATCTAAAACACAGTCCATTAAAATAAGAGTCAAAGGAAGGTAAAGCAGCATCACAGAAGTAAAATACAATGTCACATGTATATTACATATGCTATGGCATCATAAAAACTATTATTGGCGAAATCAATATTTTATCACACATATCAACACAATAGCAACATGTACAACTGTCTGTATCTGAGAAGAAGACAGTATGAGATTTACTACATATAGGGTGATCTGCAGGAAAAATCAAATAAATCCATTACCTATGAAGGTAACTATCACTCTATCCTAACATTACAAATGTTATATATAAAAAGCTGCGTACGCCTCATCTATAGGGGATTAAATACTAAAATGTAACCACATCTTACCCATGACTCACGACAGTGGTAGAGCTTCATTTGTCACTCATGTCCTAGGCACACATGTACTTGGTGCTAAGCATGACTAATCCTTAAAGTATAACATATACCAGGTACACTTCAGTGAAGGGGGGTGGAATGAAATTCGCTCATTCCTTTTGAACCGTTCACAAATTTTATGGTTGAGTGTTTCCTTTTTTCACTGTCTTGGCAGAAAATTGTTCTCTGAGAACATTTAAGAATGTATCTTTTCTTTCCATAAAGATTTCTTGTTACCACAGAGGCAATGTTTTCATTACAAACTGTTGAATTCTTTACGCTTTGTGCTAGGGGAAAAAAATTGAGATTGGTGTTTCCCAATCAGTCTTATATATGCCTTAAATGTAAACCATATGTAGTGTATGGCTGCCTGCACCGTCATATCAATCCCGAAGCCATATATGGGATGAATTAAGCAGCTATACATTAAGCTGAATCTATAAGAACTTTTTACAGAAATGTGAGATGCAATGATTGTTCTTAATGCTTTGTTTTTTTGCCTTATATCAGTTTTGTATTGTAAGGAAAATGTTAAGTAGATCTATTTACTAAGGCTGTATGTAGTAACCTTGGCTCATCCAGTCCTCGTCCTAGATAATTGGTGATGCAAATAAATAGAGAAGTGGCGGGAAATGTTAGAGGGTAATCATGTGACTGCTGTCAGAGCTTGCATACTTCCTAAATTCCTTAGATTGGGAAGAAGTTTTCACCTCTATTTTTATTCTCATTAAATGGCAGGAGTGTGCGCAGTTGTTGAAAAGCTGAATTTGTCCACCATTCCTAATGCGCATTTGCAGGAATTTTTTTTATAGCCTATCTTACCTATCTATCTTCTTACCTATACTATATGTGCTTTAAAGCTCCTTACCTATACTGTCCATTACCTCTACTATATATACTGTACTGCTTCTTGCCTGTACTGCCTGTACTTTACTGCCTGTTACTTCTACTATATGTGCTGTACTGCTCCTTACCTATATTACTCATTACCTCTACTACATGTGCTGTACTGCTCCTTATCTGTACTGTATATGCTGCACTGATCCTTACTTATGCTACATGTGCTGTACTGCTCCTTATCTGCACTGTAAAACTCCTTATCTATACTGCTCATTATCTCTACTACATTTACTGTACTACTTCTTACCTGTACTACATGTACTGTACTGCTTATTACCTGTACTGCATGTACTGTACTGCTTATTACCTGTACTACATGTACTGTACTACTCCTTACCTGTACTGCATGTACTGTACTGCTCATCACCTCTGCTATACATACTGTACTGCTCCTTACCTGTACTGCATGTACTGTACTGCTCATCACCTCTGCTATACATACTGTACTGCTCCTTACCTGTACTGCATGTACTGTACTGCTTATTACCTCTACTATACGATCTGTTCTTCTCCTTACCTATACTATATGTGCTGTACTGCTCCTTACCTCTACTATGTCTACTGCACTGCTTCTTACCTGTACTGAATGTACTGTACTCCTCATTAACCCACAGAATAAAAGGAACATGCCATGCTTTGTTGTGACTGGCATCATCAGGGGATGAGGCTACTGCATTAGCGGTCAGTCTTTCATTGCTCCGGCCACCCTCTGTGCCGGTAAAATACTGTACAGTCGTGTGACCAGGAGCACCGTTGTGTAGGAAGAAATGGTAAAATATCTGTTGGAGTATAAAATGATGGCATATCCTAGGGATGCTGGAAATACTCTATAAGTGTTTTTCTTATTTTCAGTTGATATTATTTGGGGCTTCTGAACCCATAACTAGTTTCAGATAAGATATTATTTCAAGTTACTATTGTAACTCTGTGGAGCAGTGCGATCACCACTGAGGCCTTACCAGTGATGTCAGTAAGTACAGCTCAAGACTGCTGATGGCCAGTGACCAGAATCACTTCTAGCCTGTAAATAAAGACTAGCCATGGACCATGTGAGCATAAGTGTGGGATCAGCAGGGCATTTACAAAGTGGGTACCTTGGACAACACCTTAAATAGCCTAATATTAACTACTCTAAGAAGCAGAAATCTAAAGTTACTTTTAGAAATCTGAATGAGAATATGTAGACATACTTGGTGACAATGATTCCCCTTATCCAAATAACTAGCAGAATGATCTGTATTATTTCCTCCTTTAACAGGTTTCTATCAAAGGGACTGATTTGGCGATCACAGATACGTTATCGAACCATGCTGAGCTCAACCAGGAGAGGCTTGAAAGGCAACATTTGGATCTTAGAGAAAAGCTGAAGCTTAGTTTCCTGGAAGTAAGTCATCACAGGAAGATATTATTTTATCATTTTTAAGCTGGCAAGGCCATACAGGACAATCCTTATAACATTAGCAATAAGGGTCGACGTTGACAACACCACCTAAATGAAGCTTTTAGAAGTTTTCTGTAATTCTGCATTAAAGGGGTTGGCATAAGTTACCAAATTTTCACCTATCCCACTGCTGATTGGTAGGGGACCAACTGCCAGGAACCCTACCGATTGCAAAAACAGGTTCCCGCTGCTGCTCTATTCACCACTGTGGCACAGACAGAATAGCAGACTACAGTACTGAGCTATCTCTGGCAGTCCCAAGAAAGTTTTTTTGTAGCCTGTCATTTTTACCATGTTGTGAATGGTATAAAAGGGGGAGGAACTGTATTTTTTTTCTCCAATTCCATCCAATGAACATTGTGAATATACGACTTATACAGCTCTGTGAATAGAAAAATTACAAAAAAGTTACGGCTTTTGGAAGCCAGAGCGTGATGAACAAACATGCAAGAATGGAAAGTGGTTGTGCTAGTCTGAGGTTAATGATCACTACCTAGCAATGGCCATAGCTATCTGATCAGTGAGGGCTACGGCTATTTTAAGACGCAGTACTTTTAAAAAAAACCGCTGGCCCAGATTTACTAAGGCTAGGTTCACAATACCGTTGCAAGTCTGTTATGATAGGGTCCATTTTAAAAACAATGGTAGCCTATCATTAGGGATGGTAAATAGAAGCTAATGGATATAAATGTGTCTGTTAATGTCTGTTATGATACAGTCCATGTTTTTTTTTTTTTTTTTGGGGGGGGGGTCTTCTTTCTGTATGTGCAGGAAAAATAAAAAACAGAAATAGACGGTATAACAGGTGACTGCCTGTTATCATATATCATACGGCCGGTAGCCATAGTCAGTAATAATTAAAAAATAATGGACACTTCTCATCCGTCATAAGTCCATTATATTGTTAGCAGAGCCAAAAGACCTGCACCCTGCTTTATTAGCTCCACCAAAATGAAGGACGGATTTGACGAAAACGGACACTAACGCACAATAGTACAAATCCCATTGAAATCAATGGGATTTTAAATAGGTTTTGATGGATCAGTTAGTATCCATTGTTAACATTTTCTGATGGATGCTAACAACAGATACTAACAACGGTAGTGTGAACACCCCCTAATTTTTAGACATGTAAATGTAGACAGGCAGTCTGAAAATGTACCAGATTTAGTGGCTGATAATCTGCTGTATCTTGGGACTGTCTACTGTATGTTTATACCACCTTTTAGTTGGCTTACATTGACCCAGAATTTTCCGACACTATTTTGGGGCATTTTTGGTGCATCATGGCACAGTGAAGCCACACACCCCTTTTTCTGAGAATGCACATCCGCATATCCTAGTATGTTGAAAAATTTTAGCTCAAACTAGATGTGCCACATTGCGCCAAAGATGCACCAGTTTACACCAGTGTCTAGTTGTAACCACATTGGTAAATCTGGGCCACTGAGTTTTGGGTAACCGGAATGTTTTGCTATAATGGAAGAAAAAGGCACAAAACCTATGCATGGATTTAATGTTAATAATAATCATTTTTAGTCAGAAAATGGCAAAGAACTAAAGCACAAATCTTAATGCAAAATGTTCTAATTTTTCATTACTTAGTGAATATAATTTTTTTTCGAAATTAAAGAATTTCAACATTTAACAGAATTTAATGTTTGATTTTTATTTTAATGTTCTTTTTGTGTATTATTAGTATTGATTTTTTTATTTTAATTTTCTTTGTATATTATTAGTATTGATTTTTATTTTTAACACAACATTTTTCACACGGTATTTTATTGAAAGATATTGCTTTTTTAACCCTGTTTTACTGGCTTACTGTTGATATTCAGCAGAGATTTTAAGACTTTTTTTTTTTTTACAGTCATGCAAAGCAGACATCCCTTGCTTTTTCCATACACAGCTTATACAGCTTCAATTTACTAGTGAATCTCCTACAGTACAGCGACAGAGCAATGGAATGACTTTTATCAGTTTTATGAGTCTCCACCTGGAAAAGGCACTATATAAATCTCCTCCTAATATGGCCGTGTACATGCAAGACTGCGGCTTGGCTTTTTTGGCTACTTCATTTGTAATTATGTAAGAGTCTGAATGGTTTCTTTTCCTTCCGACCCTGATACAGAAACTCGTTCTACAACTTTAATTAAGTCTCATGTCACGCGACACCTGCAATACCTATTCAGTAGGCTGTTTAATAACCGCTCATTGAGAAGGCCCATCACAGCCGTAATAAAAGTTGATGGCTTTTTTGTTTAGATTTTCATTCTTATTATTATTTATTTCAGACCAGGCATGGATTTTTAGTCCAACTGTTTGCATGGGTTGTCTATTACCACCCCGAAAGCTACATTGACAATACCTGCATAACTATGACAGATTCTTACATACATAGATATTCAGTCCTTACATTACCTTTAATAGGCGACTTCAGGAGTCAGTAAGCGTAGACATGTTTTATAGCAGCTTAGGGAAGCACTAGATATGATATTACCAAGCAAGCTGTACTAAGTAGGGCTTCAAAGGAGAATGGCGACTGAGCACATTTCCTTCTGTATTACAGAAAGGTTGTTTTGTTGAAATTTTAGGCAATATCTGCTACTATATCTTCTATAGGCTGCAGCTTCATAAATGCACTGCGGGGCGCATGTCTTCTTAGGTCAACTACTGTCAAAACGTTTATTAAAAAATCAGTTATTTATAATGGGGAGTCAGTGGCTGCCGTCCAGGCGCTTATCCCCAACACCCACAAGGGTCAGTTATTTTACAGGAAGCCAATTTACCTATTAGTATATTTTTGACATGTAGAAGGAAACCCACACAAACATGAGGAGAATGTACAAACTCCTTGCAGATGCTGCTCTTGGTCGTATTCGAACCCAGAACCCCAGGCAACAGTTCTAACCACCATGCTGTCATTTATACCTATTATAGATATTTTCTTATCTTTGTTATCTATAATATGAGGTGAATGTATAGGTCTTTCCAGTGTACTCTAATTCTAGCTACAGCCATACGTGGTGGCCTGCTGCACAGGGCTGTCTGTAGGCCAAACCACCGACACTTCTATTTTTCCATAGCCCAACTCCTGCTCCGACTCCTTCATAAACCATGATTAGTCAAAAGTAACAAATTTAACACTGTATCTAATAATTAGACACTATTAATAATTTTCTTTACATATATTATACAATCTATCATTTTATTTTAAATCTGGAATCGGTAACTTTTTTTTCCACACAGGGTGGAAATGCTTCATTTTTAATAATGTGGAAATAGTTGCATTAAAATCAAAGCATTTTACAATCCAAGCAAAGTGGATGAGCTTTTCTGAATCCTCATCTGCACAGACCTTTGGGTTTGGTTAATAAAAACACAACAAAATCTGCAACAACAAAAAAAGCTGCTTTTCTGCAGCGTGGGGCCTCAGCCTAAGTCATTTCTTTATATTTCCAACTCCTTTGGTTCCACACCTGGCATTGGTCAAAAATACCTGCAAAATCTGCTCCAATGGGACTGATATATTATTATGTTTGTGCTCAAATTGTGGTATTTTTTTTTTTATAGTATTATGAACCTATTTTTTTTGCCAAAAAACACACTAGTAAAAAATAAGCCAAGTCCAAAAAAGTGGCATAAACAATGACCTATGATAAATCTGCCCCATTGTGTCTTCAGCCTAAATCAAAGTGTCTTTAAGATCATGGTATCTCCTGCTTCAGCAGGTGCTTTTGTGGTCTACAATACCCCCGGTCTGATGATCACAGTGCCGATTGTGATCTGATATTCCTTTTGGCATACTAGACACATATCTATGACCAAGAGATCATTGTGGCCAGTTAGGCCTGGAGGTGCAGCACAATAGCATCCACTGGAGCACAATACCATGAGCATCATAGAAATACTATTAAAATCAAATGACAGTATCACAGAGGGTGATAAGAGAAAAAAATACTATCTATTCCTAAGGCTCCATTCACATGAACGTTTTATTTGTTTTTCCTGGCTAGCACATTGATCCATTATTTTCTGTGGCCCCATACACACACCCATGTATTATTACAGGTCCTTGTAGCAGTCCATGAGTCTAGGGCATAACTCAGGGCAGGTCCTACTCCTGTCCCTTTTGCAACCAGGACTTACTGCTGGAAATCATTGGATCTGTGGAGGCAATAGGGCACCCAGATCTTATCATCCTTGCCCAGATGTTTTGTGTCTGTGCTATCCACCAGTAGCACTCCACCCTACTAATTGGTGCATTGTGTGCTGTCAGTTATTGATCTGTAAAAAACAGTTCATTTTTTTTTTCCATTTCCTATCCTATGGACAGCATATATACATGAAATATGGACATGTGAATTGAGCCTTAGGGCCCTTTCATACGACCGAGTCCTGTCCGTGGAAAATGGCATGTGTTTGGGCCATATGTCCCGGACTGAACTCGGTCTTGTGCATAGAACTCACTACATCCTAGTCAGTTATGATCCAATGAGCTCCCGAACATCCCAATCACTACAGTAATGAAGTGATAGCCTTATGTCAGCGATTGGGCCATTCAGAAGCTCACTGGATCATAACTAACTGATGCACGTGGCTAAGTTCACTTTAGGACATATGGCTCACACTTGGACTGTTTTCCACAGACGGGACTTGGTCGTGTGAAAGGGCCCTTACTCCTGTTTCGCATGTCCACTGTCTATTGGTCCCAGTAAGACCTTTGGATAGATTGGAAAATGTTACAATTTAGGAGCACAGCATGAGACTCCTTCAAGTGTTCTTCCAGGTCATGAATATTAGGAAGGTGGCGATCTGAAACATGGCACCCACCATCCTATGTCACCCAAATAGGAGCAAATAAAGAGTTAGAAACAACTTGATGCAATGTTAAAATACTTTTCCTCTACAAATTCTCTGAACAAACAAAAATCTGAAAAACTTGAGTTAGTAAATATTTTCTGTTATAGGCGTGCCACAGAGCACAAGTTTAGTCTCTTCTACCAGGTGCGGAGAGATGAAAGAAGTGATTATTAGGTAGTTGAAAACTACTTCCCCCATTCTACTCTCTGTACATTTCTAAAGATCTCAGGATTGCCAAAGCATTTGCAGATAGCATATACTTATTAGAGCTCATAAGCCCGCTCCAGCAAAGCTCATACAGAGCCGGGTAAATGACAGTGTGGATTTCTGTCAATCACAAGCAACTGATTACTGAAATTGCAGCCTACACATAATATTTATATAAGCTATAATGTACTTCCAGCCAACAGTAATGAGGCCGTAATGACACACAGCATTCTGTATGACTTATAAACAGCAAGACATAAAGCTGAGCCCTTTATAGACAGAGCAGAAAGATGCTGCCACGTGTGTAATTTGGCCAGATTTTGGTAAATCAGTAATTATACAATTTTGCTCTTATTGGAAGAAAAGGGGCTTTGAGTGGCAAGTCCTTGCACGGTGGGTTTACTGAATATGAATGATGGATCTCTTTGCATTTCTTTGGTTTACACTGCAGTCTCAATTCAGATTTCTAAATGTAGGCAAATAAAATACAGTACGGATAGAAAGTAAAATATGAATTAGCTCTTCGAGGGATGTAAAAAGATTTAGCACAATTTTATTGAAACGATTTGGAGGGATGGATTTGTGTCCAGATTTGTGTAACTCTAGGATTGACACTTAGCTTGTTTCTGTCCCTTGCTGGGCCTTTGTATGGACAAGGTCTCAGGGATGTTGAGTCCATACAGTATCACATGAATTTGTAGTGGTTGGGCAAAGTAGTCACTATGTATACAATGTCCCCAAGGCCACCTAGTATGTACACTAAATGGGAACAGGTAAAGGGTGGCAACATAAGCCCAAAGCTAAATTTTAAAGGGTCATTCCACTTTTTTTTTTTTTTTGTACACCATACAAAGGCTTAACATAACAAATACGATAAATTTACGTGTCCCTTCGGCTGCGGATCCAGCAAAGAGTTGAGGTCCCTGATCTTTGTATACCTTTTGGCTGCGCACGAGCACGTCTGCCTATCAGTAGCTGAGCGCTGGTGCGCCATCTAAACAGAACATCAATGCTCAACCACTGATTGACTGACATGCTCCCATGCAGGTCAAAGGTTAGGAAGACCAGAGATGAAGAAGACTCTCTGCTAGATCTCCAGCTGAACGGACAAGAGAGTATATAGTATTTGTTATTTTAAGTCTCCCTATGGGGTAAAAAAAAGTGGAACACCCATTTAATGTTAATTATATTACTATTTTCATACCATCATTTGTTTACACCCAGTTCACATGAGGTGTGTAATTATTACCAAAATGGTCTTCATTTACTAAAATGGGGTCTACTTTTTCAGAAGCAATGCCACTTTTGTCCATGGGCTTTGTCTTTTATTGCAGATCACCCCCAGTCAAGTGGATGGGGCTGAGCTGTAATACCAGACAATTTACATGGACAATAACAGTGTTGTTTGTAGACTGAAAAGATGACCTTTTGTACTCATGGACACCTCCTTTTGTGGGTTTTTCCATTAATGACATTTCATACCATCTACTGAATAGGGAATAAATGTTTGATCAATGGGCGTCTGACAACTAAGACCCCGGCGATCACAAGAACAGGAGTCTGCAAGTACCATTGAGTATCCCATGTGAATGGACTGGTAGTTCGCATGATCCACCACCACTCTGTTCATTTCTGTAGGACTGATAGAAAGTCGTATTGAAAAGAATGGAGTTGTGGCTGACCATGTATAGCACCTTTCCATTCACATGGATCACTCTGGAGCACTTTCATAGTGTTATCCTGATCACTGGGGGTCCTAGCAGTTACAATCCTTATGTCCAAAGTGGAAAAACCTTCAATATCCAACACCTTATTTGCCATCATCGATTGCCTTCAGGGTTTTTAAGGGTCATTCTATACTACTTTTTGAGAAAAAAAAAGCCATGCATTAAAAAGTAAAAAGATTTTCCCCCATCATGGACAAATAAAAATTAAACATTTTTGCAAGTATAATTAAAAATTTTGCAGAATTTTAAAGATTTTCGCTAACCATCTGAGTGGTGACAGTCTTATGTCTTGATGGATTGTCAATAGATATGACCATGAATGCAGGAATTGTCTATGGTCCGGAACGTGTCAGAAACCAGACATGATTTCCTTATTGTGGACAAATTATCATCTCATACATGTAGTGTCCCTTCCTGATAACCTGTCCACAATATAGAAATCATGACTGGGTTTCTGACAATTCCCAGACCATAGAAAGTACCTGCATTCATGATCGTATCCATTGACAACCATTGAAGACAAAAGACTATCACAACTAAGATGATAATAATAATAATACATTTTATTTATATAGCGCCAACATATTCCGCAGCACTGTACAATTTGTAGGGTTCAAGTAGTGACAAAAAAGATACATTACAAAGAAATAGTCAATTCACACACTGGGACTGAGGGCCCTGCTCGCAAGAGCTTACAATCTGAGGTAGAGGGGGTGACACAAGAGGTAGCAGGGGCAGCATCGGAGGTAGCATTGCTTGTACAATGGTCAGACAATTTTGTAATAGAGGTTACTGTCATTACACATATATAAAGCTGTATGAGCTGTCACCAGTCGTGTCCTTTAACGTGCAGACGGTGCCTGGACATATAAAGTTAGTCTGATACGGCATCATATCCTGTGAGGTAGTGTGGAAGCGTGAACAGAGGGTATTTTTTAGGGATTCCAACTACAGAAGGGTTTACATTAGGAGTTGTGATAGGCCTGTCTGAAAAGATATGTCTTTAGTTTAAGCTTGAAGCTTTGGAAATTGGGGGTTAATCTAATAGTCCGGGATAGAGCATTCCAGAGAAGTGGTGCAACTCGGGAGAAGTCTTGTATACGAGCGTGGGAGGTTCTGATAATAGAGGATGTTAGTCTTAGGTCATTGAGTGAACGGACAGCCCCCGGTCGGCGGGGGGGGGGTTTGTGGGGGGGCCCCCTTTTGGCCCTTTTCGGTTGTTTATATTGTATTCTGTATTGAATAGGCAGCCAATGTAGTGACCAGCACAGACCAGAGGCATCGCTGTAGCTTCTAGACTGATAGATGAGCCTGGCCGCCGCATTCAGAATAGATTGTAGAGGGGAGAGTTTAGTAAGGGGAAGATCGATTAGTAAGGAGTTACAGTAGTCAAGGCGAGAGTGAATCAGGGCAACAATAAGTGTCTTTAGTGTATCTGTGGTAAGGAAAGGGTGGATTCTGGAGATGTTTTTGAGGTGGAGATGACAAGAGCGTGCGAGTGATTGGATATGGGGGGTGAAGGAAAGGTCTGAGTCAAACAAAACCCCGAGGCAGCTGGCATACTGCCTGGGAGTTATGGTAAGGCCGCAGACTGCAATGGAGATATCAGGGACAGACCTATTAGATGGTGGAAACAGCAGTAGTTCAGTCTTTGAGGGATTCAGTTTCAGATAAAGCGATGACATGATATTTGAGACAGCAGAGAGACAGTCACTGGTGTTCTGTATTAGTGCAGGGGTGATGTCACGGGATGACGCATATAATTGGGTGTTATCAGCATAAAGATGGTACCGGAAGCCAAATCTAGTGATGGTTTGTCCAATGGGTGCTGTGTAGAGGGAGAAGAGCAGGGGACCTAGGACTGAGCCCTGAGGAACCCCAACGGCAAGGGGAAGAAGCAGAGCTCGCAAATGATACACAGAAAGTGCGGTCAGAGAGATAAGAGGAGAACCAGATGGTTAGAGAATATTTTTAAAATTTTGCTAAATGTTTAATTATTTAGATTTGGCAAAATGGTCAACTTTTAATTCTCTACAAATGTAAATTTAGTTATGTTTAAAGGAAATCTCATTTATGTTCATGTGGTCCTATCTGTGAACAGCATGTTATAGAGCAGATTGATATATAGTTTTCATGCTCAACAAAAAAACTTCCCTTTAATGGTTGATACCAAACTAGAAATCATGAACTATACAATTGTAGAATGATAGAGTATAAAATTACAATAAAATATCCTAGATCCATTAATGTAACATATTATGCTATATATTTCAGATGTGTTCTATGTTCTTTTTGCTCACCAGCGGACATACTATATATATATATACAGTACAGACCAAAAGTTTGGACACACCTTCTCATTCCAAGAGTTTTCTGTATTTTCATGACTATAAAAATTGTATATTCACACTGAAGGCATCAAAACTATGAATTAACACATGTGGAATTATATACTTACCAAAAAAGTGTGAAACAACTGAAAATATGTCTTATATTCTAGGTTCTTCAAAGTATCCACCTTTTGCTTTGATTACTGCTTTGCACACTCTTGGCATTCTCTTGATGAGCTTCAAGAGGTAGTCACCTGAAATGGTTTTCACTTCACAGGTGTGCCCTGTCAGGTTTAATAAGTTGGATTTCTTGACTTATAAATGGTGTTGGGACCATCAGTTGTGTTGTTCAGAAGTCAGGTGGATACACAGCTGATAGTCCTACTGAATGGAGTGTTAGAATTTGTATTATGACAAGAAAAAAGCAGCTAAGTAAAGAAAAACGAGTGGCCATCATTACTTTAAGAAATGAAGGTCAGTCAGTCCGAAAAAAATTGGAAAAACTTTGAAAGTGTCCCCAAGTGCAGTGGCCAAAGCCATCAAGCGCTACAAAGAAACTGGCTCACATGAGGACCGCCCCAGGAAAGGAAGACCAAGAGTCACCTCTGCTGCGGAGGATAAGTTCATCCGAGTCACCAGCCTCAGAAATCACAGGTTAACAGCAGCTCTGATTAGAGACCAGGTCAATGCCACACAGAGTTCTAGCAGCAGACACATCTCTACAACAACTGTTAAAAGGAGACTGTGTGCAGCAGGCCTTCATGGTAAAATAGCTGCTATGAAACCACTGCTAAGGACAGGCAACAAGCAGAAGAGACTTGTTTGGGCTAAAGAACACAAGGAATGGACATTAGACCTGTGGAAATCTGTGCTTTGGTCTGATGAGTCCAAATTTGAGATCTTTGGTTCCAACCACCGTGTCTTTGTGCAACGCAGAAAAGGTGAACGAATGGACTCTACATGCCTGGTTCCCACCGTGAAGCATGGAGGAGGAGGTGTGATGGTGTGGGGGTGCTTTGCTGGTGACACTGTTGGGGATTTATTCAAAATTGAAGGAATACTGAACCAGCATGGTTACCACAGCATCTTGCAGCGGCATGCTATTCCATCCGGTTTGCGTTTAGTTGGACCATCATTTATTTTTCAACAGGACAATGACCCCAAACACACCTCCAGACTGTGTAAGGGCTATTTGACCAAGAAGGAGAGTGATGGGGTGCTACGCCAGATGACCTGGCCTCCACAGTCACCAGACCTGAACCCAATCGAGATGGTTTGGGGTGAGCTGGACCGCAGAGTGAAGGCAAAAGGGCCAACAAGTGCTAAGCATCTCTGGGAACTCCTTCAAGACTGTTGGAAGACCATTTCAGGTGACTACCTCTTGAAGCTCATCAAGAGAATGCCAAGAGTGTGCAAAGCAGTAATCAAAGCAAAAGGTGGCTACTTTGAAGAACCTAGAATATAAGACATATTTTCAGTTGTTTCACACTTTTTTGTTAAGTATATAATTCCACATGTGTTAATTCATAGTTTTGATACCTTCAGTGTGAATCTACAATTTTTATAGTCATGAAAATACAGAAAACTCTTGGAATGAGAAGGTGTGTCCAAACTTTTGGTCTGTACTGTATATATATAGCTAACTTTTATCATCATAATAATCATCATCATAATTTTCTGCATGGTCAACCGTATTAATTCTTGCTCAATGCTGCAAACTTGACTTATTCCCAGACCTATTCTTTGTACTAAATAGTGGAAGCGCTTCATGTCTCAGTGGGGTACAGATTGTTGTAGTCTGTGTATCCTGGTACCTTTATGTGCATGTCACAATGTATGTTTTAATGTGTTTGTATATTGGTAATATTCGCTTACCTTCTGTGCTAATTGATCTCTTTGTCTCTTAGGTGGCAAACTTGCAAAATGAACTGAAAACCACAGAAAAGAAATACATTACTGCACAGAGGGAGGTGAGTTCAAAGAAAATGCATAGCTATTAGTCAAGGTTTGCCATCATCTAACTGGTCTATTTTCTGTGTATTTCAAAATGAAGTATATTATGTATGTATTAATCTTTATCAATGCAAAAATGAACTCTTGAGACAATGATGTCTATCCTAACTAGCTTTATTCTCAATAGACTTACTGAATTATGAATTGCTTGTTTAGTTAGTAGAAATTCATACACGTCTACATCATATCTATGGTATTCTGATACATCCAACCCTTTTGTGCTGGGGCATCCCCAACCACAACTTGGTGACACCTTGGCTTTTCCAGTAGTTGAAGTCCTTGGCAAAATTCTATTGCTCAGTTTACAGAGGTGAGGTTACTGTTACGGCTGTGGCTAGTCATATGCAGGACTGGTCACACAGCAGTCACGGGATCTTCATAACCTCCGATATAGCCGAAGTCGGCAGCAGAGGAGAAAGGGAACACACTCCGGCTGATTTATTAAGACAGGTGTTTCTTACGTCAATCTTAATAAAGGCACCCACTAGTGCAAGGTGAACCTGAATTATCAAGAAGCTCCGGGTGCAAGCGCATACACCAGAATGGAAGTCTCCGCCGTTAGGAACTGGCATAGAATTCCTGTATAACTCATAATCAAGAAAACTGGTGTGAGTTATTATAAATTTGTTGGTCTGGCCCGCTCCACTCTGCCCACATTTGCAGAAAGTGGTGAGCCAGTCACAGAATAGGAATATGGCATATCGTTGGTGCATTAAAGGGTCTTGCACCAAAGATTTCCCGCATTATCACTCATCTTTGCCAGAAAACTGGCATAGATGTGTTTGATAAATTCACCCCCGAAGTCTGAATGGAACCCCAGGGATAGGTGAGTGTGTCTTCTTTTTTTTGTTTTACACCTTCCTTGGCAATCAAAGAGTTGTTGTAAGGAAATTGCTAGAAGAGCAATTCCCCAGTAGCTGCTAGTGAACCCTGGGGGGGATGGGCACGATAAGACAGTGAGCGCTAAGCTGAACCCCCCCCCCCCTTCCTGTCCCTGCCTACTTGCCTGAACTGTCCTAGGTGAAATAAGTGATGACACAGAACACAGACAAAACAAACAAAAGGGAGGTCAGCTAGCCAAGGGGTCGGTAACAGACAAGCAACGCAGTACAGAATCGAAATCCGAGAGAACAGTCAAAGGTAAAGCCAGAGGTCAGGAATAAGAATACAGGTTACAAAACAGCAAGAGTAATAGCCAGTACGCATGAGGCAATAGCAAGCGCCAATGTGAATGTGAGCAAACAATAAATAGAAAGGAAGAACCCGCCCCAGACTTGATAGGACGATAGGCTGTCAATCACACAGGTAAGGCTAAAACTAACTATTAGTGGAGCAGAGAGAAACCAAGGTAAAGGAGATGGGTGTGGTGGAAAATCAATTAAGCAGGTGAGGGAATAGGACAGTGTTCAGACAATACAAGAAAAACCCAAAGGAAGAAATCACAACCGGACATGCCTCATGCGCCGCAGCATGCGGCCGGAGGATGGCGCCAAAGTCTGGACGGGCAAGGATGTTACAGTTGCCCCTTTAGCTTGGAAAATACCTATAAACATATTGCTCTCTCCCCAACAGACATGCCATGATAAATTTGGCACAATATGCTAAACACGCCTCTTCAGTACCTATTTAGTGGCTCATTTACATATACACCAACCTCATCTTTTTGGTTTCAGAAACTGGAGTGTCAGTCCATACACTGCAGGACCTGAAAGATGCATGTAAACTATCATAGAGCACTCACATGCACCCTTTAGGAGCAGGGCACCGTATATATTAAAGGGGTTAGCCAGGAGTTTTTTTGTTTGTTTTTTTTATTGTAGCTCAGCTTCAATTAATGTCAGTTTAATAATGCCGTCATATAGTGTACAGAGCTGTTTGCTTCATGCTCCGTATGCTGTATAGTATGAAGATTGGATGCAGCCACGGACAGCTGATTCATGCAGGGGGCAGGTGTCGTCCCCCAACTGATCAGATATTTATGATGTATCCTAAAGATAGACCATAAAACAAAGACTTCTGTAAATCTCCTTTAAGAAGTACTCCCAACAAAATGTTTCCCTCTACCCTGTTAGTAAAGTAGTTGATAAATAGATACAGTATTGCCAGTAATCTTCTTACCGATGCATTCTTTTCAGATACATGCTCCATTCTAAATGTTCCATATTATATGATGGGTTGTTATGGGTTTATCCACTTTTTCCCAAGAATTTTATGGGAGTCATTGTTTATATATGGGGCTACGGGTCACACACATACTTTCGCTGTCCAGCTATGCCACTAACAAATGGCTGCAACAACCTCTCTCTCCTATAGTTATGTGTCGTATCATTTACATAAAGGGTCTTAAGTGTAAAATATCCTGAACTCGTAACTCAAAGCCTGTGAAACGCCCTGCGTGTTAATTTAGTGCATCAAAACACAAAGTATATTGATCTCATTTCCTTGGAACCTAAAATGAATTTTCTTATCACGTTTTTTTTAAAGGTGCTTTTAGCGATTTATTGAGCAATATGGGGAAAAAGCAAATTTTACGGCAGAAAAATGATTTCAAAATATATTGAACTTTGATGAATTAGCAATCCGATAAATGTATTAAGTCATTTCGGCTCGCTATAATCTAATGAAACATCATAATAGGATGTATGTGTATACAAAAGCAATTTAGGGTCGAGCCATTCGGTTTGCATGTGGTAATTGTATGTCAAAAGGAAACTCAACTTTGGAGTTAGAGTATTCATCACCAAGTCCCTTTAGATACAAAGATTATAATTTGCTTTTCAACATACTCACTAAATGAGATAATACTGGAGCTCTGAAATTTACAAAGGAGATTGATATCTTCATTGAAAAGCCTTGCCTAGAAGGGACAACTCTGGCTACAACATGGGTTTTATCAATAAATTATGATCCAATAATCCCGTTCCTCAATCCTTTGAAGATCCATCAACAGCTTGTCAAACTCTCAGAATGACTAATCTTTTTAAGTATGAATTCTTTATTCCATCCGATAGCCTATTCTCCACGCCATCCATGGAAGCTAATAGATGACTGGGTTCTCCCCTTTCATCTGATAGGACAGGAGCAGGACGCTAAAGGATATCACCTTCCCACCCCACACTCATTTTCTAAACCCAGTGTTATAGATCTGCAAGTCATAGCGTTCATTTTTACCATACAGTGTTTTTTAGCTCAGCCACTGCCAAACTCTCCAATACAAATGTATCTGCAGGGGACTTAGACCACTGCTAGCATCATCATTTTTCCTAGACTGCAATCTCTTTGATGTACCTTGTGAATATGTATGATGTCATCAGTCATGCAAGGAATGACACAGACAAGTAAGGTGTGCTTTTCAGGAGGCGGAAGAGTATTCTCACTTCACTATCTGAATACTATAGCAGATCAGAAGTATAAGCCATGTCTTCATATACATAAGTATATAATACATGACATTCTAATGGGACATGTTAATCACTTGTAAAGCTTTACATTCCATTAAGGCATCATTATAGAAAGACAGATCTTAGTACAGGGCTTATTACAAGTAGAATACCCTTTATCTCCGCCATTGTATTAATATTGTTAATGACAACCTGACGTCTTTCTATATGTTTTAAAGAAATGTGTCATTTCTCTTACTCATTATACCATTATACACAAATACAAGAGCGTTCCTTGCCCTAAATGTTCCCAAAAGACTTAAAGGATTGTATTTTTTTTTTTTTTTTTAAATTGACTAATTGTCAGGATAAGTCATCAATAAGAGATCAGTGGGGGTCCAACACCCGAGACCAGCTGTGAAAACGCCTCATATGACTGCTTGACCTGTTCACTGTTTACATCATACACTATCCGATTCATGGAATCCATGCATAATTGTAACCTTGCTCCATAGAAGTAAATGGGATAAGGCTGTAATTTCATCACACGGCTACAGTGAATCAGATAGCATGTGATATAAACAACACAAGCGCCATGGTCCCTTCACAAAGCTCACCAGCAGGGGCTCCTGTGTATCGGAACCCCCACTGATCTCTTATTGATGACCTATGCTGAGGAATACTGTACAGTACCATTCCCCACATCCGTTCTCTGCTCAGAAGCAGATGGCTCCATACACTGTGTAGTGGCCAGGATGCACTATTGCATCTCAGCTCCCATTTAAATGAATGAGAGCTGAGTTGTAATATCATGGCTTGGCTACTGCAGAATGTACAGAACCATCAGCTTTCGACTCTGTATGGAGAACGGCTGATCGATGTGGGAGCTGGGTGTCTGACCCTCACTCATCTCAATTGAATGACCTTTCTTAAGGATAGACCATTAATTGTTAGTCTTGGGTAACCCATTTAACATTTTTGATATGATGGAATTGACTAATTTGTTAAATGGATTGAATGAGATAAGAAAAAAATTCCTGCTTTTTATTCTAAAAATAGTGCCTGTGTCTTAAATGTGTTTTGCTTGCTATAGCATTTTTCTCCTGACCTCTATAAAGAGTACTTCCAATTATAAAACAACTTTTCATAAATGAACAGTACAGGAGAATATAAGAAATTTGGTGATATATTTTATGAAATAAATAATTTTCTTTCTCTATTTTTAAGGCTGAGTTACTTTTTACATAGAAGTCTATGGAGAGGGGAGGGGAGACTGCTGGAAAAGACACAATCTGTGAATGAGACAGCTCTTCTGACACTGCCATGTCTTTCAAGATAAGACTCTACTACTGTACAGAATGAGGCAATAAATCAGATAACAGCCTCCTCCTCCCCCTCCCCTTGCCATAGACGTTTTGTGTGAGTTTGAGGCGGAGACAGATTTTATCTAAATAAACAGTCTGAGTGAAGCTAAGGATGAGGAAACAATTCTTTAATAAGATATATTGCAAAGATTCATATATTCACCTGTACTATTCATTTATGAAGATGGTTTTATAACTGGAGGTACGCCGACCCGCAGGAGTATGTATCCACTGTCCAGGGTTCACAGCAGTGAATTTCATCTATAGCACACATGGACATTATTGAGCTAAGAAACACCTACTAATCGGAAGAAAATCATTTTGTACAATTTCACATATTCTCATCCCTGGAATAACTAATGTAAAGAAAATGCTATTTTTTTAATAGATAAACCCTAATCACTCTTCTTTGATTTTGCAATAGTTTTGAAGAGACACCTCAATGGCAGATAGCTTCTTCATGGGAACCCTATCAGGACACACACATTAACCTAGAACTACGGCTTAAACATTACAAGTTGTAGCGGCTCTTTTCATATATATTTTTTTTAATAATATAAGCCTGATTCGAATTAAACAACCTCTGGAGGTAGAGTAATGCATATTATAGTAAACTGGTAAATGTAAAGCGTGGGAAAGGTTCAGACATTCCATCTCGCATATTGAATCAATTAATAGCATGTACAAGGAAACCATGATTATTTGAAGGAGTGGAGAAAAATGACTTGATTCTTTACAAGTATTACAGACTATTATTAGTATTCCAGATAGCCCTTGTTCTAGGGAGTCCATCATAGTCTTTGATCTGTCTACATCCACAGCTGGAAATCCTGCGCCAAGCTCTAGAAGCAACGCAAACTGACAACAGTCGCCTCCATAAGGAAAGTGAATTTGTGGCTGCAAATGTTAATCAGTGGATCAAAGAGCAAAAGTAAGTAAATTTGATAAATGCCGCACATCATTTTCTGCATTGTTAGAAGCATCTTTTTTTTTTCGGAGCTGTTAAACAGTCATAGGTATGGTGTTGTATTACAGTACTGTTTTTATGACTGCAGTGCCTGGTTTATTTTAGTGGATTTTTTTGTTTGTTTGTTCATTTTTATTTTTTTTTATTTTTTTTGGTTGAGGGTTGTGAGCAAAAATGTTTACTTTAGTTATAAATTTTTTGTAGGGATACTAGTTCGTTTCTCTGTATTTTCTGGGATTTATTCAAATCTGGGAAGGAATGTTAATATAAAAATGATATAATAGGCCGCATATTATGTTATGTTGCTTGGAAGCAAACGGCATTACTAAGGTGGGGTATATTTTCTTGTAAGCAGGCCCATATTGTATTGTTTTATATACATAGTGTTGTATCCCTTTATGTTTATTTTTTCCTCTTTGTAGGAGTTTTGTGTGAATATTTTACTGCTAATATGGATATAATTGTGCTTTTTGGTTATAGTTTAATGTCTTGCCCTCGTATGACTTTTCCATAAACACTTTTGCTGTTTGTGAGCATTGGATCTCTACCAGTGTTACATGACCTTTTTAAAGGAGTTGTAATGGGTTAGAAAAACATGGCTGTTTTTTTTTTTGTTTTTTTCTATAGGGTTGTGCCTGGTTTTGCACCGAATTAAACCTATGTATAGATTTGATCTTATTTGTGGAAGAAAGCAGCCATCTTTTTTTTTTATCCTTGACAACCCCTTTAAGTAGGCAGTCACCTTGCCTATGACTCCACTGAATATGTGGAGGGGTAATAGTGCAAAAAATTTATTTTAAGAAATGCTTATACTTAGATGTTTAAGGGAACTATGATGTATTTAAAGATGAGGATACTACTCAGGATCCTTATCTTGTTGCAGATACCTGTGTTTTCAAAGTAAGGCTCTGTTCAGATGACCTTGATGCAAAACAGTTATGAAAAAGGGCCATTTTTTTGTTGTTTTACATCCGTGGGACACCCATTTTCACAGATCCCACATAGATATGTGTCTATAGAGGGACCTATGAAAAAAGGTAAAAAGTGGACATGTCCTACTTTTTGATGGCCCAATAAAACGGACTGTCAGAAAATCGGTCATGTGAATAAACCCCATTTTAATGCATCGAGTTTAATGCAGCCGGGTGACGACCATTACAAAAAAATAATAATAATTTGCGGTTAGAGTTTAAACTAAAGCAAATTACTGAAACTTCTTTAAATTTTAAGGTATGTTAATGGTTTGGGAATAGTCTTTATAGACACAATGGCACAATTTTTTATGTATTTTATTTTTGTTTGCTTCTGTTTTTATCATTTTTTTTTTCTTTTTGGTTAGGCCTCAACTAGTGTGCAGGCTGAGGCTCTTCCAATGGAGTTCTGATGTTCTTTTCCAAGGATTATAGAGCAGGTACTATCATGCTCTGTAACATCAGAATGGAATGGAACACCCCAATGAAGTCAATGGAGGATAGAAGGCACTCGGATGACACTTGGCTATCATTTGAGTGCATTCCACTATAAAGTTGGACTACCTTGGCCTGCACACTCCTTTGTGTACATTTAGCCTTAGTCTTAGTGAATTGTAGAAATACCGTCCATCTGCTTACAGTTGGAAAGGAAATGACACAAAGAGAAAATATACTAACAGTATATGGTTGGACCTGGGCTGGGACCATCCTGTACCTGTAGCACAAGAAAGACCGATGCTATACCACAGCATTTTTAATTGATGGTGTACCCTAAAAAATATTTTAGAGTACAACCATACTAGAAATGCTAGAACATTTCCATATGGATATGCCTTGATTTACATTGGTTATCCACCTTTTAAAAATTTTTGGCCTATCCCTAAGATAGGCCATCAATCTTAGATTGACAGGGGTCTGAGCTGTGAGCTGCGGGAAACAGCTGATCTGCGGGTGTCTTGACAGTTGGACCCCCATTAATCTAAAATTGATTGTCTACCTTAAGAATAGGCCATTTATTTTTAAAAGGTAGTAACCCCTTTAAGTCTTGAATCACTATTTGTCTTTAGTTTGAGGGCAAGAATACACAGCCAGAACCCTGCCTGAACAGTTTGTTGATGGCCACATGGTTTTAAGGGTAAAACTATGGTATTATTGGCAAAATTATGTTACCGCCTAGCAAGCTATTTGAAAACCCTGCCACTGTATGTGAGCACTCTGGGGGAGATTTTTTATATGAGTTATCTGGCATACAAGACATAAAAAAGTCACAATTTTTTTGTGCAGATCGGGTTTTGTGCAAATATTTGTGACTTTTTTCCTTTTTGTGCCACCCATGCCCCTTTCATTGATGGGCGTGTGGCATGGGCAGCACCCTACATTTATTAGCATTTTCACGAGTTTACTAGTATAAATGAACTTTTGCAGTGTGCAAGTGTACGGTTTGGCGAAGGGTGTGCCTGATTTGTGAAGAGGTATCTCCCTCCTTATAAATGAGGTGCACCCTCAGCCAGTGCAGGGGATATGAATACACCAGTTTTCATCAATCTTCCCCTCTGTGTGCTATTAGCCTAATGATGCACTAAACACCTTAGTAAGACATGTAGCTTCAATTTCAGTCCCACCAACGTTTTAATCATCTTCATTCCAAACTTTGCCAATCAGAGGAAGTAAAAATGAGTCTATAAACAAGTCACAATGTTCAAGGGGTATTCCGGCCTCTGGGTGGGTGATACATTAGTCAGGTTAGACTCAGAGGCATGCTTGGCCAATGCTCCTTTCAGATTCCTCCAAGCCACAGGAGGCATTGGAAGAAGAAAACAATGTGGTCATATGGCTGAACATGGCCTTTGAAGTTCAGCACATATTAACCATCAGCATCTAGTTTGTAGTTTTATTTTACAGCTGTTCTTTGTTTTAAATATGCATACTTTTACTTTATTTTATCCCGATAGAAGTGAGAAATAAAAATGATTGAATAGTTGAGAAACTTTTTTTTTATTGTCTACATCTCCCTAATCATTTCATTATGCAATAGGAAGCTTCTGGGGAATAGCTCTGCTGACAGGTAAATCCCACATTTATCAATTAGGAGACTCGAGTCAAAAGAAATCTGTGTCTTACATTAAACTTACAGTTAAGGCATACCTCCAGCCAAAACTGAAAACCTGACAGCACTTCCGAATCTTCACATATTGTGTACTAAATGTGTACAGTCCTCTAAATGTAAGCTCCGCCATTTTAATCTGTAGCCTTCAGTTTAGAAAGTACATCCGATCAGCCATATTAGCTCTCACCAGCCAAGCACAGACCCTATATGTCTTGGGGTCATCACTTTTTGCTTCTCTTACTCCTCCATCTTTTCAGTTCTGCCTGGCTAACAATCATTGTGAGTCCTCACCCCTTTTACAGTGAGGAGAATTGCCCACTTTAACCCCTGTAGATAATCGTTGCGTTTTTACATAACTTTGAGAACAAGCCCAAATTGTAAGTCAGTACGATACCTCCTTAAATATATGAAGAGAACCTTATACATGCTACCTGTTACTCTGAAAGAGGTCATGTCATGAGAAGGTATTAGATAAAGCTTATGAACCGAAAACCACACATTTTTGGTAAATCAAAATAAGTTTTCTGTGTCCATATGGCACATAGGGCACATGGCAATATAGATGAGGTCACTCATCTATGTGCCAAAATGGAGAGCTTCTAATTATATGAGGTTTTCCAGGTTTGGCAAAAATTTCGGCTAAGGCCAGCTTCACATGGCTGTATTTGGATCAGGCGATATGGACCGGATGTCAGCTGCATTTCTCCAACCGATCTGGAAAATCAACAGTAATTGTCAGAGTCCAAAAAGGATTTATCAGAGTAGTAAGGTTTCCTTTTTTATTTTATACCTGCCATTTCATCCCTGCAGACCACTTTCGCAATGAAGGATTTTGTCAGTGAGATATGAACAGGATATCAGCATCAAAGTCATCAATGATGCGAGGAGTCCCTGCTTCCCCGTGGCTCTACAGTAGACAGAAGAGCATTGGGGAAGCTTCTAGCATCATAGATGAATTTGATACTGGTCAGGGTTCAATTGGGGAAGTACAGCTGACATCTTGTGGAATTGCTTAAAGGGAGGAAATGGCTAGTATAAAATAAAAAAGAATCCTTACTAGTCTGATAAATCCCTTTTGGATTCTGCCAATCTTTGTTGATTTTCCAGTAGCAGTGACATGTTGTACACCCACATGACCACTGCAGCCAATCACTGGCCTCACTGGTCATGCTGGCATATACAGCACAAGACTACTGAGTCCAATAAATGGCCTCACATATGCTTTTTCTTTAACAATGATCCAAAGTTGGCTGCCACTTAAATCTGTTATGTATGCTGAAGCTGCCTTAGGCAAGCACAAAGTGTTGTTTTAACCCTGGTTAAGAGATTTCCCTAGTCTTTTTTGTACAACCTTTTAAATATAATTTTATGTAAGGAAAATTATTCTTTCAGATTTTATATATTTGGCTACATGTAAGCTTGTTGTGCTCTGTAAGGGCCGGTTCACATCTGCGTTCGGTTTCCGTTCGGGGAGTCCGCTTGGGGACCCCTCTGAATGGAAACCTATACGCATAGAAAAGCGGTTACCTAAGGAAACCTGCAGACCCCATAGACTATAATGGGGTCTGTGTGGTTTCCGCACAAAACATGTGGAAACATGCGGAGAGGAAAGTGCCGCTTGCAGCACTTTTCTCTCCCCTTGCTTCGTGCGGAAACCACACGGACCCCATTATAGTCTATGGGGTCTGCAGGTTTCCTTAGGTAACCGCTTTTCAATGCGTATAGGAAACCGAACGCAGATGTGAACTGGCCCTAACATACAGTGGGTATGGAAAGTATTCAGACCCCTTTAAATTTTTCACTCTTTGTTTCATTGCAGCCATTTGCTAAAAGCAAAAAAAATTCATTTTATTTCTCATTAATGTACACTCAGCACCCCATCTTGACAAAAAAAAAAAAACAGAAATGTAGATATTTTTGCAAATTTATTAAAAAAGAAAAACTGAAATATCACATGATCATAAGTATTCAGACCCTTTGCTCTGTATTGAGTAGAAGCCCCTTCCTTTTGAGCTAGTAGAGCCATGAGAATATTTGGGAATGATGCAACAAGTTTTTCACATCTGGATTTGGGGATCCTCGGCCATTCTTCCTTGCAGATCCTTTCCAGTTCCATCAGGTTGGATAGTGAACGTTGGAGGACAGCCATTTTCAGGTCTCTCCAAAGATGCTCAATTGGGTTGAGGTCAGGGCTCTGGCTGGGCCAGTCAAGAATGGTCACAGAGTTGTTCCGAAGCCACTCCTTTGTTATTTAAGCTGTGTGCTTAGGGTCATTGTCTTGTTGGAAGGTGAACCTTCGGCCCAGTCTGAGGTCGAGAGCACTCTGGAAGAGGTTTTCTTCCAGGATATCTCTGTACTTGGCCACATTCATCTTTCCTTCAATTGCAACTAGTCGTCCTGCGCCTGCAGCTAAAAAACACCCCCATAGCATGATGCTGCCGCCACCACGTTTCACTGTTGTGATTGTATTGGGCAGGTGATGAGCAGTGCCTGGTTTTCTCCACACATACCGCTTAGAATTAATGCCAGAAAGTTCAATCTTCGTCTCATCAGACCAGAGAATCTTATTTCTCATAGTCTGGGAGTCCTTCATGTTTTTTGTGGGCTTTCATATGTCTTGCACTGAGGAGAGGCTTCCTTCGGGCCACTCTGCCATAAAGCCCCGACTGGTGGAGGGCTGCAGTGATAGTTGACTTTGTGGAACTTTCTCCCATCTCCCTACTGCATCTGTGGAGCTCAGCCACAGTGATCTTTGGGTTCTTCTTTACCTCTCTCACCAAGGCTCTTCTCCCACGATTGCTCAGTTTGGTTGGACAGCCAGGTCTAGGAAGAGTTCTGGTCGTCCCAAACTTCTTCCATTTAAGTATTATGGAGGCCACTGTGCTCTTAGGAACCTTGAGTGCTGCAGAAATTCTTTTGTAACCATGGCCAGATCTGTGCCTTGTCACAATTGTCTCTGAGCTCCTTGGGCAGTTCCTTTGACCTCATGTTTCTCATTTGCTCTGACATGCACTGTGAGCTGTGAGGTCTTATATAGACAGGTGTGTGCCTTTCCGAATCAAGTCCAATCAGTTTAATTAAACACAGCTGGACTCCAATGAAGGAGTAGAAGCATCCCAAGGAGTATCAGAAGGAACTGGACAGCATGTGAGTTAAAGATGAGTGTCACGGCAAAGGGTCTAAATACTTATGTGTTAGGGTCTTTCCAGATGTAGCAATACCCTACACTACTGCAGCGGTCTGGGAGGAAGGACAGAGACAAGTGAGCCCTAATCTCACCCCAGCCACTGTCCCTTCCTATTGCCCCAGTTACCCTAAACGGTAAAAGGACAACCTGAAGACGAGCCCTATACTGAGTAAGTGACAACTCTGAACAACAAACGACACAAAGGGAGGTCAGGAAGCCAAGGGTTCGGTAACAGATGAGCAATGCAGTACGAAATCACAATCCAAGAGAATAGTCACAAGCAAGCCAAAGATCAGAGAATCAGGTAACAAAGCAGCAAGGGATATAACAAAGAGAGTAGGCAAAGACAGTGCAATAATCGGCAACTTGCTGAGAAAGTGACATCCCATATATAGAAAGTCTGGGCCCAGCCCCAGACCTGATAGGTACACAGGCTGTCAATCACACAAGCCAGGAAGAGATTAACTCTATGCAGTCCAGAGAGAAATGCTCAGAACACGGGTGTGGCCGGAAATCCATTACATTGTCTAGGACCATGTTCAGACTGAGCAACAAGAAACCTACACAAGGAATCAAACTGAACATGCCTCCTTCGCCGCAGCATGCGAACAGAGGGTGGCGCAGAGACCCGAACAGGCAGAGACGTTACAGTACCCCCCCCCTTTAAGAGGGGCCACCAGACCCTCACCAGATAAACCAGTTTTAGTAGGACCCAGTATTTTCTCTGCCCTCAATTCAGGGTCTTTTTGCACAACCACAGACACTGGTGGGCCAGGCAAACATTTTTTATTCACCTGGTGTTTCCCACTTTTAGCAGCCGAGACAGTCTCCTCAGTAACACAATTTAAAGTGTGCAGAGCAGTCATATCAGCAAATACCTGGTTGCCTGAGTGGTTCTTCTGATTACCACTCAGGCACTGAAGCTTTTCTACTGGTCTGCGAGGTCTGGTCGAGCAGTCACGGATGAAATGACCGGAAGCACCACAGTGCAGGCAAAGGTTGTTCCTGAGACGATGCTCTCGTCGCATCTTGGCGTCCATAACTCCCAGTTGCATGGGTTCCTCACCAGGAGTCATGGGAGAAATAACAGGTTTTTCAGGAGAGAGTGAGGGAGAGACAGAAAACTTGGAAGAAGCAGACCCTATTGTCTCTTTAACATCTGGCTCAGCACATATAGACCCCAAAGACAAAAAAAAATTTTCAAGGTCAATCCACTCCTCCGCCCCTGGAGGGAGTTTGAGGGCCCAAGCCTGTAGATCCCCCTGTAGGAGGGATATAACTACTCCTACCATTTGGGCCTGGGATGCATGTGGATTAATCCGAAAATACAGGTGACAGGACTCCCGGAAAGTCTCAAATTTTTCACGATCCCCTGAAAAACGATCCAGGAGTAACATCTTCACCTTAAAAGGGGAAGAAACAGGCGGGGGTTCTGCAGCAGCCTCAGTAATGGTCTGAACCTGTTTAGCAAGCTCAGCTACCAGGCCTGCCAAACCTTCCAACTTGGCTGCAAGGCCCTGAATAGGATCCATGCTGTCCCTATGGGAAGCAATGGCAGAAGGTTATGGGCCGGTTATTCTGTTAGGGTCTTGCCAGATGTAGCAATACCCTACACTACTGCAGCGGTCTGGGAGGAAGGACAGAGACAAGTGAGCCCTAATCTCACCCGAGCCACTGTCCCTTCTTATTGCCTCAGTTACCCTAAACGGTAAAAGGACAACCTGAAGACGAGCCCTATACTGAGTAAGTGACAACACTGAACAACAAACGACACAAAGGGAGGTCAGGAAGCCAAGGGTTCGGTAACAGACAGGAATGCAGTACGAAATCACAATCCAAGAGAATAGTCACAAGCAAGCCAAAGATCAGAGAATCAGGTAACAAAGCAGCAAGGGATATAACAAACAGAGCAGGCAAAGACAGTGCAATAACTGGCAACTTGCTGAGTAAGTGACATCCCGTATATAGAAAGTCTGGGCCCAGCCCCAGACCTGATAGGTACACAGGCTGTCAATCACACAAGCCAGGAAGAGATTAACTCTATGCAGTCCAGAGAGAAATGCTCAGAACACGGGTGTGGCCGGAAATCCATTACATTGTCTAGGACCATGTTCAGACTGAGCAACAAGAAACCTACACAAGGAATCAAACTGAACATGCCTCCTTCGCCGCAGCATGCGAGCGGAGGGTGGCACAGAGACCCGAACAGGCAGAGACGTTACATTATGACCATGTGATATTTCAGTTTTTCTTTTTTAATAAATTTGCAAAAATATCTACATTTCTGTTATTTCTGTCAAGATGGGGTGTTGAGTGTACATTAATGAGAAAATTTTTTTTTTTGATTTTAGCAAGCGGCTGCAATGAAACAAAGAATGAAAAATATAAAGGGGTCTGAATACTTTCCGTACCCTCTGTAGATATTGCTTAAAGGAATTGTGTCGTAAAGGTAGTCCCTGTCTATATTTATATATGTATGTCATAAAGTAAGATTCACTGCTAGGTTCCCCTTCAAAAAGGCAATAAAGAAGAGCTCTAGCTCTGACAGACTGATCCCAGCCATCTATTGTATGTTGTCCTGTTATATGAATGGGCACCATATAACACTGCGAGGGTGAGTCAAAAATTATTCTCACTCTATTTATATTAAAACCTCTGTTGACCATCAGCGCTATCAGCGCTTTCCATACGAGGTTGCTGTCTCCCCAGTCACTGCTGTGCAGGCTTGAATGTATTATGTCAGTTCATTTATGACTGCAATGCAGTGCCCCACTAGTGATTTGCACGAAAGGAGATTAGCGTGCAAAGTTTTTTGTGATCTGAGGGTGTGTCTGGTGCTGATATTGAAGACTCTATGCACAGTATGGTGAAAGTGTTTTGTCTTGAAGAAATGTGTATGAATGGATAGAGAAGTTCAAGGAAGGTCACACAATAGTGCATTTGTGTCTCTCAGCTCAGCCTAAAACATTTTCCAATGAAGGAATACGAAAACTTAACAGATGGGAAAAGTGTATTGAAAAGCAAGGGGATTATGTCGAAAAATGATGTACAGTATTTGTCTTTTTTGTGCAGATAGCTTGTGAGCTACCCTAGTATATTCCCCTGCTGAGTCCAGACAATCCTTCCGCTGTTTAGTACTTAGCTATAGGGGTGCAGAGGTAGCAGTTGCACTGAGGCCCTGGTGCTTGGAGGGGTCCAAATGCCCCTCTGATTATACTTGTATTATAAATGGCACATGGCAATTGTATGTGGTGATACCCTGTACAGATTTTGCATTGAGCTCAAAATTACACCTCTGCCCCCTAACACTAGCAGCCAAATGCCATAAGTCATCCCCTTAATTGCTGCAAAGGTCTATGTATCTTCATAGCTAGATTTTATGAATTGATAGCTAGAAGCTTTGGCTGCCACATGTTAGATAGGGCGATTTTAGGTCAGATTCGGTCATGTGGTTGCATCGGCAGAACTTCAGGCAGTCAGTGTTGCTCTCAGGTGACATCCAGAGCAGTTTACCATCCTGATGCAGATTATTTAGCTTGGGATTTGTGATATTTTATGCTACAGTACATGACATTACAGTTGTAGAAGAGCTCACCATGGTGCACCGAAATGTAATGTTTGATTGTAAATCACCCAAACACTATTGCTTGATTTTATTTTCTTAAGCTCTTTGATTATTTTATGTATTATTTAGCATAGTATCAAATGTTCAACCAAAACGGCAAAAGTGAAAACCTTTAAATACCACACATGTCACATATCCTATGTATACGAATCCAAGTTTAGTCTGTGTTTTTATTATATTATGTGTTTGGCATCGGGACTTTCTTTTCCATTTTAAAGAGAGACTGCCAGACAGCTCTCGAAAACTTTCAGGCATCATATGAAATATTTATACATATCTCAATATTGCATTTTGTCAGCAGTTTTTGAAATGCCTCCTTAATTGGGAGGCTTTCCCCCCACTGGGAAACTAGAGACTGCAAGGCTGCGAGATGGCTCCCTGAAGAGGTGGGAGACGTTTCAAAGTTAAATCTGAAATGCCATTAATTCAGCATGGGTAAAATTGTGAACATGTTTAAGCCGGGTTTTTCATGTGAACGCTAGCAGCAGAAGCCAGCCGAGTGCGTGGGCCTATTTATAAAATTAGAGGCCTACACCTGGTAAAAGTCCCGTCTTGAAACGTAGCCACATTATAATCAAAAACTGCTCTTTTCCAATCCCCCCCCCCCAACCAAAGCTCTGATTATCAACCTACAGAGGGACGGTGTTTTTTTCTTTCAGCGCAACGAAATGTTTCCAGAGCCTCGTGACTACGGGGGCAATCAGATGTATAAAAGAGCCAAACGTAATTAATTAACCACTGAAATCTTTGCCGCACTCGTTTACCGCACACATTCTAATTGTACGAGCTCGCCGGCCTCGGGAAGAAAGAAAGCGGTCACGCTTCAGGCTAGCTTTATAACCTAGGAGTTTAAACAAATGTTTCTGTTTTATTTCCTCAAGATATAATAAAGAAGTTGCATAAGATTTATTGGGCGTGAGGGCTTATTGTTAGGAAAACAGCTGGCCGGTATGGAGGATTACAATGACAAGAGCTTAACCGAACGGCATCATGTATGATATTAGAGGGAGTCCATCACCTCCCCCCAAGCGTATTCATCTGTCACCACTGTGTTACAGAGGACGTTACAGTGATAAACAACACATCTTTGCTGTGTATGTCACTTGTGTAGATTTGGAGAGATGCAACTCTGAAGTGATATGTAAATGAAGCAAGTGGTGCACTGGGGACGGGCCTTCAGCTCTGGGAGCGCTGCCCTTGCTGCTCAAGTAGGATGGCTGAGTGGGAGGATCAACTCTTACTTGGGGTGGCAAGGCAGTAGATGGTAGAGGTCAAAAGCAGAGCTCCAGGAAACTGAAGGCCCACCCCCAGTGCACCAAGTGCCTTATTTGCATAAGTTCTAAGTAGTTTTTCTCCAAATTTACTGTTTCTTTAGCTGTACCAGCACCATTGACCACAGAGACTATTCTGGTGACTTTGACCTAAGAATCCAACTGGGAAAATGGACAGAGCTTATCATTTCTTACTCATTTTCTAAAACTTTTATCCAATCTAGCAATGTTTGTAGCTTATGCCAGATTCGTCAATACCTCACACTGCACTGTGGGAGAGACTGAGGTACAACTGGTATAGTGTGCCAATAATTATATACCCCCCTTTCTCATGGTGCCAAAATTTGTCAAGTATATTTAAAATATAAAGGTACAGATCATTTTATAAATACAGTGTATTACACCTTGATGACTTACTTTTTTGAGCCTCAAGAAACCAGCAAGAGCTAAGGAACAAAGTCATATAGGAACTTGTTTTTTTCAGGCTGAGTGATAGTTTTTACTGGTACCATTTAGTTGTGCATATAATTTATTGATTAGATTATATATATATTTTTTGGGGGGATTGCATAAAAAATACATTGTTTTTTGTGTTTTTTTGTGCCATGTGGCACTAATAAGTTAGCTTTTTCTATGCGTAGTTATGTTGCAGGATTATCAATTTTTAATGGTTTAGAAAAAAAATAATATTTTTTTTTTTTTTTCCATTAGGGGACTTGAAGCAGTGATCTTCTTGATCACTTATATTGCTTTAGAATGCAGAGTGTTATATCTCTGCCATGGCCTTATGGGCAGATATTGGTGACAGACCATAGGAGCTTTGTTAGGTCCCTGATAGACATGGCAGCCATCAATGCCCCATGACTTTGTTGTGGTAGAGTCAATAGGATGATTGTCTAACACCTTAAATGCCACTTCATTACTGAATACAGAGTCTAGGGGATGGGATTGGTACAGGTCTTAGGACTGCACAATGGCTCAAGAAATTGGCAGAGGTGTGATTGGTTGCTATTGGCAAGCATATAAGAGGCCAATCTTATTGTAATATTACGACATATATCACAGATATGAGTAGGCTCCAGGGATTATTGTTTTGTTCAGTTATTTTAATTGGCAAAAGGATATCATTATATTCATATGTATAAACCAACCACGACTAGTTAGGCTTTGTTCACACCTGTGTTGGTGTTTCGCTGCAGGTTTTGTCAAAAATACCAGACAACATACTGAAGCTGAGTAGGCTGTGCTGTTTTGTTTAGTAAAATGACTGACACATGACAGAAACCAGACCTACTCCATTATAGTCGGTAGGGTCTGTCAGGTGCCGTTAGTGTCTATCATGTGCCAGATCTGGCAGTTTGGTCATTTTCGATGGTGCAAATGTGAACAGAGTCTGACTGGCTGTGTAAATTATATGCCTATTATACACCACTGATAACATCGCAAGATTTGTCATTTCTTTATCAGTTTTTCTCCTCAAATAGAATGTGATATTCGTAATAGATCGCAATTCACCCCTAAATATTAAGTATTTACCAGCATTTCATCAGTTACTGATGATTTAAGGACAAATTATTTTCTTGCCTCTAGTAAAGTTTTGATAAGGAATTAGTGTGCTGAATTTAACATAACATTAAATCACTCTTTTTTCCATAGGCTTTGAAAGGTACTTGGCAAAGCCAGATCATCTAACTAGCTTTCACTTACCCCATGAGATGGAATTGTTAATTTACTTGTAATATGGAAACCAAATGTGAAAACCTTTTCAAAACTGCCTGAGACGACAGAAATATTTTTCATAAAACTCCTCCATTCACCACTTAAATGGACACAAAGTGAACCCCAGAAAAATCATATATATATATACTGTATATATATAATATATATACACTACTGTTCGAAAGTTTGGGGTCACCCAGACAATTTTGTGTTTTCCATGAAAACTCACACTTTTATTTCTCAAATGAGTTGCAAAATGAATAGAAAATATAGTCAAACACATTGACAAGGTTAGAAATAATGATTTTTATTTGAAATAATAATTTTCTCCTTCAAACTTTGCTTTCTTAAAGAATGCTCCATTTGCAGCAATTCCAGCATTGCAGACCTTTGGCATTCTAGCTGTTAATTTGCTGAGGTAATCTGGAGAAATTTCCCGCCATGCTTCCAGAAGCCCCTCCCACAAGTTGGATTGGCTTGATGGGCACTTTTTGCGTACCATATGGTCAAGCTGCTCCCACAACAGCTCAATGGGGTTGAGATCTGGTGACTGCGCTGGCCACTCCATTACAGATATTATACCAGCTGCTGGCTTCTTCCCTAAATAGTTCTTGCATAATTTGGAGGTGTGCTTTGGGTCATTGTCCTGTTGTAGGATGAAATTGGCTCCAATCAAGCACTGTCCACAGGGTATGGCATGGCGTTGCAAAATGGAGTGATAGCCTTCCTTATTCAAAATCCCTTTTACCTTGTACAAATCTCCCACTTTACCAGCACCAAAGCAACCCCAGACCATCACATTACCTCCACCATGCTTGACAGATGGCGTCAGGCACTCTTCCAGCATCTTTTCAGTTGTTCTGCGTCTCACAAATGTTCTTCTGTGTGATCCAAACACCTCACACTTCGATTCGCCTGTCCATAACACTTTTTTCCAATCTTCCTCTGTCCAATGTCTGTGTTCTTTTGCCCATATTAATCTTTTCCTTTTATTAGCCAGTCTCAGATATGGCTTTTTCTTGGCCACTCTGCCATGGAAGGCCGGCATCCCTGAGTCGCCTCTCCACTGTAGACGTTGACACTGGCGTTTTGCGGGTACTATTTAATGAAGCTGCCAGTTGAGAACCTGTGAGGCGTCGATTTCTCAAACTAGAGACTCTAATGTACTTGTCTTGTTGCTCAGTTGTGCAGCGGGGCCTCCCACTTCTCTTTCTACTCTGGTTAGAGCCTGTTTGTGCTGTCCTCTGAAGGGAGTAGTACACACCGTTGTAGAAAATCTTCAGTTTCTTGGCAATTTCTCGCATGCAATAGCCTTCATTTCTAAGAACAAGAATAGACTGTCGAGTTTCACATGAAAGTTCTCTTTTTCTGGCCATTTTGAGAGTTTAATCGAACCAACAAATGTAATGCTCTAGGTTCTCAACTAGCTTAAAGGAAGGTCAGTTTTATAGCTTCTTTAACCAGCAAAACTGTTTTCAGCTGTGCTAACATACTTGCACAAGGGTTTTCTAAACATCCATTAGCCTTCTTACACAGTTAGTAAACACAATGTACCATTAGAGCACTGGAGTGATGGTTGCTGGAAATGGGCCTTTATACACCTATGTAGATATTGCAATAAAAACTAGACGTTTGCAGCTAGAATAGTCATTTACCACAATAAAAATGTATAGAGTGTATTTATGATTGATTTAATGTTATCTGCATTGAAAAAAACTTTTCTTTCAAAAATAAGGAAATGTCTAAGTGACCCTAAACTTTTGAACGGAAGTGTGTATATATATATATATATATATATATATATATATATATATATATGTATATATATATATATATATATATATATAAAACAGTATACACACACACACAAACAAAAACTGCATAAATAAATGATTTCTAACCAATAATAGTGCAGTGTAGGGGCCTTTAATAGGAGCAGAAACATAACTTTGTAGAAATTATAGTAACATAATCATCTTTTTATGGATATGTAAACCAGTCTGCCAATGCAGACCTCTGTTTGTGTCACAGCTGTCTGTAATCTCCCAATAAGGTCCCCCCCCTTGTGCACTTGCTGACTGATTTGCATACCCATAAAAAGATGATTATATCTGAATTGCTTCATCGACCCAACCGAGTACCCCCAAAGTAGCAATCACATATAAATGTTAATAAAATAAGGCTTCATTTGGAGCCTTTGTTATCAATTACGTAATGGCCCCCTCATGGTATGTAGTATAGTGGTCCTCGCACTCCATATAGTGAACCCGTCAGTGCCCCCACATGTAGTATAATGGCCCTCACACTCAGTATAATCGCCCTATGAGTGCCCCCACATGTGGTATAATTGCCCCCATGTTAGTAGAATGACCCTTCAGTGCCACACATGTAATATAATGGTCCCCTCATGTAATATAATGGCCTCCACTTGTAAAATAATGACCCCCAGAGTGCCCCCCACATATAATAAAATGGCCTCCATGCTCCATGATGTTTAAGGAGAAAGTGGTAATCTGCATTCATTACTTACCTCCTGGGTAGATTAAGGGGTACCATGGGCCTCAGGCTGTTCAGAAAGCGTGCTCCCCCATTCATGCCAAAGATCCCTGTGACAAAATAATGTCCCATAGTGGCCCCCGCACATTATAAATGTCCCATAGCGTCCCTCCATGTAGTATAATGGGCCTCAGGCTGTTCAGAAAATGCATTCCCTCATTCATGCCAAAGATCCTTGTGGCAGAATAATGTCCCCCATACAATATAATGTTCTGTAGTGGCCCTCCACACAGTATAATGTCTTACAGTGGCCCCCATGCAGTATAGTGTCCCATACGCTACGTGACCAATCACAGGCCTCAGCAGTCCCGGACGTCATTCAGTCAGGCAGAAGAGGCCAAAGAGGTCTGAGTACCATGCCGGATCCCAGGTGGTTGAGTAGAACTGTTTGTCTTGTTTCCTCACCTCCCCTGGACCTCCGCTCATTATACTCTGAGGGTCTAAAGAGACCCCAGAGTATAGTAGTAGTTTGTGGTTGACAAACCCCAGGAACTATCATTGTGGGGTGGGGATGTCTCTGACTCTAGTACGTACCCCTGGGGATGGCAGGTTGTACCCCCAAGAGTAAATGTACTGCAAGTTGAGAGCCACAGTTAACTGAATATAACTTTGTTTTATGTTTTTTTTTCTATAAATTTGTTTGTAAGCAATTGAATAGTCACTGAGGCATTATGTGGGTGCTACATGAGGGGACACTATATTGTATGGGCCACTTGAGGGGACATTAAATTATGTGGGGGGCTTACTTAGGAAACCTTTGAATTGGGCCAACTAATGTGTTAAAACGGCCCCATCCTATTGAAACCTGTAGGTGTCACAGGATACATTTGGATAATTTCTTTATATTTATACTGGTGGGAGCAAAAGCTAAATGCCCTAAACTATGAGTTTTATTGTGATGGGGTAGAAGAGCCAGTCGTACTATAACCGGCTCATATAAATTATTTTCTACAAAAATAGGAGCTTTATTATAAATTCATATCAGATTTGTTCATGTATCCAGGACTGTTTGAAAGGATTTAATCTCCACTTTTGCCTTTCCGCATGTTTAATCTTTACAAACATCTCAGTTGGGGCTATTTTCACAACTCATCACCTTCCATGATCAAACAGATAAATAAAAGATAACCATTAACAGTACATACGTCAGCCTTGGCCCACAGTCATCAAAATAGTTCTCCCTTTACATATTAGATTTGTAACACGCCAATGTGATTCATTATTCACAAGGCTTTGGCAGCGCCAGTTTCACCTTTCAGAATCACTGTTGCTTTTCGTACAAATTAATTAAGCCTTGGTATCTTCTGCCACTGATTGGCACATGTGCAATTACATCTTCACTCTCATCAGTAGATGTCTAGCATTACAGGTTGCCACCGTAACGGCAAAATTATATATCATTTTCTAAGTGAGAAGCAGCATCTCTTAAATTTGTAGATAATTTTGTGCACATTAGACATATGGTTCTCATGACGATTGATGGGTTATATTTTACTGAACAGAATTATTCTAGTCTATGATTAATAAAAGCTATGGCCCTAGTTCTTTACACGTGCGGAGAAAAAAAAAATATGAAAATTCCTAAGCTTACAAAAATGAAAGTGTGTAAAGGGATTCTATACTTTTTTCTCTTATATACAACATAATTCATGTTGAGTTTTTTTCAGCATTAAAGGGGTTATCTGGTTAAGCTTTATTATTATTATATACCCCAGTCCCCCGATGCCTGTTTTTTTTTTACTTGGTCAGAGGGTAGCTGCAAAGGCCAGAACCTTCAGTCTTCTGATAGACAATCTGACTCTCACTGATGTCACCAAGTGGCCTCTGCTAGGGCCAGGGTCCCATAGAGTAGAGTGGAGTTGGTGATGTGGCCAACAGCCGGAGTGTCAGCAACGGGGACTAAGGAGTGAGAGTTCTGGCCAGTTTCAGCTGCCCTCCATGCAAGCAATAAATGGGGGATGGTGTGTATATTAGTAATAAAGCTTAACGGTAAACTTTATTATTCATAGGATAACCCCTTTAATATTAAAGAGGTGTTTCCATTTTAGACATTTGTAGCATATTCACAATACATGCCATACATCCACCACTAGCAACCAGCAAACCCCATCCCACCTGGAGAGGCGGCTGCTTCATCCAGCCTCATAATAAATACAGAGGATTGCACAGCTTTCTCTATTAGATACTAGGATACAAGATTACAGCAAGAGCTGAGAAACCGTGCTTGGCAGTTTCCTTGGCTGCCGTGTCAGTAAAAGAAGAAAGCCATCGCTTTCCAGTTGGAAAAACGAACATCATTTGTTTAGATCTGCAATTTCACGTCATTCCATTGTGTGATCTCTGCTCAAGTAAAAGTAGGTTATGCTGTTGTCTGGATTAGTTCTGTTTACTAGGTATAAAAACAGACAACCTGTATAGGTGAAATGCAATACTTTATATTTAAGAGCGTGATGCATAAAGATTTTTTTTTTCTATAAAAAAAACCCAAAAAACTGTCACTTGTCCAGAACAACCAATGAATTCACTTCCATTTTCAATTCTGGCATTTCTTCGCATCACGTTTTTCATTTCCGTTAAGCAGATATGTTTTGACACAGAAAGAATGTGTCCAAACAAGTTGATCAATATCTCCATAGACTTCTGTTGGTAAAACGGATATCAGTGACTCCATGATGTCAAAATAGAAGAGTCAGAGTCAGGTGTGGCCTACCAACTCCACAGACCTGGGCAAAGCTTTAGAACGCTGTAAAATGGCAGCTAAGAAACCTTCCACTGCTTCCTGGATCCCTCTTTGGCCTCTCTATCCTGGCTACCCAAGATGACGTTTTGATAACCACCACTGAAGTCACGTATGCAGTCATTGAATGTCCTCAGTGGTCACATGGCTGTGTCAGACTATCTCATGATAACATTGTCATATTTATTTTTTTTGGAAAGAATGGGTTTACTGGGATCTACTTCTAAATCCCCCTCAACGCACAGGAAATGACTGGTCAGTCATTGGTTTCAGCGTTGACCTGATTCAGCCAGTGTTTGGCTTAGCAGTTTTTCCTTATTTTCAGCAAGGACCAGGAAGTGTGATGTGGTGTGAAATTGGGAAAGGTAAAATGTTGCAAATGTTATCCTGCCAGGCAACCCCTTTAAGGTTGTGTTGACACAGGTACAGTTTGGTTCCCATGGATTGCTTATACCCACCCACAAATACGGCAGGAAACCCCTTACTCCTTTGAACACCCCTTACCAACCTTCTTCTTGTGTTCTAATAACTGTCCCTTACTTTCTGGTCTCTTTCTTATATACACATAGACTGTAAAGAAAGCCTGATAGAACCTCTTATAGACCAACAGGCTTTGTAGGAATTCCAGCACAGCTCTCGTGGTTACATTACAAGCTAATGTGATCGCGCTGAGCAGTACTGTCAGTGACCGACTGCTCCACCCTAGGTGTGAGAAGGAGCGCTATCGGAAGTCTTTCCTCCCCACTGCAGTTAGGCTGTACAACCAACACCGACCTAAGCGGAGATCATTACACACAGAGAACTGAAATATCTCTCTGCCTGTTAAATCCCCCCCCCCCCTCTGCTACTTCCTATCTGTCTGTCTGCTATTAATGTAATGCCTCTCACCTTGGAACATTCCTGTACATGTTGTGTTTGTATTTGTATCTGCTTATCTTATCTTATCTTTGCTGCTGTAACACACTGAATTTCCCCATTGTGGGACTATTAAAGGACTATTATTATTATTTATTATTATTAAAGCTATGACCCTAGTGTGAACAGAGCTGAAGAAATGAGAATATGAACTGATCTTACATGTTCCTGGACATGTCATTTATTTATTTATTTATTTGTGACCCTCACTTTTCTTGAAAACCGAAGAGAAATTCCTATTTTTCATATTAGTAGCAATAAGGTATTATCACAGGTTCTGTTTTCTCCATTGACGGCTGCCATTCCAAGACACATAATTTTATGAAGATGAGCTCCGTCTTGCCATTCCATCATCTTTTTTTTTTTTTTTCACCGTAAAGAGATTTTTTTTTTTCCTTTTTTTTTTTTAACCTCTTTTGGTTTGAGACAGCTCTTTTCTTTTCATTTTATCCACCCACAATTGTCTATTAACGTCAAACTGTTGTCAAGAAAACAGTGTCAAAACGGACTGAATTTTTAATTTTTTCTCATTCTTCTTTGTTGATATTTCAGTTCGGAGTCAAATTAGAGCTGGAGCAGTCAAAGCTATGACAGGAAGTCTAATCAGCTGCAGCTTTTCACTGCCTCTCACAACACACAGGACAGCTGTTTGCAGTTCATCCCATACGTCAAGATGACAAGAGTATCTTATGATGGCATTATGTGATATACTGCGAGGGGTGGCGGCCTTTCTCTGCGTTTTCTTTCAGAGGGGCATTATTATCATTTTTAATGCCTAAGTGGAAAACATCAAATAATCAAAGGCTTTTTTTTAAGACGTTTGGCCGTTCCTTTTTAATTTTAAGTATTGTTGCCGATTCCATGTACAAGTCATTGGGAAAATATGTTTTTTATCTGAAACAAAAAAAAAAAAAAGAAATTCATATGTCCACAGAGGCAGAAGCATTAAGTAAAAACATACAGAAAGCAGCAGATATAATGAGTGGGTATTTTTTGTGAGCGATTGAACTTGATACTGTTATTTTACTCGGCTCTTTAATGGGGTATTGGTTAGAAGGACAGTCATCTCACATTACACAAAACCCTTTACAATTAAACGTTGATATCTGAATATACCTCTGAACGTATAATAGGGGCTGTATGATTGTACTTTGCTTAAGTAAGGTCAAGGCTGTAGGAAAATGGAACACAAAACAGGGATAGGAATGGGTCATGTCTTGTTTTCATCACCGTTCCTTATGTAGGTGCCATATGAGAGGCTGACACATTGAAACTAGTGAGCATCTTTATTAGCGTTGGTCTATTCATACAATGTATCTTTTTGTTGTCTACAATGTATCTTTTTGTTGAATAGGATGGTTTATGAATATTGCCACTGATTATATGACGGTAAATCAAAGCTTATGGCACATTTGTGAGCTCCTTGTTAGAAATGATGAAGAGCTTTTTATCCCATCTTCAGTGACCTCACCCTATTCTGTCTATAAGGTCAGGTCTATAGATGGCGTGTTAGCACAAAAGTGGTCACTTGTAAAAACTGACTAAAGTGAGGCAGTCATTGGGGTAGATATATGAGGGCAGCCAGTCTTCATCAGTCCCCCCATTGTTTTCTGCAAATAGAAACAAATTTAAATTTGATTTGTTTAAGGGATAAATCTGTGGGTTTTTTTTTTCTTGAGTCATTATATTGTCTGAAAGACCATCCCCTTAATAGTAGTATTTGTCTGTTCATTGTCTTTCCTCATCCTGCTTTCACGTTCTTCCATAAGTTACATGACCACAGTGTGACCTCTTTTTTCAACCATAGGTTGCTGTATCAACAGGTGTTCTCTCTCCTCAGCTGCAGATTCTGTTTGGAGCTACCATGTGATCTCAGATTCATCAACGTCCCTCCCCAGTGTTATTCTTTTATAAAAACAGGTTAACACATTGGCCCAACAAATTTACTACAACTCATGCCAGAATCTATGCCACTTCCTCACCGGCATATATTTCTATTTTGGCACATGGGAATATGTCTGAATTGTTGAAAGGCCGGAACCTTTAGACAATTCAGGCACAGTTACTGAAAGTTGGGGACTTCATTAAGACAGGAGTACTCCAGAATTTAGGTTTTTATTGCCTGTCCTTAGGATTGGCCATAAACATTTGGCCAGTGGGGCCCGACAGGCGGCCTTCCACGGATCAGCTGTTTGGGAGTGCTTCTGACACCCATACTATACTCAACACAGGGCTGGAAACAGTTGGCTCTGTGCCCTGTATAGTGGTCAGGTGCTGTTACTGAAGCTCAGCTCCCATTGACTTCAGTGAGAAAGTTGAGCTGCAGTACCGCTGCCCGGCCACTATACAAGGAACCCAACCGATCAGATATTTATAGCCTATCCTAATGATAGGCTATAGAAACCTAAATTCTGGACAACCCCTTTAATTAATCATCCCTAATATACAGTCATGGCCAAAAGTTTTGAGAATGATACAAATATTAATTTTTACAAAGTCTACTGCTTCAGTTTTTCTAATGGCAATTTGCATATACTCCAGAATGTTATAATTCTATATATGAATGTTGCTTAACAGCAATTACTTGCAAAGTCAATATTTGCCTAGAAAATGAACTTTATCCCCCAAAACACATTTCAACATCATTGCAGCCCTGCCTTAAAAGGACCACCTAACATCGTTTCAGTGATTGCTCCATTAACACAGGTGTGGGTGTTGATGAGGACAGGGCTGGAGATCAATCTGTCATGATTAAGTAAGAATGACACCGCTGGACACTTTAAAAGGAGGCTGGTGCTTGCCATCATTGTTTCTCTTCTGTTAACCATGATTATCTCTAAAGAAACACGAGCAGTCATCATTGCACTGCACAAAAATGGCCTAACTGGGAAGAGTATTGCAGCTAGAAAGATTGCACCTCAGTCAACAATCTATCGCATCATCAAGAACTTCAAGGAGAGAGGTTCCATTGGTGCCAAAAAGGCTCCAGGGCGCCCAAGAAAGACCAGCAAGCGGCAGGACCGTCTCTTAAAAGTGTTTCAGCTGCGGGATCAGGCTACCAGCAGTGCAGAGCTTGCTGAGGAATGGCAGCAGGCAGGTGTGAGTGCATCTGCACGCACTGTGAGGCGGAGACTCTTGGAGCAAGGCCTGGTCTCAAGGAGGGCAGCAAAGAAGCCACTTCTCTCCAGAAAAAACATCAGGGACAGACTGATATTCTGCAAAAGGTACAGGGAGTGGACTGCTGAGGACTGGGGTAAAGTCATTTTCTCTGATGAATCCCCTTTTCGATTGTTTGGAACATCTGGAAAACAGCTTATTCGGAGAAGAAGAGGTGAGCGCTACCACCAGTCTTGTCTCATGCCAACTGTAAAGCATCCTGAAACCATTCATGTGTGGGGTTGCTTCTCAGCCAAGGGAATCGGCTCTCTCACAGTCTTGCCTAAAAACACAGCCATGAATAAAGAATGGTACCAGAAGGTCCTCCAAGAGCAACTTCTCCCAACCGTCCAAGAGCAGTTTGGCGCTCAACAATGCCTTTTCCAGCATGATGGAGCACCTTGCCATAAAGCAAAGGTGATAACTAAATGGCTCAGGGAACAAAACATAGAGATTTTGGGTCCATGGCCTGGAAACTCCCCAGATCTTAATCCCATTGAGAACTTGTGGTCAATCATCAAGAGACGGGTGGACAAACAAAAACCAACAAATTCAGACAAAATGAAAGCATTGATTCTGCAAGAATGGACTGCTATCAGTCAGGATTTGGTCCAGAAGTTGATTGAGAGCATGCCAGGGAGAATTGCAGAGGTCCTGAAGAAGAAGGGTCAACACTGCAAATATTGACTTGCTGCATTAACTCATTCTAACTGTTAATATAAGCTTCTGTCACTCATAATATGAATGCAATTATATTTCTGTATGTGATAAAAACATCTGACAAACACACATAAAAACCAGAGGGCAGCAGATCATGTGTCATTCTCAAAACTTTTGGCCATGACTGTACTTCTTAGTTAGTAGTAGTCATTTGACTCTTCTTTATTGCTGTTCATTTATGCTGTATGGAAGTTCTCATATTGTACAAAGTTAGATTGTTGTATCAAATAGTTTCCAGGCTATATCGGCTGACATCAGCAATTTTGTATTTGAACGAACAGAAATGATGTTGCTCCATAACCCTCAGTAACTTTCACTTCTCTGCAGTTTTTGCCTGAGGATAGATTGTAAGTAAATTTAGCTCTGCATACATAAAGGATATGTTTCAAATATTATGAGAAATTGCCTCGGCGGTAAATGCTGGTTAACTGTTTGAAGATTTTCATTTTACCATTTCATTGCACTTTTGATTTCCATATGGATAGATTTCAGTACACTGTAACTTGTCTTTTTCCATGTGGTCCTAGCAGTGATCCTCAGGAGGGCGCTGCTTAAATGTTTGTGTTTGTCTATTAGCACAAAATGCAATTATACTTTGATGTACATAATATCAAATGGTGCAATGTATCTATAGTTGCCAACAAAATTCTGGGAAAATTTAGCCCTGGGAACTACAGCTCCCAGCATGATACTTTCACTTTTATGGGTAGATCCTAGAAGAACAGAGCAAGTAGGAATGCTGGGTCTTGTAGTTTCAAGACAGCTGGATCTCCGAAAGTTGCCTACCCTTTTTTTAGCCCCTCCCCTTCATCCCATCAGGAACCACCCCTTTCACATCTAGGAATGCACATAAACCGACCATTTTGGGGGTTAATTTTACCCAAACCCTTCCCCTTTGTGGGTAGCCACTCCTTTTCCTGCCCATTTCCAGGAATATTGGCAACTATGAACATTTTAACAATCACTATGCTTACTGGTACAATGGCAGAACAATATATCAGTTTTCTGCAGGAGGAACACTGTGTTATATGAGGGAGATTGCAGAATTCTGAGGAATATCCACTCACATTCCTACAATTCAGGATGGGTTGGCAACTTAGTATTCCAAGCATGCTATAATGTGTGTTAGTGACCACGATAATGCTTGTATCTGCGCCATACCTGGACAACCAACACTTGCATCTTAAAACAATGGCTGCTTTCACATGGTGAAATTTGATGACCATTAGCTAATGTGCTAGACATTACTGCAGTTAAAGAGGACCTTTTGTCCCCTCCACCAAATCTAACTCTATGCATCCTTTAATAACTCCTGAAAGCTTACTTATAAATATACTCAGTTAGCCTCTAAAAGGTATCGCCTGATTTCTTCACTCTTCCATTACTTTCAATGGCTAACACGGTACAACATTATACTACTATCCTTTAATAGATGTCACTCCATTGATTGTGGCACAGTTAGAATTTTTTCTCTAGCCCCCACCGTTCCTAAGCAATCAATGCTAATTATGCTATCTGCAGTCAGGTGGGAGGTCCATAAACATAAACAGTACCAATTGCTCAGGAACAGTGGGGGCTAGAGAAAGAATTCCAACTGGAACCAGTGGACCAACACTGAGTTGGTGGAAATCATGAAAGGTTCTCTTTAAAGAAAAAAAAAAAGAAATGTGTGAAAACATCGTCTGCGCATGGCAATAGTTTTCATCCACCTCTTTCACCCACCACAGTCTGCAAAATTTCAGCGGCAGTTCGGTGTTAGAACACACTTGGATGGTCTATATTTTACAAGCATTCGCAGTTCACATAAAGTGGTAATCCCTTCTCATGTACATGTCATCATTAAAGCGTACTGTAGTTATAAACAACTTTTCAGAAATTAATTGTACAGATGAAAATGAACGTCTTTTCTAACCCCCCTCCCCTCTTCATAGACTGATATGGAGAAAGTAACTGCCTGAAAAGTGGAGAAGAAAACATATTTCTTTAATAAGATATATTACAAAGTTTCTTATATTAACATGTACTTTTCATTTAGGAAATTTGTTTATAACTGGAGGTACACTTTACTGCTAAAATGCTAAATTCAGAGAACTTTGATAAACTGTGGTCACTGGTTTAGATGTGCCATATTTATATATGTGAGTATGTATATTGCTTGTTATAGCGTTCCTTATGTTCATTGGATTTTGTTGTCAAGACAGTGGCACCATGTTGTAAATGCTGCCTGTAGTGAACGTTTTTACCTACCTGCGATTTATTGTTACTTACTGATATAATAATTGCTATACTGCTTTACATTCTAAGGCAGTTACATGTCTAATAGATTTTGTTTCAGTGTTCTAAATTATTCCTCTTACTTTCGGACAGGCTTGCCAATGAAAACCTAGGCGAGAAAATTTGCGAGCAAAACCAACTCCTGGCACACCTGACAGAGGAAAGAGAGTATGTATTCTTTTAGTTACCACCTCTATGTTAGCAGTATTTGCTTTGGAATTCCTGTACTTGGTGTCACATTGCTGTAACCTGCCTGTGTAATATACGTCTAGTGAGGCTTAGCTCATTATAATATACGTCTAGTGAGACTTAGCTCATTATACACCTTCAGGAAGAACTTTCATTATGGTCAGAAACTTGTCCAATGTGCCGGAGGATTTTAAAGGAGTCTGTCACTAGAACAAGGCATATCACCCCAACCCCACATATAGATTAGGGTCACCAGAATCAAACACTGTTTTCTCCTTGTGCCTAAGTTCGGGATATTTTTGTCATTATGCAAGTTATCTCTTTAGAGTTATGAGGGCGTTGCTGTGTACCGCTTTGGAGCAATGTCTCTGCCCTCACTGTTCCAAAGATCAGTTTGCATATTGACAAAAAAGGGGCTATCTCTGCAATGGGGGCAAGGATTCACATGGGGAAAACACTGATCCAGGTGACCCCAACCTATCAATATGCAGGGCTTGGTTGATATGCTGGGTTCTAGTGACAGACTCCCTTTAAAACATGGCTCTACATGTAGCTCGGCTTGGTACTAAAGGTAGCTCTATCCCATTTACTTGAAAAATGCTTCTTTCTCCTCTTATTTGGCTGTTTTCCTGCCCTCCATTCCTCTGCTAAACTGACTTTTACAGGACACATGACTCAGGTTACACCTATCCATAAAACTTTATGGAGAGGGAATTGTATAGGAGAGAGCAGAGTGAGAGAGAGAGAGCAGAAACACAGGTGTAGGTAGAAGCTGGAACTAAATAGGAGCTTTCTATCAAAGCCCAAATACTTAATTCACATCAGTACAGGTCAGTACTTCCGTTTTTCTACATATGCCTTGCATGATCCTAGGACTGTTTCTGAGTTAGAGGGATAGATAGTTATGAAGCAGGTTTGTACAAGTAGTAAAGCCAGTCCCCATAGCTCAGGTAAATACCTGTACAAGCAGGAGAAGATGGAGAAGGCGGAGAGACCTGGGGGACTCACAGTCAGAACCAGCCCAGAACCCCCATGTAAGATAAATTAATATCCCTGAATAATCCTTTAACAGCCCACAGATAGGAATGGTGCCATTGGGAAAAATGCAGACCATTTTATATATATATGTGTGTGTGTGTGTGTGTGTGTGTGTGTGTGTGTTTATGTATATATATATATATATATATAAGAGAGAGAGAGAGAGAGAGAGAGAGAGAGAGATACATACCGTACATACAAACATACATACACAATGCGTGCATACACATAACATATATATATATCGTACATTTGTCATTACACTAACAGATTAGAAATTCATTCACGCATGAAAGGGGCACAGATATTATGAGCATGTCCAAAGCACCGATAAGAAATGTTGGATTTCGAGACTACAGAATTAATAATGACTCCTTTCATTTCCATGCTGTTTGCCATCTTTTGGGAGATGGGTAGCGTCCCCCACCTATAATGCTACTTTAATATGATTTCATTTAATAATAATCTTTTTGCAATGTGTAATATTATATGAGTGCATACATGATCCTCCTCTTTCATAAAGCAGGTACAAGTAATACAATTAGAGATCTGCATGTTACTATCATTCTGTTACTTGTATTTCAGTATTAGGCTGAAAAAAAAAATCACAGGTTAATGAAAAATTGAGATGCATGTAATACAATCTGAATAAAGCACATATTTACTTACACCTGAAGATTTGGTTAATATTAGAATGCGTCTGCTTTAAAGCTGTTTGGTCATTCCATCCTTAATGTATGATTTGGCCAGAAACATTGCCATGGGTGACCATTATTGTACTGCACCAATGTAAGATACGGTAAGGCACAGTCTCTTGCGGGTAGAGCATACAGATGTATTGTAGCAGAGCTGAATGTATTATTAGAGTCAACACTTGCCTCCGGAACACTGTGGCAGTCATGGAGAACAAGATGGCAGCCCAAAGCTAATACTGGGTTATATTGCCATACTCTTTTCTTTTTTTTTTTTTTTTTTTTTTTATTATTATTATTTTTTTTTTAATCTATCCATTTGTTATAAAAAGATAAAAAGGCACAGTAAGGGCATGTGTGTTCTTTGGGGGTTCCTACAAAATAGACTGCATATTGCGTTACTTAAAGAGGACCTTTGAAGTCCTCTGACATTGGCAATATATATACCGCTAGATAGCTGACTGTCAGCTTTGCCAGTATGCTCCCCGTTGCCAGAGCTATCTGTGCCGTTAGTTTCCACTGTCAGAAGGGCGGGCCTAACGGCTCAGCGTCATCACATTGCTGTGAGGAATGCCCCCCCAACCCCCGTCAGTATTCTTCCATAGCATTGTACTGTCAGGGAGGGCACTCCTCACAGTCCAGTGTTGACGCTGAGCTGTAAGACCCATCCTTCTGACAGTGCAGGGATATTGGTGCCGAAATATCCCAGTGTTCCTCACCACCTATGTCAGAAAACATAAAAGGTCCTCTTTAAAGAGAATCTGTCACCAAAACCTAGCATATCAAACCCGCCCCACAGACAGTTAAGTTAGGGTCACTTGAAGCAAACAGTGGTTCCCCTTGTGAATTGGTGCCTCAGTGGTGAGATATTGCTGTTTTTGTCAATGTGAAAATTATCTCTTTGGAGCAATGAGGTCATTGCCTTTGCTCCAAAGAGAGGAGTAACAACAGCATGTGACTCAAATTAAAGTCTATGGTGGCAAAGTCAGATGTGACATGTAATCTATCAGGTTTCAATTTTCGACAACTATATCAGAGTAGCGCATCACAGTACAACACCGTTCACAGTGCTTAAGTGTAGTGTCGCAGTGCAACATTGCAGTTTTCAGGTTGTGTGATCAAGGTCAGTGTGTAATGCTAATTTTCTCCAGTGGTGGCACTGCACTAGTATTAAGGGGCTGTCTGAGGAGTTGTAATTCCATGTAATCCAAAGCAGCCTTCTGCTTTACTATAGTCAGCCCCATAGCACAGATAATACCTATGAGATCGGGGAAGGAAGGAGGGGTGGAGTGATCTGGAGCAAAATGATCTGGGGGGTGGGGGGCGTTGGTGGAACTTTGCTTCAGATCACATGACCCAGGATTGTGATATCACCGGAAATCATCAGTGATCTCCAGATCAGGTAAATAACTCCCCGAAGAACCTCTTTAAGACATTTTAATCTGGATGGCCATGCTATTGTCTATGCATTTCATTTTATCTTACAATTTCTCAGCTTAACCCTGTTAACATCAAATATTTTCTATTCCATTTGATATATTGTGCAGCTTGTTGATTTTCTATTTTATGACATGACACAGCTTTGCATGTAGTGTATGTATCAGTTAGTTATGACTTTCTGACATGACTAGTGATTTGCACTTTGTAACTAATGTCTAAAACATGTTTTATGATTGCTCGTGTTCATCATCTGTACATAGAGACATCAATAACCACATCAATGTTTTTGTAGCTTTATGTAACATATAAAGCTCCCTGTAGGCCCCTACAGGATTGTTAATGTTTAAGACAATATACACGCTTAATTTCTTATACTCACCTGCTCGTAAAAAATATGTATATGTGTGTGTGTACTATATACAGAAATAAGTCATAACATTAAAGAGGACCTTTCACCAACTCCAATTTTTACATCTATTAGTAACTGCTGCTTCACTGATTCCGGCACAGTTGGAATTTTTTCTCTTGCCCCCACCATTCCTGAGCAGTCAATGCTATTAGTTTTGGTGCCAGGGCAGTGTCAGGCAGGAGCAGTCAAGGGGTGTGATTCTGAGCTCTGACATTGGCTGCCTCTGATTGGAGCTCTGAATCACACCCCCTGCCTGACACCGCCCTTCTGACATTACAGAGCTTAAATAGCACATCAGGCTCCAAAACTAACTGAACTTGCTCAGTTGTGGTGGGGGCTAGAAAGAAAATTCCAACTGTGCTGGAATCAGTGGTGTGGAGCTTAGTAACAGATGCTAAATACACTCCTCTGTAGAGTGCGACTTAATTTGCATACTTGTTTTCCCATGGAGCATTGCCTGGAAAATAAGTCATCAGACACAACTGTATCTCTTCAGTGAGAAAGAGTACCCCATCATTCAGGGATCAGATGCCCATCAATCTACATATTACCACCTATCCAATAGATAGGAAATAATTAGATTTTTCTGGAATACCCCTGTGAGCATTTTAATTTATCTTATTCCTTTTAGGATAGATGATGGCATTATTACTATCAGGGCTGTGAAGTCAGTAGGCTAAACTACCAACTCAGACTTCTGTTTTTCCACAGCCCTCAACTGACTCTGACTACTCCTCCCACTCTGACTGAATTCCTATGAAAGTTAATATACAGTCATGGCCAAAAGTTTTGAGAATGACACAAATATTATATTTTCACATGATCTGCTGCCCTCTGGTTTTTATGTGTGTTTGTCAGATGTTTTTATCACATACAGAAATATAATTGCATTCATATTATGAGTAACAGAAGCTTATAGTGACAGTTAGAATGAGTTAATGCAGCAAGTCAATATTTGCAGCGTTGACCCTTCTTCTTCAGGACCTCTGCAATTCTCCCTGGCATGCTCTCAATCAACTTCTGGACCAAATCCTGACTGATAGCAGTCCATTCTTGCAGAATCAATGCTTTCATTTTGTCTGAATTTGTTGGTTTTTGTTTGTCCACCCGTCTCTTGATGATTGACCACAAGTTCTCAATGGGATTAAGATCTGGGGAGTTTCCAGGCCATGGACCCAAAATCTCTATGTTTTGTTCCCTGAGCCATTTAGTTATCACCTTTGCTTTATGGCAAGGTGCTCCGTCAAGCTGGAAAAGGCATTGTTGAGCGCCAAACTGCTCTTGGACGGTTGGGAGAAGTTGCTCTTGGAGGACATTCTGGTACCATTCTTTATTCATGGCTGTGTTTTTAGGCAAGACTGTGAGAGAGCCGATTCCCTTGGCTGAGAAGCAACCCCACACATGAATGGTTTCAGGATGCTTTACAGTTGGCATGAGACAAGACTGGTGGTAGCGCTCACCTCTTCTTCTCCGAATAAGCTGTTTTCCAGATGTTCCAAACAATCGAAAAGGGGATTCATCAGAGAAAATGACTTTACCCCAGTCCTCAGCAGTCCACTCCCTGTACCTTTTGCAGAATATCAGTCTGTCCCTGATGTTTTTTCTGGAGAGAAGTGGCTTCTTTGCTGCCCTCCTTGAGACCAGGCCTTGCTCCAAGAGTCTCCGCCTCACAGTGCGTGCAGATGCACTCACACCTGCCTGCTGCCATTCCTCAGCAAGCTCTGCACTGCTGGTAGCCCGATCCCGCAGCTGAAACACTTTTAAGAGACGGTCCTGCCGCTTGCTGGTCTTTCTTGGGCACCCTGGAGCCTTTTTGGCACCAATGGAACCTCTCTCCTTGAAGTTCTTGATGATGCGATAGATTGTTGACTGAGGTGCAATCTTTCTAGCTGCAATACTCTTCCCAGTTAGGCCATTTTTGTGCAGTGCAATGATGACTGCACGTGTTTCTTTAGAGATAACCATGGTTAACAGAAGAGAAACAATGATGGCAAGCACCAGCCTCCTTTTAAAGTGTCCAGTGGTGTCATTCTTACTTAATCATGACAGATTGATCTCTAGCCCTGTCCTCATCAACACCCACACCTGTGTTAATGGAGCAATCACTGAAACGATGTTAGGTGGTCCTTTTAAGGCAGGGCTGCAATGATGTTGAAAAGTGTTTTGGGAGATAAAGTTCATTTTCTAGGCAAATATTGACTTTGCAAGTAATTGCTGTTAAGCTGATCACTCTTTATAACATTCTGGAGTATATGCAAATTGCCATTAGAAAAACTGAAGCAGTAGACTTTGTAAAAATTAATATTTGTATCATTCTCAAAACTTTTGGCCATGACTGTACATCACGATATACATCTTATTAATTATGCAATATTAATAAATATATAGTTAAATATATTAAATAATTTTATTCTGAAGCCAGAGTCGTAGCTTTTTTCCAAATTTGACTCCACCTAAAATTGGTTCCAACTCCATGACTCTGATTCCACAGCCCTGATTACTATACAATAATATTGGAGAAGCCGGTATTACTGTATAGTGCAGTATTATTGTCTGGGTTACTAAGGGGGGCATTATTACAATGTGGTGCACTAAATGGGGGAGAAAACTGTGCAGAGATAAGTAGTGGACAGGAGAAGTATTCATAGCGATCTGGGCCTGATAGAAAAGAAAATGGAAAGGGAATGAAGCAGAAAAGATCACATGTGAAACCCTGGACCTAGTTGTTGTTGTTCAGTGTTATCTGATTACTTACTATCACTGTATTTCGGGCTCAGTATGGTTGTAATGTTTATGTAAATCATTGTGGTAATGTTTTTATTCCTGTAGTGGTTTGGTTGTATTAGCCGCAGTGGAGGTATTATTGAGTCACATTATGGCGGTGTTACTTTACAATGGTATGGTAGCATTTATTTATGGTAAGGTATTGTTATCTAGTGGTGGCATGATAGTGGCATCTAATATCACTATAGAGGTGTAATCTAGTCATGTGACGGTGTTTAATCAAGTCACTTTATAGTGGTAATGCTTAGTAATGGTGAAGATTTGGAGGTAGGGCTAATCTGTATATACAGACCATGTGATTAATGGGGATCGCAGTCCACACTGCTATATACCAGGACCTGAATGTGAGCTAGAAAGCAGTGCCAAGTGCAAGTGTAAATATGAGTGGAATTTACATTTATCAGTCTTACCCATGGACAAGTATTACAGCATTGTAACTGGTGATAAATCCTAGTTCTTCTACTCTGTTAATCCTGACCAGTTATTACTAGTCATAAACAAGTGAAACTTGCACTAACAATAACTGCCAAGTGTAAATGGGGACATATTAAGGCTTAGGCCTCCTGCACACGACCTTAGGGCTGTGTACTGTCCGTAAATACTGATCCGCAAAAAAATGTCCGCATGTCATCCGGCATCACGGATCCGCAAAAAAGACTTGACCATCCTCTACACCTGTCTGTGCTGCAAAAATATTACATGCTTCATAATTTGCGGTCCTTGTATTCGGCACAGACACAAGGCTGCAGAAATTACAACTATGTGTATGGGCCCATAGAAATAAATGCAATTGCGGATAACAACTACAGTTGTATGCATGAAGCTTTAGTGTCTACAGCAGTTTGAGCTGCTGCACAGAGCCTAGAGCTTCTGCCACATAAGAAGATGCCACTGTTATAACTGGCACATGATAGATGGATGTCGGTGGCCTCTTACACATTTTCCATTGTCGCCTAAGAGCTTTATACAATGCCTTTGACTTGAAAAGTAACTAACTTCTTCTCAGTTTTGTCTCCATAAACATGAAAACTTACAAAGAACAATCCTGTGCACATCATCCCTTTTACTGTTGTTCTAGAAGGAATAAATATGTTGTATAATTTATTGGCACTAATTTGCACAGTAAATCATAAGATGTTTGCTAACCTTGAGCTCTTAACAGCCTCTTATGAAAATGTTTTTTTTCCCAACTTGAAAAATAAAATAATCAGCAGCATAAAAGCCATCCAAGGGCGCGCGGTGCGATTATAAGCGGCGCTGTAGCATACATCTTAAAGCAATGCATTCTGCTATTTTGAGCAAATTTATTGAACCATTTAAATTGTTCTGCATTTACTTTTTCTGTTTTGTGACTTTTGAGACTTGGCGCAGAAGCCATTGTTAAGCCTAGCAACCGTTCCGCACATATTTTTATGCAAAATAATAGATGTTTTTCTACTTAGGCACAGTTTCGAGGTTCTTCCTAAGCATCCCATATAGGTAAATACTTTTAGAGACAATTGAATAATGTGACTGCGTCGCTCGTGTAATTTTGCCTTCTCGAGGTAGCTGAAATGAAGAAAATGGCTTACAGATTTCGCTGTATATGGAGTTTGAAAGTAACAACTGAAAAATGATGTTCATAATCTGAATTGCAATGAAACCAATTATCTGTACTGCGGCTGCTCGCAGGGGAATTCTCCTAAAGGTTTAGTATTTCTTAAAAGAAATTAAAAACAGCTGTAAAAATACCATAAAGCAAAAATAGCAGCTGCAAAAGAGATTAACATTCCTAAATTTCATTTGAACCTGATATGTTATTTTTCCAACAGCAACCTATATGTATTTATGTATGTATTATTTATGAAATTGGACAGTAGGAGAATCCGATTTTAGATGCTGTTAATCTCTTACATGGTAAATTAATTTCCTATTATTTTCTTCGTTATTGCAGCCTTCCTGGTTGTGATAAGAATGACTTTAATTAAAGCCTTTACAGATTAATAAACACAGTAATAAGGACTCGGAACAATTACGTCTCTTCTTTTATTTGCCGCTGTCAGGAGCGTTCTATTCCTGGTGACGTTCACTGTTTTAAAACCTTTCCGTAGGTTCGATTTTTTTTTTTTTCTTTCCTTTTTCCTTTTCGATCTAGCAGTAGGGCACAAGTGAAAGAGCCTCTAATCCATTTCATAAGTCTATTAAAGCTGGTACGATACATAAAACAGAGCTGGAGGTGGTGACAATATAAAACAGTTTGTTTTGTCGTGTTGGCCGAAACATATGGCAGCCAGTTTGCTGGAGAGCTGATCCAGATGGCGACCACTAATCGATTCTTTATGTCGGGTAAGCGGCTGTTTACTCTTTCTCTTTCAAAGCACTGCTGCGTAGTAAATTAACAAATAATGTAATGAGCCATGTATGTTGAGCTAATAGGGGAAAACTTTCCAACAGAAAACGGTTAATGCGGCAGCTGCAAAAAAGAAAGGGGGGAATAGAAGAACTGGCAAGAAGATTCAATCATCTTTGGAAAGGTGAATAAAATAAATAAGTAACAATGTAATTACGGTTTGATAACACCGCAGCAGGTTCTTTCCAACTTGAGGGATTCCTGCTCGCAGGGAGTATTTTCCAAGGAATCCTTTGTGCTTCAGTTTTTCAGGACCTGCACATTTTAGATCAAAATTTGAAATTCCTAGTAGAAATATAATAAACTGCATTCAGAGTGCTATGGGTGTTAGTGGTTAGATTGGTGGGAGTTCAGTGGCTTAACTGTTTCTGCCAGTGCAGTATACTTTAAGGCTTCATGCACACAATTGAGGGTCCGTTTTGATGAAAATAGAGCAAGTCCCATCCTGCTCCATTTCATTAGAACAGAACGGATCAGAAACCCCCATAAAGGTAAGTGCATAACGGAATGCACTCAGATGACACTCGGATGTCTCTCAGACGTTTCATCTGACTGCATTCCTCTGCAAAATCGGCTCCAATTCGGATGCACACTCGGTCATATGCATGGGTTCTAATTGGAGTAGAAGTGTGAATCCTCATCCACTGCTATATTCTAACTACTTGTATGGGGTAGGGGAATAAGGGACCAGGTGACCTCATTCAACCAATCAATGGGCATCCCAGGGAATGGGCCTTCATTAATCAAACATGTAGGCCCCATGCACAAGAGGCAATTCTCACTATATACAGTATACGAAAGTAGAGCTGCCAGGAGGCAGGGGATCCCAGCATCATAAATCACCATGACACAAGTAGTCCCATCACCTGACTAGGATCAGATCAGGAAATCTGCTTGATGTACAGAACAGTTTTCCAATCCCGATTATTGCCACTAAGATAGATATTCGATTTCCAGAACCATATTTATACCTGTGGCCAAAGCTAACTGAAGTGTTTTAACCGATAAATTGCTTTATTTATCTTGCCCCATTTGTCTGATACAGCTAAATATTTGTCTAGCTGTAGTGGTTGGCTTAGTCACTGTTCCCAGATACCTCTATTCCCTTCTCTTCACTGTGATTGACAGCTAACAGCTCTGGAAAGTACACTTAGCTGCTGAGCCCTAAGGGCTAAAACAATGCCTGATCAGTTATCTCTATATATAAGCCTCAAGCGCACTTATAGTCTCGGGAGCTAAGCCTAACCACCAACCTGTAACTGAATCCAGGAAGTGGAGGGGAGTGGAGAAAGGAGAGAAGGTGAAACTGAGATGAGAAAACCCCTTTATACTAAGGTTCCATGTTGCGGAAACGCCACTTTTTTAGTTGCAGATTTTGCTACGGTTTCTTGAGCCAAAGCCAGAAATGGATTGAGCAGAAGGCAGAAGTATAAGAACTTCCTATATATTTTTCTTTCCTTTTGTAGCTATTCTTGGCTTTAGCTCCAAAAAAGCTGCGTTTTCGCAACGTGGGGCCTCAGCCTTAAAGTTATTTAAAGAGAAGGTTCATACTTGTCCAATTTATGGGAGTATAACAGAGAAGTACTGAAAAAGCAACATTGTTATAATTAGAAACATTCCCTGTGGCCCCATTTTGTTTTTTTAACGCCATAGTTTGTTAAACCCTTGCAAGGCTATTTTAAAGAGGTTCTCCCACAGACCTCATGTCAAAGTAAAGTGGGCACATGTAAAACATAGCTATTATGAGCAAGATGACAGTGGTAACCTTCTGGCTCATTTGGCTAAAGTTGATTCTGCACTACTGAGATTAGGGGTCTGCAGGGTAGTATATTGTAAAATCCCAGGGATATCTCAGAAGCCTTTGGAGGTTTTGTTATGTCTCTTTATGCTCAACAACATTTCAGCTGTCCCTCCAGGATATGAGTAATTGTTTAGGAGCACTCCCATTGCAGGTCTTGTCTGGGGAAGATAGGCCCTGGGTGGCGGCACCTATTATCAACAAAGAAGTCTCCATTGCCCTGGCGTCTTGTGTACCGCAAAACTCCTGGGGCTGATGGGCTTAAAAGAGGTTCTCTATTATTGTAATATTTTAATTCATTTTTGGTATTCTGCAGCTCAGGAGCTACCTCTGAAATAAACATTACTCATGTCATGATGGGTTTGTGTTATAACACCACATTAGTCACATGTGGTCACATGACATTTGGGGGACATTTATTAATATCAGTGCAGTGTCTTAGCACATGTCCTGTTAATCTGCCACATGACATCAGGTTATACTTGACATATTTTTGTTATAGTACTTTTTTTATCAAAATGGATCCGGCATCCCCCCCCCCCTCCAGCGATCGGACACTTATCCCTTATTCTGTGTATACTGAATAAGTGTCCATAAAAGCACAATCCCTTTACACAAAAGAGACATCTAAATCGTCAAATTTTGGTGTGTCCTTCCTTTGGAGGAAGAGACCTGGAAGTGATGATAGGACCCCAAAGAGCCCTGATCTCAACATCTTCCAGTCTGTCAGAGATTACTTAAAGAGACAGAAGGTTTGGAGCAAGTCTACCTCCACAGAAGATCTGTGCTTAGTTCTTCAAGATGTTTGGGACAATCTCCCTGCTGGCTGAGTTCCTTCAAAAACTATCTGCAAGTATACCTAGAAAAATTGATAGAAGGCAAAGGGCAAAGGTCACACCAAATATTGATGTGATTTAGATTTCTCTTTTCTTCATTCACTTCATTTTCATCTTCATTTCAGAAATCATTCTTACTTTGCAGCATTTTTTCCATCCCTGCCTAAAACGTTTGCACTATATTGTACATTGCCAATGATCCCCCTGGCTTTGCAGAGTCAGTCGTGGTGTTTTATTACACTGCACTTGCTCTGCTCTAAGGGCAGTTCATATAACTTCTGTCTCTAACTCGCTGCAGAGTCTTAGTGTATTCCTATATGATGTACTTCAGCCTGTCAAGTGAAAGTAGGATAAAAATACAGTACAATGAAACTCTGCACACAGCAGACGGTATAGACAGGCCATTGAAGACGGGGAGTTTTCATTGTAGGCACTCACCTATTATATCACTGCTCTCCTGCTCCTTTAGATAAGGTAAAAATCATCTTGTACAGAACTCTATGTATGGGGATATATTCTGAGAGACAAGGGTGGTGCTTGGGGGTGGGAATGCAGGATTTTAATAGGTGATAATGTAATATTGCAGTTGACAGGTAGTCAGCCACACAGGAGATTCTGACAGTATGTCTACTCAGGAGAGCAAGCTGTGCACTGGTGGTCAGACTGGTGATCATATAACCGATATAACCCAATATGAATGGTTTTAAAATAATTAGCATTAAATCAAAATTTTTTTTCTTTCTTAACCTTTTCCCGACACATGACATAATAGTATATTGTGATGTTGGCTAGGGAGTATGGAGAGGGCTCAGGATCCATACATATTGGGTGCTAGTTGTGTTATATAACAGGTGCCTGCCTCTAACTGCCATGATCAGTGACAGCACCAATTGTGGCCGATAACCAGTTTGATGTCTATGTCAAATTGCGACTGCAGCATCTATATAACATTGCTGCAACCTGCTTCATTCTCCGGATCGGTGATGGTTCCAGGGGTCGACCCAGTATTAATCATACCGTGATGTCATATCCTAAGGGAAAAAAAAAAAGGAATAGTCCTTTTGGGGAAAAGCTGAAGAGAAATTTGAGACTTCTTCTCCAAATTCCGTCCCTGCATCCTGCGGTGGAAAGTCAAAGCTCAACTGCCACAAGTTTACTCTGAAATTATTCTCAGAAACAAAGGGGCTAGTCAGCAGTCACCTCGGACCACGGGTTCTGTGGCTGAATCAGCTATGGAATCTGCAGGAAGATAGAGCAAGGAGCTTCTTTTTTCAGTGCCTTGACAAAAGAAGTGCCCGCCACTGTTTCCATTAAAAGCAATGAAAACGATTCCAGCCAAAATTAGGATCTGGAATCTGATTCAATATCAGATCCAAATTCCTACCGTACAGTATATGTGAAGGTAACCTTAAAGGTAATGTTATAGAATATTTTCTTTTAGCATTTTACCTTTTAACTGGTTGCTGCCAGTACACTACAAATCCACCATTACACTGTACACAGTAGACTATAAGTACATGTCTTTTACAACATTTCCATGGATTATAGCGGTGATTCTGATGATAAGATTATGTTAGGGCTTCCCTAATATCCTCCAAGAGGCCCCAAATGTGGAGTTGAACATTAGTAATATTGTATTTGGGGATATTCTGCCTATCTGATCTAATTGTTCAGCATTACATTTATATGGCGGGTTTTCTGTTTAGTACAAGACAATGTGAAGACGATAACACACAGCGAATCCCAGTTCATACAATCGAGCAAAAGTACACTGCTGGTGGTTGTTTTATGAGGACTGCAGGCAAATCCCTTTCCTATTCAGATCCTAAATATATATGCAGTATGTTATGTACACACGGTATAGGGGAACCCATTTTGTTGCCTTATGTTTTTCTCTTTTGTGATACAAATGTCATGAATTTCTAGTTGCCACTTTGCTTTTGTAGTCATAACTGAGGCTTTTGTTACCCAGGATGAGATTTTGAATGAAAATAAGATGCGTGCATCACAGAAAATCAAATGAAAGGGACCGGTCTCGGGGGAAATGTGTAATCCTTTTTTTTCCGAGCCTAGCTCTCCAGCAGCCCTTAACATATTCACAGCTTATAAGAACATATGAAATGGTGTATGTTGTAAGGAAATATCAGGTCGAGCCGTCCTCCTTAGCATGTTTATTTTATGATGAGGCTCTGTTTGATATGAAGTAGAAGTCTGATAATATGTGCATAGTCTAAATAGCTTGTGTTTATCCTTAGTAGTAATTCGACAGAAGTACAAAACAGAAAAGCTGACTTTTTCCTTCTCCCTCATATAAACCAGCAAGGGCAAATGACAGCCCTGCCTGATGGCTGATATCTTTTATGGTACAGCTGTGACATATTTTATGCATCACAACGAATGATCAAAGATGTCTCTAGAGTCGTACTGTCATGGAATTTTACCCCGTATCCAGTGCATTGCTTTATACCAAGAAGAAGAAAAACTGAGAATAGTTAGCTTCCTCTGCCTTCTGATAACACAGAAAGTGCAATATTTGATGGTTGTGTTTTTCTTCTTGTTTTTTTATCCATGCCGTGTTTATTTTGTCTTGTCTTTTGTAATCATGAACCCTAGTTCACCAGTTCAGGGTACACAGCGCTGTGTGACGCCATACATGTGTTTACATGTGCCTGGCGGTGGTAAACCAGACACTGGCTACTGGAGGATTCCTGTGTATAGGTAACTAATGGGATGGGACAGAGATACATGTAGTAACAGACTGAATATATAGCACTTAGAAGTGACACAGTCTCTTCAAACAAATAAGAGCGGGTGCCAGGCAGGGCCATGGAATCGGAATCAGGCCAGAAGTTTCCAACTCCAGCTTTAAAATAAAATGATAAATTATGTTAAATGATATTATACAGTTATTGGTATTGTATAATTTATTAGATACATAGCTTGTTGGCTTTCCTTTCTGAGAAATTCAATCACTAGTTTTTTCCTGAACTAAAGGTACTTTAATGCTTTTGCCTGACAATGGCCATTTATGAAGTAGTTGGAATCGGAGTCAATGATTTGTCCTACCAACTCCACAGTCCTGGCGCTACGACTTGGAATCCCACCAATCTGATTTTGATGGCCTTTTGAAATGTTTATATCTTTCAGTAATTAAATTAAAAAAGTGACCTCCTATATTTTCTAGATTCTTTACACACAGAGTGTTCTATTTCAAGTGTTTTATTTCTGTAAATGTTGATTATGGATTACAGGTAATGAAAACCCAAATCTAAGAAAATTAGAATATTGTAAAAAAGTTCAGTATTGTAAATTCAGTGTGTCACCTGCCAAGGTTTCCTAAGCCTTTAAATGGTCCCTCAGTCTGGTTCAGTAGGACACACAATCATGGAAGACGCTGATTATGAATTGAATTACTGAAATGAATGAAGTTTCAAAAATATTCTAATTTATTGAGATGCACCTATATAATGTACAGAAATAAATTCTATGCATTACATTTCTTTAAAGGGGTTGTGCAGGATTAGAAAATATGACTCACTTCTCAGGAAGTGACATCATGTCCGTTGGTCACATGACCATGCTGCAACTTAGTCCCATTCATTTTAATGTGACGTGAGGTCACTTCCTGAGAAGAAGTCATCAGCCATATTTTCTAGTCCTGCACAGCCCTTTAAAGGGTTGTTCCTTACAATTTTTTTTACACCATGCAAAAGCTTAAAATAATATATATATATATATATATATATATATATATATATATGTTCACTTTTCCATTTAGCTAGGGATCCAGTGGAGAGTCTCTATTTGGAATTCCGAATCTTAGTTGATCTTCTCACATGTGAGTGACGCAGCCAATGGAGCATCACTGGTCAACCATTGGTTGGCTGCATCACCCATATGTGGACCAAAGGTTAAGGTGGTACAGACCCTATTGGAGACTTTCCACAGGATCCCTGGCTGAACAGAAAGGTGAGTATACTACATATTTTATTATTTTAAGCCTTTGCAGGGTGTAAAAAATGTAGCAGAGCACCCCTTTAAAGTGGTTATCCAGGGTTATGACTTTGAGCTCCACTTCCTCTTCTTAGGCAGTAACAACACATACTTTGGTCACATGGCCATGCTACAGCTCAGTGCTATTCAAATGAATGAGACAGAGTTGTAATACTAAGCACATACACTATACAGTGTACTGCGCTGTACTTGACAAGTACAGTAGTGAAGAACCCACAGAAATTAATATTATAGTCCCAGATAACCCCTTTGGGCCATTGTTTTCAATGGTATGCAGACATAGCAGCAGGACGCTGAAAAAAAAAAATAAGTGTCCCGCTCAATCTTCCTGCAGATTCTGTGGCTGCTTATGGGACATGTGGGCCTAATCTACGGCGGAATGCCGATGGAGAGCTGGAAAATGAAGAGGAATCCAAGGTGGATGTGTGTCTCAAATTCCTCTTCATATTCTGACGTGTGAACTGGGCCTGAATGAGACAGCCTCTGTAAAGAAGGACCCTTTGAAATCAATCTTCTGGTATATTCTCAAATAATTTAAAGCTACTGTAAATCTGGCATGTGCCATATATATTAATGAATGACTATTAAAGGTCACTACTAGTCTTAATAGGTCTTTGTGAAACAACCAGGATACTATACATTTAATTTACTGTTCTCGCGGCTGCAGGTTACTGTGATGTATGTAAGCCCACATCTCATAACTACTTTCACAGGATGCATTCAAACATATGGATTTTAGGAATATCATTATTATAAATCAGGCTATCTCAGCTGGCAGGAATGTGCGAGTCCATGTGGCCGAAGAACAATATATAAGTAATAGGCTATTGAAACAGGATGTTAGGAAAACATGAAACAAATAATGAATAAGCTGTTAATACTCAGAAGATGAATTTTACAGGTCCTACTTCATCCACTCCTATAAATGTTTCATATTTCGCATTTCAGAAGGGGACCGCTGCAGTTTACAACAGGAAAGATTATGATGTCATCAGGTTTTATTGAGGCGCTTTGCCTGTGCTTAAGTGCTTTTATTAAAGTTCATTATAGCTAAACTCCCTCCGTCACGTTGGTTTTGGGACTTGGCAGAGCACACAATGCTAACGCCGGGCATGGAAGCTGGTTACATAACTTTCGCTGTTTGTTAAGAAATGTAAAACAACAACCAAAAGTTTACACAAAGAAACAAATGCGAGTGTTCTAATACGACTGCTCCAAGGACTGGAGAGACCAGGGTCATAAATTATGCATTCTGAGAAGTGCTTCCAGCTTTTGTGTTTCTAATATACAAATCCTTTGGCCTTGTATTTGATTTATAGTGAGCTTCAGCTGTAAGTAGAAAGTACAAGTAATACAAAGAAAGCTACATATACAATATATGTGACACGTTGCCAGCCTCCTTCAGTTACTGTTCAGGCAGTATACAATTTCTCATATTGTCAAGACAGGCTTGTGGACTGATATTACAACAATTTTATGACCACTGCATTTTATGCTCGTGAATAGATTGTATTTTGCTTATTTTTTATTTTTTATTTACCTCTTCTGTGTAAGTTTTACATTTTGTAAATAGGGAATCATGTAATAATATATATAATAAATTATTATGTAGTATACTGTACATTTTAACTTACAATTTATTTGGAACTTAGGGAAAAGTTTTGACAAAATTCAACAATAATGTCTAAGGCCCCACGTAGCGAGCTGCAGCCAAAATGCGATGAGCCAAAAACCGCAATGAAAACGCATCAAAGTTTTTACCGCAGCACTTTTCACTTTCTGCTTCAATTATACCTATACGGAAAACGCCAGCGTAGGTATAATTGTCATGGTGCAGTTTACATAATTGTTTGCTGCTGATATTTTTCTGCAATGTGTGGATGGGATTAGCCAGAATCCCATCCACTTTGCAGGTACTGTAAAATGCGTGGTTTTTGCCGTGGCGTTTACGCTACGTAGGGCCCCGGCCTTAAAGAGCAGATGTCCTTGTTGGTCATAGCAACCGAACACACTGCAGTGTAAAAACAAAAAACTGAGCTGTGATTGGTTGGTATGTGGTATTGGTATGGTGTGGGTTTTTCTATTAGTTTTGAAGTCCATGTTTTCCATTGTATTAACACAATCCTGGTTGTATGCACACTTTTTTATTTAAAGGGGATGTCCAGGATTTAGGCCAAACTCAGGGGTGACCTGGGTGGGTATAAAAAAAAAAAAAAAAAAATATTTCAGCTATCCCCAGTGTTTTCTTGTCCCAAGTGATTTCATCCAGGGCTGTGGAGTCGGTACGCCAAAGCCCCGACTCCGACTCCGACTCCTCAATTTCCCCTGACTCCGACTCCAACTCTGACTCCGACTCCACCAAAATAGGCACCGACTCCACGACTCCGACTCCACAGCCCTGGCACTGCTAAACCTTATAGGTTCACTCAGAACTCAGTCCAATCATTATATGAGGAATAGAACAGACCTTTACAGGACATTTCATCATTTTCAACATTTCATCATTTTCCCAAATTCTTATGAAAATATATTCAGCACATACTGCATTGTACTACTAACTGTACCAATTTATTATATATTTTGGGAGTCAGAGTCGGTCCATTTTATACCGACTCCGACTCCACCAAAATAGGCACCGACTCCGAATCCGACTCCACAGCCCTGATTTCATCGGTCCCTCTCCAGGAACTGCTGAGGCCAATGATAGATCTCAGCAGTCAAGTGGGCCTCTCCGCTTCTGGCGTGGCAGGTTCCAGCATGGGAGAGAGAGAGGGGGATTGGGACTTGTTTGTTTTACATCCACTCCAGCCACTCCTGAGTTTGCCCTAAATCCTGAACAACCCCTTTAAGGATTGGTAATGGAGCAGGTTAAACATGGACAGCTGGGAAATGTTCACAAAAGGTGCTGTACCCTCCTGCCCTACATAGCCATAAGGCACAGTTAAAGTCAGTACACTATAGGCTGTCCAAACATAACCTCAAAATTAAGTACCTATATACGATGCTCATCTGATATTGATTTTTCTCAGTGCTTACTCTTTGGCTTATTTGTATTCTCAGTTCCATTAGAGCAGAGCTTGATCTGAGACTACAGCTTAGCTACAATGGCTACAGGCAGTCTGAGGTGGTCTAAGACACACACCCTGTCTCATTATTGGGTCAGGCTGCTTCCCTCTCTCTGTAGCTTTGCCTCTGACCGCTGTGTATACACCAGTCTGTCAGTCGCTTAACAGAAAGTTACAACAAGAGTAAAATAATTGTAAAGTACAGAGGACTAAACCACTAGTGAGAAAAGGATGATTATCAGGAAACTGGTCCACTTATATAGATGGGAATAAGGCTTAGAAGGAGGAATCTTGGAGGGTTGTTTTAAATCCTTAAGAATCTAAAAATATATATCATGAGTCAGCGATTATTAAATATATATATATATATATATATATATATATATATATACATATATAAGTATCCTTATAAAACAGTTCACTGACACTGAGTTCACATTTACACTGAGTGTCCAACTGGTGCAGATTCGTCAGAAAAGCGGCAGAAGAGAAAGTCTTTACAGAGTCTGACAATGTTAATCACTGTTTGGATGGTGTCAGACTGTGTAAGGACATGCCCTATTAATACAGTGGGTACGGAAAGTATTCAGACCCCTTTAAAGTTTTCACTCTTTGTTTCATTGCAGCCATTTGCTAAAAGCAAAAAAAGTTCATTTTATTTCTCATTAATGTACACTCAGCACCCCAACTTGACAGAAAAAAAAACAGAAATAGATATTTTTGCAAATTTAGTGAAAAAGTGAAAAATTTAAAGGGGTCTGAATACTTTCCGTACCCACTCTAGGTGAAGGGTAACACCCAATTGTCAGGTTATTCATACACTTCCATAATGAAAGAATAGATGCTCCAGAATTATTTCATGCAAGAATTTACTATAACACATAAAACAATCTACTATGTGTATACAAATAACATGTATATATTTTACAGCAACTTCCAAAAAAGAGAAGAGATTTTATCTTCAGTGGTTAACAGACTTAAATCAGAAATGGAAGCGATGAAGAATGAGAATAAACAATTAAAGGTAAGAGCTTCCTTGTATATCAAGACGTCATGTATTGTTACAGTAGCTTTTAAAATATCATTTACTGTAGAAACCGACTTTCCTAAACTATAAACATATTAAGTGGTGGCGTTACATTGTTATCTGGAAAACAAGATTTACATACATATACATACAGTAATTCTCCAGAATAAGAGCTTCTGCGTGTAATCTACAGTAGGCTAGAAGAGCATAAAAACAAAAAAATCTTTTGAGGGCAAATGAGATAAATAAGTAAAATAAAATGTACTCATCGTTTACTGGGGTATTCCCACCTAAGTCCTTTGTGGCTGAGATAGGAATACCTGTCCATATGCCAAGGCCACTGCTGGCCAGGATTACAGAAACAGCAAATCACAGCAAACTAGTTTGTATCCAGAACAGCAGCACCAGTCATGTACAGAGGTGTGTTCATCTTGGGTGGACAGCCGTTCAGTGCATTTGGGGGTGGCCATGTCTGCTGGGGTACCTATTTTCTCCTCTGGGCTCTGCACATTGAGACTATTTTTTAGTTAGGGGGTGGCACTGGGTGATGACCACAAGCAAAAACAGGTGCTCTAGCTGGAGTAGCCATGCCTGGGGTGCACCAAACAGGATTATAGGGTCGTAGCAGTCAGTACCAAGCCCTGAACCCTTAAAAAATCCCTCTGCCACATAAATATATGTATACTACTATTCTAAATGGCACAAAGCCAGGTAGGGACCCCATTACAGATTTTACATTAGGCCAGGAGCCTCAGGTTAGGCCTTTGGCACCAAACACCAAACAGGTTGATATTCTCAGCAGCATAAGGCTAAGGCCCCACATAGTGGGCCACAGCAAAAAGCGGAAACACATCGCAGTTTTTGCCGCAGCACTTTTCATAGAAAGTCTGCAGAGTTTTCCTCTGCAGACTTTCTGTTTCAATTATACCTATACAGAAACCACCAGATATAATTGACATGCTGCGATTTCCAAAAACGTGACGGTATTAGAAATCTCAACATTTTTGCTGCGCTTATTTTTCTGCAATGTGTGGATGGGATTCACTAGAATCCTATCCAATTTTCAGGGACTATAAAATGCTGTAGTTTTTGTTGCTGCATTTACGCCACATGGGGCCCCAGCCTAAAATTGTTTTTAACCGATTTTAGACATGGCACACTCTCTTTATTGGCCCTGAAATATTTAAAGGTAATGTGTTACCAAAAATGACCTATGTTTTAAACTAGGTTTTATGTTAAGCATAGACCTCAGTGAGTCAGCTGCAGACTATTGCTGCCTATGGCCATGACTATACTGTAAAGCATATCACTAAACAGAACAGAGGAGTAGCTCAGGCAAAATGACTGCCCCCATAATCATGTACAGAAAGTAAAATAAAAAAAAATTACAATCTCGAAATAAAAACAAATTAGATGAAATTAATATATTTCTTTGATTTTGAAAAATAAAAAAAAAAATTGGTGATATACTCCGTTTTACTCATAATTTATGTATTACATGGAAATCAATTAATATTTCTCTAGGAATGAAGACATTGGGTCAGAAGGTTTTATATTTAACAAGAAAATAGTCAGTGCAAAACTAGAATTTTTTATATTGTCATTCTGAATGAGATTTGTCTCCATAATATTCTGTAGCTGAATAAAAAAAAATGGAGAAAAAGTATAATATTTTTTAGTAGGTATTTTTTTTTGTTATGGTAAGAAATGATTTGTCATTTAGAAATCATCACACGGAGCCTACAGTATATATAGGCAAGGTAATATTTTCTATTCCAAATTAGGGAAATAAAAAAGGAAAAGCTGTGCAAACGTAACCATTCCACTCGCTAGCCGTAAAATCTCTGTGCCTTAATGCTTAAAGCCATTTTATGTTTTTCGGTTTCTAAAGGAAAATGGTGTTGAACAGCGAGCACTACTTTCAGAACTTAAAAGACAGCTGGAAACACAAGAGTAAGTGCCTGCATGCTTTTATTTCATTTAAAAGTCTGATCCGTGCTGTATTTCACTCTAAAAACATCCCGGAGTATTGCTAATAACACAGAGAATACAGGCAGCAATGCAGATCCAGTCTATTGTTACTGCTGCCCATGTACATGAGACAGACAGACCCTCTGCCGAAAATGCTGATGTCATTAATATGCAAGATGTGTAACACATAGTGTAGTCCTAGCATTCAGTGGCAATTGTGTATGATATTGTGGAGGTATATTTTGTATTGATAACAAGATGTGGAATGGGTTACTACATAGCCTGCCATTGAGGGGGGTGAAATATATGGGTTGCAAAAAAAATATTTTCCCTTTAAATTTGCAAGCATTCACCTGAATAAAGAGGAACATGAGGGCTTGGTGTGAACAGGGGAACGGTTACATGAACGATTGTTCATCTGACAGCTATTACGGTATGCTGCAATATAGAGACCAAGCATGACGGGCACATTCTGAAACCATTACCTTAGGCATTAGAAGAGCTTGTTCCACCACCAATTGGTACATTCATTGAGAGCAGTCATTGGCAACTCACTATGACTAGCATTAGCTTGTCTTGTTCTTAAAGGGGCTGCACAACATCAGAAGAAAATGGTTGTGCCACAGCTGACTTCAGAAGAGGCTTTGGGCTAAGGCCCCACATAGTGAACCGCAGGTAAAAAAAAATGCAGCAGAAATGCATCATGTTTTTTTCCGCAGCATTTTTCATTGTGTTTTTGATGCATTTTTTTCTTCCCTTGTTAAATCTATAGGGAAAATGCCAGCATTTCCACAGGTAAAATTGACATTCTGCCTTTTTCAAAAAGATTTTCCGCAGCAGTTTTTTTTTTTTTTCCGCAATGTGTGGATGGGATTAACCAGAATTTCATTCTCCTTGCTGGTACCTTAAAACGTAGAGGTTTTTTTTCTGAATTTCTGCAGCAGCCAAAAACGCTGTGTTTCCGCAGCATGGGGCCTTAGCCTCAGGCTACGGCCAAACATAGCAAAATGCAGCTAAAAAACGCTGCAGAATAAAATACAGTGCCCTCCAATATAAGTCTGTGGGAAAACGCATTGTTTCTGCAATGTGTGGATGCGATTAAACAAAATCTCTTTCACTTAGATGGTACTGTAAAAACCAACAGCCAAAAAACACTGCATGCGGATTTAGCCTTAGGCGGAGGCCACTTTTTGCATAAATGCTGCATTTTTGGCCGTTGTGGAAATGCAGCAGAAAATAGGCACATTTTTTTTTCTTTTTTGAAAAACACACCCTGTGAATTTTATCTACAGAACCATTGTATTTGCTCCATAGACTTTTATATGGGAGAAATAAAAATTTGAAATGCAGCAGAAAACCAGAGGAAAAAAGCAAGATTTTTGCTGTATTTTTAGCTGCATTTTTCTATGTGTGGCCTCAGCCTGAATGTTATTTTCCAAAAAGGTACTCTACCATCAGATCTCTTGTGCTGGTAGTTCTCTGATCACCCCCTAGTCTTTATAATGTTGATATGTTGTCTTGTACATAAGCCACAATGGTGACCTTGTGATGTTGACCTCACAAGTGTCACTGGTGTAAACCTTTGGGTGACTATGGGGCCAGTGCCTATAGGTCAGCAGGTGTTTCTAGGCAAGAACATTGTTTTTGTTTTGTTTTTTTTATTTTAGCCCTCATGCACATGACAGGACTGTGTGCTAGAAGTTGTACAGAGGCACACAGTATACCTTATTTTCATACCAAGATGCAATAGGCACCCATTATGCTGCTGTATGGTGCTTCATGTGACGCAGTGCTATAGATACTAGTAAAAACAAAGAAAAAACAGCACTGCTCAATCCATAGTGTAGTACCATTAAATAAGTAGATTTAGGTACTATAGAGAATATTGCTCACTTATGAGGTTGTGATAAAGTCACAACTCCCTGAAGTGCAGAATAGTCAGTGTAGACATCAAATGTGGGACAGCTGCAGGGTGACGTCACAAGAACGTATGCATGGAGTTATTTTTTTCTAAAACAATGCTTGGAATGCAGTGGAACAAAGGTTAGGTGATGTCATCACCACTGAGGTCACCACCTTGACCAGTGATTGGCTGCAGTGGTCACATGTTGTTTTTGACATGACATTGTCAGCACCAGGTGAACAGACTTGTAGTGGACTCGGGAGGTGTGGCAGAGGATCCATGAGGTGACTATTACTACTTTTGTTATTTTATAGCATTGTAAGCGGTTTAGAACATTTATGTGGATGGACAACTCCTTTAAAGATGAAGAACAGGGGGGCTGTCTTCCAGTCCAGGAGTTGACTTTTTTTCTAATCATTGACAAGCCTTTTAAAGAGCACCTGTCATGTCCTCCTACCATTCAGAGGAGTGGCTCCAGTCTGTGGCCAAACGCCGTTCATGAAGTCAGAGGGCATTGACAGGTCCTAGCAGCCAGATAGACCAGTTTAAAACTGTTCCGTTAAAGGGAACCTCTCAGGTCTATTTGAGACACTAAACCACCCACAGATCTTATGGACCAGTGGCTCAGTCTCCCAAATAGCCGTATTTCAATAACCTTGTCCTTGCCCACAAAAAAAAAAAAAAAAAAAAAACCCAAGCCGTTTTACTTACCAGACTCCTATACTCCTATACTATGCAGTTCTTCACTGAAACCAGAACTCCTTGGCTGCATAGCAATGTGCCAGATCTTGAGCACATGCACAGTGAAGCCAAGATCTATTTGCCTTGCTTTACAGAGCAACTGAGCAGGCGCCGGGAACACCACAAATGAGTTATTCACTTCTAGGTAATCTTCTCTGTATGGTTCCTAATTTAGTGTATGTGCTCCGGCAGCATAAATACTAAAACTGGAACAATACAGAGAAGATTAGCATGGCCCTTGTGCAAGAATGAATTAATAAAGCGTTCATCTCTAGGTAAGTATAAAGGTTTAGTTGTTTTCATAGTGGCCTAGGACAGAGTTAGGATAGGGCTATTTGGAATACCAAACCACTGGTCCATATTGACCTGTAGGTAATTTAGTGTCCCAAATAGACCCAACAGGTTCCCTTTAAGAGTACAAAATGAGGAACTTAGTAGTCATCATACCCTGCATTTTGATTAGAGGTAAAAAGCATCTAATAGCCAAGAATATCTAGTCCGGCACCTTATTGACTGAACTGTATATAGGTGATATTATAGAATTAAGCGTTCTGCTTTTCTTAGGGAAGATCTCAGTATTCCACAGCTCCAGTTACTCATCTCTCCGAAATTACATTAAAGTTGCAGTCTGCACATAAATCATTTCAAAAGTGAGGAACTGAGGCTTGGAAATGTAATAGAATCTAATTGCAGGGTTTTGGCGCTGCACTTTAGTAAATTGTGATCTTAGCATAAAAACGCAGTGGCCCGAGAGCACAGGATTTTATTATGAAGATGTCAGTGTTAGTTGGAAACATGCACATATTTTTTATTGGATATTAGCGCTTCCAGTGATCAATGACAGTGTGCCGAGTACATTAGAATTTGTTTTTGATCAGCAGAATGCAATTATTCACCAAACTCAAAACAGAAGGCAAACTCGGAAGAGAAAGCCGAAGAGTTATGGCTTTCTTACAGCGCAGGTAATTTTAATATAGACGAGATTGGTCCAAGTCCTGCAGTTTGGACTGATAGATCATCTCACACAACTATCATTTCAATAATCTCAATGACAGTGCAGCACTGGATACTTGGTACACTATTATAAATTAAATTTACGGCAAATGTCATTGCTGAGAATATGGAGAGAAATCCGTCATTTGTGTTTGTGGAAGTTAAGATAGGGAAAAAATTTAAGATTCTGTGACAAAACATAACAAAAATGATGTATATGTCGGGGCGATATTACCAGTTGTATGCAATTTCCTTTTTCCATTACAATTTCATTAATATACTGGAGTCACAACTGAGTGTGCTATACCAGCACAGCATGTTCTCAGAAGAAATAAGCACATACCTAGATGCCCAGTGATAAGACGAAATGGCAGGTTTGCTTCTTGAAGCGGAAACGGACGCTGCTTTATGTGACAAATTTGCTTCAGCTCAACACGGAATGTGTGGATGGCAGCCATGTTTATCCAGCGCTGTTCTTTAAGGATTCTGAAATACACTTTGGTAAGAACTGTGAGCCAATGCACAGCAGGTAGCAATAGGAAATGCTGCAGACATGTTGCAGCTCTGATTAGAACACGGCTGAGTTAAGCACGGGGAGATGGAATATACATCAATAGGAAATAAATTTTCATCTCATGTTCCGAGGACTTGTATTACAATATTGTTAGTTCTTTTATTTTTTATTTTTATTTTTTACTGTTACCTTTTTACCCCAGCATAGCAATATGGATAGGGAGTATCACACCCAAACCCCTCTTTCTACCACTGAGACCCTTTATCACATTAAAAGAAATAGTTTCAGCATTAATGCATAGAGCTGGATGGATTAACAAATCCTTATACTCATTGTATTTTTTTTTATTATCTATCTTTCCTAACTAGGACCCCAATCATAGAAGAATAATCTGTCTAAATACAGGACTTTCTCCTTTCCCCTTCCGTCAGCTGCAGATTAAGATTAAGCTAAAGATTATGTGGTTTAATATGAATAATAATTTTTGGTAGAAATCTCTTAAAGAAGACCTTTCACCACCTCCATCAATTCCAGTTCATAGCATCTGTTAATAGGCACTGCTCTACTGATTCTGGCCCCGCTGGAATTTTTTCTCTAGCCCCCACCGTTCCCAAGTAATCCGGGCAGTTAGTTTTGGTGCCTGATATGTTATTTAGGCATGATTCAGGGGGCGTTATTCAGAGTTCCAGTCAAAAGAGGACAGTGTCAGAGCCCAGAATAACTCCCCCTTGCTGGACACCACCCACCTGACAGTACAGAGCTTAAATAGCATGTTACCAGAGAAGTTTTGACTTTAGAAACCAGCAGGTGCAAGAGGTAACACAGTAAGTGTAAGGGAAGGGGAAGTTCTATTCACAGTGAGTGCAGGGGGGAGGGGCAGGTCTCTCTTCACAGTCTCTACATGTCTACACATAGATCTGCTGCTATGTGTTCCCTGCCTGTTCTTCTGACTAGATGTTTGTGTTATTGCAGATGACATGTTAGTCATAGATAGTAAGTAGCTTTCCTGATTGTTCTAAGATGTTTCTTTTTCTCTGACATAATGCTTTTTAGCTGCACCATAACCTGGATTCGCAGTACAGTGTCCCTAGATCTCCTATATTATGGTGACTTGGACTTTTCGCAGCTGTGTGTTTGCTATTTTACAGTTACTTTTGGAAGAATTACATGTAAATAAACCAGGACTAGTAATAATGGATGGTGGGTAGGTAGACTGCTCTGTAGTGTACACTCCCCCAGCCTCAGATAGAAATGCAAAATGTGCTGCAGTCATAATGGGGCTATAGCAGCAGAAAACTGATAGGACACCATATTTGAAGGCTTAAACAGCCAAGGAAAAGACTGCCCAGCAAGATATTTCAGCTTTTGACGAAAATTTTAAATGTCCCACCCCACATTTAATAAAAGTAACAACAATAGTATATGTGACAAACTTTACATGATTTACAGTCATATGAAAAAGTTTGGGCACCCCTATTAATCTTAATCATTTTTAGTTCTAAATATTTGGGTGTTTGCAACAGCCATTTCAATTTGATATACTAATAACTGATGGACACAGTAATATTTCAGGATTGAAATGGGTTTATTGTACTAACAGAAACGTGCAATATGCATTAAACCAAAATTTGACCGGTGCAAAAATGTGGGTACCCTTATCATTTTATTGATTTGAATACTCCTAACTACTTTTTCTGACTTACTGAAGCACAAAATTGGTTTTGTAACCTCACTGAGCTTTGAACTTCATAGCAAGGTGTATCCAATCATGAGAAAGGTATTTAAGGTGGCCAATTGCGTTGTTCTCCTATTTCAATCTCCTCTGAAGAGTGGCATCATGGGCTCCTCAAAACAACTCTCAAATGATCTGAAAACAAAGATTGTTCAACATAGTTGTTCAGGGGAAGGATACAAAAGTTGTCTCAGAGATTTAACCTGTCAGTTTCCAGTGTGAGGAACATAGTAGGAATGGAAGACCACAGGGACAGTTCTTGTTAAGCCCAGAAGTGGCAGGCCAAGAAAAATATCAGAAAGGCAGAGAGAAGAATGCTGAGAACAGTCAAGGACAATCCACAGACCACCTCCAAAGAGCTGCAGCATCATCTTGCTGCAGATGGTGTCACTGTGCATCGGTCAACAATACAGCACACTTTGCACAAGGAGAAGCTGTATGGGAGGTGATGCGAAAGAAGCCGTTTCTGAACGCACGCCACAAACAGAGTCGCCTGGGTATGCAAAAGCACATTTGGACAAGCCAGCTTCATTTTGGAAGAAGGTTCTGTGGACTGATGAAACAAAGATTGAGTTGTTTGGTCATACAAAAAGGCGTTATGCATGGCGTCAAAAAACACAGCATTCCAAGAAAAACACTTGCTACCCATTGTAAAATTTGGTGGAGGTTCCATCATGCTTTGGGGCTGTGTGGCCAATGCCGGCACCGGGAATCTTGTTAAAGTTGAAGGTCGCATGGATTCAACTCAGTATCAGCAGATTCTTGAGAATAATGTACAAGAATCAGTGCGATTTGAGTTACGCCGGGGATGGATATTTCAGCAAGACAATGATCCAAAACACAGCTCCAAATCTACTCAGGCATTCATGCAGAGGAACAATTACAATGTTCTGGAATGGCCATCCCAGTCCCCAGACCTGAATATCATTGAACATCTGTGGGATAATTTGAGCGGGCTGTCCATGCTCGGCGACCATCAAACTTAACTGAACTGGAATTGTTTTGTAAAGAGGAATGGTCAAAAATACCTTCATCCAGGATCCAGGAACTGATTAAAAGCTACAGGAAGCGACTAGAGGCTGTTATTTTTGCAAAAGGAGGATCTACTAAATATAAATGTCACTTTTCTGTTGGGTGCCCATACTTTTGCACCGGTGAAATTTTGGTTTAATGCATATTGCACATTTTCTGTTAGTACAATAAACCTCATGTCAATCCTGAAATATTACTGTGTCCATCAGTTATTAGATATATCAAATTGAAATGGCTGTTGCAAACACCCAAATATTTAGAACTAAAAATGATTAAGATTAATAGGGGTGCCCAAACTTTTCATATGACTGTATATAGTCAGTAAAATGTTGAGAGGTACACTACTCAGTGTATTCATATATATATTTTAGGTTGCCCTTTCACCTATAGGGCTAAGGCTATACCTGTGTATCTATAGCTATATAATTGCTGGAAAATCTCATTTTGTTTACATAGGGATTTTGCTGCACAGTACACCCATTCCCTTTCCAGGAATATACTTCTGGACCAGTCTTTTACTTTGTATTATTTCTATTTAAATGTAACAATTTAACAAAGAAAAATAAAATAACTTAATATTTTATGGCTCTCTTGTAAAAAAATGTGTTGTATGTTTTTAAAACTTATGTTTTAGGGACCTTTGTCAAATCCAAAGTAAACAGCAAGATGATGGGGGTTGTAATTTAGCAGTAGCCAGTGTACTGAACGCTGCCTCCCTGTGGAGTACTTCTGATATATCTATCATTGTCTGTTTCTATGATTGATAGTTTAATAATGTTACTAGGAACAACAAAATCACGACACACAGGGGCTGTGAATCCAGATCTCAATAAGAGTGCTGCATTTTTCAAGTAAATTGTCTATAGGCACATTTTGGGCACACACTGTGTTTGTTGAAACATGAAGTATTGCGGTGCTCGGAGGGCACCTGCTGATCAGACACGCTCCTGTAAACCTTTGCGAATGGCTCCTGGGTACGTTTATGGTCACACAGTCATGGACATCACTGGAAAACATTAATATATGTAATTAGTGAACGCTTCACATATCTTTGTGCATATCTGTAGTCTGAGCTACTGAATCTGCTCAATATGTGGGGGGACCAGAATGAAAAAACATGGAACTACATACATGTGGTCTCACTTACATGTCCTCCTGGCTGGGCATGTACCAGTATGTGTATCAGTAGTCAATGTAGGTTCACATCACATTTTTACAGTACTGCTTATGTCTTCGAACTGAAAAAGAAAAGTATGCCAAAAAAAAGTATGTAGACGGATATCATGGAAAGGTCATACATTTTACATACAGTGATTAGAGAAATATATACATCTTTGTTCATTTTTTAAGGGGAAAAAAAGTGGCAGGCTAAGAGTAGGTTATTAGTATGTAAGTCCTGGAAAAATCCTTTAACTTGTACTATAGCTACTTCATTCTTAGGCACAGTGATCGATCTAGGCAGTCAGGACTTCAGCGATCAGGAAGTGATGATATAGCTTATTAAAATTCGGAACATCTTGTTTTGGTACATTCTCCTCCAGGTACCCGAATAGTTTTGTATAATTATTTTCTAGAAGATGCACCTACAATGGCTAAAGAACATTGCGTAATACAAACAAATGTGACTGTAAGATGTATCCACCCAGGTTTCCATGAAATTGAAGTTTGGTATTGCTGTGAATGTGAGTGCCCATAAAAAAACGTGGGCACAAGTAGGACTACGACTTTTCATCCATTCACACAGTATTGGCACATTTTAAGGCCTCATGCACACAACCGTGAGCACAGTCAGTGTGCTAGCCGTCTTTTTTTCGCCTAGCACAGTGAGCCATTCATTTCTATGGCCTCATACACACAACCGTTTGTTTTCATGGTTTGTGGTATGGGGCCATGACCTGGGAGCAAAACTCAGAATAGGTCATCCATGTGCCGCCTGTGCATGTCGTCTAACGCTCACTAAGTAAAAAGCCACTGAGCAAAAACATGATTGCTGAAATGTAGAGATTAATATTTTAGAAAAATTATTCATTTTCAAAAATAAGAAGGGATAAGTGTATATCAATATCTGCAGCACATGTCTATTCACATAATTCTATCAGAATTAACGCTAGGGCCGGGGGTAACTTAAAGTGCTGTCTGTTGAGCAGAACTTGCCTCCACCGTACAGTGACTGTTCTGTATGAATATAAACTAAAGCTGCAATTGGTAATTATTCTACTTTAGTAAGACACCTTAAGGGCTGTGCACACAGAGGAATTTGGAGTGGATTTTGAAATCGATTCCGCCTAAAAATCAGCTCCAAACTTCGATCGCAATCTGCCTCCCATTGAAAACAATTCATGATGGACACTTTTTTTTTTTGTGAAGCATCCTGCTCTATCTTGCAGCGTATTCCAAGGCTGAATATTGCAGAGAATGCACAGTGCAAGGCTCATGCTGATAAGCCCAGTTGTGTTAAACCTGTGGCAGAAAGTCAAAGCTCTACCTCAAATTCTTCTTCCCAATTTCTTTGGTGAGCTAATTCATTCCCTTTACCACTGGAGTGGACAGCCATTATAGCCGACCAACATGATATTCCTACAAAGCTTCAAGGATTATGTTGAGGATTACATCAGCTTTTAGAGCAGGACTGGTAAATATAGTTCTAAAATTTAGAAGGGCATTTTCCCCAATATTCTGGAAAATCCTTTGATTTGTATTAAACGGAGTATCCAATCCTGAATATTTTGGAGGACAATGTTTGCCAACCAATCTGATATTGATCTCACGACCTTAAGATATGCCTTCAATATCTAGGCTTGTACAACTCTTTTAATACCAGTCTCAACCCTACCAAAATTTCACATACAAATTATGTAGGCTTATTTTCTGCATATTGCTTTTATTATAATGTCCTTTATTCTTTTCCACAATTGTATCATACAGAGAACATTGCGCATAGTGCCTACCATGACTGTGACAAGATGGTGGAGACTTGCAGATGGCACTTAGTGATAATTTGCTGGTGTGGGACATTAAGGGATTAATGTCACAGCTGATAAGATGTCTTGTTAATATTTATTTATTCATAAAATATTTGCCGGTAGAGATAAAACAAGACATAAATGTTGTCTCTTTGTGTACCATAGTTGTGAAGAGCAGAGAAATAGGGGCAGAGGGGAGAACTAGCAATTATAACCGGCGCTATGTGCGTGCAGAGGTCGGGAAGTCTCTGGTAGAGTCAGATAAAGGCTCCGGGGCCACATGTCACATTCCACATTGTATTTGCCCTTTCTCCCCTTACAGTTACAGTAATAAGGCAGGCTGTAGGAAGAATCATGCTGCAATTATTCATTTTTGTTGTCACCAGTCATTCAGTGCGCCTGGGCTTATAGAAATTAATTCGGCCTGACACTATGCTCGGCAGTTCTGACGGTGGCATCGGTAATAAGCAGCACTTTACAATACCTGGCTAAAGTATAACATAGAACTATTTATCGTGGTTTAACACATTCATACAACAATGTGCTCATCACAATCCACCAGCTTTCCTTCATCTGTCCTAACAACATGAATAATAAGCTGCCTATGCAGCAAGTACTGCTACCGCTATGTATTGAAGGTTAAACAAGTTCTTCAGTTTCATGTAGACATGTCAAAAATCACATTGTTCCTAAGACCCACTATCAACACAAGGGTCTTGGAACGCAAATGTGGCCATCACTTGATTGACACCACCAAGTTTTTTTGTGCTTCAAGGGAACCTGTCATGTTATACATGTGGTTCAATCTGCAAACAGGATGGTACAGAGCCAGCAAGAGGTGAGCAGATTGCTATATGGTGCAAGCCTCCTACACATGGCAGAACACAGTCCAGAAAATCCAGTTCATACATTGGCTGGATTTACAGGCCCAAAGCTAAACAGAAGACCCGAACTTCTTCCATCATATTATATGTTGTGTCAGAGGAGCCAGGAGGAGACAGGGACTCCTTGCATCAGTAGATAATGCCAAAATGTCATGTCACTATTTGTGTAGTGTACTGTTATAATACACTTACTATGCAGATATCATAGAAGAGCATGCTATTTGTTAGTTGGAAAAAGAAATCCAAAAAGCTGTATTTTCGCTGTTTCGCCTCTCATAAAAGTCAAAAGTGTTCAAAACAATAGACATTCCCCAAAATGGTATAACTAAAAATCTGGCCCTGCAAAAAAAAAAAAAAGACGCCTTATACGTCCCCATACACAGAAATATAAAAAAAGTTCTGAGTGCCAGAGTGTGGCAACTCAAAGAATTTTTTGTAAGGGGTTCAAACATGAAGAAAAAAAAACATAAATTTGGTATTCTAGAATCGTACCGACCATAGAATACAGGTGACATGTCATTTTGGCTGCACAGTGAATGCTGAAAAACAAAGTTGCGCAAACACAGTTTTTCTCCAGCTCCACCCCACTGAATTCCCAATACATCCTACAGATTATTTAATGGTACCATTACAAAGTACAATTAGTTATGTAACAATTAAGCACTTTTAGGCCCCTGTCAACTGAAAAATAAAAAAGTTATGACTTTTGGAAAAAACGAAACTCAAAATTGGTGGAATGGGTTAAAGTGTATTGGGCTGAGCTGCAACACCACACTCAATCTATATAAAGGTGTCGCACTGTTTTTCGATAAAATCTGCCATGTTTTTCCAATCCTAGACAAACCTTTAATTGAAAGCTGCCGTTCACATCATTCTCGCAGCTTCTTCGTTTTTTTTTTTTTTTGCTCTATCTAAACCAGCTAATCGGAGATGCTAGTCAAGTAGCCTAGGCTTGTGGCAGAAATTACAAGTAGATGCCAGGGCTGTGGAGTTGGTAGCCCAAACTAAAGACTCTGTCTCCTCTATTTTTCCACAGCCCAACTCTGATTCTGACTCTGACTTCTTAAATGGCCGACAACCATGGTCAGACAGAAGCAGTAAATATCCTCTAATTCATTAAGGATCTAGTGATTGAATTCCCATGAAAGTAAATATGTAACAACCTATACATCTTATTATACAAATATCGATAACTGTATAATATTTAGAACAATTAATCATCCTATTTTGTATCTGTAGTCAATGTCAGTAACTTTTTTCCAAGTTCGAACTAACTCTCCGACTCCACAGCCCTCATATATGCTACAATATAATATTAATCATAATAATCTTTAAAGCAAGACCCCCTCCCTTTGCATATTGGGCATCCTATGTGAGTAATGAACACAGAGACGTACAATTTTGTCTTAGTGTCTGATTTTACTCCAGTTCACACTTACAAATATGATACATTATTTGGATTTTTTTGTAAATGCTACACAAATGACATTGAATAGTTATTTTGTTAATGTGAATTTAATGGATGTTCCTTCCTGATCATTATAATAGCATTAAAACGCCATATACAATATAGGGTGACAGCGGCACTCACACCGTCACATGGTGCCTCATAGAGACTATCACTACTGATGAAGACATCACTCCAATGTACTCTTTTTAATATACTTGGTTCTTTATATAGCAGAAGCCCATCGCATGGCTTGGACCAAAATATACTCCTTATTAGCCATCGTTGCCTTGATTGGCATACATAATAATGCTATGTATGGGAATGACCCACTGAGGATACATAGAGAAATTCAGGCTGCCATTAGATTGCAAAGCCAGCTTTTGTTTCACTGGAAAGAGAAACAGCTCCGTGTAATACATCAATATATATTTCTGAACAAAGGGATTCTTAAAAAGCGTGCTCGAGAACAAGCCATTGTCATATACTGTTTCCTGTAGCTGAAAAAAAATCTGCTCATGCTATTGATTAATGCCAGTCACAATGGGAAAAATGCATTGAAAAGGGATCAGCTTTTAGAAAGCCATAATTACATCTCCAGCAAGGAGGGTTATTTACCCATGCATCTCCACAAGCAGGATGCAGCCGATGATATTCCGCTCTACAAACAGCAAATTGCAGGAGATTTCTTCTTTCTTTGAAATGCTGTTTTTGAATGTGTAACATGTTCACCAGTGGGCAGCATTTCATGTCAGGTTCTTCTAGGAAGAAATTTATTTAGATTTTTTTTTCCCCAGTTTATTTTATTTTATTCTACTTAGAGCGGTAAGTGTGCATGTTATAGCTGGAAGGGTTAAACTGGTTAAAATGAACCGGGGGACTGCACCTACATGCACATACAGAAATATTCAGTCCATAGAAACAAGACACATACAATAAATAAATTAAAAAGTTGCAGCAAATTTTAACTTGACTTTCTGAGTGAGTTGTCACGCTGCAGCAAGTTATCACATTCAAGTTAAAACCTGCTATATTTATAAATACTGTAAATATACAGGTGACGTTATCGCAGTAAGTATGCAAGTTTTTTTGCTTAAATAAACACAATTTTTGGCAGACATGTGGTTTGCACTAAGTATGCTGCCTTTTTTCATATTTGCTGGTGCCTCTTTTTTAAAATCTTTGTTCTGACCATTTTTACTGAGTCACTTACACTAGAGCAGTTGAAACTTTCCCCAGTTCCTAGCTGTCCTAGATTTTAGTTTCCAGTGTACAGACCACTCGAGCTGTGCCAAAATGATTAAAAACTGTACGTCCTGTGGTTGCTCTTCCCCTTCTGGTTGTCATTGTGCCTCCAGGAATGGAACAACAGCTGTTGAACCTGACCATGGGTAGACGTGTGTCATACCATCATCACCTACCAGTGGTGTGGGGGCGCCTGCAACATTATCTACAGAAAGTGAGTGCTTGCCACGTGTCCTCTGGCAGTACTCCAACTTCAGTTCAACCTACTCTGGACCCCCCTCTACCACATTGTGCTGTTTTTTTCTTACCATATAGTTAAAGGTGTTTATGCGTAGTTGGAAATTCTTTATAACACTTCCTCACCATATGGGTGGCTAAAAAAAGATACCATTTCCTGTGTTTTTCATTGTTTGGCACCTGAATATGGCCACACATGGCACTCCAGCTCATGGCTTCTGGGCATGTGTGCAGTCCCAAATCTTCCACATACAACAGTTCCCAGAATTAAATTCTGTTGTAGTCCACTCTGTTCTAGTAACCCCCCAGTACACATAGTGGCTCTCCAAATACCCCATCTAGTATTCTGGAAAGTTCCCTCCCATTACATATACAGGTGTAGAGCAGGAAAAACAGTCTCTTCATAAATGCAGTGGATTCAAAGGTCCACTATATTATCCATGATATTCTTTAACAATAATAAACTAAATTGATATAGTGTCACCATATTCCTCAGCAATTTATAGGTTTCTTCGGCTTTTAGGGTTCTTGTACAAGAAAAGATCACATAATGCAGAATAACAAAGCTAAACAATTCAGTACTAGGAGTAAGAGGTCTGTCTGCAGGAGCTTACAATCTACAAGGAAATAAGGGTCCCCCACCCTCACAAGCTTCAAGAAGGCCCTGAAGACTCACCTATTCAGGAAGGCCTACAACCTCCAATAACACTACTGTCACCACACCACCACCTGTACAGCCTGTACCCCCACCTCCTGTCTCTATCCATCTTCCCTCATAGATTGTAAGCCCTTGCAGGCAGGGTCCTCTATCCCACTGTACCAGTTGGTCAATGTTAGTATTGTACTTGTTTTGTGTATTTTGTGTTTTGTATGTAAACCCTCAAATGTACACACCCATGGAATTAATATAATAATAATGTACAGCATCATGGAATTAATATAATAACGTACAGCACCATGGAAATAATATAATAATGTACAGCACCATGAAAATAATATAATAATGTACAGCACTATGGATATAATATAATGTACAGCACCATGGAATTAATATAATAATGTACAGCACCATGGGAATAATATAATAATGTACAGAACCATGAAAATAATATAATAATGTACAGCACCATGGAAATAATATAATAATGTACAGCACCATGAAAATAATATAATAATGTACAGCACTATGGATATAATATAATGTACAGCACCATGGAATTAATATACTAATGTACAGCACCATGGGAATAATATAATAATGTACAGAACCATGGAAATAATATAATAATGTACAGCACCATGGAAATAATATAATAATGTACTGCACCATGGAATTAATATAATAATGTACAGCACCATGGGATTAATATAATAATGTACAGCACCATGGGTGTCAGATGGGAATAATATAATAATGTACAGCACCATGAAAATAATATAATAATGCACAGCACTATGGATATAATATAATAATGTACAGCACCATGGGAATAATATAATAATGTACAGAACCATGAAAATAATATAATAATGTACAGCACCATGGAAATAATATAATAATGTACTGCACCATGGAATTAATATAATAATGTACAGCACTATGGGATTAATATAATAATGTACAGCACCATGGGAATAATATAATAATGTACAGCACCATGAAAATAATATAATAATGCACAGCACTATGGATATAATATAATAATGTACAGCACCATGGGAATAATATAATAATGTACAGCACCATGAAAATAATATAATAATGTACAGCACTATGGATATAATATAATAATGTACAGCACCATGGAAATAATATAATAATGTACTGCACCATGGAATTAATATAATAATGTACAGCACCATGGGAATAATACAATAATATACAGCACCATGGAGTTAATATAACAGTAGTTATCATTGATAATATACAGACCAGTTCATTACTATGGCTTCATACACACATCCATAATTTTTAGCCGCAAAATATGGAGCATGTCCAATACCTGTCTGTTTTTACAGCTCTGTCCATTCATTCAAATGTATGGGTCAGTGAAAATCATGGCTGACACATGAATACCAATCCACGTGCCATCCGTTCTGTTTTTACTGACCCATTAACTGTACACGGTCATTTCTGTGACTTCTCTTTGTGCTGTATGTCATGTAGTGTTACCGCCCACTTGGCTAGCAGATCCTAATTTGCATTGACTAAGGGCTTATATCTTTGGATGGCCAAACACGTTTAGATAAACAGAACCCCAAAATGCTTAAGGTTACAGCACCTATCAGATGATGTATGTCACTGGACATTTGAGACCTGGTGAAAGGACTTCTTTAAGGTTGACAGAGTATATAGAGTCAGTGTTACCAGTAGTAATGCGAACCTATCCCTGGAATATGCTGCCCTTCAATAGGACAATTTAGTATAGTGACATTCAGTAGATATCAGTGAATTAATATAAATCAAACAATGAAATAGGATTAGTCCATTTGTATATAAAGTTTGGATTTTGTGTATTTGACTCATCAGCTGGCAGACCATATTGGCATTCCTCAGCACAATGACTGGTATTTAGAACAGGAAACAAATAACCATATGGTTTAACTTCCATACTGAGCGGAGTACCTGGAATCACCAAACTATAGATTCTCCCCTTCTTAGTGACTCAAGCCTTTACTTAATTCTATGGAAGTCTTTTCTGTTCTGTAGAAGTAGTGAAGATCATAATGGGATGCATTGATAGTACGTTAGAAAGGCTCATATGCAGAAGTCTGCGGCATTCATCACAGCCCTTGGTACCTAATGCATATTTAATCACAAATATGTTTGCCCTTGTTCATACTATTACAAACAAGGATGTGTTAAGTACTACACATCCTGCCATTAGCGCTACCCTTGAATCTTTCTTATAGTTATTCTCTTACAGCGTCTCTCTTGACAGACTCCACAGGCAAGTTACAAGGAACTTTGAAGCAGTCTGTGTCTATCACAAGGACAGGCTGTCAGATCTGCATGTCTGTATGCGATCTGCTTTTCTGACTGCTCTTTGATACCATGTAATGATTGTACGTGAACCTATTTGTGAATAATAAACATAATATTTTATTCGATACAGTTTCTAGTTACTCTGACGCTTAAATTTGTTTTTGTTTCTTGCAAAACTTTGCTTTTCTCATATAGACTGTTTGTTTGTGTGTTTTATCAGGTTTCTTAGTAACACCAACCAATATGATAAAAGTAATAAATGATTAATCGTGCAAACGTAAGGCGAAATCAGCGAAGATATATTTAGCTAGGCTGTGTTCACACTAGCGTTGTGGCTTTAATCATACTGTGACAGATCTGATGGATCCACATAATGCCCACAGGCCTCATTTACTTATGAGGAGTTCTTTTAAGGTCTCTGTTGTTTTGATTGAAAGAAATATGCTGCATGCTGCACAGCTCTTGCCATCACAAGTAACAGAAAACCTTATTGTCTGAAGCTGGGATGTAATACCAAACACAGACCATGGACAAGTGTGGCGCTGTATTTTGTACTGTAAGAGTGGAAAGACCATTAAATCCATTCTGTAGGTCTTCAGTGTAATGGTGAAATGTATTACTCAGATGAAGGGTACATACACAGTCTTTGGAAAAGGTTTGTTTGTATCCTATGGATAGAAGAGAACGATTTGCCCCCCAATTGTGAATTCAGCATGACCACAGCCAGGCTGAATGTAGATATGCCCGTTCAGGACTGGACACATCCACACTCTCATTCACTTCAATGCTAGTGCTAAGCCAAGCACTCGGCTATCTCCAGCACTCCCTCCCATTGAAGCAATTTGGAGCGTGGATGTGTCCAGTCGTGCAGGAACATGCCTGTGGTCAGGCTGAATTGACGATGGCGGAAAAAATCCACTTTCTCTGTTTAGTTGGGATCTCAGCGGCCAGAGCCCCACCGACCTGCTATAGAGGATAATACTTTTTGTATTTATTTTTGTACTATTTTTGTACTTTTTGTATTTATTTAAGACTTAACCCTTTAAGACTAACGCTAATCAGAAAGAAAGGCCTGATGGGAATAAGCCTTGTCTTCCATTTTATTTTAGGTTGCAGCAAACGAGTATACTGGAGAAGAATCTGGCAACCACTGAAGACATGCAAGTTCGGTTAAAGAACAATATAACCTCAATTCATTTTCTAAACCAGAAAGTAAGCTGTATCACTTTCCTGTTTAAAAACATAAGAATACAATAAAAGCATGTGCCTATGTTACTAAATGTGTGGAAAAGGCTGCAAAAAGCAAAAGTGAAAAGAAATCAAAGCATTAACTGGACCGAATGCCCAATTCTCTATCACAGAGTCTGTCCAAAAGAAGCCACAAAATACCTGGCTTCTGCTGACATTACACCTGTTCATCTGCCCCTGTACCCTTCCGAGGGTTTCAATGTGTGGAGCAGGCCTCTCTATCTTCTTCCATGCATCCAAACAGCAATATTAATGAAAAAATAGTAAATAATGCACTTTATTTTATATTAATCACATTTGAGAACAAGTTTGTTGCATCCATCTTGTTTCTTTTAATACAGGGTAGGTACCACCGTGGACACCATATTGAACCCCAGTATCTGTCAGTTGCATCACTTTGGCACAAATATTGCAATTTCTCAGTTCCTGTTAGGGCCAGAGCAGAGACTCTTAGCTTTCACATGACACCAGAAGCTCTTTTCTTGCCGGTATGAAACGCAGATACGTCTATTTCAAGTGCCCCTTTCCACGCACACCTTTGGCATTTCCTGCATCTGTAAATACTGGCAGTAGAGGGTGAATAGAAGATGACTACATTGTTAGAGAGGATTTTAGAACTTTTTTTCTGCTAAAAGAATGTACAATAGGTTAATAAAGTATTACAAAATATTCAGAAAACCCCTTCCTGTACAATAGTACAAAAAGAGTTAAATGACAATTACACTTTAAAGGGTTATTCTCAGCAAATTGGTAACAATGGCTCCCAAGTCCCGATCCCTATAGTGAAACTTACAGGAGCAGAGCTGCTCTATATTGTCTCCTGTAGAGTAGAATGGAATTTCTGGAAACAGCACAGCACACCTAGCTATAGGAATAACCCTTTAAGAAGCCCATACTTATGAGATAAAAGATGGCAGTTTTTGGCTCACTGTCACTTCACTAACTAAGGCCAAAATCATTTGTGATGTCCAATTTGCAGAAAACATAAGCCAGGTTGGAAAATTTTGGCTGAAACTACATTTGCATGGCATGACCATCAAAATTTGAATGATTATTTTGCCACTTTGCCCAAGCCCCAGTGGTGTAACGATTGCGGTTGCAGGGGGGTACGGGGCCTGCGGCCAGCTGGAGATGGCCAGGGTCCCGGACGACTATGAACCAGGCTTTCCCCGACCGCTATACATACTGTAAATGAAAAGGGGCCCCGGCGTGTCGCCCCTTTTCAATAGATGCTAGCCCAGTGGAGGTGACTTAAAATAATAAATAGTTCTACTCACCTTTCCTGGACTCTGCATCCTTTACGGGGCCGTCACGTCACTGAGGCTTGTGATTAGGCCCCAGTGGTTACATGGTGCGCAGCGGCTTGATGACATCAGTGCACCCCCACGTGACCACGGAGGACCAATCACAGGTCTCAGCAGGGACATCTGAAGAGGCCGAAGATCCTGAAGATAGCCGGACTGAGTCAGGATGCCCAGGAAAGGTAAGGCAAGGTGAGTATGATAGTTTGTTATTTTTATTCACCTTCCCTGGGCCTCCGATTATTATACTCTGGGGTCTGAGAAGATATAGCAGAAGAGCAGAGGGGGGCCACTGTGGAGCATATAATACTGGGTGGGGGCTACTGTGGAACATATAATATTCGATGGGGGCCACTGTGGAGCATATAATACTGGGTGGGGGGAACTGTGGAACATAGAATAATGTGTGGGGGCCACTGTGGAGCATATAATAATGTGTGGGGGCCAGTGTGGAGCATATAATACTGGGTGGGGGCCATTGTTGCGCATATAATACTGTGTGGGGGCCACTGTTGTGCATATTATACTGTGTGGGAGCCACTGTAGAGCGTATAATGCTGTGTGGGGGCCACTCTGGAGCGTATAATACTGTGTGGGGTCCACTCTGGAGCATATAATACTGCGTGGGGCCTCTTCACTATTCACATCACATGCCATCTGTTTTATAGCAACCGTGCACTATTATTACAGGCTGTAATAACATTGTTTGGTGATTATAAAACTGATGCTGTGCAATGTAAATAGGGAAGGAGTCACAGCGCTCACAAAAGCACCATTGTAACTTCAAAGAATTGATCAGCAGGGGCCCCAGGTGTTGGACCCCCACTGATCTCTTATATCTCTTAGACTGTTAGGACCCTGCAGAGCAGATGTTTCCCAAAGCACACAGCTCCCAGTATTGTTTTTATATGCCGGGTGGTGCGCTGCTCACTCACCGTATTCTTAATAACTGCAGTTGTGGGTACTACAGCTGCACCGTGGCCCACAAGACTTTTGTTACGCCACTGCCAAGCCCCATTCATTTTGTTACTTTAACAAATATTGTTTTTGTAGGGCCCAGCGCCCTTGTTAAAAAAAAAAAAAGGAATTTTACAAAGAAGACAAGCCCTCCTCTAAGGAGTAAAGGTAGTAAATATAGGTCTACATATATAAATATATATATATATATGTCTTTTTTTTTCTACTTTAGACTTACTTTAGACTGATCCTTCACTTTCAGTCAATGTCAGACATTTGTTATTGCAGTTTTCATTTCTTGTGTACTGCAGTAGTCAGGGAACTTACAGACTTACAGCTACAAAGATCTAGAAAACATCAAGTTGTATAACCACGTTAAATGGCTGGGTTTCTAAACTGCTTTCAGAGGAAAGTCTTCAGCTGTAAAGTATAGACATGAAACATACAGTACAGTAGTGTACACTGTCATTACTCACCAGAAATAGTGCACAAATATCAGGAGACAGTAACACACGTAACCGCCACAAAGCGTCCTCTGTATACTGCTCCCTCAATAAATTTCACGGCTTATGCTAACCTGTCACCGAAAGTTTAGATTTCTTCTTACAAACTTTTTACATTTCATATCCTCCGGTGGATAGATCAAAAGAATTTCCTACATTTCTTATTTCAATATTTGATATAATAAAACAGAGATTAATTCCCCTTTGAGTCCCTAACTGAATAACAAAGCACATTCCGTGTCATAATTTAAAGCCGCGCGCCGTCTCCTTTTTATGCACATTTTCGTGTCCTTTCCACCTAAAACCGATACATATTAAGACTCGGCCAAGGTGCGGAACTTTAAGATGTCCGTCGCAATGTTTTGTTTGTGTGTTTTTCCGCACAGAAGATATATATATATATTTTTTAACTAAGGACAAAAAAAAATTGAACAAGTTACATTGATAGTAGCTGATCATGAAAAGAAACCCCAGGAGCATAGGCACACTATAAAAAGCTCTTTCAGGAAGTCATTATGCTGTTGAGGGAATAAGAAAGTTAAGTCAGAGAGTTGTGAAATGTTCTCATTATGGGTCATCTTGGTAATTATCTGACATCTACAGATGGAGTCACTTCTTAATCAAAAGAATGAATCATTACTGATATTGATTCAGACCAAGATGTTTGAAATAATGAGTGTAGTAACTCAAGTATAAATTCAGCCGTAATTTTCTGCAACTTCTCCGCCGAATTTTCATACTAAATAATAATGAAATATCTCATTTCATTTCCTGCTAATAGTCAGAAAATGGCCATGCCACTGCAAACTAAATTGTCCCTGCATAATCGGCATGTTCAGTCCTAGCTGGAGGAAGGTCGCTAATGTTTACCGTCTCATTGATGGCGAGCTATAATTACCCCAGTTGCTCGCCGGCCCGCTTTGCAGTACTTAATAGTGAACATTATTGTTTTTAACCATAAAACAGTTGATGTGATCATTATGAACCTATTGGAAGCAACAAGGAGCTTTTATCTGAGCAGGGTCCAGCGTTTGGAAGAAGTCTTTTTGTTTAATTTTTTTTTTTTTTAAAAAAACACCTTCTATTCTTGCATGTCGAGACATTAGCAAGACCTCCAACATGTGGTTTATTTTAGGGTTGCATCAAGGATATATTTCTTGTCTTTTTGCTTTATAGCTGTAATTGAAATTTTAGAAGTACAATGTCGCTTTCCGTGGCCTAATGAGGTGGTAATTGCTACATTAAACATTTACGGTATAACCCTTTTTTTTTACTGATAGCCCAGAAATATATGGATGTGGGGTGTAATAGGTGCAGGGTTTCCGTCTCATTCACTCATTTTCTCATTCAATTACAGGGATTGTAATTACAGTAGTAACAGAGGATAAACTAAGGCAATTGAGGAACACCTCTGAGATTGTGTATGTAAACCTCTAGACTTGACATACTGTTCTGTGTCCTGAGTTGTATGGCACAAAGTGACTACACTAGATGTGAAAAGTATATGATTCTGTGATACTCTGTCAGGAGATGTCTGTGCTCTATACGTTGGAAAGATATACTGTATTATATAAAGTCTGTCAAATCCTAAATATCTCCCAAACCAATGATAGTTTTGCATAGGGGCCTTTATTAGAAGCTGAAACATACCTTTGTGGCCACAAAGCAATGCAGAGATATGGATATGCAAATCACTCTGCAAGTGCATTGGTGGAAGTGCTCACTTGCTGGATTTACCTACAGACTCCCCTCTAAATCATAGCCCAATGATGCCCCTTAGCTATGAATGACATTTTCAGCCTCTGACCGCAGCACAGCTGTCTGTAGGCAAATCTCCCAAATCAAGCTCCGCCCATTGTGCACTTACCAGTTTATTTACATATCTAGCTAATGATGATTATATCTGCATTGCTTCATCAGTGTGTAACCACAATGGTATGTTTCTGCTTGCATTGAAGGCCCTACAAAGCTCTATAATTGGCATGCAAGGCATATGGAACCTGACAGGTTCCCTTTAAGCTATGTGAAAGAATTCTGGCTTAAAGGGGTTTGATAACATGGCTACTTTCTTGTTCTCAGGAAGTGACATCATGTCCATTGATCACATATGCCTTCTATACCATTTGGGATAGGCCATCAATATTAGATCTGTGGTGGCTCGACTGCCGGGACCCCTGTAGATCAGCTGTTCCAGGATAGTGTGGCTCCTGGTAATGTTCAAATGTCGGGAGCTGCACTACTTACCCACTGAAAGATTTGATACGGCAGATTTAGTTACTGCAGCGCTGCCCAATTGAAGTTTATAGGTCAGCGCTGCAGTACCTAATGCCGCCACTACACTTTTTACAGTAAGTGAGCAGCTCGATTCCCAGCATGTAAATATTACCAGAACCCGCACTGTCCTGAAACAACTGATCTGTGGGGGTCCCAGCTGTAGACTAGAAAGTGGATAACCCCGTTAAGAGAGCAGTGGAGAAGCTCAGGCAAGATGGCTGATTGTTAGGGTATTAATGGCAGACTCCCCTTTTAACAGTCCACCAAAAACACTGCTATATCAGAAGAAGAACCAGATTTATTGACACATGACCAATCAGATTTTTAAAAAAAAGTTGCTGTTTTTTTAATTTTTGTCTGGTCACTAGTCAATAACAGCTCTCATTCTAGCGACAAATCCCTTTCCTTTTCCTTCCTTATTTTCTGTTCCTGCATTCCAGTGTCTTCAGATCCATGCTTAGCATTATGGAGAGGAGCAGCCATTTCTGCATACGTGCTTCAGTATGTTTCTCTTTTTTTAATTGGCCTCATCCACATTTGGCGATGGGCGCCTTGTGTGACCTCGGGTGCTGATATTTTTACTGATTTAGGAAGTTTGGATTTTTTATGTATATTTTTGACATAATGACATTTTGACATAATGATTGTCACATTCATACATATTTTGCCTCAGTGGACCTGGAAGCCATCCAAGTTTGTCTTGAGATAGATCCCAGTAAACTTTGATAAGTTCACTTATAACTGATGTCAAATTCTGTAAAAAAAACACAAAAAAACTAAGTAATAAAAACAAAACAAAACTGAAAGCCACATTTGTTGATGTTTTGCAAAACTATAGTATAGTACATTATTATTATTTTATTTTTTTTATTTTTTATGAGCACCATTAATTCAATATCGCTGGATGTTTGAGGGTTTACGTACTATACATACACAAAACAAGTACAATACCAACAGAGACCAATTGGAACAGTGAGATAGAGGGCCCTCTTATCAGTCAAAATCATTCACCTGTCTACTCCTTATATCAATGCTTGTGACCCGGGGATAGCAGACAGACGAAGAGGCCGCAGCCTTTTCATAAATCTGTCAGTCCCTGTGCTAGTAGGGCAGTTTATTAAGACTAGTGTACAATACGCCAGTTTTAATAAATTTGTCCCAATGTGTCCTTAGCAACTGGTCTTCAAACGATGATCTAGACCACGAATAAGCAACCTGTGGCACTCCAGCTGTTGTGAAACTACAACTCCTGGCAGACTGCAGTGACTTTTGTGGGAGCCGAAGTACAGCCGAGGAAGTATGCATGTTGGGAAATGTAGTTTTACAACAGCTGGAGTGCTGAGGTTGCTGAACCTGATCTAAATCTTTGGCTCAAACCAAAGTTGTAACTGAACTGTAACCTGAAAAAGAGGAGGAACAGCATTTTGGTAGTACTCCTTTTTTGAAAGTACTCCTACTGCTATATTCACTTTTGCAACATAATCTATAAACTGCCAGAGACAAAACCATTGGACTTGTTTTGAAGCCCATGTTCCTATAATGCTATAAAAATGTAGAGCTCAGCTATCTTATTTCCTCAGCTGAGCATATAGCGATATCCTTTACAGCATAGTCATGGTCATAGGCAGCAATAGCCAGGATCGACTCATGCTATCTGTCTTGTCTGTGATATAAATAAGGTGACTGCTGCAAAAAAATTGGCAATTGTTAGCCTATCATTAGGTTTAGTGGCCATTGTGAAAATTGCAGAATATAGGTTTTTGGTTTTTTTTAATTAGAGATAGTGACATGGAAAATAAAAAAAAAAATCACAATTTTTGCAACAAATTTATATGAAAGCTTGGTTTAAAAAGTAGGTCATTTTTGGTGACACAATCCCTTTAAGCATAAAGACAAAACATAATTTTTATTTTAAGTGTTTACATAAAAAATGCATATTGTATGTATGATATTAATGGAAACCTGGGTTTTGTAGTGTTGTCTTTATGAGGAACCACTTTCTTCTAAGTAAAGGTTCGTTCATATCTGCATTGTTTATTCCATTTTTCTGGTCCCTCATAGGGTTAAACAATAAAACGGATCCATGTAATGACAGTGGATTCCCAAGTGACCTCATTCTCTATAACAGGGTCCCCCATGTATCTGTTATTGTATCTGATATTCTGGTTAATTATAGAAAATGTTGGAAAATTATTTGTTTTGGGTTGTTTTTTTTTTAACATTCTGAATTTTATGTTTCTTCTGTTGTTCTGTATAAAGATCATCCTGTGTCTCTGTAATTCGCACTTACATTTACAATCCTGAGCTTCACGGGATTCTTGTATATCATATGAGCGATTAATTTGTGAATTTACACTTAGTGCTTTGTCTTGCCCAGAATGGCTGTTAGAAAGTGATAAATGGAAGTGGAAATTGTCTTGCAAAGATGAATAGATTTTGTATTAATTCCAGATAAAGATAAGTGACACTAAACTTGATTCCAATTATTTCGATTTTAAAGTTTCCTAAAAGGGAAAAGAAAAGTATAAAAACCCTGCACACTAATCATGTCAGACGCCTAGAAAGCTTTATGGACTCCACATTATTGTCCATTATTTCGGGACTCAGATTCAATTGCTTGCATTTTATCATTTTAAAGCCGGGAACGATCTTTTAATTAACACCCAAATTGCTAAATACAGCATTTGAGTTACAGCTAATGACTAGTCTTTACCTCTCCCTATGATTATTACAGCCATGTTCATACTATAACATTATCACATCACACACCAACGTTTGAAGTTCATTTATATGTAGAAGCTTTATCTGAAATTATAAAATTACATTGGATTCTTTGTATTCTCTCAGTGTTACACATACAAAATCACTATTTCAAATTGGTGTGACATTTATGCATATGGTACATGAGGGGAGCCTGTCACTTTATTAGAAATGCATTGTGTGACCAATAAAGTGATTTTTGCTCCCTTTCTTATTAGTGATAATCATTGTGCTATTCTTATAATGGTTAATTATCTTTGACATTTTTGCATACAGTAATACTGGCCTGGTTCTAATAAAGTAGCCATGCGGTGGTCATTTCTACATTAAATGTACACTGATTGACCTTAGCCTTAATATTGTGTAGGTTACAGCTCTTGTAGAGTCCTTCGAGGCATGGACTCTACAAGACCTCTGAAGGTGTCCTGTGGTATCTGACATTTAGACATTAATAGTAATAACATTAACAACAATTTTTTTTTGTTCTTGTGTACAGGACTATGGGGAAAATGTAGTTTATTTACCAGATTTTGCTTCCTTTTATTTACGACACTCTAATTGAGCTTTGCTAAGGAGAGTCTGTCCCGTACACCAGGCATGTCAAACATGCGTCCCGCGGGCCGCATGCGGCCCTTTACAGGCATATCTGCGGCCCGCACAAAAGTCTCAAACTTTGTCTCTAAAGTTTAGAGACAAAGTTTGAGACTTTTGTGCGGGCCGCAGATGTACAAAACTCACGATCAGCACTTCCGGCTCTTCATTCATTGGCCCATATCCCTGCATATGACCTGCTTACGTGATCAATGAATGACGACCCGGAAGTGCTGATCGTGAGTTTTGTACATCTGCGGCTCGCGTGACTGCTGATCACCTAAGTCAGTTTTGTTGTGAGCGGAGGAAGAGTCGTGGCTGAGAGTGACTGGGATACTGTGACCGTGCTGAGGAAGAAGGGACCCACTGCCGCACAGGCAAAGTCCAAGCAAGTGAGTGGCCCTCCTGTATGTAACCATTAAAAACTAAAGAGAGGGGTGAGCACTCAGATTATAAATAATTGTGATGCAAAAAACAGTGGTGCTGATTGGATGAAAAATGCAATCGAACACAAAGGAGAAACAGCATCCAATATAAAGCACACACAAAATTTCTTTATTAAATAACACAGCAAACAAGGAAAAATTAAAAGCAATTAAAATACATGTGCACCCTTGGAGGCAAATACCAGGGGTGAACACCAAAAAGAACAAATCCTACAGACGCCCATTAAATAAATATAAAGTAAATAAATACATATTGAAAATTCATAATAATAATATAAATAATAATATAATAATATAATGAATAGGCCTATTAGCACAAAGAGGTGTCAAGCCTCAGGACAAAACACTAAAAATGATTGAAAAAAATGATAGCAAATAAATGTTTAGTTTTTAATTGCTGTATTTTTGTTAAATATATTAGTTGCTGTTGCGCACTGCAAATATATGTTGCTGTTACATATTACTACTTCATATCTTGTTTTCATGACTGCTGTTAAAATACGTGTGTGACATTAGCTGCTGTGTGCGGCCCTCGCAACAACCTCTTGTTACTCATGTGGCCCTCGGGGTACCCTGAGTTTGACATGCCTGCCGTACACAGTGTGTAGTGTGTACTACATTCTGTCCGTGTCTAGTATTACATGTAGAAGCAGATTGCTTAGTTTGCCTCTACATTCCCTGCCCTCATTATATCATACTATATAAAAATAAGACCTAATGTAACCAATATTTCTATGCCCCGCCTTATCTGAAGAAAGATAAAAGAATGACTTATATATCACTCAGTACAGGCAAGGAAAGTGATGTACAAGTTACATTATTACTTTTTTTTTTACTATTGTAGGGTAGGGACTGTAGAAGCAGGCTAAGAAGTCTGCTTCTACATGTTTAGGTAGGTGGCATATGCCAAAAAATTATCTAAATAAATGCCAGAACCCAAAGTTTTATGGCAGAACATTGCTCTCAGCATCATGCCTCCACCGGCTTGCCTTCTACGCATAGTGCATCCAAGTGTCATTTCTTTCCCATGAAAGCAGTGCATATGCATCCTAGTGCTGAGCGATTCATCGAAAAATAACCAAAAGCGAACATCAACCAGGTGACCAACATGATTTTGTTCACATCAATTATTTCGGTTCAGTTATTACAATATTTGCATTTTCATTTGGTCCAAACCAAAACTGTTTTTATTATACTCAGGGGTTTCTTCAGACCCCAGAGTATAGTTGTCGGAGACCCAGGGGAGGGGATGAAACATAAAAAAACAATGCTACTCACCTCTCCTGGGCTGTGGCACGACTCCCCACTGTCTTCAATACTTCTAGAAACACTTGCGTCTATGCTTCCCAACACCACGTGACGCTGAGGCCCAGTCAGCTGTCTCTGACGTCATCCAGAAGCGCCTAAGACAGCAGGGAGTCATTCAGGAGAGGTGAGTAGCACTGTTTTTTTATGTTTGATCACCTCTCCTGGGTCTCCGATCATTATACTCTTCAGACCCCAGAGTATAATAGCAGTTTTGGTCTGGCCATGTTCGGTCCAAACGAAACTGCTTGGCTGATGAATCTCGCCGGGTTCACCCATCAGTTAATCATACAGTAAAGGGGGCGTGGTTTAAAAGGGGCATGATCTAAATAATCGCCATTAATTGTAATTGAGTTAAAATGCCCAATTAATTGCAATTGATTTTGGTCAGAATCGCCCATCCCTTATGCATATTGTCATCTACACAATATAAAAGTACATGTTGTTCATGAGTACACTTTCTACCTTTGCTCCACAATTCAGTTTTAATGCTTTTGGCAGCTACTCAGCCATATATGCAAGAAGTTTTTCGCCAGTTTGTGGTTTCTTGGAATGTAGCCAGACAACTAGCATTTGCTCCCTAAGCACTTCATTGTTCCTTGGGACATCATGACCCTGCTGCTGATTTACCAGTTGTGCTTCCTTGGTCCCTGTTTGGTAGGTACTGTAGTAGTCCCTATATAATGGGAACAGCCCACAAAACCTGACACGTTTCATATTCTCTGGCCCTGTTGTCTAGCCATCACCACCTAGTGATCGTCAAAGTTGCTCAGATTTTTATGTCTCCATATTTTTCCTGCTTCCAAAACAACTTCACAAATTGACTGTTCCCTTGCTGCCAAATGTATCTTCACTTCACCTGGCAATACTGTTGCTTTTATGCCATAGATGATATGCATATATTTATCCAGTCCTACCTTGTTGAAAATCTTATAGTGTACTGTTGACTGATCTAGGTTCATTTTATTCTGTTTTCAGGTTTGAAAATTGGTATGATAGTTTTCAAAGCTTTCTACCTTTTAGAGCCTTTTCACATTGTTGTATTAGGCACAAGAAATATGATTCTACTGTCAGCCATACAGTATTTCCTGGCTCGACCGCGACTCCTGTGAACTGAACTTACAGCATCTTACTGATTTATGATGCTATAAACTTCAGAATTATTGTGGCACCGCGGTAATTGTGACACTCACAACACCATAAATCAGTGTACTGTAAATTCAGTTCACAAGAGCAGCAGTTGGGCCAGGAAATACGGCAGACATAGGGACAGTATTTCGCGGCCTAAATACGACCATGTGAAAGGGCCCTAAGTTAGCAATGGGTTACCAGTGTATCGAATTAGGTCATCTTTATGTAGTCATAAAATGTATGTACCTATGTGTATAAGTGCAGACTTAGTGGAAGAAATATTAACCACCATTTTAAAATTAAAGGGCGTGCCCACTTTTGCAAATATTTTTTAAATTTTGCTGCAGTGCCTCTAAAATAGAAATGTAAGCAACTTTGCAAATCCTAGTTTGCTAGCTTACATTCAGTTGGAAGATATCGGGACAGATGAAAGAAGTTTGACTACAGGATCAGACTACGACTACAAAGAATTGTTCTTTAGTCTGTAACCATGACAACATAGGTCTGTAAAGGAGCCGTAAATGAGGATTTTTAATGAAGACTATTGTTACAAATATATCTAGATTTGTGAAAAAGCCAATAAAACCTAGGGCTCTTATAGACTTTTATTTTGGTCTAGAAGTTAGGATGGTGATATCTTAAAGCAAGTGGTACCAAATTTTTGATGTTGTCCTTTTTTTTTTTTTTTTTAAGTTAAATCTAAGAGTATATACAATAAAAAAATAAAAACACTTTTCATCTGTTTTGTTTCCATTTCCATCTTTGGCTCAAACAATTGCTGCTGCAATTCTACCCGAAAACAACCCATATGGATAGTAAAATGGAAGAATGGGACTTTTTCTCTGATATAGAATTATAAAAATTTACAGCATTTAACCAAACATCATTTTGATAAGTGGATGAGCCTTCATATAAATTTTAAAGCAAGTCTTTGTTATGTAATAAAATCTTAAACCACATTCTCCTATTTCCCTTTTCCGATCTAGCTGACTGAACTAAGTCAAGAGAATGGACATCTACAGCAGCAGCTAGAAGAGGAGAGGCTTAAAAATCGGCAGCTTGATCTCCAATTGGAAACCTGCAATAAGACTCTGTGTAATCTTTTCACTCATATGAAAGCTAAGGGACAAAAGGAAGTTCTCCACAAGGAGCCTACACCTAACAATACTGTATCCTGCAGCTGCAAGAACCAGCCATGTTATGATAAACCTCTGCAGATTCTTCCCCAAAGCCTGGAGACACAGGACAGTTTAAAGGCAACCTCAGAACGATTAGTCGTAAAAGATTCAGAATCCAACAAATCATGTTGGTTTCAACATATTGCAGATCTTTCTGCTCTTCTACAAGGAAACTACAAAGAGATGAATGGACAGAATTGAGATGATGAATTTATTTAGTAATTATTTTTTACCTTAATTATATATATATATATATATATATATATATATATATATATATATAATATTATATACTGCTCTGTATTTCTGGATTTTTTAATATATAATTAGTGTTTCATACTTTACTGACTGTCCATATTTAGGTGATGGTCAGGTTCCAGCAGAAAGTAGACATTATATGTCATAATCTGCATTGTCTAGAACATATTTAGATGTTTAATATTAGGATTTACTGACATTTTTTTATTGGTATATGTTCTATTTATTTTTGTATTCAAATATTTAATCATGTTTTAACCAATGGTATACTATACAGGTAAATCATTAGTTGTTGGGGTCTCTTTCTGCTGCCATGTAAGTAAATTGGCTTTTTTATGGCGTTTCAAGATAATTCAGTATTAATGTTAAATGATAAAGGCTTATCCCACAAAAATATATATATATGTATAACCTATCCACACAATAGGTGATTAATGTATGATCACTCTAGGGCCAACCACGGGAACCCTCACCAATAACTAGAATGGAGGTTACAAAATGCGGTTACTCCTCACCACAAGCCACAGTGAGAGACATTGGAATGAAGAGGTGGCCACCCATGCCTCCTGCTGCTCCATTCAGTGTCTATAGGATGGGGCTGTCTGAAATAAATAGACATGTTGCTTTTCTTTCTTCCTTTGTTCCCATGGGAGTAAATTTGCTGCTTGAGGTGTCTCTCAGTGGTTCATTCCCCTGATTCATAATCGCCTGAGCCCAGCATGTAAGTGTATGGTGGACTCATCGGAAGTAGTTTAGCCAACAGTTGTTTTCTTTGTATACTGGCTTAGGACAACTATTGTCCACTCAATGTGGAGATTTTTTTTTGGCGCTTGCACTAGGATGGTGTTCCCTTTTTTTTTTTTTTTATCTCTTTCAATAAAAAAAATTCTTTCTTCCGGAATTTACTCTAAACTTTGTAATGCATACCATAATTGTGAATAATCATTCAGGGTTGCTTTAGGCCCCATGCACATGACTGTTGTTTTATCTATATTTTCCGCAATTATGGATAGTATATGGACCCATTCCTTTCTATGCCTCCATCCACAGTTTTTACAAATCAGGCCATAGAAACCATCTAAAAAATCAGATCCTAATCCTGTCCGATTTTGCATCACAAGTGTTTTCGCGGATCCATGATTGCGGATGAGAGATGCGAAGGCAAAATGGACATTTTTTTTTGTGGAATACTGATCTGTTTTTACAGACCACTATGGTCATGTACATGTAGCCTTACGAAGCTACATGCATGTTATTGTCGTGGCTAGGAATGGATATGGTTACGCTATGTAAACCCATTTTATTTCTGTGTCACAATAGCTACACAGTTTTGTACGAGTAAGCGGCTCTATTTAAATACAACTCTAATATATTTCTATAATTTATGTGAAGTACTTTAGCTTTGCACTGCGTTTGGATTGCAATTACGCAAGAAAATGACAGCTTTCTTTTTGTTTTTGTTTAATATTTTCCAATAGTACTTGAAAACAGGCATCCATTAGTAGCTTCGGGGCACAGCAAGGCTAAAGGAAATTAGCTGTCACCTATAGCTACTGAGACTTGTTATTTTATATGTGAGGAACTAAATTGTCTTTTGTGTCGAGCATCAGCACAGAGCCTGTAATTTTCATTAAAAATCGTAGACATATTTATTTGTTCTCTGTGATTTCCAAATATTAAGCTTTGAATTAAAAGTAAGAGACTGTCTATTATCTGACGCTTTTATCAACTGATTAAAGTGGCGACGATTGTTTTGTATGCTTTGTTTTATATTTTTTAGTGTCTTCAGATGATAGGTTGTTTGGATATAGTGAATTAATGTTATAACCGTCACCTTTTACATCAGTGAATATGTTTTTTTTTATCTTGTGTTTTTGTTATGTATAACAGTTCACTAGTATAATATCTGAAACCTAATTCATCAATTCATCTGCTTTGGAGGTACAAACATTGCAGGATTAATTTGAGTGTTAGATCTGGGGGTTCAACACCCAGAACCCCTACCGATCAGCTGATTTAAGGGGCTGTGGCGTTTGATCAAGTGCTATGGCCTCTTCACTGGTTCCCAAGCACAGCATCATATATTGTAGCTTATCCAAGTGCTACAAGCCCTTCAAACTGAAGAGCTGATTGGTCGTGATCCCAGGTGTCAGACTTTACCAACCTAATATTGATGGTCTATCCTAATAGATCTTCAATACCATAGTCTCAGAAAACTACTCTAAAATAGGGCAGCATTGAGCACTATTTTTATATAGTGCTCAATGCTGTATAGTAATCGTAGGCCCAGGAGAGTTGAGCGAACCATAAAAACCAGTGCTAGTCACCTCTCCTGGGCTCCATCGCTGATCTCCCTGCTATCTTCGTGCCTCTCTAGTGACGTCACTGACATCACGTGGGTCAGGCTGGTGTCGCGACGCATATTGACACCAGTGTAACCCACATCTGTGAGGTCATTGAAGAGGACCGAAAACAGCATTGAGTCGCGGCAGAGCCCAGGAGAGGTAAGTACCACTGCTTTTTATGTTTCTCACCTTCCCTGGGCGTAAGTTCATTATACCTGGGGGTCTGAAAAGACCCTAGAGTATAATAATAGTTTGTGAGTGGTGTACCCCAAAAATGACGGGGTCTGCTGAATGTTTGCAACGAACACTAGGCCACTATGGGATATAATACTGTGTAAAGGGGCTACTATGGGAAATAATACTGTGTAGAGGGACCACTGTGAGACATTCTACTGTATGGAGACTGCTATGGAACATTATACTGTGTGCAGGTGCCACTATAGGACATTATACTGTGTGGATGGGCACTATGGGACATAAGACTGTGTGCAGGGGTCACTATATGACATTATACTGTATGGAGGGGCCGCTATGGTACATTATACTGTGAGGAGGCCACTTTGGGACTTTATAGTGTGTATAAACTGGGAGTTATACTTTGTGGGGGCCAGGAAAGGTGGCGCTATGCCATAAGGGGGGCCCAAGTCAAAAGTTTACTATGGGGCCCAGTCTTTGCTAGTTACGCCCCTGATCCTGTGCCAGTGAATTCCATAGCCTCATTGCTTTTACAATAAAGAATCTTCATCTATGTTGCTGGTGAAATGTGCTTTCTTTAGGCGTATAGGATGTCTCCTTGCCAGCTTCCCAGGCCTAGGAGTAAAAAGATCTTTAGAATGGTCTTTGTACTGACCCTTCATGTATTTGTACAGTGTGATAAGATCTGGTCACTAAAGCTAAGGCTAGGTTCACATATGCATCGGTTGTCCATCCAGTGTAGATCGCGTCATAAATTGCTGAACGAAAAAAGTGCTTCAATCCCAATTTTATTTCAGCTGACGATTTCAGTTAAAAAAAAAAAAACCTTGTCTGAGGGACCCCCAAGTTAATGGGGTCCCTCAGACTCCATTTGTGTCGCTGTTTTTCCAGTCCATTTGGACCAATGACCAACTGGATTGATCAATAAAAATTTACATTTTTTCTCCATGGCCAGGAAATACCTCAGATCTGGCCATATTTGGCCTAGAAACTGATATCCAGTATGTCAGGGCGAATAGCAAAAGTCTTCAAAAATAAGGGTCAACACTGTAAATATAGAGTGTATAATTAGAGTATGTAAGTATATCATTTTATGTCAGTAATTGTTTATAAACTTATAAAATGCTTAAAATTGTACTTCAGTATATCATAGAAAAGATCTAAAAAGCTGAAGCAGCACACTTTGTGAAAATCTAAATTTTTCTTAAAACTTTTGGCCCTGACTGTACATAGTGATGTCACAAAAGAAGCAACCCAGTGATGTTATGGTATAGGCACAATGCACATAGTGATGTACCATGCAGGTATAATGCACATAGTAATGTACCATGAAGGTATAATGCACATAGTGATGTCACAAAAGAAGGAGCCCAGTGATGTCATGTTATAGGCACAATGCACATAGCATAATGATGTACCATGCAGGTATAATGCACATAGTGATGTCACAAAAGAAGGAACCCAGTGATGTCATGTTATAGGCACAATGCACATAGTGATGTACCATGCAGATATAATGCACATAGTAATGTCTCAGTACAGGACTAATGCACACATTGATTTTATAGCATAGAGGTAATACACAGGGTATTGTAACGGTGAAATCAAAGTAGTGGGATAATGTGCACATGCCATAGAGATATAATGAAAAGTAATGACACAGTATAGGATTTACACAAAGGATTGTATCTCAGTGCAAGAATAATGCACACTGTGAGGTCACAGAACAGACATACAAAATTGTCACCATACACACATCACAGGAAGAAAATAGCGATGTTACATTACAAAAGCAATGGATACATTGTAGTGACTCCACAGTAGGAGGATAACTGATGTAGGAATGCTAGTTCCCCTGGATCATTATCCTAGATAGTAGGGATGGAACATGTATCATTACTTTTACTTTTGGAAAATTGGTGTCTTAACGCTGGTTCCCAAATAGTTTTTTAGATCATAATTAAAATAATGAAATGGAACTTGGAATTAAAGAAAAATACCAAAGTGCTCCTCTAGGTTACAGGTTCTGCCGTGTCTGCAGGGGGTATTCACACCATCCACAGGCTGTGCCTATGATCATCGCCTTGTAGTTGCTTTGATGTCGGTTATTCTTGTAGGGGGTAGGTGGCTTTGGATTGTTAGGAAGCGCCGCTCTAGGCCACTACATATCCTATCTATGGTTCCATTTCAGTTTTCTCTCTCTCTTCTCATTTCCCACAGATGTAACTGTACAGTATATATGTTATGTAACTGTGCCCATACTGATCAGAGCAATCTGCTCAGCCTTCATTTTCTAAAGGTCTGATTGATGTAAAGTGACAGTGGATTTGATGAAGAGAACGCTAACTTGCCGATTTTTGTTAAAAATAGTTTATTATTTCAGGAACTTCTAAATCACCTTTCTGCTTTTTATTATTCAGAATTACGCCAAGGCAGCAGAAAAATCAAGTAAGCATGATATAGTTGTTTAACTAGCCCTCTCTCAAAGATATGTAAATCAAAGAGGATCCTCAATCTTTTATCATAGTGGGAAATAGTGTAAATCCAGGAGGTCTTGTCAAGCGATTACATTTCTTTATTTCACAGTAAAGTCTTCGGCAGTCCTGATTACATCCTGCCTAGGGGTTTTGTCAATCACTTTTCCCACAATACAGATTTGCATTTGCAGTCAATTTTAAAGTTCATTTTCTTATGGGAGTATTTTTATTTTTTTTTAAATTACAAGTGTCATGTATTCTTGGTGTCGCCTTGTAACTGAGATATGTTCTGCTGGTCTCTTGTCTTCATTTAGCATTGCGCTAGGTCAAACACTTAACCTTCTCTAATTAAGAATGGTTATATTTGGTCCAAGGTGGTAATCTTTAGCTCTTCCTTATGAATGGTTCATTTTCTGATCCCGTATCACCAGTCAGAAGATGGTGGACAAATATAAAATTGGTTTGCTTAGTGTATTCACAGATAGGGGTTCCTTTACTTTTCTAATTACAACCCTGATCTGAACAACCTTTAATAATATTACCTAATGGACTCTGTTCAAAATGTGATATGGCTGACTCCTACAGGATTTCAGTGCAGTCTCACATGGTTGTGAACCCCTTCCATATCTTATATATACGGTGTTGTGCAAAGGTTTTAGGCATGTGTGGAAAAACATTCAGGACAAAATAAAGAGGAAACTTTCAGCTCTCCGGCTCAAGATGTGTTCAGCAGCACATCTGATCATATTGTGGAAAAAAAACAGTGAAAAGTAAAAATTCTTTCAAGAATAAAAGTGTCAATATTTTATTTTTGTGAATTAACAAAATTAAGTGGAAGAACAAAAGAGAAATCTAAATCCCACTGATATTTGGTGTGACCGCCCTTTGCTCTCAATCAATTCTTCTAGATACACTTGCAGACAGAAGGAACTCGGCAGGAAGTTTGTTCCCGCCATCTTGGAGAAATAAGCACAGATCTTCTGTGGATGTAGGTTTGCTCCAATCCTTCTGTCTTTTCATCTAATCCAAGACAGACTGGATGATGTTGAGATCAGGGCTCTGTGGCGGCCATATCATTACTTCCAGGACTCCTCCTCCAAAGGCCGAAGGTCACACCAAATATTGATGGGATTTAGATTTCTCTTTTTTTCATTCACTTCATTTTGTTAATTTTGTCCATATTCAAAATAGTCTAAAAAAATTAAAGAATACTCCCCACTGATCTGTACCACTCTTGTTTCCCCTGCTGGTCTTTAATTTCTGGCCCCGTCTTGACACACAGGAAATGTCTGACCAGCTAGTCACTGGTTAAGGGGGGTCACTGTCATGGCCAATGATTGGCTGAATAAGCATTTCCTGTCTGTCAAGAGGAACCAGGAAGACCAGAGAGGAACCTAGGCAGCCTTGATGTAAGGGAATTGCCAGTTGAGCAATTCCCCAGTGCTTCTGCAGAACCTTGGGGGAAGGGGCACAACAAGACAGTGAGCCCTAAAGCTGAACCCCCCCCCCCACTGTCCCTGGCTATCTTGCCTGATCTGTCCTAGGTGACAGCAGCAACTGGTCAACAGTCCCTTCTTAATATAAGTGGCAACACAGAACACGGACAGGATGAACAACAAAAGAGAGGTCAGCTAGCCAAGGGGTCAGTAACAGACAAGCAATGCAGTACAGAATCAAAATCCAAGAGAATAGTCAAGTCAAAGCCAGAGGTCAGGAATAGGAATTCAGGTAACAAAGCAGCAAGGAGTAATAGCCAGTACGCACAAAGCAATAGCAAGCGCCAATGTGAATGTGCACAAAGAATAAATAGGAAGAAAGAACCCGCCCCAGACTTGATAGGAGGACAGGCTGTCAATCACACAGGTAAGGCTAAAATTAACTATTAGAGGAACAGAGGGAAACCAAGGTGAAGGAGATGGGTGTGGTGGAAAATAAATTAAGGTGGTGAGGGAATAGGGCAGTGTTCAGACAATACACGAAAAACAGAAAAGAATCACAGCCGGACCCGGCAGGCGCAGAAGTTCAAACAGATACGGACGTAACACTTGAAATGTGAATGGCAGGGGGCCATTGAGGTTAACGTTTTTCTAGTGTTTTTTAACCCATTTTAAGACCCCCACCCGATAGCTCTTTAATCTTTTTGATTTTGATTGTTCAATATTCTTTGTATTTTATAACTAAATGTCGATGAGTTCCCTATTTACTTTTTTGGAGGTACAAAGGAAAGTCATAGTCAAGAAGGGTCAATGCTAAGGTTACATGTTCCTTCTGAGGAAAGCCTGAACCTTGATTACAAGAGTGTAACGTGAAAGGGCGGCATTGTTTATTAGTAGACCGCTAATAATTCGCTGGTAAAAGCTCCCATACCTTGTTAGATCTCATGCAGTGTGATTAGGTAGTGCTACAGTATGTGAAGCTCCATCATCATGACCTTTTATGTGCACATATTGCAGAAGGAGCCAATATAGATTTCCAAACAGATGAGGCAGAACATCTGGCTGCGGTTAAGATAGCACAATCAGTTTAGTAGCCTGTCTGGATTCTTTCCAGAGCTTTAAGGATTAATACCTAATATGTATGGGATCCTGTATATACGGTACTGCAATACCTTACCTGTACTGGGGTAATAACTGGGCACCCATGAAATAAGTCTGCCTCACTCCTTTGGTCCACTTTATGTACTATAGTAAATCCGTTGCCCTGCGTGTTATGTTAGGTGACTAGGCCTATGTATTATGTAAGATTTTTGATCTTTTCTATTGATGCATAGTAATTGTGGAGGCAGCTGCTTGCCAAATGTCAGTCTTTTCCCAGTCTGAACTTTTCTCATTTAAGTCTATTTTCATGTCTTGTTGTCATTGTCTTTAAAGCATTGGACTGATAAGTACAACCTTTTAATATTTAATCCTGGAGGGTTTATCTGAATTCCACATTGGTTATATGTCACTGGTATGTTGGGAAAAGAATCCACTGCATGTGCCAAACAGTTTTGTTATTACAACTTACTTAATGGGTTAAAGGGGTTTTTCAGTGTTAAATATTGATGACTTATCCGTAAGATATGTCATGAATATCTGATCGGTGAGAGTCCAACACCCAGAACTCCCACAGATGCTCAAAGTGGCAGTGGCGCTCAGGTAAGTGCCACGTCTTCACAGGCCATCGGTATCATTTTCTTTCGTCACATAAACTGTTTGCAGTTCAGTCCCATTCAAGTGAATGGGGCTGAGCTCCAATATCAAGTACAGATCCTACCCAATATATGGTACTTTGCTTAGTATTTAATAAAAAGGAGGCAGCACTAACCCAAATGTTGCAGTCTGTTCAAGCAGCTGGTCTGTGGGGGTCCAGGGTGTTGGACCCACACCAATTTCATATTGATCACTTAGAAAAACCAAGGTGGTTTCTGCCTCAAAATCTGCACCAAATTCCACCCTGATTCTGCCTCCAACTGTCTTCAACTGTCTTTTGTTGCAGATTTTGCTGCGGTTTTTGAGCCAAAGCCAGAAGTGAGTTAAACAAAAGGTAGAAGTATAAGAGCTTTCTATATATTTCCCATTCCTTTTGTAGCCATTCATAGCTTTGGCTCAAAAAACTGAAGCAAAATCTGCAACAAAAAAAAACTGCTTTTCTGTAACGTGGGGTCTTAGCCTGAATGTGCCTTTAAGGTCTATAATTCATCCACTGCTAAAAATTGTAATTACTGGGCTCTGTATCTTGTCCTTAAAGGGATTATCTAAGACGTCATATTGATGGCTTATCATTAGTAGAGGTCACCAATATGAGATAGGGGGGAGTCAATTGGCAATTGGAACCCCCACTGATCAACTGATTTCTGCACTGTGTGGGGATCTAGAAGCAAATGACTCCATACACTATGTATTGACCAAGCTGCGCTATTATAACACAGCTCCAATTGACATGAATTCTATTGATTTCTCAAGAATACAACAAAACTATGAGTTTGTCTTTTTATATGATTAAATTTGTCAAAATCAAACTTCAAACCTTGTAAATTCGCCTTCTTGAGTTATAATTTGTTACCTCTTTAAAAACTTTAATTTTTAAAGGTATTTTCTGAAACTTAAATATTGAGTTGTCCTTAGGGTAGGTCATGAATATCAAATCATCTCCTCTATCTATTCCCAAAATATTAGAAAGATGATTCATCTCCAGGTAGCCTACCATTTCCCCCAAGCATAGTCATCACCATGTAACAGAGCACATTAGAGTGGTAAACAACATACCTTTGTTTTGTATACCACTGTTGTAGAAAAAAGAATTGTGACGTTTTATGCAAATTAGGAAATTGGTGCACTGAGGGCGGTCCTTCAACTCCCTGGAGCACTGTTCTTGCCACACAGACCCGTACCATGTACTGCCTGCAGCACCTGTGCAGTGGGAGCTGATCCTTCTACTGGATGACATCACCCATCCCTCTTGAGTAGTAAGGCCAGTGTTCCGAGAGCTGAAGGCCCACCCCTAGCACACCAACTGCCTCATTTGCATAAAACTGAAAGTTGTTTTTCTCCAAATATACAAAAGTGACATCCATAACAAAGGTAAGTTGTTTATCATTATAATGTGCTCTGTAGCGGCAGCTGAATGTGCTCGGAGGAGGTGATAGACTCCCTTTAACGCTAGACAAATATACCCCACATTGATCCATGGCATGCGCTGATTTCCGTTACTGTATACAATAGTCTCCATGGTTTTACCGCAATTCTTTTTTTTATTACATTCTTTTATTAACTATAGAAACTAGGAGAGTGTGAAGATTACAATTACACAAATCCATGAAACAGACAGTGGCGTTTGATCTAGCAAAAATGTAAGAAATAAACGTTAAACCGAAAGATTAATACACATCTCCGAAAACGATTCTTCAATCTATGATAAATATGTTTTGCAGAAATCAATCTTGTATTGAGATGTGAAAACAAGCCGTGCCACGCTTTATGGTCAAAAACATCTGTAAAGTGTATTCCCCTAAGCCATGTTCTACTGGCACCAAGCATGGTTGTGACAGGGAACCATTATTTTTACAGTTTTTTTTCTCTGTTATTTCAATTCATGCATATGAAGTGCGATACAAAGATAATGTTCCTTCCTTTTCAAAGGAAATGTGTTCCCCATGATATCAAATTATTGAAACAAGAAGCACAACATAATTGCTTCAAGGAATTATGACAGCGCAGTCCTGGATATAAAGCATGATGGACAGTTTTTCCAAAAACAATTAAGCAGGACTGAATGTGCGAATGTTAATAAAGTTTTATGAAAATCCCTGAATATAGATGATAATAGTCCTATCTGAAAAATGAAAAAAAGTTACATGTATCTGGGATTTAAGCCTCACAGTAAACTGGATTTATGTAGTGATTGTAGACGCTGATTTACATATATTATTACAATACTTGTTTCCTTTTTTTTCACATGTTGTATATCATAATTACAGTACTAACAGCTCCGACATGTATGGGAAGGATGTGGCATTGCAAGAGGAGATTATACAGGGTGATATTAGATGCTTACATTATGAGGGTTTCCTATTTGCACATAGTTTAGTCTAGTGCCAGTCTGCAGGTCTAGTGTCATTGTATCAGGTTAATCCATTTACTACTGTGTGGTGAAATGACAGGTTTAATAGTTCATTAGTTATTTTAGGACCAATGTCTTTTTTGTGCTGTTTCTGATTTTAAGAATTCTTATAAGTGAAAGGGGCAGTCCACAAATTAGAAAGCCTACAGAGGGGTCCGGGGCAGGTGTAACAAAAAATACCCATACTCACCTGTCCCCAGCGCTCTGTTGTCCTCATCCGCAGATAGTTCAGTTGTGTGCTGTGCTTCTGTCCCTCGAAGCCCTGCACCCTATGTGACTGCTGAGACCAATCACATACACACATGGACAAAATTGTTGGTACCCCTCGTTTAATGAAAGAAAAACCCACAATGGTCACAGAAATAACTTGAATCTGACAAAAGTAATAATATAAAAAAATTCTATGAAAATGAACAAATGAAAGTCAGACATTGCTTTTCAACCATGCTTCAACAGAATTTTTACAAAAATAAAACTCATGAAACAGGCCTGGACAGAAATGATGGTTCCCTTAACTTAATATTTTGTTGCACAACCTTTTGAGGCAATCCCTGCAATCAAACGATTCCTTTAACTGTCAATGAGACTTCTGCACCTCTCAACAGGTATTTTGGCCCACTCCTCATGAGCAAACTGCTCCAGTTGTCGCGGCTTTGAAGGGTGCCTTTACCAGACGCCATGTTTCAGCTCCTTCCAAAGATGCTCAATAGGATTTAGGTCAGGGCTCTTAGAAGGCCACTTCAGAATAGTCCAATGTTTTCCTCTTAGCCATTCTTGGGTGTTTTTAGCTGTGTGTTTTGGGTCATTATCCTGTTGCAAGACCCATGACCTGCGACTGAGACCAAGCTTTCTGACACTGGGCAGCACATTTCTCTCTAGAATCCCTTGATAATCTTGAGATTTCATTGTACCCTGCACAGATTCAAGACACCCTGTGCCAGATGCAGCAAAGCAGCCCCAGAACATAACAGCCTCCTATATGTTTCACAGTAAGGACAGTGTTTTTTTCATGGTACAGTGCCTTGCGAAAGTATTCGGCACCCTTGAACTTTTCAACCTTTTGCCACATTTCAGGCTTCAAACATAAAGATATAAAATTTTAATTTTTTGGTGAAGAATCAACAACAAGTGGGACACAATTGTGAAGTGGAACAAAATTTATTGGTTATTTTAAACTTTTGTAAAAAATAAAAAACTGAAAAGTGGGGCGTGCAATATTATTCAGCCCCTTTCATTTCAGTGCAGCAAACTCACTCCAGAAGTTCAGTGAGGATCTCTGAATGATCCAATGTTGTCCTAAATGACTGATGATGATAAATATAATCCACCTGTGTGTAATCAAGTCTCCGTATAAATGCACCTGCTCTGTGATAGTCTCAGGGTTCTGTTTAAAGCGCAGAGAGCATCATGAAGACCAAGGAACACACCAGGCAGGTCCGTGATACTGTTGTGGAGAAGTTTAAAGCTGGATTTGGATACAAAAAGATTTCCCAAACTTTAAACATCCCAAGGAGCACTGTGCAAGCGATCATTTTGGAATGGAAGGAGTATCAGACTTCTGCAAATCTACCAAGACCCGGACGTCCCTCTAAACTTTCATCTCAAACAAGGAGAAGACTGATCAGAGATGCAGCCAAGAGGCCCATGATCACTCTGGATGAACTGCAGAGATCTACAGCTGAGGTGGGAGAGTCTGTTCATAGGAAAACAATCAGTCGTACACTGCACAAATCTGGCCTTTATGGAAGAGTGGCAAGAAGAAAGCCACACCATCCCCACTGTCAAACATGGTGGTGGCAGCATCATGGTTTGGGCCTGTTTTTCTTCAGTAGGGACAGGGAAGATGGTTAAAATTGATGGGAAGATGGATGGAGCCAAATACAGGACCATTCTGGAAGAAAACCTGTTGGAGTTTGCAAAAGACCTGAGACTGGGATGGAGATTTATCTTCCAACAAGACAATGATCCCAAACATAAAGCAAAATCTACAATGGAATGGTTCACAAATAAACGTATCCAGGTGTTAGAATGGCCAAGTCAAAGTCCAGACCTGATTCCAATCGAGAATCTGTGGAAAGAGCTGAAAACTGCTGTTCACAAACGTTCTCCATCCAACCTCACTGAGCTCCAGCTGTTTTCCAAGGAAGAATGGGCAAGAATTTTAGTCTCTCGATGTGTAAAACTGATAGAGACATACCCCAAACGACTTGCAGCTGTAATCGCAGCAAAAGGAGGCGCTACAAAGTATTAACTTAAGGGGGCCGAATAATTTGGCACGCCCCACTTTTCTTTTTTTTTCTTTTTTACAAAAGTTTAAAATAACCAATAAATTTCGTTCCACTTCACGATTGTTTCCCACTTGTTGTTGATTCTTCACCAAAAAAATTTAAATTTTATATCCTTATGTTTGAAGCCTGAAATGTGGCAAAAGGTTGAAAAGTTCAAGGGGGCCGAATACTTTCGCAAGGCACTGTATGCTTCATTTTTCCGTATGTGAACATAGAGCTGATGTGCCTTGACAAAAATTTTGATTTTTGTCTCATCTGTCCATAGGACATTCTCCCAGAAGATTTGTGGCTTGTCAACATGGGTTTTTCTTTCATTAAACGAGGGGTACCAACAATTATGTCCACGTGTGTATGTCACCAGTCCCCCACTAGCGACCACTGAGGCTACTAATTGGGCTTTCAGTGACCGAACAGACTGTGGTGGTGGACTACAAAGCATCAGGGCCAGGTGAATATGTTTTTTTGTTTGTTTTTTTTTAATGTTACACCTGCCCTGGGATCATCCTTAATTTGTCCAATCCCTGGATAACCCCTTTAATAATTACTTTAAGGAACAAAAAACAAGGACTTCTAGTGCCTCTTATTGTCACTGGGATTATATTTAAAAGGGTTTTTTTCAGGCTTATACTATTGATAACCTATCCTTAGAATAAAAATATTTTGTCTAATCTGTTTTCATTTACTTTTTATTTTTTATTTATTCTATTTTCTGTATATGATTATGGGGGCTGCCATCTCTTCTGAGCTTCTCTGCTCTGGTTACAGCATTTAGTGATATGCCTTACAGTGTAGTCATGGCTCTAGGCAGCAATAATCTTATCTCATTGAGGTCTATGGCAGTGTTTTTAGGGCTGGTCTGTGTGGGTGGAGGTAGTAGATAAGCTGTGACATCATCTATTGTCAGTAGTGGATGTGTTGATAGTTTAACCATGTATCTATCTCCAACTGGAATCTAGATTGTGATGTAAATGATGTGATTGCTGCACAGAAGCCCTCTAGAGAATTGGCAGGAGTCATTTATTAGGCTTAGTGGCCAGTGGGAAAATTGCAGGATATCCTTTACTTAAAATGTACCTCCAGTTATAAACAACTCTTTGTAAATGAATAGTGCAAGTGACTATAAGAAACTTTGTAATATATCTTATTAAGGAGATCAATTTCCTTCTCTGCTTATTAATCTGTTCTCCTGCTCCTTATTTCCAGTCTGACTGTTGTAGACATTATATCCATCTCTGTATTCAGCCTCATATACAGAACTCTATGGAGAAGGAGCGGGTGGCGTAGGATTTTCCTACTGGCTAGTGAATTGATTTATTGCCTCATCTGTGCACTTGTAGCCCCTTATCTACAACCTAGCAGTGTCAAAAGAGGACAGAATAGCAGCGTGTAACAGCAGCATTTATTTGAGTGTCTTTTCTATCCCTCCTCCCCTCTTCATAGACTAATATGTAGAAAGTAGCTCTGCCTGAAATGTAGAGAAGAAAACATATCTACCGGTTTTTTTTTCAGACTATAAGACGCACCTGACCTGAAGCAAAAAAATGTGGTAAAATATTTAATAACATATGGGAGTTGTAGTTTGGCAACAGCTGCAAGGCCGCATTGACAGGTTACCCTGCTGCTGTACGGGGATGATAGGGTCAGGTGTACTTTTTAATTATACAGATTTGGGGAATGTCTGTTGCTTTGATCACTTTTTATTCAAAACAGAGGTGAAACAACGAAAAAAAAACAGCAATTTGGCACTTATGATTTTTTTTTTCACCCTATGAGAAAAATATTTTTATAAGTTTGTAGACTGGGCATTTTCAGACACAGGGATACATAATGTATATGTGTTTCACAGTAATTTTCTACTTTTATATGTATTCTAGGGAAAGGGGCGATTTTAGTTTTTTTATTTATTTATATTTTTTTTAAACTTTTTTTTTTTTGTTACTATTTTATTAGCCCTCCCTAGGGGGCTTGAACCTGCAGTCATTTGATTGCTAGTCTATGGGAGATTCTGTACATTACTACTGTTATAGACCAGCCGCAATAGTATTATTACTATGACAGACCTGGGAGCCTTCATTAGGTGGGTGTTGTCCCCCACCCCCACCCCCCTTCTTCTTTACAGCTAGAGAAAAACAGTTTCTACTCTTCTGGGAAGAATTTTTTTCAATATTCTGCAGTGTGCCTGTGTGATATCTGCCCATTTATCCAGTAGTGTTTTTGTGAGATCAGACATTGATGTTGGACAAGAATACCCGACTCACAATTTTCATTTTAGTTCATCTCAAAAGTTGTTTCATGGGGTTAATGCCAGGGCTTTGTTCTTATACACCAAAGTCAACCCAACAATGCCTTACTGGACCTTGCTTTGCGCACTGGAGTATAGTAATGTCAGAAGAGAAAAGGGCCTTCCTGAAACTTTGCCCTCAAAGTTGGAAGCATACAATTGTCCAAAACGGTTGGTATATATCTCTTGGTGTATTGAAGTATTATGATTTCTCCTCACTGGAACTAAGTGACTTAGGCTCCATAGTTCAGTGGCAGCATTGTGATTTACACCTCTCCATCCGACACATAGTACTTAGTGCTTGGTAATGAAGCTGCTTGGCAACTAAAACCATGTCATAAGTTCCTGACGTACAGTTTTTGTCCTGATGTTAATGCAAGGGGAGGTTTGGAACTCAGCAGAGTGTTAGCGACTTTTATGCACTTTATGCCTCAGCACTCTGATCCTGCTCTGTAACTTTAAGTGTGTTGCTGCTTCAAGGCTAAGTTGCTGTGGTTCCTAACATCCTAATAAGTGTCCTAATTAGGACAAATTTTTGGGACCATATTAATGCTATTAATTTACATGGTATTGTGTAGCCATTAAAAGCAATGACTTTTTCTGATCCGGTTTAAGAAACTGTTGATGTGTTTTGAGAGGGTTTGTACAGTTCATGAAGACCCACAGCTGCTTCATTCCAGGCACTGGCGGAGGTCTTAGATCATAGACCATCCACTTCATGTGACTCAAAGTGTTCAGTTTGTTTACTTGTGATTGGATTTCCACTAAAGCACCAAATAAGGAGATGTCATCTGTCCTCCAGGCTGCATGGTACAATCTCTACCCTTCAAGTCCAAGGAAAACACTTTCCACCTGCTTTATTTGTTCCTTCCGAAGTCTGTTGTGGAAGTCTTCTCCTGACACATGGTGTTTTTTTTTTTTTTTTTTGTTGTTCTTGTGGTGTTTTTATATTATTCTGTACAGTTTTAGTTGGTGCTTTCAATAGCTAAAACCCCCATTAATAGTTGCTATAGATTAATTTGCATGCTTATGTCCGCAATCAGTGCCCGCAGTGAGTGACCTCTGAAATAACTGAGACACCATTTTTGTGGCGTCGCATGGGTGCCACCATTTTGCTGTGGATCACCGGCCTCTGAAATGAGATCCCGGGCTGCCAATCTATTGCCATAACAGCTGGGAACCTATTGAAGGCGCTATACAGCCTATAAAAGAAGTGTCAGTATTTTGCAATGCAGTGTACTGCATTGCATTAGTGGTCAGACTCCCTGTGGGTCAAGACCCCTAGTGGATCTGATAATAACAGTAAAAAATAAATTAAATAATAATTCAAATCACCTCCATTTTTCTAGAAGACATACAAAGTTAAAAAATACCTATAAGTTATCCCTGTGTCCGAAAATGCTTGGTATACAAAAAAAAAAAAAAAAAAAAAGTCAAGAGCCAAACCACCACTTTTTTGCAGTCTTGGCTGCCATAAAAATGTAATAAAAAGCAATCAAAGCAATAGACATTCCCCAAAATGGTATAACTAAAATATACATCTGGCCCTACAAAAAAAGACGCCTTATGCATTCCCGTACACTGAACTATAAAAAGGTTACGGTAACAGTCCAAGAATTTTTATTTATTTTTTTGCAAAGTTTTGAATTTTTTTAAGTGGTTAAAACATTCAAAAACTATGTATCGACCCATAGAATACAGGAGACGTCATTTTGGCTTCACAGTGAATGCCGTAAACACAAAGCCCGTAAGAAAGTCGCACAAATGCAGTTTTTCTCCCCATTTCCACCCCATGTTTAATTTTTTTTTCAGCGTCCTGGTAAATTATGTGGAATATTTATTGGTACCCTTACACCATTACCACAATTTGTGCTCTGCTTTGGGCACTGTGAATGAAAAAATAAAAAAGTTGGGTTTAGAAGGTGGGAAGTCAAATACAAAAACCGAAAAATGTAACTGGCGGAAAGGGATTAACAATGTAGTAAAATGTAGTGACAGATCCTCTTATTAAGTTATATCCTCCCTATAATTTGCTCTAAACAGAATACTAGCTGCAGAGAGTCGTAGCTATCCTGTAGCTTGTGAATATTGTTCTGATTCCAGATATGGACTACAGTATATCCCTGGATCTGTTACCTTACTCACAAAATATAGACCTGATAACATATACAGTAGTATTATGACCTACATAAATGCCAACACATCCCCTTTCAAACTAAGCAGATTTAGTTATCTCCACATCCAGGGGCAGCACATTTTAGAGTTTTACATCTTTTCTATGCTTATGGTAAAACGTTCTTTGCTAGAGGCGCATTGAATTTCTGGGCTGCATATAAAAATAGCATTAGGTAGTTCTTTGATATATGTATACATATTAATGAGGTCACCCAAAGACATTTTCACCTAACTAAATAACCTCCGTATATCCGTCCATAATTACAATAGACAGTCATTGGCAGAGAAAACTGTACACAGGATTTCATAGGGGTCCAATGATTTTATAAAGATCTATTTTTTTTGTCTTTAACTCCACGGCCATTTAAACTTTTATTGTAGCAATACTTTGACAACTTTTCTAGGCACATGTTGAAATATATATATATATTTTTTAATATCATGAGAGAAATAGGTTAGCGCTGCATGGGGAGTCTTAAGCATTTGACAGATGCATAGCTGACAGTAGACAAGTGAACAATATGCTGAGCTTGGAGTCTGCGTGTCGTCGCTTCATTTCCTTTGTTTTTTATGTTACTGCACTTTTCTGAAATTATATATATTGTTGCACTAATACAGCTGACTAGTTACATTTTAATTATTGCTAATGGGATCTCTCTGTGAGTTATGTTAAAAATATGTTCTACCTAACCTTATTATTTGGTGTTAGATCTGCAAATCATTTGCATCCATCATCTATAGTATTGCTTTAGAGAAGCTTTATAAACGGATTATTTTATTGTGGTGTACATCAGTTCCTCCCAATACAATGTATTTGTTTAACTCTGGCTCTAAAGATTTGACAATAGAATTGGATATACCGTGACCATCTCTGAAGATACAATGTTTTTCCATAGATACTGTATGCCATAGTGGAATGAAGTATCTCTAACTGACGCTATCAGGATCACACCTGCACGTGGGTATCTGTTCTGTCCACTTGGGGACCCAAAAAACAGAAACCCAATCCGCTTAAAAAGCAGTTATCTGTGGAAACCCCTGGAGCCCATAGACTATAATGGGGTCCACCAGGTTTCCGCCCGAAAAATGCGGAGAGAAAAGTCCTGCATTTTTCACGCGGAATGGGCCACAGAATCTCCGAACGGAAAGCGAGCACTAGTGTGAACCCAGCCTTAGAAAGGTTTATGGTTCTGGTTTTAGTGTCATCCTCTAGGACCAAGGTTTTCAATGTCTGATATCTGTACGCCACGAAGAACATTTCCTTATGGGGTACTCAAACTTTTCCCATTCTATGTGCAGCGTATGACCATAGCCTTGTGACAATTTAACCCCTTCCTACCACATCAAAAAAAAAAAATTTTTTTCATTTCATTTTCTACTCCCTGTCTTCTAAAAAACATATATATTTTTTTTATTTTTCTGTTCAAAGATTGTTATGAGAGCTTATTTTTTACGGTATAATTTGTTCTTCATAGTGTTACCATTTAATATGCTATAGGATGTACCGATAACCTGATAACCATGTTTTAATAACATTACAAAGATCCAAACTTTGAAAAATGCTAAAAATGATTTTAGTCACCAGATTCTGACACCTGTAACTTTTTATGTTTCTGTGCACAGAGCTATGTAAGGCATTTGTTTTTTTGCGGTACAAGATGTAGTTTTTATTTATACCATTATGGGAAATTTCCAATGTAACTATTGAGGCCTGCCACAGCCTATAACAGCCCTGGGAAGGATCAAGCTGTACCAGAAGATAAAGGTGAACGAGCAGGGTGGACAGCAGAGGAAAGGGGACAACTGGGGAATTGAAGGCCACAAAAAAATTTATTGCCCATGATCAGAGAGGACGATATATTTAAAGTCTGTTTTATTATCACAATAGATGGCGGCAAGACCTTATAGGGAGTCTGTCAGGTCTAAAATTTGCTTACAGGTAGACGCAAGTGATCTAACTGTCCTCTAAAAGTGCTGTTGAATGTCATCTCTTGGCAGAGATTGAAGTTTTCAGCCTATGTCTGCATCACACCTTACTGACACCCTTTAATGGCACATCTTTGAGGAGGCATCCCTTGTTTTAGGCATGTTGAGATTCAAGACATCCTGTGCCAGATGCAGCAAAGCAGCCCCAGAACATAACAGAGCCTCCTCCATGTTTCACAGTATGGACAGTGCTCTTTTCAAGATATGCTTCATTTTTCTGTCTGTGAACATAGAGCTGATGTGCCTTGCCAAAAATTTAAACTTTTGTCTCATCTGTCCATAGGACATTCTTCCAGAAGCTTTGTGACTTGTCAACATGTAGTTTGGCAAATTCCAGTCTGTCAGGTTGAAGTTATTTCTGTGACCATTGTGGGTTTTTCTTTCATTAAACGAGGGGTACCAACAATTTTGTCCACATGTGTAAGTATTTGGTCTTTATATTTTGCTTAAGTTTTGCTATATCACTACTAAATATTTTGAGGCTAATACAGACTTAGTGTTCATTACCTTGACCATATAATTCTCCCCATACTTATCACCATCTAGCACCATTTTGCAGTTCTCCCCTTGTCCCCTATTATGTAATATATTCATGCATTTATATGTTTTTTACTATGTCAAATAAATATAAACTACTTTTACTTATTTGTGTGACTTTGTTGTTTATTTGCTATTTATGGAATATTCCACCTTATTGACTTCCATGGGAAGAATTGGTAAGTGAAGATCACAAGATCCAGAGGTAAGATCCGCACCTTTCAGTCATTTATGGCATAACCACAGTATATGTTTATAGGAATAACCCTTAAAGTCCTTCTAGACTTAGGCTAGAGACACATTTGGAGAACCCATCTAGTAGTGGATTCAGCAGATACGTGCTTCCTATATATTTCCCATTCCTTTTGGAACCACTCTTGATGCAGCAAAATTTGCAACAGAAAAAAGCTTTTCTGCAATGTGTGACTTCAGTCTTAAGGAATTTATGCTTCTGCTTACCTTTCAACAGAGAACTAGGACAACTAATATGATTGTCGAGAAGAGAAGCATATCAGATGTAGAGTATATACTCATGTTGCATAAATCTGGACCTGCAATATTTTGGATCTAGTAAGTACAGTAACTGATATTATTCTACCTAATATTATTAGCGATGGACTGAATAGCTGTAAATCATTGATGTAAGGTTGAATGGACTTCCTGTATGTCAATCAGGATGTTATTGTGCAGAGGAAACAACCTGTCATTAAACAGATTGGACAGGAAACACTTGGGTAATGAAAATGGTCTTTAGGGAAGGTAAATGTTAGATAGGTGGAGATAAGGAATGTGTGTAAAAAACTATTCAATGTTGCAGAACTTTTTTCTCCTATTATCATCTACATATGGACTTTACACCCTATACTACCACTTCTGTACAGATATGTGTATATTTCCTATGTTCAAGGTATATGACATAAAGATTAGATATCGTAAAACAATTATAGCAAAGTAATAGGAGGCACAGTGAGCTAGGTATTGGATCACATTATATCTGCATTATTTATTTGTGGTGCATTTATAATTCAGATATACACAAGGTGGAGATTGTGAAACTCAGAAAATAAAATTGAACATGCAAAACTAAGTATCCAATTGCAATGCAATTTTAATATGTTACATTAAATTGGACTTTAATTGCGAGCAGAAAAGTATCTCCTCCAGAGGGTGTTGGTAATGGATCAGATGAATTCTGGTGGTCAGGCTTTGTCAAAGGTCAAGTATTCCGCACAGATGGAACAACCGATAAGAGATAAAAGTGCCCTAAATGTCCGCTGTTAAAAGTCGTTCTGAAATTCTGTTGGAACAAATTAGTGAATGAAACAGTGATGGAACCGGCTGACATAAAGCAGAATAGGACGGAAAATCTAAAGGCTGAACCAATTAAGGTCGGTGCAAAGCGTCTCACTAAATTGAATTTTCTGCCCAAGTGTCTCTACTTGTCTCATTGTTAAGGGCATGTGCTATCTTGTACACCTGATGTGCATGTAGACTATCCTATTAGGTATCTAGGTGTACTATCAATCCCATCAGATCAAATCTATAATTTTAGGCCCTTTTTTGGCACCATTGAGGCATACCTGCTACAGTGGTCAAATGTCAACTTTATCCTGTTTTGGCAAAATGAATGCACTTAAAATGGATATATTACTATGTTTCTTAATAAAAGTCTAATCCAGATATAAATGTGAAATTGCTGCAAAACCTGGCATGCAGTTATATTTTGGGTAGATATATAGTTGATTGCAGGTATGGTCTATTTAGACCCATGGCCTTGACACTAGAGTGCATAAAAGTGCTCTTCATCATTCAAATCTGTAGAAGCGTGCATTGTCTCTTACAACGCTGCCTCCTTAATTGAGACTTCTTGGGGCAAAAACATCTTTGCTGCCCAAAGCAACAGATTATACGACAGCTTTTTCTTTTTCAGAGGCACCATAAGAAATACAAGCTGCTCTGTTATTGGCTGCTCTTCTTTTAGACAGTTTTCATAAATATGCCTTTTGTCTACTGTCTCCATTTCCAAGTTCCTTCTATGTGTGTCCTCTGTCTGTTCTTTGTGATGTTTTATATGGATATCTGATGTTTTTTCTATTTCCCTTGTTAAAGGATTTCTTATGTTATTTCTGCTGATGTGCAGAAACTGATTATTGAACCAAATATGCTATATCGGAAGATTTCTGGATGGATATTAAATATGACATTTCATTATTTGCAAGATATGCAATATGTACTTTTTCTTATGAAAATGAAATATACTTTGATTTAACTTATAAAGTGCATATAGGGTTGTATAGTGTCTGTACAGAGTCACTGCAGCTTAGATTTACAGTGGGGCAAAATATCAGATTGCTGAGACAATAATCAATCAGGAAGCAAACAGCACCGTTCTCTGTGTAGTGGCCAGACCAAGTTATTGCACATCAGATTCCATTCACTTACAGTTGCTTGATTATTTGTCTCAGCAATCTGATATTGATGGCCTATGCTTAAATGGTCAGAAAACTCACTCTCATTTAATATGAGAATGTATAGCTTATCTAAAAATGTTGCTCTACACTGCACAGAGTCTGTAGCTTCTCACAACTCAAAGTGAGGCTATCTACTTCTGACTAGCTACTTGTGTTATTGCTGATGGGACGTTAGTCACATACAGAAAGCAGCTTTCCTATTTGTGCTCAGGGTTCTCTTTTTATATATCAGGGATGTTTTAGCTGAATCCTATATATAATTCTAAAGTATGTTCACTTTGGCTTCTCTCAGCTATTTATTTGCTATTTTTACTTATTCCTACCAGAATTACATATAAAGAAACCACTAGTACTAATAATGGATTTGGGGGCAGACTGCTCTGTACACACCCCTGCCTAAAGGCTTATACTCAGAGATAGTTTAACTTTTAATGAAAACTCAGGTAACCTTTACAATAGGTGTTCCAGGACCTATTTAATTGTTTTATAGAATGACCCATAAGTGCTAGCCTTAATGTTACCTACAGAATGCCAACATGCCAACAAGGAATTGCCCTTGTGTTGTGCACTTCAGTGTACTGTACCTCTAATAAAATAACTTTTCAAAAATTAATAGTGCACATTAATATAAGAAACTTTGTAAAATATCTTATTAAAGTAATATTTATTATTCTTCAGTTATCAGACTGTGCTACTTTTTCCCATACATCTATGGAGAGGGGAGGGAGGAGGAGGTTGCTGGAAAATACACACAAATATCAGCAGCAGCTAAAACTAAGCTGCATTGTGAGTCACCGCTATGTTTACAAGGACTCTACCACTGCACAGAACAAGTTAATAAATCCATGACTAACTTACTCTACTACCTACCCTCTTCATAGACTTCTCTGTGTGAGGAGAATACGGAGACACTCTATATAAATAAACAGCCTGAGTGAAGATAAGGAGGAGGAGAGCAGCCTAATAATAGCCGAAGGAATCAGATTTATTTAATAAGATATATTACATTTGTTATATGCAACTGAACTATTTATATATGAAATGCTGTTTGATAATGGAGGTTGACTATAACATACAGCTAATATAAGCTGAGGATAAAGAATTTAATTTAAACCCATGGACTCTTTGTTTCAAAATACTCTGCTTGTAGCCAAAAATAGCCAGAATAGGATGTTAGGTACAGTACACATTACTGGGGTTTTCAATGATAAAAACAGAGGTCATCCAACCCCTATCTCATCACCACAGAAAAGGTGGCCGCCAATGTTTGGCTCTTGTCATTCACTTTTATGGAATTCCAGTAGAACTCCCATAAACGTGAATGGAGAGACCTGCCACCGCTCTGCCTAAAGGAGAGGTCTAAGGAGTCCCTGCTCTTTAGTGGTTCTGCCCCCAGCCATTTCCAGTTGTGATCTTCGGTATCCATAGAGCATGAGCCCTTACAGACACACTTCTATCTATCCAGAGAACATTTAATTCCTGATGAGAAGTAAATCCCTTTTTTTCAATCTATAGGACTACCCCCTTTCCATTGAGTCTATAAACACATTGACAGCTTTCCTGATCATTATTGTCCTCCACAATATACAATACCTACGATATTATGTGATTTTATCTCCTTCCATCCTATGTCCAGTAGAAGCTCAGGTATCCATGGGGTACTGGCCCTTATGTCTATACCTCTAGGTATCCAGAGAACATTGTATTCCACCGGAGATGTAAATCCCCTACCAATGATACCTTTCAATCTATGGGACTACCCCCTTTCCATTGAGTCTATAAGCACATTGACAGCTTTCCTGATCATTACTTGGTTCTTCACAATATACAATACCTACAATATTATCTGCTGTTATCTCCTTCCATCCTAATTCCAATAGAAGCTCAGGTATCCATGGAGTACTGGCCCTTACGTCTACACCTCTAGGTATCCGGAGAACATTGTATTCCACCAGAGATGTAAATCCCCTACCAATGATACCTTTCAATCTATGAGACTACCCCCTTCTGGTAAGTCTATAAACACATTAGCAGCTTTCCTGATCATTACTTTGTCCTCTGCCTATGATATTATATGCTGATATCTCCTTCCATCCCATGTCCAGTAGAAGCTCAGGTATCCATAGAGTACTGGCCCTTATGTCTACACCTCTAGGTATCCGGAGAACATTGTATTCCACCAGAGATGTAAATCCCCTACCGATGATACCTTTCAATCTATGAGACTACCCCCTTCTGGTAAGTCTATAAACACATTGACAGCTTTCCTGATCATTACTTTGTTCTCCACAATATATAATACCTACAATATTATATGATGTTATCTTCTTCCATCCCATTTCCTCCTCGATGTAAACAGGCAGTTACGACAGCAATAAATCTTCTCCTCGTTGGCAAATTTACATTTCGGCAGCCACCACTACATACAAAATTTGTGAAATCCATCAGATAACATGAAGCGCTGAGCAGCTTCACCTACATCTAGTTTCCACAATTTTCCCACATAAGTTGATTGAAGAGCATTTCATATAATTTAAAGACTCGTGTTAAGCTAAACATATTTTTTGCTGTTAAGCTCCTGCAACCAACGCCCCACGGCTGCTTGTTAGTGAACTTCTGTCTCCTTTCTCCAGGCTTTGAGTGATCATGCAAATAGGCTTCAATAAGTAAAGAGTTTATGCAACAGAAAAATTAGAGTGCTTACAATCCATCAAGAAAAGCTGTCACAGCATCCTGCCGAAACACTTTGACAAAATACACATAGGGCTCATGTTGTAGTAATGATGAATGACAGTAAAGTGTACTGCAAATCCTTTTAAATATTCAGATACAGCATACATCATGATGAAAACCCACAGAGTTCCTCGATGTTTGCAAATGTGTTGAGATTGCCCCAGTCAGGACGGAAGATGAATTCCTGCGCATCTGATTTTCTGTAAAGTGCATTTAATTCTGATATTTAGATGATTCCTGAAGAGATGTAACTAGAAGTGATGTAGGTGTTATAACTTCATATAGATCAGAGTCATAGAAATATAGCGAAAACTTACTAATACAGGCAACAATTGTCCAGGTGGGCTTAAAAATAATACTAACCTATAATATGACCCCATTGCTTTGTTGTAAAACCCTAAAGCTGGCCATGGCCCCATGTACACAACTGTAGCTGTTTTCTGCATATTGTCCATAATGGCGAATGGTATACAATCCCATTCATTTCATGGCCTCATCCACACGTCTGGAGATTTTACAGATCAGATTTGGGATTGTAGAAAGAGTCTGCAAAATAAAGGTCCTTTTCCTGTCCTCTCCTATCCAGTGTGTGGGATCATACAAGTATTTTCGTGGATGACATACAGATGTAATACAAATATGCTTTTTGCAGAATATAGATGCATTTTTGCAGACAATATGGTTATATATGGACCACTAGGCAGAATATAGATTCATTTTTGTGGACAATATGGTTATATTTATGGACCACTAGGGTTATGTGTATATAGCCTATGGGTACAGTCACACAGGATATAGTCGCAGCAGATTAGTCACCAATGGCTATCCCTCTGTATTGTATGGATTTGATAAGGTTATTGTCATTCATGTCCTAGAAATATATCTATAACTCAATAATACAGGCATTAATGGTACAGGAAGGCTCTAATGGGAAGGAAGGCTCTAAACATAAAAGATGACACAGACACTTTATATCTTTGGTAGAAATCCCTGCCACTGTGACCACAGCAACTACTACTCCCAGCAGGCTGCTACACAAGCACAGTATTCTCTTCAGCTCATGGGAGTCTGGCTATTTGCACTGAAAAGTGATTCCACCCATCACTCATTGGTAGACCTCGTCCCTGCAACAGGTGACCACCAGGGGGAGTCACAATGCACTTCTTATGGCAATCAATGTCTATTATGCAAGTGCAGTTTCATCACAGATGGAGGGAGGAGATGGTCACCATCAGGCATAAAGCACCATGCACAGGACTAGGGCAGTAGCAGCAGCTCAGAGTTGTTGTCAGAGTGGAGGAGAGTACTGCGACTTGAGGGACGGAGCATTGGACACCCTTCTTTACAACAACGTTGCATGCTGGGGCGTGGGGATGATCTGATTTCTTCGGAGCATGATGTTAGGCAGTTTGTGAGTATAATGGTGGCATGACAGGTTATGTGACGTGGCCTGAGCTTCTTTCAAAGCCTCAGGTGAGTTGAAATTTGTCAAAAATAGGTAAATATGAAAATGCCCTTTTCACTATTTTAGTGGTTATACATGTGGGTAATATTATTAATTCACATATTAGATTAATGGGATTACTCCTCTAAACCCGCAGCATGTCAGTTCATGCTGCCGGTATTTCTAGAGGCTTTCAAGCTTTGCTATGCAGATTCAAGGCAGCGAAAGAGCCATTACAGTTACTGCTGAATTGCCACAAATAACACCCAAATTTAGGCAGATATGCTACAGCTTTCACAAAAACCTACTACTATGGCAGAATTCCTGTGTGGACATTCCCCTTACAGCTGTAGGGCTGAGCACTTGTTTGACTGCTACTATATCTCTCCTAACTTCCAGGTATACTGTAAATGCACAAGCAGATTGACATCTCTATCAGAAAGATTGAGCAAGTTACTGTAAATTTCATTTTTATTTCCTCCAACAGGGAATGAACTGTAAATTAGCTGGAAGGGCGACACCTAGTGGCAGGAACTTTAGAGAGGTTTTTCAGGCACTAAGTACATTACATTTTGGTCCGGAATCACATGCTCTGGCTCAGTACTCTGAAAATTTAGTGACTACCATCACGAGACTACCATCATTTTATAGACAGTCATCTTGGCTATCTCATACATAAATTTGACTTGCAGCTATTTAGCATGTGATTAGTTATGCAGATTCTTGTCACTGTTACTGTTTTGCTCCTAAAAATCAAAATTTTTATTTTTATTATTTTGTTACTATTTTGTAAATCCACATTTGACTTTCAATACTGCCTGAATCCTTCTGGGCATGCTCTCAATCAGATTCAAGTATGTGCCGACCAAAATCTGATCCCAGGTCTCTTCTACATGTTCCCAATGTTGGGGCATACTGGTCGACTCACTTGGGTACGAATACAGCTTTTTCTTCAACTCTACCCACAAGTGTTTGATTGGGTTGAGATCTGGGGACTGTGAGGGACTAATCCAACACCTCTGCTTCATTGGCATTGAATCATGTCTTCACTAATCTTGACGTATACTTCAGGTCGTTGCCCTGCTGGAACACTATGTCATCCTTTTCATACCCATAGTACTTGAGTGTACAAAATAACTTGTCTTGTAGGATGCTAACATAGAGATCGGCATTGAGGCCACCATCAATCCTGGTCAAGTATCCAACGCTTTTGGCTGTGAAACAACCCCATATCATCAGGATTCCTCCTCCAAACTTGGCAGTTCCTTCATTTTCTCCATTAGACCCCTTTTCCCTTGTTTCTTCCAGACTCATTTGCACCCACCAGAGCCCAGTCTATTGACTTTTGTCTCAATCACCCATCCCAATATTTTACTGTCCACTTTTCATACCTTTTTTTTGCAAACTCGACCCGACACTTCAATATTCAGATCAGTATTGAAAGACCAATCTTATTGTGTGTATAATAAAAAGTTGTACAATTTACCAATATACTTTCTGTATCATCTCCTCGTGGTTTTCTAGATCTCTGCTTGCTTTTATTTATTCTGCTTACTTCCAGTGAATAAAGAACAGTCCATGGTCATGTGATATACAGTCCATGGTCATGTGATATACAGTCCACAGTCATGTGATATACAGTCCATGGTCATGTGATATACTGTCTATGGTCATGTGATATACAGTCTATGGTCATGTGATATACAGTCCATGGTCATGTGATATACTGTCTATGGTCATGTGATATACAGTCTATGGTCATGTGATGTACAGTCTATGGTTATGTGATATACAGTCCATGGTCATGTGATATACAGTCTATGGTCATGTGATATACAGTCCATGGTGATGTGATATACAGTCTATGGTCATGTGATATACAGTCCATGGTCATGTGATATACAGTCCATGGTCATGTGATATACAGTCCATGGTCATGTGATATACAGTCTATGGTCATGTGATATACAGTCCATGGTCATGTGATATACAGTCCATGGTCATGTGATATACAGTCCCCTTCTTCATTCTGAACATGCATGGTGGGAGAAATAGATTGCAAAATGAACACAAACAGATCATTATCTGTTGGTGATCCGTTTGTGTCCATCATCCATAGAACTCAATTTAAAAAAAAAAAAAAATAAATTTGTTGCTGGTCCTCTGGTATCCTTATTTTTTGGACGGAGAAAAAGTCCTGCAAGTCCAACTTTTTTCTCCTCCCAAAAGAGCATATACCAGACGGAAATGCTCAAAACATGGATGCTTTTTACAACCCATTGAAATCCATGGGTTTTAAAATGAACCATTCAAAATCCGTTTTTAAGGATTTTGAGAGTGTTTCAAAAACTGCTTTTGTGCGGAGAGGCGAACGCAGATGTGACCCCAGCTTAGAAAGTAAAACGAAAAAAAAGTTTAAAACAAAAAATAAACAAATTAAAAAAAAAGTTCCAAAACCTCCCCTTTATATTTAGAAACCACATAATGTAAGCAAAAAAATTAAACAAACATGTTAGGTATTCCCATGTGCGTTTAAGTCCCCACTCTCCTAAAATGGCGTTATTTATCCTGTGCGGTGGACTCCTAAAAAAAAATACCGCAATATGCAAGTTAACATATTTTGGTCACCTCACTTTTTTCTAGAAAATAGCTAAAAATGATCAAATACTCATACATACCAAACATTGGTACCAATAAAAAGTACAACTTTTTCAAAAAGTGATGTTTTATTTGTAAAAGCGGTAAAACATAATAAAACCAATATAAATCTGGTATCTCCGTAATCATAATGCCCCGCCGGACAAAGCTGCCATGTCATTTTTAATGCAGAGTGAACACCGTAAAAACAAAATGCAAAGAATTGTGATACGATTGTGGGGTTTTTTCACATGGATCTGCAAAAACAGTAATGCAAGCTAATCAAAACATTATGTGTACCCCAAAATGGTGCAGAGTAAAGTACAAAGCGTCACACAAAGAATAAGCCATCACATAGTTATGTCGATAGAAAAAAAAAAGTTGTGAATTTTTGAAGGCGGGGAAGGAAAATATGAAAAAAGTTTCCGAGTATTAACGTACAAACTACTCTGCGTCCTTAAAGGGTTAAAGGAGATTGTATTTGGTTATGTTTCTAGATGCAGATAAAATATCTATTAGCAATTTAAAGACACATTATTTCTTATCTCATATGTACAGTCATGGCCAAAAGTTTTGAGAATGATACAAATATAAATTTTTACAAAGTCTACTGCTTCAGTTTTTCTAATGGCAATTTGCATATACTCCAGAATGTTATAAAGAGTGATCAGCTTAACAGCAATTACTTGCAAAGTCAATATTTGCCTAGAAAATGAACTTTATCCCCCAAAACACATTTCAACATCATTGCAGCCCTGCCTTAAAAGGACCACCTAACATCGTTTCAGTGATTGCTCCATTAACACAGGTGTGGGTGTTGATGAGGACAGGGCAGGAGATCAATCTGTCATGATTAAGTAAGAATGACACCACTGGACACTTTAAAAGGAGGCTGGTGCTTGCCATCATTGTTTCTCTTCTGTTAACCATGGTTATCTCTAAAGAAACACGTGCAGTCATCATTGCACTGCACAAAAATGGCCTAACTGGGAAGAGTATTGCAGCTAGAAAGATTGCACCTCAGTCAACAATCTATCGCATCATCAAGAACTTCAAGGAGAGAGGTTCCATTGGTGCCAAAAAGGCTCCAGGGTGCCCAAGAAAGACCAGCAAGCGGCAGGACCGTCTCTTAAAAGTGTTTCAGCTGCGGGATCGGGCTACCAGCAGTGCAGAGCTTGCTGAGGAATGGCAGCAGGCAGGTGTGAGTGCATCTGCACGCACTGTGAGGCGGAGACTCTTGGAGCAAGGCCTGGTCTCAAGGAGGGCAGCAAAGAAGCCACTTCTCTCCAGAAAAAACATCAGGGAAAGACTGATATTCTGCAAAAGGTACAGGGAGTGAACTGCTGAGGACTGGGGTAAAGTCATTTTCTCTGATGAATCCCCTTTTCGATTGTTTGGAACATCTGAAAAACAGCTTATTCGGAGAAGAAGATGTGAGCGCTACCACCAGTCTTGTCTCATGCCAACTGTAAAGCATCCTGAAACCATTCATGTGTGGGGTTGCTTCTCAGCCAAGGGAATCGGCCCTCTCACAGTCTTGCCTAAAAACACAGCCATGAATAAAGAATGGTACCAGAATGTCCTCCAAGAGCAACTTCTCCCAACCGTCCAAGAGCAGTTTGGCGCTCAACAATGCCTTTTCCAGCATGATGGAGCACCTTGCCATAAAGCAAAGGTGATAACTAAATGGCTCAGGGAACAAAACATAGAGATTTTGGGTCCATGGCCTGGAAACTCCCCAGATCTTAATCCCATTGAGAACTTGTGGTCAATCATCAAGAGACGGGTGGACAAACAAAAACCAACAAATTCAGACAAAATTAAAGCATTGATTCTGCAAGAATGGACTGCTATCAGTCAGGATTTGGTCCAGAAGTTGATTGAGAGCATGCCAGGGAGAATTGCAGAGGTCCTGAAGAAGAAGGGTCAACACTGCAAATATTGACTTGCTGCATTAACTCATTCTAACTGTCAATATAAGCTTCTGTTACTCATAATATGAATGCAATTATATTTCTATATGTGATAAAAACATCTGACAAACACACATAAAAACCAGAGGGCAGCAGATCATGTGAAAATATAATATTTGTGTCATTCTCAAAACTTTTGGCCATGACTGTAGTATGATATAATAGGGAATGTTCATTCCAAGCAACAAATTTAAAGCATGTTAAGAAATAGATGGCGGATTAAATTGCGCAACCCACATTACAATGGTATGTAATGTATTCCTACTCGACAGTGAGCTGGGATAGAAGATGGAGGTCTTTTGTGACCTCTGTGATACAGTAGGACAGGTATTGTGATGGGGCTGTGGGAATGAATTGCACGTACTGTACTATAAGTGCAGTGTACTTATGTAGCACTAACTGCAGCTCCTTCACAGCTTTCCCTATGACCTTCCTGGACCCCCCCCCCCCCGCTGTGTAGGAAGCTACAACACTTGAATGCATCCGCTGAGCAAGAGAAAAGTCAATGTAACAATATAATCCCTTCTTGATACCCCTGCAGGAGGACTAGTATCAGCTGTACTACCATACCATGGCAGACGCTATGCTCCTTTCCTGAGAAACTGGGCAGAAAGCTATTTCTCTGCAGTGGATAAAGGAAAACTGTGCAGAGACCTGTAGGGACAGTGACTGACCATGCATGTTCTCCAGTATTCTCATTAGGTGGACGTGCATGTTGCTATGCAGCATAAGTGGCAGGTGGCGCTGTGTTATTTACAGATTTAGCTAAGTTTAGGATCACACTTAACACAATGTTAACACAAGACTTTCCATTGGCTTTTGTTGTAACAGATCATGCTGCAGCAAGTTATTTTGCTGCAGAAAGCTAAAGGGAATCTGTCAGGTCAATCTGCGACAATAAACCACCCACAGGTCCTTATAGACCTGGGGTTTAGTGTCCCAGATCGCCCTGTTGTAATGCAATCCACAGGCGCATTAAAAATAAAAAACCTTTATACTTACCTAGAGAAGTGTCCCATGAATACTGTTCGGCCGAGAACAGTCCGGCTTATTCATGAGATTCTTCGTTGGCACGCCTCCCGGCGCCTGCGCTGTCCTTCATTGAAGCCAAAGATGGACACCCCGCAATTGCCGGAGGTACGGGACATGCGCACTGAAGCCAAGGTGTACTCCTCTGGCTTCATTGAAGAACTGCGCAGGTGCGGGGAGTACAGCGGCAGGGGGAGTATAACGCAATCCATGGCCACGCGGCCATGGATTGCGTTATACCAAGGTGATTTGGGACACTAAACCCCAGGTCCATATGGACGTGTGGGTGGTTTAGTGTCCCAAATAACTTACTCCTAACTCATTTAAGGAAAAAACCTTTATACATACCTAGAGATGCGTCCAGTAAACCTCATTGGACACATCTCTGGTGCTCTTGATGCCTGTGCAGCTATTCATTGAAGCTGGAGTACTCCATGGCTTCTCTGCGCATGCGCCCAAGTTCCAGTGCACACGGATACTGAAATGTACTCTGGTTTCAATGAAGAGCTGCACCAGTGCTGGGAGTGCAGGAGCGGGGTAAGTATATATATATTTTTTTTCTTTTAACCTTCCACGGACAACATTAGCATAGTGCTATTTAGGACTTGTGGGTGATTTAGTGCTCCAAATAGCCCTGACAGGTTCCCTTTAATGCTGGGGCAACCCCTTTAATAAACACTTAATTTAACAAATTTTTTATTGCAGCAAAATCACTTCTTTTTTTTTTTTTTTTTGCATTGTGATAGTAGCGCTGCATTGTGCTGCGCTCCTACTACAGCATATGAACCTCGCCTACAGAAACTCATTTGTGACATGCAAAGTATCCTTGTACAGAGTTTTTATATCCTCAGAGGTTTCTTCCTTTGGAAGGCTCAAGATTTGTAAAAGCTCCATTCAGATGAAGTCTCCATTATTGCACCTTTTGATGTGAAATGAAAGGCTATTTGGTGTGCTATATTTCTGGAATTGACTTGCAAAACAAATGAGGGGTTATTAGAGAAAATGTCACGTACTCTGCCTGTTCTGGAGAGATCTTTATACTCAAATGACACAGTAAATTCCACTATGCTTATGACACCATTATATGCATAAATTGATAGTGCACAAAGGAAATTGTGGACTAAAAGGACTGTATATGTTGAGTGACAATAAAACTATAAAGGATAATGAGCGGAATATTAATAGAAAGAGCCGGAGCCTGTGAACTAATATTGTCTGCTGTCTGTTTAAATAAGGAAGCCTTTGCTTGAGTCAGGTCTGGGTATTACTGGTCATAGTGTATTATTTATTATTGTTGTATATGACATTCAATATAGTCAGTAATCTCTTCTATAATGTAGTTCTTATTGGATTTTCTTATTTAAATTGTATTTAACATGGACACAGTGCCAGGACTTCCTACTGAAAATATACATATCACTGTATGTCTGATCTTCCCTTTGGCTCAAGGTTCTAGATACACTGCCCGATATACTGTTCCCATTACAAATCATGCTACATGTGATATAGGATGTTCAACCAATTTTTATTGGTTCTCCTACCGATATACTATACCATGTACCACCAACCTTAAAAGTTATGTCCATCTTCACAACCACATTTATTTATATTGTCCTAATGTATCAACTTTGCAATAGATCTTGATGAAAACGTTCCTATTGTTTTTGTATACAGGTCATCTGTCTTTATGCCTGTAAAATATGCTTGTGTATTATTATATACAGCGCTGCAAAGAAATGTTAATAGTTTATTTTTGTCAATTAGCAAAATTAAATGAATGAACAAAAGAAAAATCTAAATTAAAACAATATTTGGTGTGACCGTCCTTTGCCTTTAAATCAGCATCAATTCTTCTAGGCAGGGGCGTAGCTATCGGGAGTGCAGAGGTAGCACAATAAGGGGGCCCCAGTGCCACATAAAGTATAGCACTATTTTAAATGTCTCTGCTTCTCGGTAAACTTGCAGACAGTTTTTGAAGGAGCTTGGCAGGGAGGTTTTTCCAAACATCTTCGAGAACTAAGCACAGATCTTCTGTGGATATAGGCCTGCTCCAATCCTTCTTTCTCTTCGTGTAATCCCAGACAGACTGGATGATGCTGAGATCAGGGCTCTGTGGGGGCCGTATCATCACTTTCAGGACTCCTCCTCCAAAGGGCGGTCACACCAAATATTGATGGGATTTAGATTTCTCTTTTTTTCATTCAGTTAATTTCTTTAATTGACCAAAATAAATTATTAACACTTCTATTTTTGAAAGCATTCTTACTTTGTTTCCACTCCTGCCTAAAACATTTGCACAACACTGTATTTTGTGGGGACAGAACCAATTAAGGCGCTAAGGCATATTATTCAAGACATAGAAAAAGTTAATTGTGAAATTTATATGGACGTTTAAGAGACAAATCATTTTTAAATCAATAATTAATTAATAAGGATTATAAATTAATAAAGTAGGGATAACATTTTTGGATGAATTATTTGTTGGAGAAATACTCTGCTCCTTTGAACAGGTCCATGAAAAGAACTAGGGTAATGTTTTGTTTTTTTTTCAATATGATTATAAGATTATTATATGAGAAATATGATTCTAAATACCTGGTGCTGGACAAAAGATGTATAAAAAAGACATGTCTTTAAAGGTATTCTAAAAAGTAAGATATAGAGGGAGGCTCATATATATAAAGATAGATAGAGTCTTAAGAGGTGACACTATATGCTTAAAGGGGTTGTCCGGGATAAAATGCTAATTTAACCCTAAACTAAACATGCTCCCCCTGCTTAACTTCTAATTTACTTACTTTATAAAAAATGTATATTTTGCCAGATCGCCGGGGCAGTCATGTTACCACCGCAGGCACATGTTACCGCCCCCATCATACTTACCTGTCTTCATATCTTAAGTCTCCTAGGCACAAAACGTCACTTCCTTGTTTTCTGCTGGTGCCTGCGCAATAGAGTCAGAGTGATTCCAGCTCTATTGCGCACTTGCTGGCAGAAGTGAAGAGCAGAAAGATCCTGCCTCTCACACATGCACTCCGGCTCTATTGTGCAGGCACCGCAGAAGTCAACAGAAGAAGGTGTCGGCAGCACAGAAGAAAGTGATCTCCAGGACAGGAAGACAGGTAAGTATGATGGGGTGGGGGGGTGGTCTGAGTTAGTTAGTTAGGTAGGGCTAGTAGTCCGTGGGCTAGCTAAGGAAACAGGGAGGGAGTGTGAGAGAGGGAGGAAGAGGGAGTGAGAGGGTAGTTGTAGGATAAGAGAGCAGGAATCTACCCATGTAAATAAATGCAGAGGATATCAGGAGCTCCTAGAGAAACCCAGAAATCACTCAAAACACTGCTAAAGGTATTTGGGTGCACTTATTAACCCATTAATAGCACTAACAGACCTTTAAGAATTTAGCAACATTCCCAGATGCAAATACAGCAGTCTGTTGGAGGAATGCCAGGAGGATTAGTAGTAGTCGCAGTGGACATGAAGGAAAGGATCTCAATCAAATCCTCCAGTTGTCCTCCTAGGCTGAAGCATTGCTGAGGGGGCCTGCAGGGTGTCTGATGATGGTTGTAGTGTTTTTCTCAGGGCATATCCTAATGGTTATAAGTCTCTCTTAGTTTGATGGTGGTTAGAGTGTCCATGATGATCTTGCAGGAGACAAGGTTTTGTAAAACAGGGTAACTCACGATGTTTACTGAGATAGAACAGGGTAAATTTAAAAGTTTCCAGAGACTGGAGGTACACTTCTTGCAGAGCATCCACTAAGGGCTGGGGCTGAGCAGGCAGTCTGAATCTCCCCTCCTGGGGCAGTCCTCCACTTTATGAGTGTGCTGTATCCAGTAAACTCACAACTTTTCTACAATTTCCAGGATGCGGGTATACATTCTCAGGGGTTTCCCTGTCTGACCTGAGGCTACAGACTGGGTGATAGCTTTGTGGTCCATATAACTTTACCCCCATATATTGATCTTGCACACTTTAACTTCCACAAGGTAAGCAGGGATAACTCCCATCTCCTGACTGCAGAACAACACACGCCTGTTTCTGAGTTGGCCTCTTCCACCCTAACTCACGGCTCTGGCTCAGCCTTCCTTTTGTGGTATGGTGTATTTTATATTGTCACAAAAGGTAATATCCCCTTCTTCACTTTGGTGATTTTCACTGTTTTGCTTGATATTCTATAAAATGAAGATGAATCCATTGCCTGAAAATGAGTTGATATCTATTTTATCTATTTATAGACGTACACTAAGATTTTAAAGAGGACATTTTAAGGATGAATATCCGTCTGTACAATCATTTTTACAGATAATTAAGAGATTTTTAAGACTTGTGTGGTCTTTAGGAATATTATATAGTGTTTTCATTGGTCTCAGGAACTCATTCTTTCCAGGGTTAACCAGCAAATATAATCCAAAAACGTGTTCACAATTATATTCTGCATTAACTGAGAAAGAATGTGCTGTACTCCAGCATTAAAATTCATTTTCCTCAGCTTTGTTCTTTAATAACTAGGTCATCAGTTTGGGTGCTGCCGCTTCTGCTGCGACTGCTGCTTAAAATGCATTTAGCATCCATATGTATCCTCTCACCTAAAGGCTTGATTTTTTTTAATGAGATTATATCAAGGAATGTACAGACTGGAGACTGGTAACATCATTTCAGTATGTAATTCCCAGAACCCTGATCAATTTCAGCAAAGCAATTAAGAATGCTGACTTCAATAAATGATACCAAGATTATAAGGGTTTTTTCTTTTTCCACTGGAGTGCAATGCTTAAAACACAGAACAAAAATACAGAGAGATAGTTTTCTCTTTTTATGCTTAGAATTGTCTCACAGTATGCGGCACAATTTCCACATACATGGTTATTGATGCAATAATAATGGGGAGGATGCAAGGATAAAAGATGGCTATAAACCTAACCTAACATGGCAGAGATAGATATAGATATTAGATAGATAGATAGATAGATAGATAGATAGATAGATAGATAGATAGATAGATACAAATAGATGGATAGATAGATACATAGATACAGATAGATAGATAGATAGATACAGTCATATGAAAAAGTTTGGGCACCCCTATTAATCTTAATCATTTTTAGTTCTAAATATTTGGGTGTTTGCAACAGCCATTTCAATTTGATATATCTAATAACTGATGGACACAGTAATATTTCAGGATTGAAATGAGGTTTATTGTACTAACAGAAATGTGCAATATGCATTAAACCAAAATTTGACCGGTGAAAAATTTGGGTACCCTTATCATTTTATTGATTTGAATACTCCTAACTACTTTTACTGACTTACTGAAGCCAAATTGGTTTTGTAACCTCACTGAGCTTTGAACTTCATAGCCAGGTGTATCCAATCATGAGAAAGGTATTTAAGGTGGCCAATTGCAAGATGTTCTCCTATTTGAATCTCCTCTGAAGAGTGGCATCATGGGCTCCTCAAAACAACTCTCAAATGATCTGAAAACAAAGATTGTTCAACATAGTTGTTCAGGGGAAGGATACAAAGTTGTCTCAGAGATTTAACCTGTCAGTTTCCACTGTGAGGAACATAGTAAGGAAGGGACAGTTCTTGTTAAGCCCAGAAGTGGCAGGCCAAGAAAAATATCAGAAAGGCAGAGAAGAAGAATGGCGAGAACAGTCAAGGACAATCCACAGACCACCTCCAAAGAGCTGCAGCATCGTCTTGCTGCAGATGGTGTCACTGTGCATCGGTAAACAATACAGCACACTTTGCACAAGGAGAGCTGTTGGGAGAGTGATGCGAAGAGCCGTTTCTGAAAGCACGCCACAAACAGGTCGCCTGAGGTTGCAAGCACATTTGGACAAGCCAGCTTCATTTTGGAAGAAGGTTCTGTGGACTGATGAAACAAAGATTGAGTTGTTTGGTCATACAAAAAGGCATTATGCATGGTGTCAAAAACACAGCATTCCAAGAAAAACACTTGCTACCCACTGTAAATTTGGTGGAGGTTCCATCATGCTTTGGGGCTGTGTGGCCAATGCCGGCACCGGGAATCTTGTTAAAGTTGAAGGTCGCATGGATTCAACTCAGTATCAGCAGATTCTTGAGAATAATGTACAAGAATCAATGACGAATTTGAGTTACGCCAGGGTGGATATTTCAGCAAGACAATGATCCAAAACACAGCTCCAAATCTACTCAGGCATTCATGCAGAGGAACAATTACAATGTTCTGGAATGGCCATCCCAGTCCCCAGACCTGAATATCATTGAACATCTGTGGGATAATTTGAGCGGGCTGTCCATGCTCGGCGACCATCAAACTTAACTGAACTGGAATTGTTTTGTAAAGAGGAATGGTCAAAAATACCTTCATCCAGGATCCAGGAACTGATTAAAAGCTACAGGAAGCGACTAGAGGCTGTTATTTTTGCAAAAGGAGGATCTACTAAATATTAATGTCACTTTTCTGTTGAGGTGCCCATACTTTTGCACCGGTCAAATTTTGGTTTAATGCATATTGCACATTTTCTGTTAGTACAATAAACCTCATTTCAATCCTGAAATATTACTGTGTCCATCAGTTATTAGATATATCCAATTGAAATGGCTGTTGCAAACACCCAAATATTTAGAACTAAAATGATTAAGATTAATAGGGGTGCCCAAACTTTTTCATATGACTGTAGATAGAGGATAATTTTAGATAGGAAAATTTCAAAGCAGCATAGATAAAAATAAAAATACAATTCCAGTGCAAGTCCAATTAGAGGGTGACAATACAGCCAGAGGTTAAGTAGTTAGGAAAAACTAAGGTTCCTGTGAGGACCGAAACATCGCTTGTCTTGGATTAAAGTCACTAGTTTTGTACATTTAATTGGAGTGCTGCCATTTTTTCCTAGATAAATAGATAGATAGATAGATAGATAGATATGAGTTTTATGATAAAAAATATATATAGGCAGATGCTATATAGATAAGTGTAGACACTGTATAACATAGAAAGAAGGATAATTAGATAATTAAATATAAACAGTTTAGATAGACACAGAGGCATAACTTGAAGCTGCTGGTCCCCAATGCAAAATCTGTAATGGGGCCCCAACCTACCCTGTGCCATAAAGAATAGTGGTATATTTTATGTAACAGAGGGACCTTTAGGGCCCCTTCAGAGTCCAGGGCCTGGTGGCAACTGCTACCACTGGACCCCCTATAGCTACACACCTGGATAGACAGAAAAAGATAGATATGAGTTTTATGATAAAAGTATAGATAGATTCTAGATAGACAAGTATAGGTAGACATTGCGTGACTTACAAAGAAGGATAGGTAAAATGATTGATAGATATAAAGTGTAGATGAAAAGGAAGGGATAGATAGATAGATAGATAGATAGATAGATAGATAGATAGATGATGGATATGAGTTTTATCATAAAAATATAGAGCTAGATTTAGACACTGATAGAGAAATAAGGATCAATAGATATACTGTAAAGTTTACATGGAGTGGGAGATAGACAGACAGATAGATAGATAGATAATAGATAGATAGATAGACAGATAGATATATAGACAGACAGATAGATAGATAGATAGATATGTGCATGTTTAAGGACTATAGTGATTGAGGGTGACTTTGGTTTTAACCCCCGAGTGAAGATAATCGTTATTTTCATCTTAAATCAGGACAATAGAGATTAAAATAATATAAAAACTACCATACATAAAAAAAAAAATCAAAGTTTGTCATCTTGAAGAGTTAATTCTGAAAGAGAGATGACCTTTCTCCTTATATACTCACTCATTTTTTTTTATCAAGTCTCTCCAAGGGGACTCATCATATGCAGGACTCTATGAACAGTACTGTCCTTATCACCTTCTTCCAGAAAGTGGCAGAGTAATAGGACTTTGTAAAGCGAAATGAAGCCCAGTCTGATGGCTGCTGATTAAAAATTGACTCTGCCACATCAAAGAAGAGTTGAAGGTGAAAATGATGATCACTTCTCTCTCCCAGGGATCCTGCACTATTTCTTTTATTCAACCTTGAAAGGTTCTTTCTGAATAAGATAATATCCCTTGAGTCTATTCTAGCAAGGCAGCATGAAAAAATGTAGATCAGTATGTCTATTTTTTATAGAAAAATATGGGATTTAGTTAATGACGGAGCACTATAAAGTGGTAGTTTGTATGTGTTAAGTGCTGATAAATTAATTTGAAATTGATGGTTAAGCTATGCAGATTAACTCTTTTGATTCTATAATTATTAATTGGTGCCCCACATCCGCCAGGTTCACAGCTCCTTAGTGCTCATCCAAAGACACTGGGTACGGCGATATATTATACTGTCCGTACAATATAGGTTAAAGTGTGTTCTTTAGATGTATTACTTTGTGCGTCCAATGTTGCAGGCTGTGTGCCAAAGAGTAAAAAATAAATTCATATTATCATCTAATCTTAAAGGAATTTTCTGGGATGTTATAGGGGTTTTCCAAAGAATATAAAAAAAAAAAATAAAATTTTAGACAATTCACAGTTAAACATTATTGCAAATATGAGTAATTTGCAAGAGTTTAAAAGATTTTCTCTAATCCTCTTAGGCTGGATTCACACTAGCATTGGAGTCCGCCACTGAATCCGCCTAAATTTGGCGGAGAGAAAAGACCTACACTTTCCACCGGTTTCAGTAGAAACCTGGTGGACCCCATTATAGTCTCCACATGTAACCGCTTTTTAAGCAGACAGGGTTTCCGTCTTTTGGGTCGCCATGCGGACCTGTAGGACGGAAACCCGAACACTAGTGTGAACCTAGTACTAGTGACGACAGTCTTTTGTCCAACAGATACGACCATGAATGCAGCAACTTTCTGTGGTCTGGCATTTGTCAGAAACCCAGCCATGATTTTCTTATTGTGGTCGGGTTATCTTCTCAGGTATGTAGTATCATGAATGGGTTATCAGGTGGGGACACTAGGAGAACAGTGGTGGTGAGCATGACATTGGTCATAGAAGACCCAAACTAAGGAGAGGATGAAGGGACCGCAGCTACAAATTGCAATGAGATGGTGGATGTGACAAATTATATTTAACCATATCAGAACCAAGGTCATTGTGAGCCATAGCTTCATGATAGGCATTAAATATTTAGTGGGCGTCTGACACCAATGACCCCTGCTGATTAGCAGAATATAAAGCGTTAGTGCCACAGAGAGGACCCCATCATTAGTTATCCTTTCACATTGGCTTGTCTATATTGTATATGCAATTATATGTAGTTCTGCGTTTCATCCCTATGTACTAGAATGGAGCTAAGCTGCAGTATCTGGTATAGCGTCATATTCAGAAGCGTATGACTTGCGCTACCATGACTGGTAATCAAGTGTCAGCTCACACTTTCAAGTATGCATGTCATTCACATTCATGTAATACTTAACTTATGCATTTTAATTAGCACATTAACAGAAGTGCTAGCTTATTAAAAAGCAGATTATTAGAAGATAAAATAGTGTAATGTGCGAACACTGAGTGGAAGATAATCTTTTCCTGGGGGCATGATTTATTAATTTGGTAAAATAATTTGTGACTCTATATATACATATATATCATTTTACATTAAACTAAAGGATACAATTAATTGTTAACTTTGAAGTATCACATAAAAGTGAAAATTATGCCAGAAGTTATAACATCATTGCGAGACATCTGAAGACCACGGGATGGAAGAAGACTGGTGGTGTCCATATCAGGCAAACTTTTAAGTTAAATAATTGATTATTGGCTATCCATATTTTGAGCTATAAATTTGCTTATGTTGTCCATATTCATCATGGTTTTATAGTATAATAAGAGAGTAAAACTAGATCTCAAATGTATTACACCTCCAGGAACAGTAGCTATTAATGTTACCATGTCAACTTAGACTCCAGACATCTGTAGAGATCAGAATGATGTCATCTCTACTTTTTAGGTGTTCATATTTCTCAGTAGGATTTTTTCTAGTTTCAACCATGTCCTTTTAAAAATGAACTGGGTCTGATAGTTATAAAGCTGGCCATACACATAAGATACATGTTGGCCGAACGAGATGACTTAGGTGGGACCGGCCTACTATCTAATGTGTATACGGTCTTCGGAATCAACTTTGACAACAAATGTTGGAGGAAATAAAGATTGTGCAGTTGGATTTCAACTGCCCGATCCTTTTGTTCTTGAGGTGATAAGCGATGGCTTTCTCTCTTCACATATGCATATTCTTTGGGATTTGGTTGATATGCTGGATTGTAGCGACAGACCTCTTTTGTGTGAGCTTTAATCTTGTGGTTTGCTCTTCAAGTTGAACATTTACATTTATTTTCTTGTTGTTCATTTTGTGCACTCTATTTCCTAAATTAGTGTTTTCCAACAAGGGTCCATTGAAACCCAAAGTTCTTTGTAATCTGGTTCGGGGCTCTTAAGAAGAAAAGTCACTATTACAGAAGGGATAGAGTACTAAGGGTTCCTCGGGAGAGAAAACTTTTTTCAGGTGTTCCCCCCATGGTAAAAAAGAAAGTTGAGAATTGTCACTTTAAAAGGTTTGTCCAGGATTTTTTTTTATTATTTATGGCCTGGACTTAGGATAGGTCATAAATATCTGAAAGGAGGGGGGCTGACAGCTGGCCCCTGCAAAGTTCAGTTGTACAGAAGTATGTCTGATTCATGTACTATACTGTACAGTGCACAGTGCCAGAAGCAAAGGCTCCATGTCCTGTATAGTTTACAAATTATTTTTCCACATAAATTTTTTTCAGCTTTTATGCTTGAATGGATTTTCCGTGTTTTTTTTTTATTTTTTTTTTTATGGTCTATCTTAAACATAGGCCATTGATAAGTGATCATGGCAGCTGACACCTGCACTGATCAGCTGTTTAGGACTGCAACTGGGCCTAATACTATACCGTATGCAGAGCCAGAAGCAGATGGCTTTGTATAGAGTATCACTATTACAGCTCAGCTACTATTCACTGCAGTAACACAGTACAGCTATGCAGTGTCAGGAGCCAACTGCTTCTGTCTTCTTACACTGTATAGTACTGGACCCAGCAGCAGCCCTGAACAGCTCCAAGCGTTGCCTCCCCTAAGCATATATTGATGGCCTATCCTCAGCCATTAAAAATATTCCCAGACAAATTATTTTTAGTACATTTTACACTTGCCTTCCAATTGAAGGGTTAGAAGAAAGGGAAAAGGAGAATGAAAAAAAAAATCAAAAAAAATAAAAGTGTTGTTATTGATCGACTAGCGATTTGCAGAATTCTTATTTATTTGAAAGAAAGAGCTTATGCTCAAAGCAAATATGTTAGCATGGACCATATATGGTGGGGCACAAAGTTCCTATGGGTCTGTAGAGGAAACCTCCGTGAATGTTTGTATTATCGCCTTGAAGCAGAGCAGAGAGTCTAACACCAGAACCCAGCATATCAATCCAGCTCCATGGAGTCCAATAACGTCAAGAGCAGCACTATGTATAGAATCCTTCCCAGGGAGGGTGCAAATTCAAATGGACCTGGCATAGGGTCCCTCAATAGTCAAGTAGATAGTACTTACATGGAACCTTTCTCAAGCTCCCAACTTTCCCAGCTCCAAAGATAGATAGGTTAGGGTCACCTGAATCAAGTGGTGTTTTCTCCTTGTGAATCACTGCCTCCATTGTCAAGATATTGCTAGATTTGTCAATATGCAAATTGTCTCTTTGGAGCCACTAGGGTTCTGCCAATGCCGCTGATGCATCTGGTGTCAGTGGTTAACAGCAAATGTTACTAAAAATCTACCAATAATCTGTGAATAAATATCTGATGTCTATGGTCAACTATAGGGTTATGATGTCCTTTCCTATGATGTAGCAAATGTGATTATTTTTGATTTTGGTATTTGTTAATAGAATCTAGCATCATATGTTTCTTTAAACATAGAAGATAAAAATGATCTGAAAATAAATAGTTAAATATAAGAATAATAGGACAACCCTTCATTTTTGTTATATATAGTAGTTTTTGAGCAATACTACACTTATCAGAAGTAGAATTGAATCGCTAATCCAATGCATTTTAATTTCACAAAAATATTTTTAAAAAATCTAAACTTCTACTAAGGTGAAGGTGATACCTTTAAAATGTTGAGCAATCAAATCTATAAACTTTTTCTTCAAGGATGATTTAATTGTAAGCTGGAATCAATCATTTTACTACACACATGGGTGTAATATGTCACATATACAATTAACATCTTTCACAGTTACATGGAGTGAAAGTGCAAATAGATAGTACTGTATACTCAGCTAGATCTGAGAAATGGAACCAGTCTCCTTGAAATGTGAAATGTTTCTTCATTAGGATTTCCTTGTAATAGGGAGATCTATGGAGGATTAGTACCCATGAATATTACTTACGAGATGAATCAGTTTTATATTAACTTTTGATTTATATATTAGTTTCATTATTCATTCTTGAGTACAAATTGTACAAATTGTGTGACCTGTTTTGTAAGGCAAGTTAATGCAGCAAAAAGAGGTCTGTTAGCGCCCTTCATGAATGGCATTTTAATGTAATTTCAAATGGAGATAACTGATCTACAAAGACTATATTTTCCCTTAAAGGGAGTCTATCATCAGAACCTAATCTACCAACCCAACCCTCACAGATAGATAGGTTTTCTTCATCTGAATCAAACAGTATTATCCCCTTGTGAATCGGTGCCTCCATTGTCAAGATATTGCTCCATTGTTCCAAGGAGCTCATTTGCATGGCTGGAATCATGGGTATTATTACCAGATTAGCAGGTATAGTTGTTCCTAGAGGACCAAGCCACCAGTTTTTAAGAAAAATAGGGCCTTGGGCAAAAAAGCAGAACAAAACCCTCCCGATTGCCATTTTTAGCTTTTCTCATAAACTACACACGTACAGATATGTCCTTCCGTTCCTGAAGATTTCACTTGGCTGGAAATGTCTAGATGTGTGTATCACAAGATGATCGGCTTTTAAAAACAATACAGTAGTCTACCCTATCTGTGTCTATGTTTGATCACCCAGTGTTCTGAATTTCACTATATTATGGGTTTTGATAATGTCCGGAACTGATTTTTGGTTGCGTTCTCAACCAAATTTGAGTTAAGGGTGGGCATATCTGTATACTGCCATATAATTCCTGATTAATACTCCCGTACATTTTCATGTCACGTACAGCTTACACATTTTCTTCCGATCTACTTTCAGATTGCTCCTGGGGATTCTATCCTTTAGGGCGCCACCAATTTCAAATATGCCCCACCATAAATGTAGCACTGGTCAGCAACTATGTGTGCCCATTGTGGGGTTAGTTGATAGAACAAACACTGTAGGAAGCAATGGAAGATTGAAGACACAGAGGACAAGACATGGGGCAGAGGGGAGACCACTAATCAAGCTTATCTTACCCAAAACTCACTTACTCTTGATTCTGGTAAGAGTGAAGTCCCTATTCCAAGATTAGCTATGGTGCCCCAGGCTTACTTGTTACCCCCTGAGTACACTTTGATTAATTACAATTATTTTTTCCAAGAACTATACAATTTGCTTTTTCTTGAACAAATGACTTTTCTATTAATTGCTCTTCAATGGCACTTTAATAAACTCCCCGCTGTTTTCATTTGCTGATTTTGCACCTAACTATATATTCTTAAAGGTAATTAAACTGAAGTGATTTTTACGGGCATTTTTTTTAACAAGAAATGGGGGAATTATAAGAATCACATTCTACGAACATGGCAGAAATGATTTTGCTAGAGGTATGAGCGCATGCGAGAATGTGTAAGGGTTACTAATGAGCTTTATTGGCTTTATTTTCCCATGTGAACAAATAAAATTGGTGATAGATAATTAATTCTCGGCCCTGTGTGTGTTCTATTAAAAGAAACTTTGTCTAGATCGAGCCAAACAAAACTTACAGGAAGGAAAATGTCTCCTATTGTCTGTTGCGATTTCACCTCCTCTAACCTCGTGCTCAGTATAAATAGACGAAACTATGAAAATCGTTTTATGATTTCAAAAGTCTCAATTGTACGAGGAGCTTAAAATTTATCTCGCTAGCAAATGAAAGAATGTCTCGTGAATGCTTCAGTGACTCTTATAATAACAGGGATTGGCTGGCTTTGTCAGTAGGGCAGAAAAGTGCGGCGCTCTAAGACAAACATACAGAAGTTGTGTACACAATGTAAAGTAGCAGTATATGCATTTGATATCTCCACGACAAACAGCACAATGTGTGCAAGACTGTCAGCATTATTAAAAGGAAACGATGTGGGAACGGTAATTTTTTTCATAGCAAAAATGTCAATTTTGATAACCAGAACACAGAGTACAGAAGCCTGCCTTGCTCTCTCAGATCTTAGTCTTTTTTCCTTCCCAATGTTTTCATTGGCAAAGGAGCTGATGGACTAAATATTTTAAAGAGAAAATTAAAAGACACTTGATAGGAGACATGCTGGATTGCGGGAGATGAAATTAGGCCAGGTTACGTATTTATATATATGTTCTGCAAGGAAAAGCCAAATTGTGGATTTGTCAATTTTCCAAGCTTTGTCTACGGGGACTGAACAGTATGCAGGATTCTTGGTGGTCTGCGAATAGCATCTTGTTTCATTTGAAGAAGAAATTATTACGTTCCAGTTTTTTTTTCGGTGGTGTGTATATTTTATTTTAAATTACGGCCAACAAAAAGCCCATTAAATCTGATATATAGCGCAAACATGGCCGTTTAGGAAAAGTCGTTTCCAGTAGCATTTACGTAGAACGGATGTTGAAATATATTTAGATAAGATGTTCAAAACGCAAATCAAATTAAGATTATGATGAAGAGACAGATACTATTAGGTCTGCTCTCCTGGGAGGGGGTGCGGGGGTAAAAAAGGCCACGATATTGCCAATTCATTTCATTTTGGAGGAAGAAGATATTTCTGTATAAAATTTGTGTTATATCAGTAAAATCAGGATTGTTTTTAACCCCTTTTTGCATTATGCCATGCAAACAGGATCAGGGCCGTTTTAATGCATTGGGGGGCCCTGTGCAAACTTTTTGAAAGTGCCCCCCTGTGATGAACCGACCCTCAGTTTTATATCTTTCTTGGAAGTGTGTTTTACTTGCTTAGGTCAGTCCTTCCCCCACTTGGAATGCGGTGCTTTAGTTGAGTCCACATTGCTGGACGATACGCTTCACTGGTTTTATGTGTGTTCATTGGAGATGGCTTGCTATAGCCAGGCACTTTTATTATCCCTAGCCAGATGGGATGGGGGATAGCAAGCCTTAACTTCACCCTTCTCTCCGAGGGTTCTGCAAAGGTGGGAGAAGGGGGGCTGCCTGGGTGCAAGGGGTGGGTGGAGCACTAGCCATATGCTGTGGGCAGACCTGGATTCTGGGGTCATTCAGCAAAGAGTCAGTAAGGAACTCTGATCTGGGAGAAGAGGAGAGAGCTTGCCCTACTGAGGAATGCATTGAGGGCCTAGCAGTGAGGCCTGAAGCCTTTCACTTGTTCTGGACAACATGTAGAAGGATTGTTTTATGCAACTTGCTTAAGCTTGCGCCCTAGGCCCAAAACTCTGCTGTGGCCTAGAGAAACGGACTACGAGCCTATGCCGGTATTTTCTCTATCTTTTAATTCCCCTGTTTATTTTTGGGTATTGTATCATCGCTCTTTTGCTTGTATGTTTATGCTTGATCATATTAATATTGTATATTTCTGTATATGCTATTAATTCATACCGACCCACTTGGGTTATTAAACATATAAAATTTATATCGCTCATTTCGTTTTATCCTATGACCCGGTCTACTCACGGTGTGTGAGTGGGAGGTTAAGAAAGAAGTTTGATCGCAGGCGTGCCAGGCGGCTGGGCGAGGCGATATTCTTCACACCCCCCATATCTTAAATTCCCCTCTCCCCCTCAACCACCAATTTTACATTTGAAAAAAAAAAAAGAAATGAATACTCACCGAACCGTGTTCCTGTGGACCTGCATGCTCATTGCGCTTCCCTGCCGCAGACATTATCAGCCGAAGGCTGAATAATGGAGCACAGAGCTATAGTATTCAACCTCTATCTGCATCCTAAGGACACAGAGTTGAAAGCACTGCCTGCCACCCGGAACAGCGGGACATCACCCCAAATGTGGGAGTGTCCCGCTCGATCCGGGGCGGCTGAGGGGGCCCCTGCAACCATAGGGCCCGGTTGTACCTATGGTTAAAGCGGCCCTGAACAGGATATGTCAGGGTAACTGAGTACTAAACATGCCACTAAGTAAATATCCGAGTGGGCGCAACTGCTTTACATATATAGGGTGGGCGCAACTGCTTTACCCCATAATCAGGGGGACATCTGTTATTTACTGCTAGTCATACTCCAGCTGAAAGGACAGGGAGTAAAGTGACATCCCTTTGATAATGTCACTGGGCTATTTGGTGATATGATTGGGAACTAGAGATAAGAGAACCGTTTTGGATCGAATCGGATTTGAACATGAATTTTCCAAAACTCTGGGGGTTTATTATTCATAAATCACTATTATACTCTAGGGTCTATTCAGTATAATACTCACCTTGCCTCACCTCTCCTGGGTATCCTCTGTCTGGGACATCACTTGGCTTCCTTTTATGGCCTACTGGCTGATGTTACACACACCTGGAGCCACTGCTAAGATCTGTGATTGAGCTTCAGCGGTCACATGGGGCGTGCCAAACATAATGATGCCCAATCACAGGCCTCAGAAGTGACCCCGGGGCACACAATATCAGCCAGAAGAGGAAGAGGACGCAGTGGGACCAGAAGGATGCTCAGGAGAGGTGTGGCAAGGTGAGTATAACGGTTTATTATACTGCTGCCCCTCCCTTGGCCCTCCTTGTTTTATAATCTGGGGTCTGAACCCCAGTGTATAATAATAGCACTTCTGGTTTGTGTTAAACAAGTCTAATCCAAAACGACCTGGGGGGCCGAACCCCATGCATTTGTGTCAAAACAAATTTCGTAAAGTTTGCCCATCTCTTTTTGGAACCTGGTAAGCATTTACACAGCAGTGGCAGGAGATCTTTGAGGTTAGTAATCCTTATTTTTTTTAACCCATTCTGCTCTTTTAATTTTTTTTTTGGTTACAAGATGGCTGGTGCGGCACACCCAGATCCTTTGGGAGACAGGATACAGTGAATGGTCTATGCAGGAATTTGAGTAGAGGCATCCCAGTCTTGAGGTCCTCTCTTAGCTCCCTGACTGCAATCATATCGTAGACCTCAGTAGCTGGAGGAAAAGCGGAGCCCTTTCCTTTTATTTCATCATGTAGATGTTACAGTCATCTGTACCCACTGGCTAACTACATGCTCCTAGCAGCATAAATATACTTTGTGTGGAGTTAAGGGGTTAAGAGAATACTTACACTGTGATATGCGTAGTGCAGGGCCTGTAGGAGCACAAATCCAGATAGATAGAAGTCACATACAGCCCCCTTAGGCCCTGCACTCGGCATAACACAGTGTTTCAGTTTTGCCTGGAGCGTCACTTTAACCTACATGCTGGATCAGTATCTTCCTGCCCAAACAGCAGATATAACTCACTGCCATATAAACAAGCACAACAAAGAATCACTGATAACTCCTTTATTTGATTTGTAAGTAAAGTGTGCATGAGTGATATATAGTATTTATATGTTTTTGATAAGTTGTTTTTGTAAGACATTGGATAGATATTTAGTATATATTCTCAGTGTATACACCAGACATGTAGCTTGAATATAGGCAACTGGTTTCATGAAGTTGCATACGTCTTCCATTGACTCTAATTGTACATATAGAAAAGATTGTGTTATTCAATTTACACTATTTTCTTCTTTTTGCACAATGTCTTACGAATGGAAAGTATAATCTACTACAGCATGTAATATAACTACCAAAGAGGTATGCTGACATATACCAGCAGATGTGCCAGAAGGATTCTGTTTACCATACATGTGGGCCATAGAAGTCTACATTCCCACAGACGGTATACAGCAAATGTAATAAAAACTGAGCCTTGGGCTTATTTTCTTTTTGTTTTTTTTTACTTCCATCTTCCAAAACCCACAACTTTTTTATTTTTCCATTCACTGAACTGTGTAGGGCTTATTTTTTGTGGGACAAATTGTACTTCATAGTGATACTATTTAAAATTCTGTACAATGTACTGGGAAGCTAGAAAAAAAATTAAAATGGAGTTGGAATTAGAAAAAACTCCATTTAAATCATTTTCTTCATTTTGGACACTGTCTGATTTTGGGGATTGTTTTGATTGCTTTTTATTTCATTTTTGGAGGGGGGGTGAAATAACAGAGGCTTAGCCATTTTGATTTTTTATTCCTGCTATGGCATTCACCATATGGCATCAATATTTTTATATGTTTATAGTGAGGGCATTTTAGATTTTTTTTCAATGTGTATTTTTTTTTAAATTTTGGTGATCCAGGGCTAGGGGGCAATTTGAAATTTTACATTTTATAAACTTTTTTTTTGTTGGAACCCTTTCATCTATAGAAGACTTCATCAGGGTTCCATAGTGCTGTGAGAGGGGGTTCTCCCACGTTTAACATGTCTGTGGGTAAGCTGATATCACTTTGTAATTGATCTTTATTACTAATAGAGCTGTTACCTTTGCAGACATATTTATATTTGTATTATTTGCCAGCTTACTTTAATATTTATTATCTGCTTTGTGTTATATATTTTCAGTTTGTTTGTTATAACTGGTATGACTCACTGGATTAAAGTTTAATGTTATTCTATGTAAATGTGGTAGATAATCCCCTCATCACCATTTGTTTTCTACCTGTAGTGTGGAGACAGGTTATATCTAATGCCTTTTTCCTATCTATATATTTGCACTGATGTGTATGTCAATTTTGATAACTATATATATTTTGTTATATCTAATAAAGATTTGTAATTTTATACATATATACGTCTTTTGCTCTTCGTTTTTGGTCTTTTTAACCTTCAACAGGTTCCCAGCTGTCATAAAAATGAATCACTGGCCCCAGGTCTCACTTTAGGAGACTGTAACTCGGAAGAAAATGGCAGCGCCTAGGTGCTCTTATATATATATATATATATATATATATATATATATATATAAATACTTTAAATAAATATAGTTTTTGGAGCAGTGAATTGGCACTTCATATACCAAGCAAGCAATAAGACCTAGGTACCAGGAGTACCTTCTGGTGATTCTGCTCCTGACATTTGGGTTGTACTCCTCCACATAAGTCTCTCCTGCCTCTATTAAGTATATAGCACTTGTCTACATTTGACTTTTCAATGTCTTTTTGTGCTGACTCCAACTGTCCTGTCTTCTGGATTTTCTTTTGTGCTGAGCGTAGCTGTTTGCCCTCTTGTCCTGCTTGTCAGACTGTGCTGTATTGGATCCTGTCAACAGTTTTTGAAGAAAAGGAGAAAATACACTTTTTGCACTATAATGTACATGTACCTAGGAGTAAGTGTTTCTTAAGGATAAATGGGTTTTCTGCTTTTCTATAAAAAAAAAAGATACATTTCTAATTAATCTCTAAATTAATTCCCTATCATTTCCAAGATATCTGTTTGCATGTAGACATTCCTGCCTACATACAGAAGCTGAAAACCTGTAACAACCTGAACTCCTCACAGCTGGAAAGTGGTTACAGTTTTATCTGGCAATCCTCAGTGTACAGGAACGACTGAAGGCTGATACATACAGTACATTTTACCTAAACTGATATAGCGGTATAAGATAAACTGTCAGAACTGGAGAGAGATTTGCTGATGATGTCTTTCTCTAAAACTAATTTTTGGGGCATTTTCCCAGCTGTGCCTAACTGTGTGCTAGTGGGTGATAAGAGATGCAACATAGGCTAAAGAGAAGAAGGCATCCAAAAATCCATATAATGTTTTCCAGCAATCTAAAATGCTATCTCACAAAACTCCCACCCTCACAAGGCCACTTCCACATTTCTTGCCCTATAAAAATCCTAGTCTTCCCTAACCATCCCAATGCATTTCCTCCTTTATTTACCAAATTTAGCAGGGATTTTTGTGGCAAAAAGTACATGAATCAGACCATACACTAGTCCACTGAGGTCAATTCACAACAGCCTACCAGGCGTCCAGCTCAAAAAAGGCAATGTGGCTAGGCTGTGAATAGGCACTCCCACAGTGGTGAGCAGTGCAAGACATAGTGGGAGGAAATGCGTTGGGATGGATAAGGAAGACTAGGTTTTTTTTTATAGGGCAAGAAATGTGGGACTGCCTTGTTAGGGCAAGAGTTTTGGAAGACATAGGGTGTCATTTAGGGTGAACCTGGGTGTAATTTTTCCCAAGGTCTGAGTGAAGGCTCCGTTCTGTGACATGTGGTGTACCCCTCTTAATGACGCCCTTCATGTCCTCCTCCCTATGCTCATTATAACACCGGTAGGACTGTTCCTTTATGTGATGTCAAAGGTGTGTTTAATATTATATATTTTTTTGATCGACATGTTTTGGAGGCCTTTTTTAGGATTACATAAAAGTTATGTTTTAAGCTATTTTTGCCCTGCTGTTATAGGTGGGTGATAGGAGAATATGACTCTACACACATTAAGGAAGATGCTTTAAGATTATGAGTTGTGTATCAGTATCTCTTTCTTGTACCATACAGATATAGCAGAGTTTAACCACTTCCAGACCGCCCATTGGGTATATACGTCTGGAAGGTGGTTGTCTAGTTCTGCAAGGACGTACCGGTACGTCCAAGAAGAACTCAGCAGCTACACAAAATCGTGTAGCTGCTGAAACGGGGAGCCGGCTGTAACTTTAGCCGGAGCTCCCAGAGAGAAGGCAGGGAAGGTTTATTACCTTCCCTGCCTTACTGATCGCTGTGTATACAGCGCTGAATGAGTGCTGTATACACCACTATGGGCGAGGCCATCTTGCAGCTGCCCTCTGACCTGGTGGTCACGTGATCTGCCGGGTGCAGCGTCTGTAAGAGCTGCTTGGTCCTACAAGACCCAGATCAACTCTATAAGTCCTATAGTTATGCACAGGAGGCTGCATTCCTCCTGCAACTGGGGCTAAATGTACCAACCCCAGTTACAGGGGAAATCAGCCTCCCCCACAAAAAAAAAAAAAGTAATCAGATGTCCCAAAAGGTCTATCATGACCTTATGGGGACACAATGTAAAAAAAAAATAAAAACAAAAAAATGAATAGAAAAGTAAAAAAAAAAATTAAATAAAATAATTTAAAAAATAAATAAAATAATACACCAATAAAACGCCCTTATTACAGGTTATAGCCCCACCCCCGATGACACCATAAAAAATAAAAATTACCGTAACGGAGAGGAAAAACTATTTTATAAATTTTTTTTAGCAGCACTTTGTTTTCCCTCCTGTTTTGTTTATATTTTCCCAGATATAAAAAAAATGAAAACACATACAAAAATAAAAACAACATAAAAATAAAGCCCTATGTGTCACCGAAAAAATACGCAGAAATTAGTTGAATAACGCAAATGATAAAAATGTTACAGCCCTCAAAACCGCACATACAAAAAAAACCAAAAATGAGTCTGGTCTGGAAGGGGGGTAAAGCATCTGGTATGGAAGTGGTTAAAGAGGTTTTCCAGGCAAATTAAAAAAAAAAAAAAATAGGCCAGGGGAAGTAAAAAAAAAAAAAAATCATACTCACCTGTCCCTGGTGCTTCGGTGCTCATGGTCCAATCCTGCTCCTCCTGTGTCTTCTAGAAGTGAAACTACTCGCCAGCTGTAATGTCCCTATTCCCTGCTGCTGATTGGCCTGAGCGGTCATGTGACCTTCGCTGAGACTAATCAGCGGCCTGAGCTGCCTCAGGAAGTGACCCCAGGATGTTACAGATAGTGAAGCCAAGTGTCCAATCTGTGGTCTCAGCGGTTACGTGCGCAAGAGACTTCCACCAGAAGACAACGATGGACATCACCTGGCTTATTTAAAATATTTAATTTTTGCGCGGACAACCCCTTTAACTTTAATCTAATAACTTGTTGCAGCGTAATAATTTACAACAAAAGCCATCAAAGTCAAGTTAGACTGGGTTTCCACAGTCAGGTTTTGTTCAGGACAGAAGCTTTGTTTGTTGCTCATACGGTAGTTTAGCAGAAGCGGGGTTATTGTAGACTTTCCTGAAGAAGTGGGTTTTCAGGTTTCCCCTGAGGGTTTCACTATCTTAATTATCTTCATTCACAGTCTAATGTGTTATGGTTGTGAATTCCAGAGTATGAGGATACATAGGAAAATTCTTGGAGACAACTTGTGATGAGTAAATGGGAGACACAATCATGGCGATTTTAGAGTATATGGCCATATTGATAATAGGTAAGGTTATACAGTGGGTACGGAAAGTATTCAGACCCCTTTAAATTTTTCACTCTTTGTTTCATTGCAGCCATTTGCTAAAAGCAAAAAAGTTCATTTTATTTCTCACTAATGTACACTCAGCACCCCATCTTGACAGAAAAAAACCCAGAAATAGATATTTTTGCTAATTTATTAAAAAAGAAAAACTGAAATATCACATGGTCAGAAGTATTCAGATCCTTTGCTGTGACACTCATATTTAACTCATATGCTGTCCATTTCCTTCTGATCCTCCTTGAGATGGTTCTACTCCTTCATTGGAGTCCAGATGCGTTTAATTAAACTGATTGGACTTGATTAGGAAAGGCACGCACCTATCTATATAAGACCTCACAGCTCACAGTGCATGTCAGAGCAAATGAGGATCATGACGTCAAAGGAACTTCCCAAGGAGCTCAGAGACAGAATTGTGGCAAGGCACAGATCTGGCAAAGGTTACAAAAGAATTTCTGCAGCGCTCAAGGTTCCTAAGAGCACAGTGACCTCCATAATCCTTAAATGGAAGAAGTTTGGGACAACCAAAACTCTTCCTAGACCTGTCCGTCCAGCCAAACTGAGCAATTGTGGGAGAAGAGCCTTGGTGAGAGAGGTAAAGAAGAACCCAAAGATCACTATGGCTGAGCTCCAGAGATGCAGTAGGGAGATGGGAGAAAGTTACACAAAGTCAACTATCACTGCAGCCCTCCACCAGTCGGGGCTTTATGGAAGAGTGGCCTGAAGGAAGCCTCTCCTCAGTGCAAGACATATGAAAGCCCCGCATAGAGTTTGCCAAAAAACACATGAAGGACTCCCAGACTATGAGAAATAAAATTCTCTGGTCTGATGAGATGAAGATTGAACTTTTTGGCATTAATTCTAAGCGGTATATGTGGAGAAAACCAGGCACTGCTCATCACCTGCCCGATACAATCCCAACAGTGAAACATGGTGGTGGCAGCAACATGCTATGGGGGTGTTTTTCAGATGCAGGGACAGGACGACTGGTTGCAATTGAAGGAAAGATGAATGACGACATGTACAGAGACATCCTGGAAGAAAACCTCTTCCAGAGTGCTCTGGACCTCAGACTGGGCCGAAGGTTCACCTTCCAACAAGACAATGACCCTAAGCACACAGCTAAAATAACAAAGGAGTGGCTTCAGAACAACTCTGTGACCATTCTTGACTGGCCCAGCCAGAGCCCTGACCTCAACCCAATTGAGCATCTTTGGAGAGACCTGAAAATGGCTGTCCACCAATGTTCACCATCCAACCTGATGGAACTGGAGAGAATCTGCAAGGAAGAATGGCAGAGGATCCTCAAATCCAGATGTGAAAAACTTGTTGCATCATTCCCAAGAAGACTCATGGCTGTACTAGCTCAAAAGGAAGGGGCTTCTACTCAATACTGAGCAAAGGGTATGAATACTTATGACCATGTGATATTTCAGTTTATCTTTTTTAATAAATTTGCAAAAATATCTACATTTCTGTTTTTTTTTTCTGTCAAGATGGGGTGCTGCGTGTACATTAATGAGAAATAAAATGAACTTTTTTGCTTTTAGCAAATGGCTGCAATGAAACAAAGAGTGAAAAATTTAAAGGGGTCTGAATACTTTCCATACCCACTGTAAATGCTAGACCAGAGGTGATGAGTCATTCGCTGGGCCTACATCTTTAGGAGACATCCCCTTGAATTATCTTTTTTAAAGTTACAATTTTGTTTAGAATTGTAGATGACTGTGAACCTATGCAGTGCTGTTACACATCTTGCATTTTGTCTTGTCCTGTATAAGATAGTACTGTCGCATTGACTACTGATTCTTCAAGATGCTTATATTGGCAAAATTTTATATACGTAAAAGTAATCTCCAGCAGTGATGTTCTTTTTGACAAAATTTAGAGTTACAAACACCTAAAACCTACAGGAGAGATTTATTTTCAAGTAGGCCCAGGGGAGCAGCAATCATTGTAAAAGTTTTGCAACTATTTCATTCGCACCTTAAATGCCAAAAGATTTTTTTTTTTCATAACATATAAATTAGGCTTTGACAAATATAAATTTATTTATAACTTTGGTTTGGCCTTAAAATCCCAAACACAGTGCTAAAACCAACAAATCAAAAGCACAAAAAATAGGGAACACAACATTCAGGGTCATGAAACAAAAACTTTTTCTGTAGAGGAAAATTTGACCTCTAACACCGTACTATGAAAAAATATCGCCATCAGCTGCATTAGAAGCCTTATAACCTAAACCCTAAATAACTTTAATAGCTTAAAACTAAAGCTGGATAACCCGTACAGTGGGGCAAAAAAGTATTTAGTCAGCCACCAATTGTGCAAGTTCTCCCACTTAAAAAGATGAGGCCGACCTGTAATTGACATCATAGGTAGACCTCAACTATGAGAGACAAAATGAGAAAACATATCTAGAAAATCACATTGTCTGATTTTTAAAGAATTTATTTGCAAATTATGGTGGAAAATAAGTATTTGGTCAATAACAAAAGTTCATTTTAATACTTTGTTATATATCCTTTGTTGGCAATGACGGAGGTCAAACGTTTTCTGTAAGTCTTCACAAGGTTGGCACACACTGTTGCTGGTATGTTGGCCCATTCCTCCATGCAGATTTCCTCTAGAGCAGTGATGTTTTGGGGCTGTCGCTGGGCAACACGGACTTTCTACAGAAAGTCCCTCCAAAGGTTTTCTATGGGGTTGAGATCTGGAGACTGGCTAGGCCACTCCAGGACCTTAAAATGCTTCTTACGAAGCCACTCCTTCATTGCCCTGGCGGTGTGCTTGGGATCATTGTCATGCTGAAAGACCCAGCCATGATTCATCTTCAGTGCCCTTGCTGATGGAAGGAGGTTTGCACTCAAAATCTCACGATACATGGCCCGTTCATTCTTTCATGTACACAGATCAGTCGTCATGGTCCCTTTGCAGAGAAACAGCCCCAAAGCATGATGTTGCCAACCCCATGCTTCACAGTAGGTATGGTGTTCTTTGGATGCAACTCAGCATTCACTCTCCTCCAAACACGACGAGTTGTGTTTCTACCAAACAGTTCTACTTTGGTTTCATCTGACCATATAACATTCTCCCCATCCTCTGGAACCCTCTCCCAGTAGGTAAGCAGAGTCTGGTGATCCTCACTTGTTTGCTGGCCACCATAGTCTCCGTATACTTTATTTAAAAAGTAAGCAAACAGCAGTGGCTGGCAGTTGGGAAACAAGAGCCCCCAGACGTTTCTTTTCCTGATGAATGAGGTTTTCACTGATGGGATGTGCTCCGATATACTTTGGATATGACATAAATTCTCAGGGTTGATAAAAAGAGGACCTGTCACCAGGTCTGAAAAGCCAATTAAATATATCATCTGATAGGTGCTGTCACACTGAGTATTTTTGTGTTTTGTTTATCCAAATCGGTTCAGCCATTGCAAAGAGATAAGCCCTTTTAGTGTTGGTGCAGTGTTGGTGCAGAGTCTATTAGCCAAGTGGGTGGTAACACTGTGGTTTCTCTTGCGATGGGATCTCTGCATGTTGTATAGCATGTAGCATTACCATCCTCTTAGTTAGTAGACTCTAATTTGAATTAACACTAAAAGGGCTTATATCTTGGGAATGGCTGAACATGTTAGAGCTGTCAGTCAAAGGATGGCAGGTTCATCTGGGTAGGTAATCTACAGTACAGAGCAAAGCCTGGGAAAGGTAAGAAACGCCACAACAGACTTTTACACCTAATTTGTATATGAATAAAACAGCAATTTTGTCGATAATAGAGCTGCAATACTGAATAACTAAGGTATATTTGGAAAGTGTGTAAAGAGCACTAAATGGTAATGGGATTACTTTGATTTTCTGCCGACAGATTCCCTTTAAGTCCCAATATATGCCCAGTATTAGAGGGTTGAACACAGATACAAATATTCTAAACCACTCATATGCTGTTGTGAGGGCTGTTAATGACATAGTGAACATAACTTTTTGTGTCAAAGTGCAACCTTGCTGCAAAGAACATCATCTTCTAACCAGTATACAAATGAGCTATTTTGTGCACCCAGGGTGTGGTTGGAGCACCTGTTTTTGCTTGTGGTATTTATACATTGTGACCCATCTATCTTTATGTTAGGGGACAGTGCTGAGTTGCGACCACAGGTGAAAACAAGTGCTCTGGCAGGCATGGCCATACCCTGAGTGCACCCAACAGTTTGCATAAGGATTAAAGTTGATTTTGTCAGAAGCAAAATTACACATTGGCACAAAAAACTTTGCAAGGTCACACATCAGCTCTATGACAGCCTATAAGTAGCGTGACATGATTTTGCGGATGGTAGGCTACATGTAATACTGTAGATCCATTAGAAATAAGTTCATACATGGCTTTTACATTTTCACAAACTGTATTTTCATGATTTTATTCGCTTCTATTAAAGCAAGACTCCTCCTTTTCATGGCTAAATCACTGTATAATGTCATTTAGTATCACATTAGTAATGGCCGCAGTTATCTATTAATTATTCTCCCAGCTGACTGCATGGAAATTCTGGGAAATTGTCGTACAATGATGTGATGGCATCAGAACAATTCCAGTGTGTCCTATATTACAATAACTAGTATATTACTATAGGACTGATGGGAAGCAGCGAGTATCATCAGGCTACATGGCAGAGAGCTTGTTACAAATATATACCATATCATAGAGCCACAGGAGACCCACATTCCATTCATTTATTTATTTTTATCACTTATATAGCGCCATCATATTCCGCAGCGCTTTACAGATATTGTCAACACTGTCCCATATAGGGCTCACAATCTAAATTCCATATCAGTATGTCTTTGGAGTGTGGGAGGAAGCCAGAGTACCCGGAGGAAACCCACGCAAACACAAGGAGAAGATACAAACTCCTTGCAGATTTTGTTCTTGTCGGATTCGAACCCAGGACTCCAGCGCTGCAAAGCAACTATTCTTCCCTAGATGATACAATGTGAACCATTAGGTTCTCCATAAATATCCAAAAGCCATTGCAGATAAAGGAGAACAGCATTGCATATAACAATTGCTTATGAGAAACCCAAATTTGCATTTTACAAGGATTAAAGAAGTATTGCCATCTTAGACATTTATGGCATATCCCATGGATATAAATCATATCACTGAAAACGGGCCACATTTACTTGATATTAGGTGAAGAAATGGTTCACAGCAGGACACAGACAGGCCCGTGTGATATACAGTGGAGATGGCACAGGTGGACTTCCATCCACACACACACATACAATCCATGGGCGTAGATGCCTAGTATCCCAAATGCACACAGATAAAGCTAATATAAGGTGCCACATTATAATGTGGGGTGCTCAATTTCTGGCTTACAACCTAATAGTAACACCCATACTTTTAGTTCTGACAGGATGCCCAGCACCTATATACGCACACCCCATTAGTACCAGTACCCCACTTTCATCAATCAACATAACATGGCCTGGCTGCATCCTGTAAGAATAAGAGTTAATAACAATAAGGTATTATTAGATATTTTGGCCAAACTATGCAAGCTCGCAACCCATGCTGAAGGTTTACATATCTTATGAGTCTCAATGCAAGAATCAAAAACAATTTACTGTAAAGAACATTATTATAATCCATATGACTTAATTTCCTTATGTTAGGTGAAGCAATGGTTCACAGTAGGAGGCAGACAGGTTGTCTATTGTGGATATTGCACAGGCGCATCATACTGAAATAACATTCACTCATACACCTACAATCCATAAGGGGAGTAGATGTCTTCTATCCCAAGTACACATAGATAAGGCTAATATAATATGCCAGTCACATGATAATGTGGTCTTAACAATGCAGGCTTATGGGCTATTAGTAACACCATACTTTTAGATCTGCCGAACTGCCCAGTACCTATATATATACACCCCACTAGTATCAGCACCCCATTTTCCTTTAACCAACATAACATACCCTGGATTCATCCTGCAACAGCAAGAGTTACTAACCATGAGGTATTATTAGATACTTTGGTCAAAATAAGCAATCTTGCAACCCATGTCAAGGATCCCCATGTCTTAGGTGAAGCAATTGCACGGGGACATAATACTGAAGTAATATCCACTCACACACCTACAATCCATGAAGGGGTAGAAGCCTAGTATTCCAAATGCACAAAAATAAGGGTAATATAAGGTGCGAGTCACATGATGTCAATGTTGGGTGCACAATGTTGGCTTACAGCCTATTAGTGACATCATCCTAGGATATCTTGGAGACATGCCATAAACATCTGAAACTCTAGATGTGGGTCCTACCTGTACACCTGCTGTACTTCCTGAAAGGGTCCCTCCAACCTTATACAGCTAGTGTGAAAGAAAAATTGACCCTATATGCGCCTCTTTCCTTTCACTTCTGTGGTAGTTTCCAAAATGGGCACTCACAGCATCTCCCTCACTAGCCTTGGCTCTGAAGATTAGCGCTGGTGTATATAGGCCAAAAATTGGGAATACTTCATTAAGATGAATATGTGAACAACAATCTCCTTATTATAATGGCAGTAAAATGCTACATAAAGGGTAAGCAACGTAACTATAGCATTTTACCTAAATCCTGTATGCGAAGCCAATTCCTAAGGGCAAAGAATTTTCTGATATCTATTTATGAAATTTAGAATGATCACGATCCAGTATACACCACTCGTCTGGGCATATTAAGTACTATAGTAAGGACGTGTGTGCGTGTCTGGTTATGGATAATAGCATACTACTGTATATATGTATGCAAACACAAAGTCCTCAGAGAAATATCAAGGTTGGGTCCATCTGTAACAAGTTTGCAATCTGCCAGTATAGTGCAAGATAAGTGCAGTAATAAAAACTGGAAAAATGTTATTAAATTAGATTTCATGTAAAGAGATGGAGCTCATTACTGCATTTATTTCCCAGTAAACAGTTCCCTTCTATTGTAATTGTTGTCTGGTCTTGTTGTTCTTGTACATTGCAGCTCATATCCCATTCACTGGTGTGATGTCTGCTAATTTATATCTGTCTGGCCGAGGCTCGCCTTCTCTCACTTCATGTTTATTTTGGTCTGTATAATTTTTATTATAATGAATGTTTTCTGTTATTTGTGACTGCTCTTTTTTTTTTTTTTTTTTTTTTTTTTTTATTATTGTAGGGCATGATAAAAGTTTAAAAAGTGAGTTAAATGGTTTTAATAGATTTATCCGTAATATACAGTATAGGAAATAATATTCAAGGTTAAAGTAATGTCCATCGTCTAATTAATATTTATTATTCATGTTTGACATATTTTACACTGATTACAGAATAAATTTCCAGCTGCCATCAGTCACCACTAGAGGGAGTAATACACAATAGTTCAACAATAGTTAACAAGCTCCCTCTAGTGGTTGGTGTAGACAGCTAGAATTCTATATTTTGATGCTATGTAGTGGATGTAGCAGAAAAATGGAACTCTGACTGTTATAAAGAGATATTAAAAAAGTAAACTGCTTAAAATCTGGTACCTAAAATAACATTGTGTTAAAATGTGAGCATTCACTTTAAGGTCCTTCAACTGTTCTGGCAAGTATTAGATATGTCTGTTTCTGTGAAAGTTGAGTTACAGCCAATATGGCTTTCATTACAGCTCTGTAAGCAATTATCATTTAGCTCTTATAATCCTGAATGTCAAATCTTCTTAGTTATGCATGAGCAGGGGTGGACACAGACAGCTGAGGACCCCTGTGCAAGAGACACTTGCTTTCCAATATCTCAGCATAGAGCACCCCCTAACGTCTCTAAAAAACCTCCAGTAATTGTTAGTTAGCCTAGACATTTCCAGCAATGTAATCAACAGTAGAAAGCTGCTGTTAAGGTGATAGGGCCCCTGACCTAGTGGGGCCCTGGCAGCTGTATAGGCTACACTAAGGTTATGTCCGTCCTTGTGCATGGGAGAGGGGAAGTACAAGTGATACCTCTACTAATCTGTTAAGATGTGGCAGAAAACAGTAATGGGAGCTGTGCATGGGTGGATAAAGGATGTATTTGAATGACAGAAAGTCAAGATACAGAAACATTGGAGCATTGTATAATTTTGTACAACTTTTATTTGACATTCTTTTATTATAACTAATCTATTGCAAGGTAATAGTTAATAATGTTGAGGCAACTGTTCATATTGTTTATATTATATGTATATATATATATATATATATATATATATATATACAGTACAGACCAAAAGTTTGGACACACCTTCTCATTCCAAGAGTTTTCTGTATTTTCATGACTATAAAAATTGTAGATTCACACTGAAGGCATCAAAACTATGAATTAACACATGTGGAATTATATACTTAACAAAAAAGTGTGAAACAACTGAAAATATGTCTTATATTTTAGGTTCTTCAAAGTAGCCACCTTTTGCTTTGATTACTGCTTTGCACATTCTTGGTATTCTCTTGATGAGCTTCAAGAGGTAGTCACCTGAAATGGTCTTCCAACAGTCTTGAAGAAGTTCCCAGAGATGCTTAGCACTTGTTGGCCCTTTTGCCTTCACTCCTTGTTCCAGCTCACCCCAAACCATCTCGATTGGGTTCAGGTGTGGTGACTGTGGAGGCCAGGTCATCTGACGTAGCACCCCATCACTCTTCTTCTTGGTCATATAGCCCTTACACAGTCTGGAGGTGTGTTTGGGGTCATTGTCCTGTTGAAAAATAAATGATGGTCCAACTAAACGTAAACCGGATGGAATAGCATGCCGCTGCAAGATGCTGTGGTAACCATGCTGATTCAGTATTCCTTCAATTTTGAATAAATCGCCAACAGTGTCACCAGCAAAGCACCACCACACCATCACACCTCCTCCTCCATGCTTCACGGTGGGAACCAGGCATGTAGAGTCCATTCGTTCACCTTTTCTGCGTCGCACAAAGACACGGTGGTTGGAACCAAAGATCTCAAATTTGGACTCATCAGACCAAAGCACAGATTTCCACAGGTCTAATGTCCATTCCTTGTGTTCTTTAGCCCAAACAAGTCTCTTCTGCTTGTTGCCTGTCCTTAGCAGTGGTTTCCTAGCAGCTATTTTACCATGAAGGCCTGCTGCACACAGTCTCCTCTTAACAGTTGTTGTAGAGATGTGTCTGCTGCTAGAACTCTGTGTGGCATTGACCTGGTCTCTAATCTGAGCTGCTGTTAACCTGCGATTTCTGAGGCTGGTGACTCGAATGAACTTATCCTCCGCAGCAGAGGTGACTCTTGGTCTTCCTTTCCTGGGGTGGTCCTCATGTGAGCCAGTTTCTTTGTAGCGCTTGATGGTTTTGGCCACTGCACTTGGGGACACTTTCAAAGTTTTCCCAATTTTTCGGACTGACTGACCTTCATTTCTTAAAGTAATGATGGCTACTCATTTTTCTTTACTTAGATGCTTTTTTCTTGCCATAATACAAATTCTAACACTCAGAAAACTCTTGGAATGATAAGGTGTGTTCAAACTTTCGGTCTGTACTGTATATATATATAACACACAGTGGGGGAAAAAAGTATTTAGTCAGCCACCAATTGTGCAAGTTCTCCCACTTAAAAAGATGAGGCCGGCCTGTAATTGACATCATAGGTAGACCTCAACTATGAGAGACAAAATGAGAAAACATATCTAGAAAATGACATTGTCTGATTTCTTTAAGAATTTATTTGCAAATTATGGTTGAAAATAAGTATTTGGTCATGTACAAACAAGCAAGATTTCTGGCTCTCACAGACCTGTAACTTCTTCTTTAAGAGGCTCCTCTGTCCTCCACTCATTACCTGTAGTAATGGCACCTGTTTGACATTGTTATCAGTATAAAAGACACCTGTCCACAACCTCAAACAGTCACTCTCCAAACTCCACTATGGTGAAGACCAAAGAGCTGCGGAAGGACACCAGAAACAAAATTGTAGACCTGCACCAGGCTGGGAAGACTGAATCTGCAATAGGCAAGCAGCTTGGTGTGAAGAAATCAACTGTGGGAGCAATAATTAGAAAATGGAAGACATACAAGACCACTGATAATCTCCCTCGATCAGGAGCTTCACGCAAGATCTTACCCTGTGGGGTCAAAATGATCACAAGAACGGTGAACAAAAATCCCAGAACCACACGGGGGGACCTAGTGACCTGCAGAAAGCTGGGACTAACGTAACAAAGGCTACCATCGGTAACACACTACGCCGCCAGGGACTCAGATCCTGCAGTGCCAGACGTGTCACCCTGCTTAAGCCAGTACATATCCGGGCCCGTCTGAAGTTTGCTAGGCAGCATTTGGATATTCCAGAAGAGTATTGGGAGAATGTCATATGGTCAGATGAAACCAAAGTAGAACTGTTTGGTAGAAACACAACTTGTCGTGTTTGGAGGAGAGTGAATGCTGAGTTGCATCCAAAGAACACCATACCTACTGTGAAGCATGGGGGTGGCAACATCATGCTTTGGGTCTGTTTCTCTGCAAAGGGACCAGGACGACTGATCCGTGTACATGAAAGAATGAATGGGGCCATGTATCGTGAGATTTTGAGTGCAAACCTCCTTCCATCAGCAAGGGCATTGAAGATGAAACGTGGCTGGGTCTTTCAGCATGACAATGATCCCAAGCACACTGCCAGGGCAACGAAGGAGTGGCTTCATAAGAAGCATTTCAAGGTCCTGGAGTGGCCCTGCCAGTCTCCAGATCTCAACCCCATAGAAAACCTTTGGAGGGAGTTGAAAGTCCGTGTTGACCAGCAACAGCCCCAAAACATCACTGCTCTAGAGGAGATCTGCATGGAGGAATGGGCCAACATACCAGCAACAGTGTGTGCCAACCTTGTGAAGACTTACAGAAAACATTTGACCTCTGTCATTGCCAACAAAGGATATATAACAAAGTATTGAGATGAACTTTTGTTATTGACCAAATACTTATTTTCCACAATAATTAGCAAATAAATTCTTTAAAGATCAGACAATGTGATTTTCTGGATTTGTTTTCTCATTTTGTCTCTCATAGTTTAGGTCTACCTATGATGTCAATTACAGGCCGGCCTCATCTTTTTATTTGCACAATTGGTGGCTGACTAAATACTTTTTTTACCCACTGTATGCATACAGTCATATGAAAAAGTTTGGGCACCCCTATTAATCTTAATCATTTTTAGTTCTAAATATTTGGGTGTTTGCAACAGCCATTTCAATTTGATATATCTAATAACTGATGGACACAGTAATATTTCAGGATTGAAATGAGGTTTATTGTACTAACAGAAAATGTGCAATATGCATTAAACCAAAATTTGACCGGTGCAAAAATTTGGGTACCCTTATCATTTTATTGATTTGAATACTCCTAACTACTTTTTACTGACTTACTGAAGCACAAAATTGGTTTTGTAACCTCACTGAGCTTTGAACTTCATAGCCAGGTGTATCCAATCATGAGAAAAGGTATTTAAGGTGGCCAATTGCAAGTTGTTCTCCTATTTGAATCTCCTCTGAAGAGTGGCATCATGGGCTCCTCAAAACAACTCTCAAATGATCTGAAAACAAAGATTGTTCAACATAGTTGTTCAGGGGAAGGATACAAAAAGTTGTCTCAGAGATTTAACCTGTCAGTTTCCACTGTGAGGAACATAGTAAGGAAATGGAAGACAACAGGGACAGTTCTTGTTAAGCCCAGAAGTGGCAGGCCAAGAAAAATATCAGAAAGGCAGAGAAGAAGAATGGTGAGAACAGTCAAGGACAATCCACAGACCACCTCCAAAGAGCTGCAGCATCATCTTGCTGCAGATGGTGTCACTGTGCATCGGTCAACAATACAGCACACTTTGCACAAGGAGAAGCTGTATGGGAGAGTGATGCGAAAGAAGCCGTTTCTGAAAGCACGCCACAAACAGAGTCGCCTGAGGTATGCAAAAGCACATTTGGACAAGCCAGCTTCATTTTGAAGGAAGGTCCTGTGGACTGATGAAACAAAGATTAAGTTGTTTGGTCATACAAAAAGGCGTTATGCATGGCATCCAAAAAACACAGCATTCCAAGAAAAACACTTGCTACCCACTGTAAAATTTGGTGGAGGTTCCATCATGCTTTGGGGCTGTGTGGCCAATGCCGGCACCGGGAATCTTGTTAAAGTTGAGGGTCGCATGGATTCAACTCAGTATCAGCAGATTCTTGAGAATAATGTACAAGAATCAGTGACGAATTTGAAGTTACGCCGGGGATGGATATTTCAGCAAGACAATGATCCAAAACACAGCTCCAAATCTACTCAGGCATTCATGCAGAGGAACAATTACAATGTTCTGGAATGGCCATCCCAGTCCCCAGACCTGAATATCATTGAACATCTGTGGGATAATTTGAAGCGGGTTGTCCATGCTCGGCGACCATCAAACTTAACTGAACTGGAATTGTTTTGTAAAGAGGAATGGTCAAAAATACCTTCATCCAGGATCCAGGAACTGATTAAAAGCTACAGGAAGCGACTAGAGGCTGTTATTTTTGCAAAAGGAGGATCTACTAAATATTAATGTCACTTTTCTGTTGAGGTGCCCATACTTTTGCACCGGTCAAATTTTGGTTTAATGCATATTGCACATTTTCTGTTAGTACAATAAACCTCATTTCAATCCTGAAATATTACTGTGTCCATCAGTTATTAGATATATCAAATTGAATTGGCTGTTGCAAACACCCAAATATTTAGAACTAAAAATGATTAAGATTAATAGGGGTGCCCAAACTTTTTCATATGACTGTATATATATATATATTTATCTTCGATGGTTTCTATCCACAGCAATCTGTCTCTCATAAGTACAATACACATGTACTAATCATTTTCTTGACTTAGCTTGAACCATCTGATTCCATTGTGTGTATATCAATCTCAATGTGAAATCTGCTGTGTCTCTATTACCTGTTATTAGCTGCAGCGGAACGGTCTCAGACTGGCAGATAGGTGGACAGGTGAGCATGGCAGGATAAGCTAGAGGACACTGGGAACTTGAAGTGGTCCTGGAAAAAGTGGTTGGCAGAAGATGGGGCCAACTTAAGCAGGATGTACGTAAGGCCCAGTTCACATCTGTGTTCCAGTTTTCATTCGGGGAGTCCGCTTGGGGACCCCCCGAAAGGAAACCTATACGCATAAAAAGCTGTTTACCTGGGAAACCCACGGACCCCATAAACTATAATGATGTCCGTGTGGTTTCTGCTCGGCTTTCAAGCAGCACTTCCGCATGTTTCCGCATGTTTCGTTATAGTCTATAGGGCAGGGTCGGACTGGCCCACCAGGGAACCGGTGAATCCACCGGTGGGCCCCGAGCCCCGACTATTAGTCCTGATCTCATGGGGGCCCAATCGGGATCCTGACCATCCCGATCGTGCCCCTGACCAGTGGCGTTACGATCGCGGTCGCAGGGGGTGCGACCGCGACCGTACCCGGCAGGGTACGGGGCCCGCGGCCAGCTGGAGATGGCCGGGGCCCCGGACCACTATGATAGCGGTCGGGGAAAGCCTGGTTCCCCGACCGCTATACATACTGTTATTGGAAAGGGGCCCTGGCATATTGCAGGCCCCTTTCCAATAGATGGCAGGGCAGGGGAGGTGAATAATAAATACATATTCTCACCTCTCCAGGGCGCAGCGTTCTCTCCGGCGCTCCTCCGTCATGTGACTGAGGCCTGTGATTAGGCCCCGGCGGTCACATGGGGGCGCGACCGCGTAATGACGTCAGTGCGCCCCACGTGACCACTGAGGCCCAATCACAGGCCTCAGCAGTGTCGTCGGAAAAAGGCCTGAAGACGCTGAAGATGGCAGGATGGATCGAGGAGCCAAGTAAAGGTACCCCAAGGTGAGTATGAGAGTTTGTTATTTTTTTTTTTTTTTCCCCCCCCCCCCCTTTTTTATACTCTGGGGCCTGAGGGGACCCCCGAGTATAATAATAGCACTGAAGCGGAGGGGGGGCTATTGGGCGCATATAATACTGTGTGGGGGCCACTATGGAGCTTATAATACTGGGTAGGGGCCACTGTGGAGCTTATAATACTGGGTGGGGGCCACTGTGGAGCTTATAATACTGGGTGGGGGCCACTGTGGAGCATATAATACTGTGTGGGGGCCCCTGTGGAGCTTATAATACTGGGTGGGGGCCACTGTGGAGCTTATAATACTGGGTGGGGGCCACTGTGGAGCTTATAATACTGGGTGAGGGCCACTGTGGAGCTTATAATACTGAGTGGGGGCCACTGTGGAGCTTATAATACTGGGTGGGGGCCACTGTGGAGCTTATAATGCTGGGTGGGGGCCACTGTGGAGCTTATAATACTGGGTGGGGGCCACTGTGGAGCTTATAATCCATACAGTGGCTCCTTCATTTTTTTTTAATTACGCCGGGGCAGGTGAAAAAAAACAAAACAAAAAACCCCCCCACAAACTTTCTTTCCTGTCCCCAGTGTCTCCCAGCGCAGTTCGGTCCTGCAGTTCTGTTGTTTTCTTCCAGCTGAAGTTCCCTCTGCACGTGACTACCTGTGACGTCACGTGACCCCTGAGGCCAATCAGAGGCCTAAGGGAAGGGACCAGGCACGTCACAGCCAGTGAGGACTTCTGGCAAAAGAAGATAGCAGAGCTGCAGGAACGGACCGTGCTGGGAGGACACCGGAGCACCGGAGACAGGTGAGTATGTTTAGCATGTTTTTTTTTTTTTTGGGGGGGTGGGTAGGGGGGATTCGCCTCCCCCAGTCTAATTATAAAAAAGAAAAACATTATACTGGACAATCTCTTTAAAGTGTGGTGCATTAGGGGTGTATATTAAAGGGGTTGTCCAGGCATAATTTGTTATGATTTATCCTCAGGATAGGCCACAGATACCTGATCTGTAGGGGGCTGACCCTGGACCGATCAGCTGTTCGGAGCCACTTCTGATGCCCGTACTGTACACAATACAGGGCCAGAAGCAGAAAGCTCTGTCCGCTGTATAGGGGCTGGGCACCTTCACTGTATCTCAGCACTTATTGAAGTCAGTAGGAGCTGAGCTGCAGTGAAGGCGCCCGGCTGCTATACAGCGGATGGAGCTTTCTCTTTCCGGCCCTGTGTTGTGTACAGAACAGGTGCCGGAAGTGGCTCCGAACAGCTGATGGTGCCGTGTGTCAGCCCCCTACCGATCAGGTATTTATGGCCTATCCTGAGCATAGGCCATAAAAAAGATTAACCCTGGACAACCCCTTTAATATGCCCCACACAGTTTAATGTCCCCCCCCCACAGGATGTTAGCCCCCATCACTGCTCCCACACAATATAATGACCCCATCACTATTCCCCATACAGTATGGGGGACCAGTGAAGAGTCCACTATGTGGGGGGACCAGTGAAGTGACCATAGAAAAATTTGGCCCAGACAACCCCTTAAAAGAGGTTGTCCATAAACTGGAGCGACCACTGTGTTGGCCGCCAGGGAGGTGTAAAAATAAGAAAAATTTTAAAAAAGCATACTCACCTGTTCCCAGCACCCCGATGTCCCCTGCCTGTGTCTGTTTGGTCTCATGGCAGCGCCTCATTTCTGGAAATCCTGTACCTAATTGGTCTTAGCGATCACATATGGTGCAGGACTCCCAGCAAGGAGTCGCCGGCATGAGACTGAATGGACACTGGCAGCGGACAACAGAGTGCCGGGAACAGGTGAGTATGCTTTTTAATTTACTTATTTTTTACTTTACACCTCCCGCCAGCTACATGGGTTGCTCCAATTCCTTCGACAACCTCTTTAAAGGATTTATCCATCTTCCTAATATTGATGGCCTGTCCGTAGGATAGGCCATCAATATTACATCTACGATGATACAACAGCCAGGACCTCTGCAGATCAGCTTTTCCAGGACAATGCGGCTACAGGTAAAGGTAACAATTCTAGGAGCCACGCTGTTCACTTGCCATACAAGGTGTAGCAGTAGGTTTAGGTAGTGCAGTGGTGCACATGGTATAGTGGGTGAGCAGCATGGCTCCCGGCAAGTTATTACCTTTAGCCACCCTGTCTCGGTACCGCTGATCTGCAGGGGTTCTGATGGTGGGCCCCTAGAAATAATTCCACTGGTGGGCCCTAGACATCCCAGTCCGACACTGCTATAGGGTCTGCGGGTTTGCCAGGTAAACCGTTTTTTTATGCATATAGGTTTCCTTTCGGGGGGTCCCCAAGCAAACTCTCCGAACGGAAACCAGAACACAGATGTGCACCGAGCCTAATTAAGATGCCTAAATCAAAAAGGTTTGTAGTTTGTCCAGCTCCTGTAAAGGTGCTCCCATGTTTGGCCTGGTTACCTCACTCCGTGCCTGTGCACATGCCTTGACCTATTGTCTGTATTGCACTTACTCTGCCTGTCCAGAACAGATCTTTACCTGTCAACTGACTGCCAAGTATTAGCATCTCTTAACCTGCCTGGGTCAATCACCACTAAACCAGGGACCACTCCTAAGAGTAGTGAGCTAGTGACTCCCTGCATCAAAGACCAACTCCCTGTAAGGGGATTTAGAGATGAATACCACTGGACCACTTACACAACTCCCTCAGTGGTAGCTCCAAACCGGTTTGGTGGCGCAGTGTTTCGACACCCACTACATCGCAAAACTAGATGCGCTAGTTCTCTGGATTAAACTAGCCTGAACAACCACATTCATTTCCAACATCTAGTTTTAATTGTGTCCTAAAAACAAACTCTCTTAAAGCTCTTTTACCTTTTTTACAGATTGTAAACTCTAGTGTGCAGGGTCACTATTGTATAAACTGTTTAGTAGTTTCTGATTTTTTTATACTGTACATGTATCCTCTATAATATAAAGCCCTGTGGAATATGATGGTGTTATATAAATGCAGATTATTATTATTATTATTGTTATTCTATTTCTCGATACTGCAATAGTTAATAATGGTAAAGAAGATGAGAATGATATTGGCGAGATTAGGGGCTTACATGCAGAAAACATTTGATGAATGCAACAAGTATATGGGCTGTGATATTAGTAATAAGTTTTGATCCATATAACCTCTAAGAATATCAAGTAGATGAGCATTTTCCATTCATATAACCTTTAAAAATGCCAGAAAGGTGCGAATAAAAACTCCATGTGAGGAGGGAAAGGATATAACAATAGCAGACATTCACAAGGAGACATGTACAGAACTTTACAAGCTCAACTTGAACTTTCTTGAAGATACAAGAACATTGTGGAAACTTCAGGGTTAGATACAAATAATAATAAATGTATTTCCTTTATTGCCATGCTGTTCATCTCCATAATAAATTATTGTACCTATAGATTCAAGGTGAATTTCAGTGTTGATAGGGCTAACTTCATACTCTGGTTTTACTGTAGATAGAAATATTTTATTGAATCAGAACAGTCAATAAAGAAGCAGCCTTAAAGGGAGTCATCAGAACCCGGTATGTCAGCCCTGCAGATAGATAGGTTAGGGTCACCTGAATCATATGGTGTTCCCTCGATGTGAATTTTTGCCTCTGTTTTAAGAGATATTACATTTCTTTTTACTATGAAATTGAGCTTTTTGGAACAATGAGGATGTTGCCCTTGCTCAAAGAGGTAAGCATCAACACCCTTTTTCCTCCATAGAGCTAATTTGCATAATGACGAAAATAGCAAAATCCCTGCAAAGTAGGCATAAATATCTGTGGGGCTGGTGTGATAAAAGAAGCCCATTTGTGTATGTATTACTACTTAATCATAATAGATATATATCCTTAGTGAATGTATTGTTTATGCATGTCTTATCAGTATACTACATTGATTTGTGTATACAAGCAAGGTCAGAAAAGGGGGGTCAGCGTTAAGACCATTAACTTTAGATGGTCCAAGGAAGAGGATTTTATTGTGTTACGACTAGTTGTAGTTAACTAAACTGATCAGGCATGCAGTGGGAAGGGGTAAATCATGACCTCAGAGACAAAGCTGTACAAAGTGAAGATAGAACATTCATCTTTTCCAGGTGAAGATGAGTTGTTCATCCCCCACTTCAGAGAGTGAGAGAGGGGAGCACCCTGTCAGGAGAGGTGTGGCTACAAGCTACAATAGACTGTTTTTTACTTACCACTATGTCACTGTTTTGGGGAAGCAAGGAAGCTGGATGTATCCAATGCCATCAGAAGAAATCCTCCAAGCTTCATGGAACAAAAAGGAGATTATTTTTGTCTTTTTCTCCTTTTATTTTTAAGTCTCTTTGCTTGTGTGTCATTTGTTTTATTATCTTTTTTAATATATACCACTGATCCCTTTGGGTATTAAATTGTTAAATTTAAGGATACTTTGTGTTGCTCTATGAACCCATTACCTTTTTGAAGTGTGTTTGAGTCTGACTGTTGGAGAGACTCGTGTATATGCAAGTGAAGTTTCTGCTGAAAATTGTCAAATCAGTGGTGGTGGTGGCATGTGTTTGGACCTTTGTGGAGTGTGATTTATGCTCATTTTGCAGCCTGAGTGAAGGGTGAGTGCAAGATTGAGTTAGTAGAGTGAGTTGACCCCTGACAGCCGCACCCACACCAAGTGATAGGATGGTCTGTACATGACAGCTGGGTTCTGGTAACAGGCTCCCTTTAATGTGTTTATGTCTGTTTCAGCATAAAATATTATTAAACTTGTATGTATATGTTAGTTTGTAGTAATGTTTATGTGTACGGGATTGTCTTTCAGTAACCCTTTCTCTTGGCTGGACATGTCCAGATAAGTAAGTCATCTCATCTCTGAAGTGCACGGGTAAAAAAGACCATCTGAAGGCTGGATAAACATGAAACAAACAAAGAACCAGCACTTTCCAGGGCTAAAATTTTATTTTATTGTTCCATTCGCAGGGAGTAAAAAAAGCAGTACAAAATATCCAAGTATGCATTTTTAGATTTTGGTTTTTGACTCCCCGCCTTCCCATCCCCATAACTTTTATATTTTTACATTCACAGAGCCATATAGGGTTTATTGTTTTCGGAACAAATTGTACTTTGTAATGGTTCCATTTAACATTCCATATGATGTACTGGAAGCTGAAAAAAAAATTCACATGTGGTGGAAAATAGTGTGTTTGTGTGACATTCTTAAGTTTTAACCCCTTAAAAAACTTTGCTCTTTGATTATATATATATATAAATATATATATATATATATATATATATATATATAAATTATTTTATTTATTTATTCTATATTATTTTATTTATTTATTTATTTTATATGGTTTTAGACTGGCGCTTTTGGGATGCAGAAATGTATAATTTGTTAATGTTTGTTAATATTTATTTTTATTTCCAATCTAGGTAAAGGGGGTGATTTGATTTTTAAAAATTTTTTAACAGCTTTAAAAAAAAAAAAAAAAAAGTTTAACTATTTCATTAGCCACCCTAGGGGGCTTGAACCTTGACCGACTGCTCCACCCTAGGTGTGAGAAGGAGCGCTATCGGAAGTCTTTCCTCCCCCACCGCGGTTAGGCTGTACAATCAACACCGACCTAAGCGGAGATCATTACACACAGAGAACTGAAATATCTCTCTGCCTGTTAAATCTCCCCCCTCCTCTGCTACGTCCTATCTGTCTGTCTGCTATTAATGTAATGCCTCTCACCTTGGAACATTCCTGTACATGTTATATTTGTATTTGTAGCTGCTTATCTTTGCTGCTGTAACACACTGAATTTCCCCATTGTGGGACTATTAAAGGACTATTATTATTATTATTATTATAAGCTTCAATCTTTTGATTGCATGTCCTATAGAATGCAATACAACTTTTTTGACATCATAGGTAGACCTAAACTATGAGAGACAAAATGAGAAAACATATCTAGAAAATCACATTGTCTGATTTTTAAAGAATTTATTTGTAAATTATGGTGGAAAATAAGTATTTGGTCAATAACAAAAGTTCATCTCAGTACTTTGTTATATATCCTTTGTTGGCAATGACAGAGGTCAAACGTTTTCTGTAAGTCTTCACAAGGTTGGCACACACTGTTGCTGGTATGTTGGCCCATTCCTCCATGCAGATCTCCTCTAGAGCAGTGATGTTTTGGGGCTGTCGCTGGGCAACACGGACTTTCATCTCCCTCCAAAGGTTTTCTATGGGGTTGAGATCTGGAGACTGGCTAGGCCACTCCAGGACCTTGAAATGCTTCTTAAGAAGCCACTCCTTCGTTGCCCTGGTGGTGTGCTTGGGATCATTGTCATGCTGAAAGACCCAGCCACGTTTCATCTTCAATGCCCTTGCTGATGGAAGGAGGTTTGCACTCAAAATCTCACGATACATGGCCCCATTCATTCTTTCATGTACACAGATCAGTCGTCCTGGTCCCTTTGCAGAGAAACAGCCCCAAAGCATGATGTTGCCACCCCCATGCTTCACAGTAGGTATGGTGTTCTTTGGATGCAACTCAGCATTCACTCTCCTCCAAACACGACGAGTTGTGTTTCTACCAAACAGTTCTACTTTGGTTTCATCTGACCATATGACATTCTCCCAATACTCTTCTGAAACATCCAAATGCTCTCTAGCAAACTTCAGACGGGCCCGGATATGTACTGGAGCCTCTTAAAGAAGAAGTTACAGGTCTGTGAGAGCCAGAAATCTTGATTGTTTGTAGGTGACCAAATACTTGTTTTCCACCATAATTTGCAAATAAATTCTTAAAAAATCAGACAATGTGATTTTCTGGATTTGTTTTCTCATTTTGTCTCTCATAGTTGAGGTCTGCCTATGATGACAATTACAGGCCTCTCTTATCTTTTTAAGTGGGAAAACTTGCACAATTGGTGGCTGACTAAATACTTTTTTCTCCACTGTATATTCCTATGACAGGCCTAGGAGCCTTCATTAGGCTCATGGCTGTCATAGGAACAGGACAGCTCCCACGATCTAGCCACACTGGAGCTGTTCTGCAACTGCAAAGGGACCGGCTCTTGGGGACCCCTTAGGGGCTATAGAATAGAACAGTGCCTGCAATCAGAGTGAACTCTCCACCTTTAACCCCTTCCCGCCGGAGGAATTTTTTCGATTTTCGTTTTTTGACTCTCCCCCTTCCAAACCCCACAACTTTTTTATTTCTCTGCTCTCAGAGCCATATGAGGTATTAATGTTTGCAGGACAAATTTTTCTTCATGATGCTACCATTTATTATTCTGTACAATGGAAAGCTGGAAAAAAATTCTGAATAGGGATTTGAAGAAAATGGATTCAGAGTCGACTTGAAGAAAAAGTGCATTTGTGCGACTTTCTTACAGGCTTCGTTTTTCACTCTATTCTATGTTTCGATATGATTCCGAGGATACCAAATTTATATGGTTTTATTTACATTTTAACCCCTTAACAAAAATTCAAAACTGCAAAAAAAATAATTTTTCTAAAAGTTGTCATATTCTGCATAGGATGTCTTTTTTTGTGGGACCAGGTGTACTTTTTAGTTATACCAATTTGGGGAATTGCTATTGCTTTGATCACTTTTTATTCAAATTTTTATCAAAGGCAAAACAGTGAAAAAACGGCAGTTTGGCACTTTCGATTTTTTTTTTCTCGCTACGGCGTTTACCCTATGGGAAATTTTTTTTTTTATAGATTTGTAGACCTGGGCGTTTTTGGACACAGGGATAACTAATGTGTATGTGTTTCACAGTATTTAATAATAATAATACATTTTATTTATATAGCGCCAACATATTCCGCAGCACTGTACAACTAGTATTTAAGTACTTTTATATGTTTTCCAGGGAAAGGGGGGGTGATTTGAACTTTTAATATTTTTAATTTTTTTTATATTTTTTTTTACTTTTTTTAATTTTTAATTTTTAATTTTTTTGCATTTATTAGACCCCCCTAGGGGTCTTGAGCCCCAGGGGGTCTGATCACTAATGCAATGCATTACAATGCTAATGCATTGCAATGCATTGCAAAAAAACGGCATTTCTATTGCAGGCTGGATAAAGCAGGGTGCAATGGAAAGATACTAAAGACAAGCCTAGGAGGCTTCACAAGGCTCCCGGCTGTCATACTAATGGGACGCCGGCCCCGGAACTTGCGCCGGGTTCTGGAAATCCCCGGCAAAGTGAGGGCGCCCACGCGCCACCAGTAAAATTGTGCCTCGGTCAGCTTTGACCAAGGTGCCAGAGGAGTTAATGCCCACAATCAGTATGTATAAAACAGCAGAGACCCGGAGGCTATGGCGGCTGCTCGACTCCCAAGCGGCCACCATATTTAAACACCCGACATCCGCCATAATAGTACGCCAGATGTCGGGAAGGGGTTAAAGACTGCAAATACTATTATTTAGGGAAAGGGTTAGTCATAGATAAAGAAGGAAAAGGAAGTAACAACAATGAAGACCGCAAACCTCAGTTGTATACATAAACAGACAAAACTAACAAGACAATAAAAGCAACTAATAGTTTAAAATAAATTAAAAAAATAAATAAAATAAGACCATTTCTAACATTGAAACCATATGTGATAACTGTATTAAAGGGTTTTCCAGGACTAAGAAAATGTGACTAAAGGCAGGAAATGGTTGTCATATGAATGAATAACCATAACTGAGTGCCTTTATGTGTATTTGGACCATTTTTACCATTCCTCATATTTTCAGGCTCATGCAATACTTCCTGGTTTCCAGTTCCTAGTTGTGAGAATGTCAGAGCTTTTCCAGGCAGCCCCTCCCAGCATCCGCCCACTGCACCTCCCTGCAGTTTTTTATTCCCGCCCGTCCAGTATGCTTACTTACATATGTATGTGTGTATATATATAGTATACTAGCAGAAGCACCCGGCTTTGCACGGGTATATTTCATTTTTTGTTTGTGTAGTGGCCCCATAAGAATTGTCCAGTTTTGCATTTGACATCCAGTATGGCAGTCCAGTATAGGAACTATCTATTTATGGCTGTGTTGCTATGGAAACCTGGTAAAGGAAATGTGAACTTATGTTGGCTGATACACGTCATATGACTGAATATTTAAGGACCTACACTGGTACTGACTCATACAGGTCATAAATAGCTTGGTTGCTATGGAAACCTGGTGTAAAGCTATGTGTATGTCAAGACTGAAGAACTTGTGATTTTCCATTGGTCCATAAGCGCCGTATGATCATGTGTATCTCAGTTTGGATATCAGTGAAAAATCTGTGATCGGTTGTTATGGAAAACCTGGAGTAAAGCTACCTACAGCAGTGAAGAAAAATGGCTGGGTTGTTATGGAAACATGGAATGTAGCTGTGTGCATGTCGTTGACAATGCCTTGTCAGATTGGAGATGGGCTTGGGTCTGCTGAGAGTTTTAATTAGCTTGAGGAGCAACCATGCGTTTTGCTGCAGGAGGCATGAGTAGTTTAAAAATGTTTCAATTTATAAGAATGCTGACATCCATTATGGCAGTACAGTCAGTGGTGTAAATATCGGGGTAACTGCGGTAGCGGCTGCCACAGGGCCCGGGACATTAGGGGGTCCACTGATGTTTTTTTTATTTTTTAATAGGCTGTTACCTGCTGGTGTAACACCAGCAGGTTACAGGCCCTATATGCTTACCGATCTCCGCTCCTGCTCACAGCCGCCTGCACTTCACCTTCTGCGGAGGTGGCTGTGAGCAGGAGCGGGGGTTGATAAGTAAGGCCGCAGCGAATACCACAAACACTGCTATCATTATAATGATCGGAGGCCCAGGGTAGGTGAGGGAACATAAAAAACAATGTTACTTACCTCTCCTGCGCTCCAGCAGGCTTCAGGCCTCCTTGGTGACATCCCAGACGTCGGTGGGCCAGTCCGACGTCATTATGCGTCACGATGCATGCCTGGCTCACGTGACATCTGGTCCAACATTGAAGAGGTAGCGGGGAGTGTGCCGGAGCCAGGGAGAGGTAAGTAACATTGTTTTTATGTTTATATCCTCCCCTGGGTCTCCGATCATTATACTCTGGGGTCTGAAAAGACCCCAGAGTATAGTAATTGTTCATGGGTAGTCCACAATGGGGCATAAGACTATGTAAAAGGGCCACTGTGGGGCATAATATTGTGTGCCGGGGCCACTATGGGGCATAATAGTGTGTGCAGGGGCCACTATGGGGCATAATAGTGTGTGCAAGGGCCACTATGGGGCATAACAGTGTGTGCAGGAGCCACTATGAGGCATAACAGTGTGTGCAGGGGCCACTATGGGGCATAACAGTGTGTGCAGGGGCCAATATGGGGCATAACAGTGTGTGGAGGGGTCACTGTGGGGCATAATACTGTGTGCAGGCTTCGCACGGGTATATTTCATTTTTTGTTTGTGTAGTGGCCCCATAAGAATTGGCCAGTTTTGCACTTGACATCCAGTATGGCAGTCTAGTATAGGTATAGTCTATTTATGGCTGATTATGGAAACCTAGTAAATTAAATGTGAACTTATATTGGCTGATACACGTGATAAGACTGAATATTTAAGGACTGGGAACTGCTATTGACTAATACAGGTCATAAATAGCTTGGTTGCTATGGAAACCTGGTCTTAACCTGTGTGCCTTTGGAGACTAAGCGCCTGTGAGCTTCTATTGGCTGATAAGGAACATGCGACCGTGTGTATGACAGTTGGAATATGAGTGAAAGACTTGCAGGCTTGTATTGACTAATGCTGGTAATTTTTGGGAATACTGTATCTTAGGAACGGTACATCTTAGAGGGCTGAGACCCAGTCTAAAATCTTCCTAGACACCTGAAGTACAGTGCTGGCCAAAAGTATTGGCACCCCTGCAATTCTGTCAGATAATACTCAATTTCTTCCAGAAAATGATTGCAATCACAAATGCTTTGGTAATAATATCTTCATTTAATTTGTCGTCAATGGAGAACCACAAAAAGAATTGTCAAAAAGCCAAATTGGATATAATTCCACACCAAACATAAAAAAGGGGGTGGACAAAAGTATTGGCACCCTTTGAAAAATCATGTGATGCTTCTCTAATTTGTGTAATTAACAGCACCTGTTACTTACCTGTGGCACATAACAGGTGGTGGCAATAACTAAATCACACTTGCAGCCAGTTGAAATGGATTAAAGTTGACTCAACCTCTGTCCTGTGTCCTTGTGTATACCACATTGAGCATGGAGAAAAGAAAGAAGACCAACGAACTGTCTGAGGACTTGAGAAGCAAAATTGTGAGGAAGCATGAGCAATCTCAAGGCTACAAGTCCATCTCCAAAGACCTGAATGTTCCTGTGTCTACCGTGCGCAGTGTCATCAAAAAGTTTAAAGCCCATGACACTGTGGCTAACCTCCCTAGATGTGGACGGAAAAGAAAAATTGACGAGAGATTTCAACGAAAGATTGTGCGGATGGTGGCTAAAGAACCTCGACTAACATCCAAACAAGTTCTAGCTGCCCTGCAGTCCGAGGGTACAACAGTGTCAACCCATACTATCCGTCGGCGTCTGAATGAAAAGGGACTCTATGGTAGGATACCCAGGAAGACCCCACTTCTGACCCAGAGACATAAAAAAGCCAGGCTGGAGTTTGCTAAAACTTACCTGAGAAAGCCAAAAACTTTTTGGAAGAATGTTCTCTGGTCAGATGAGACAAAAGTAGAGCTTTTTGGGAAAAGGCATCAACATAGAGTTTACAGGAAAAAAAAAGAGGCCTTCAAAGAAAAGAACACGGTCCCTACAGTCAAACATGGCGGAGGTTCCCTTATGTTTTGGGGTTGCTTTGCTGCCTCTGGCACTGGACTGCTTGACCGTGTGTATGGCATTATGAAGTCTGAAGACTACCAACAAATTTTGCAGCATAATGTAGGGCCCAGTGTGAGAAAGCTGGGTCTCCCTCAGAGGTCATGGGTCTTCTGGCAGGACAATGACCCAAAACACACTTCAAAAAGCACTAGAAAATGGTTTGAGAGAAAGCACTGGAGACTTCTAAAGTGGCCAGCAATGAGTCCAGACCTGAATCCCATAGAACACCTGTGGAGAGATCTCAAAATGGCAGTTTGGAGAAGGCACCCTTCAAATCTCAGGGACCTGGAGAAATTTGCCAAAGAAGAATGGTCTAAAATTCCAGCAGAGCATTGTAAGAAACTCATTGATGGTTACCGGAAGTGGTTGTTCGCAGTTATTTTGTCTAAAGGTTGTGCTACCAAGTATTAGGCTGAGGGTGCCAATACTTTTGTCCGGCCCATTTTTGGAGTTTTGTGTAAAATGATCAATGATTTGACTTTTTTTTTCATTCTCTTTTGTGTTTTTTCATTGCAAGCAAAATAAATGAAGATATTTTTACCAAAGCATTTGTGATTGCAATCATTTTCTGGAAGAAATTGAGTATTATCTGACAGAATTGCAGGGGTGCCAATACTTTTGGCCAGCACTGTATGTCATTTTGTCATATATGTTTATCCTATGGGCCTGTGACATGTTTGCATCTCTACTACCATGTGGACATATATATCCATCTGTTTAGTACTCCTGTGTAGATGTGTTTGTCCTTCAACAATGTTTGCATCCCTGCTACCATGTGGATGTATATGTCCTTCCATCTGCCTTGTATGTACTTCTGTGACCTGGCCTGATGTCCTGCTTTGGATTCCTGATCTAGCCTCTGTCTGATTCTGTGGTATGGTGCACCATAGTCCCTGACTTGTCTGATCAGCTGCTACCAACAATGGGGCTACCTCAAGAGGTAGTGACCTGGCATATGCCCAGCAGCAAAGTACAGATCCCCATATGTGGGCTAATGGGTGAATACCAGGGAGTCTGCTTATACAACGGCCAAAGTCAAAGCCAATAGCAGAGGAGGTCCACAATCCGCTGCCTGTTACATCCTATTTGTGTGAATGTGTCACCACCATGTGAGGTGTGAATTGCAGTCTTTCAAGGCTTTTGTTAACATGTTGTGTTGAATGGGTTTAATGTGAAACTGCATTCCTTAACCAAAACTAGAGATCAGCTAAATGTGGTCACATTTGCATGTATTTATATGTGGGTGTATGTTTATGTGAGGATGTATGTATTTACATTGATGAGCAAAAGGGTAACAATGTTTTGACCTTGTGACTTTCAGGTTCCATATCTCACCATCCACTACAGCTTCCAACGTGAGACCACCATCATTTTATAGACAATCATCTTGGCTATCTCATACATAAATTTGACTTGCAACTATTTAGCATATGATTATTTATGTAGATTCTTGTCATGTAACTGCATTGTTACTGTTTGGCTCCTAAAAATCTAAATTTTAATTATTATTTTGTAAATCCACCTTTGGCTTTCAACACTGTCTGAATCCTTCTGGGCATGTTCTCGATCAGATTCAAGCATGTCTCGACCAAAATCTGATCCCAGGTCTCTTGTACACGTTCACAATGTTGGTGCATACTGGTCGACTCACTTAGGTACAAATACAGCTTTTTCTTCAACTCTTCCCACAAGTATTCAATTGGGTTGAGGTCTGGGGACTAATCCAGCACTCCTACTTCATTGTCATTCGTCACTAATCTTGACATATGCTCCTGGTCATTGTCCTCTGGAACACTATGTCGTCCTTTTCACACCAATAGTACTGCATATCATCAGGCTTTCTCCACCAAACTTGACAGTTCTTTTAATTTGTCGATCCATTAGCCCCCTTTTCCCTTGTTTTTTCCAGACCCATTTGCACCAGAGCCCAGTTTATTGACTTTTGTCTCATCACTCCAAATCACCTGTTTCCAATCTTCTATTGTCCACATTTTGTACTTTTTTTTTAAAACTCGGGCCAACGCTTCTTATGACGATATTAAAGTTGAGGCTTCTTCAGCTTTTTTCGGACCACCATTCCAGACTTGCGTAACGCTCGTTGCACGGTGCTTTCATGGATATCTGTGATCTCACTATTACAGAGTTTACGAGCCACCTCCACTGCCTTGTTTGTTGTGGCAGAACTGATAGACCTTGTGATGTGCCAACTTGTCGACTATGATATTTTGCCTGGACGTCCACCTCTTGGCTTCTGAATGGATGGACGGACTTAATTTCATATTCAATTTTCTTGGCCAAGAGACCGCTATCGATGAGCTGGATTATGCTGTTTCTCTTTTCTTTGGAAACCTTCTGCATGGCTGATCCTCGATTTCAACCAGTGACCTTTCGCTTGGGAATCAACCTAATAACACACTGAACTATTAGGGAATGTGAGAACAGGTTGTAGTTTGTAATACACAAGAAGAAAAAGATTTTTCCACCACCAGGAGTAAAACAGTAACAATGCAGTTATATGACAAGAATCTGCATAAATAATCATATGCTAAATAGTTGCAAGTCAAATTTATGAAAGAGATAGCCAAGATGATTGTCTATAAAATGATGGTAGTTTCACGTTGGATACTGTAGTGGATGGTGAGATATGGAGCCTGGAAGTCAAAAGTTCAAAACATTGTTACCCTTTTGCTCTTCAGTGTATATGTGTGTGTGTGTTTATGGGAGGATGTAATGTTTATATGTATCACTGTTGTCATTGGGTGTGTCACTGTTTATATGTACAGTATGTAACTTTTTGTTTAGGTAGGTGGTAAGTGTCAAAGTGTTACATGAATGCAAGGATGTAATACATTGTAAGCATGAACAGAAAATAATTGTATCTGCTAGAAAAATTGTCAGGATGTCAGGATTTGTGTCCTTTGTTACTAATTGATGCCTATAAGATGCATATTAGAATGAATACATAAAAGATGAACATATTGGAAGTAGTAGGTCAATTTATTTATTTATATTTTATTTTTTCCTTACTTTAGTGGGATTTGATATGCATGTGAAGTCTTTACCATAATGTGATTATTCCAAACACAATCTTCTCCATATATTATTTTATATAAATGTAGAATAATTATTTGTGATGATACTTTGGAGAATCCCTGGATGCACCAATTAAACACTGCATGAATATTTAATAAGATAATTAATTTTAATTCCCATATCCCCCAGTGATGTTGCTGTAGGCATTCTTACATGGGTCTTGTCCAGGGAATAAATGAGTAGTCTTTTTTAATTCTAAGAATTGGGTCTTTTTCTTATATTAGAACTTCATTTATTTTTAATTGTCCTTAGTGTCCTTTCCCCTCCCCATTTATTTATAACATCTTTCATTAAAGTGAGTCTTGGCTGTTGGTTTCTAGTCAATATTTTTTTTTTTTTTTTTAAAAAAAAAGTTCATTATAAAGTCTGGACAACTTCTGTAGAAAACAATCAGTATTAAAGGGGTTGTCCAGCACTAAATATAATTTTTATACTGATGACTTATCCACAGGATAGGTCATCAGTATGTGATCTGTTGGGGTCCGACACCCCACATATATCATCTGTTCTAGCAGTCTCTGAGTACTGGAGGCTGCTAGTGGACAAGCGGCACATGCAGCACTGCCCCTATACAAGAAGCTGCCCGTCCACTAGCAGCGTCCAATACCTGCAGGATGCTGGAGCAGATCTGTGCAGGGTTCGGGTGTTGGATATCACATCTGTTGGTCACTGCCTCAGAAGAAAAAGTTGAGCTCTTTCTGAAAGCATTCAGCCATGTTTCTAATTTTGGATAATTCCTTTAAAACATGCCCCTTTACTGTAAGCCCCACCTCCTTGTTAGACGAAGAACAAAAAGCATTTAAAACACTTAATAAATGTGGTATAAGGCATGTGCTATTTTTTTAAGAACATTACACCAGAATTCTGCTTAATTTTTATTAGTAATTCATCTCCATTGCTTCTTTATATCAGATAGACAACTGTCCAATAGAAGTTGTTATGTGTATTCTTTCTAACTAACTTTTCTCTTAATGTCCCCAGAACATTTGACCATGCATAGACACATTACCAGGGTAGTTCTATTTATAATTGTAAGCTCTGAACCCAATAAAACCTCAGTCCTAAAATTGGCATTAGGCTTCATATACATAGTAGAGCTGTGTGCAATAAAACCTATTTGGAGGCTCAATGAGTCCCTATGGCCCCATAGTACAGAGTGGCAGACAACTTCATATGGCACTGTATTAAGGTAAAAATCTTTGTAATCTGTGTCCAATGGAGCTTGTCACAATTTGCCACACAAAAAGTTTCCACTTGCCTTCATATTAACAAATTCTCTGACACAAACATAAGAGGATAATCAAATTACCAGTATCCTTCTGGAGTGTGGGAGGAATCTAGAGTATGTGAAGGAAACCCATGCAACTCATGCAGATGTTGGTCTTGTCCCGATTTAAACGGACGACAGCTGAATGAAGTCAAAATCACATTGAGGCAGTATGGCACCATACAATTTATGGATATGTGTATATGAGTTCTTATATGATCTTCAAGAAGGAAATTGTCAGGTGTGCAATATATGTGTAAAGTGGTGCAACCTTAGTGTAGATCAGTAACTGTTGATGGCCATATACTGTGTCCCCAACCAAGACAGGTTTCCAACCACTGTAGACATATTCGGGGGAGTTATTTGGGGCATCCTTTGGTATGACCCCATGCTGTGGTGTGACACTTAGGCTACACCAGGGTCAGTACTCACTATATAAGGGGATTTTATCTTATGCTTTTTCTGGAGTTCGCCGGTCTACTATCTGGTCCATGCCATCCTGGAATGCAGTCTACCATGTCATGAAGTATCGGAAAACTGAGCCTTAAAGCATAAATGGGAGCATTGCACATCACCATGTGTAAGCTTCAGGTAGTTGAAGGTATTGCTTCGTAGTTCTGTACTGTTTTGCATGAAAAAATCTGTTCTGCATTCTCAGTAAAGTTTGGATCCAATATATGACTTTTTGAACGGTTCTTTTGTATGCAACTACATGGTATCACCAGTCTATGCGCATATTACATATGCACAATATATGGATAAAGAATGAATTTTGTAATTTATGTACAATGAAAAATTGGCATCGAAATCACTTAAAGTTTGTAGAGTACGGTAGTTAATGGGAATTTATCATCATGTTCAGGTCTTTTGCTTTGTTTGTTTTACAAATTTTGCTGGTGACACTTTGCACCTTTCACACTGACCTTTGAGCCCTCTCGATAGACTGACACTATTTTGTAATTATTCCTTGTGTGGTGTACTCTGTGGGGAGTCAGTAGCCAACTCGTTATCTACAGAGGACAGAATTACAATGAAAGGTAACACCTCTAATACACTTTAATGCTGGAGTTAGATAACACTGGCATCTTAGGATGCCCCTTCATGGATGCCAATGCTAGGGTGGTATGAATGCTCCTCAATGATATAACACAATAATGGTACGTGTTTACACTGGCCTGTACACTGGCCACCACAGTCTGTATGGTAACATATGTATAATGTCAATATTCATGATGTGGCTTATGTGCAGTGGTAAAAATTTAAATAAAAAAATGCGGTAAAAAAGGATAAGCATATGGCTGTTGTCAAATAGCTTTATACATACACAGACAACAACCAGTGACAAGGTACAGAGAAGCAACTTGAAAAGGAAAACACATACCCAACAGAGTGAGATCAGACTCGGAAATGAAGGTCATAGCAGAAAGGCAGCGCATAAAGCTAAGAGGGTAGAGATCAAATACTACAGAGAGTCAGCATGGAAAAGAAGCAGAAAAATTACATATTGCAAACACAAAGCAAAGACACGACATTTACCAAAGGGACATGATATGGTACAGCGAGCTAACAGTAAAGAGAGAATACATATAGTATAGATGTAGAGAAAACATATGATAGAACCAATATTACAGCACAAGCTATTATGGTATATTACATATATTCCACATCTATACTATGCATTACCCTATAGATAATTAGTACATACAGGATGCCACTCAATAGCGTCTCAGACTTGTCACATACAGATGTAGCAGGCATTAAACATTGATTTCGCATTAATGAATGTTAATTCATATACTTTATATGACATCAGCTATTTCGTCACACTCCCTAAAACAAGAATGGCACAACAAAGTTCATTTAGCAGCTGCCACATGTGTAACTTTATTCTTTCAAGCCATGAAGCAAGTGAGAATGCAATGTATGTACCTAAAGGGCTCTAAGATATCATTGCCAGGATGTACCCACATGTACCTTATACATCCAGTTCTGAGATCTGCATGGATAGAAGTGGAAGAAAGCACATGGCGTATCCAAGTGTGCAGCCATTCTACATTATTGGTTCCCTATTAGGGATCCTTATCTTGTGGCAAGAGTAGATGGTGGCTACAGAGAGCACCCCTTGCTCTTGAGGACCTGTCCTGAATTACACAGACATCCAATTTATCTGAATGGACACTGTGTAATTCTTAACTTCCCCTGTGGTGGCGCTGCAGGAAAACTGAACATCAACTAACAGGTTTCCCCACAGTAAATATCCATTTACTGAGGACCCAGCCCTCCCAAATACAGTATATGAATGGAGAGAAAGTAGCTGCAAGACCTGGGTCTCCAACCCCCCTTCTAGAGATACTGTATAGATAAGTCCCAGAGGGACCCACATCTACTATATAATACATTTATGGCATATAGTAGATGGGGAAATTCCTTTAAGGGAGTGGCTAAAGGCCCATAGCAAGAAGGGGTCCAGAGACCCTAGAGTAGTTACAGCCCAACGTTAGACATGTGTCTATGCAATTTTTTAGGTGTGGTGTGGGTTAGTTGGAGATTTTTCTTAAAGGGCTTTTCCCATTATGGACACTTATCCCTTATCCACAGGATAGGGGACAATTGTCAGATTGCTGGAGGTCTGACAGCCGGGTCCCCCAGCAGTCAGAAAAACCAGATTGTAATCTCTCACATTGCCCACAGTCACACTCACAATCTCACTATTTTCTAGTAACTAAATTACCTGAATGTGGATATGTGTTAGTCTGATGCTGGCAGCTGCAATGTGGAGACAAAGCCGTGATTTGCTTATTTAATTTGGATGTAAAATTATTAATACTCAGAAGTTATGATGTTTTAAATGACTATGTGCTTTGTGGATTTAGCATGCCTAAAGAGCCAAAAATCCACTTTCATTAAGTACAATAAATGAGAGACATTATTCATTGTCATTTAAAGTACTTAGTGTTGTCATTTTAAGATATAGTGCAAATATGGCACAGCAAAGGCGGCATATTAATGTATTCAGGAATGACTGATCAGCCATGGATTACTTCAATCAGCAGATTCCAACTATTTCATTCAACTCTCCCCGGTACCTTGTTATGTCATAATGTCATCATTATGTTCCAGCCGAGATAGTGATTTACAGAGGTGTCCTCGCATATACACAAGTCATGAAGTCCTCTCGTATAAATGAAGGGATCTAACATGTTGTGTGGAGGAATTAAGGATATACCTTTAAAGTTAAGGAAAAAAAAAAGTATTTCTGAACTGGATCTGTCAGCTTACCTCCTTAAAGGGGTTGTCCAGGAATTACAGATCTCTGGCAGGAGGCTGGGGAAGGTAATAGATAAAATAAAAAATAAACCAAAAACTCACCCATCCCCGTTGCTCTGGTGTCCACTACTGCTGGTGGTCCAGCAGTGCCCGGGGGCTTGTACTGGCAGAAGCCCTCGCCATACGTGACCACCTACGGCCAATCAATATCTTGAGCGGTTACAGGAAAGGACACAGGACGCACTGGTGATATACGCAAGTGATGCCCCGTGTCCTTTCCTGTGACCGACAGGGTCCGTGAAGCAAGGACTTCCGGCAGAACAGCATACCTGTAACCAGTGCTTTGGTGTCCCCCACCAATATCTGATCCAGCAGCGGGGGACACCGGAGCGCTGGTTACAGGTATGTGTATTTATTTATTTATTTATTTATTTTTCACCTTCCCCGGCCTCCTGTCAGAGATCTGTAATTCCTGGACAACCCCTTTAAGGACGCGTCTTAGCGTACCTGTCATATTATTTGACTTTTCAGGATAGGCTGCCTTATGTATACATGAGGAGTAACACTAGTTCTGGTCATTATATGACTTATATTCTACAATTTTTAGCAAATTTACCGTCTGCATGCTATATCTGGAGTTTTCCTCTGGTGGGTGGACACTTGCTGCTATACACTGTGCATAGTACTGCTGTGTACTGTGCTGTCTCTTTCTCACTCAGACACAACCCCAGGGCCATGCAGGACATATATAGAGAATTACTGACTGTTTTCTAGTATTAGTGTAAGCCTGTCTTTCTACAACTATCTCTTGCACTTCTTATTCACTTACTTCCCCCCCCCCCCCCCGCTTCATAGACTTCTATAGATATGAGCCATCTCAATCAGAGTGAAAGGGAGTTTAGCAGAGGGTGGTAAATCAGGGAAACAGCCTAATAAAAGCAAAAAGAAGCATCTCTCTCTGATAAGAAGTATTACACAGTATCTTACAATTGCTTTCTTTTTGCTGTGCACTGTGCAGTATAAATAACGTGTTACCTATTTTTTCCACAATTAAAATAATAACTTAAAAACATATTTGTTTTGGTGTCACCATATAGAGACCCCAAAATGTTTTTCATACAGAGATATGTGAGGGTTTGTTTTTTTGCAGGATGAGTTGTAGTTTCTATTGGTACTATTTTATGGTCTATGGCTTTTTTATCACTTTTTATACCATTTTTTTGGAGGCACAACTATTCTGTCATTGTTTTCTCTTTCTATTTTATGTCATTTTCTGTGCAGGATAAATAATGTTGTAGAATAGGTCATTACAGATACTGAATATGTCTACTTTTTGGTGGGTTGTCTGATGGGAAAAGTTCTTAAACTCAAAATGGGCAGCATAGAAGCAATAGTAACCATCTCACTGATTCTCTGCTACTTCAGTTCCAAAACCCACTTCATGGGTGACACACCTCAGCCAGTAGCGTCCCAGATTCAACCTCGTAAGAACTGGAATGGGATCAGTGAGGTGACTAGTACTATGTTATTTATTAAAAAGTACGCCTGTTTTTACAAAAAAAAGAAAAATCCCTGCCGGACAACTTCTTTAATATACTGCTATTATGCTGCATTAAAGCTATAGGTCCATACCACTGGTAGCCAAAATGGCACAAGGAATGTTGGCGATTAATATCAGTTCAATAGGAGTCCCCACCAATCTTAAATGGGCCGTGGTATGCTAAGCAGTACTGTGACCGCTTTATTATTTACACTGGTCTATACACCAGAACATCATAGGACAAAGCTGCAATACCCTGCTCAGCCACTACAAAGGTGACGGAGTTTAATAAAGAGGTCATAGAACCTATCTGAGCACCCCAGCTTCTCCAATAGATAAAATCTGGACCCTGACTGATACTGATGGCTTATCCTAAAAGTTGGCCATCCAATATATTGATCCCAGAAAGTTTATAGGAGCCCTTACACATAGATAAAGCTGCTCCATGTGCCAAAATATGAATTGGCCCTAAATCTATGTATTAAAAGGAAATGCTTAAATCTTTTTTTTTTTTTTTTTTTTTTTATACTTAACCTTTCTTGCGTGCATTAAAAACTTCACTATGTAAACCTGACCTTATTGCTCTATGTGGCTTCTCTTGTATTTCTACAAAAATCCAGGTGAATTCTAGCAGTAAAGAAAATTGGGCCTGGGTGAATGTTGTAAATGATGGCCAGGTTTACTGTTAGTTATTATTTATGACTCTGTATAATGCCTCGGTGCCTGTTACTATTCATAAATGACCTTTTGTTGAATTCTAAGCAATAAACCGTCACAATAGCAACAATGGAATAGTAAACTTTCCTCCCGTTAAAAATGGCTAAGCAGATTATTACGGTTATATATTATGGTGAACAGTAACCGCCCCTCCCATTTATAATATAAAGGATTTTCTTATAGCGGTGATTAGGTGTTCATGTTGTCCCGAGTCCAAGCAATTAAATACAAGGGAGTGCATTATAAATCCATGTAGATGAAGCTTGTTCTACTCAATGCTCTCTCCCCTTTTTAACTTGCATCTATCTCCAGTCTAATTGCAATCTGATATCAATGCAGCCTAGTTAACTATGAAATACCAGTGCTGGGAAGTAAAGCTCAGAGGAGATGCTGCTGTTTTATGATGGACCATTTGCCAAAAACGTAAAAGGTGAGATAATGCTCTCAGAGGAAGCATTGTGTAGCTCCAATCTATCCTGATAGGAAATTACTGGAGTAGCTTACAGTCAATTAAAGGGACATTATCATAATTTCTTTTCCTACTTTGCAATGAACTAGACATAACTTACAACATGCTTCAGTGTGTTTAATACAATAGTTAAAGGGAATCTGCCAGATCATTTAGCCCCACCAAATGATTCCCAGACCTTGGTAAAACACTTAGAAACATGTGTAAGATGTAACATGTCTAAGATGTTCACAGCATCTTCATTCCTTAAAAAAAAAAAAAAAAAAATCAGCATTAAAGAGGACCTGTCACCAGGTCTTAAGAAGCCAATGACATACATCTTTTGATAAGTGCTGTCACCCTGAGCATTTTGTTGTTTTCTTTATCTAAATCCGTTCAGCTATTCCAAAGATATAAGTCCTTTTAGTGTTGATGCAAATTAGGGTATATTAGCCAAGTGGGCGGTAACACTGCATGATATAAAGCATACATGCAAGTGAGACACAGAGCACATGCCAGGGATGAGACTGCTCTTGTGGCAATCCTGACCTCATTTGCATAATAGTGAATTGTCAGTGTAACTTATTTGAACATACAGTAGACGGGAAAGATATATACAAATAAGATCTCATTGATAGAAAATGGAAAACTCTCTGTAGAACCACAGTAAAAAAAAAAAAAAGTGGCCCCCTATAGATCGATATATATATGTATAGTTTTTTTTAATTTTCACTGGATTGAATGTCAAACCAGAACAACTTTTCCAAAAGGAAGATGGACCCGTCTACCGAAAGCTGTCTCAGGATTATTGGTAGTAGTATAATGACTCAGGATTATTGGTTCAGCTCGGTGAGAAGTCATAGACATGGGCCAGAAGAGGTACTGTGTCTTCTTAGGGAGATGTCGTCTTTGCAGGTCACCTTGCAATGTGTAGAGTCTTACAGACCATACGTGCTCTACTAGGAGTTCTAGGAAATAAATATAGATTTTCTAGAAGAGGAAACCTGTAGTAATGAGATCATGAATGCGGCTATGCAGTACATGTGGTAGGATGAATATATGCACAGAATTCTGCTGTTTTACCTCCTGGTGAACCCATGTAATATGGAGTAATGTGGTAGGAAGTAATGAAATAATGAGCCACTTATCAATGGTAATTGTAGTGTTGTGATGCCTTATGCTGAACATGATGAACGTATAGTTTTACATAGCCAACCATTTTCTAATTTACCTAATGGACCAAGATAACCAATCCTTCACAACTGCCCAACAATTTGTCTATAGAATCTATTATGCCTATACCTTATATGTTCTCCACCTATGGCATAGCCCAACTTAATTCAGTCTTTGTCTCCTTACTGGTAGACAGGAAGGATAAACACCATTTCCATATAGTTTACCTTCTTGACTGTAGTATTGCCTCTTTATAGAATGGATCAAATAGTAGAAGTCAATTGTATGTATACAATTCAGTTATATTTGAGTGTAAATTCAGGTATTCGGTGAACTTGCACTTTAAAGAGTGACTTCATTTTATTCCCTTCCTGTCTACATTTCCTCTGCATTTGATCCAGTAACAGAAGGCGAAGTCTCCAGTCTTCTTTTAGTCCTACTACCTGTATTAGTGACCTGGTTCTATCACAGCACGTCCGTCCTTCTCCCCAGCTGTCACTACTTGCCTTACTAGAATATTTCACCTCTCACTTTCTTCTGCTATATTTCCAACCTGTTATTACTCCATTACTGAAAAACCATTGCGCCAACTCTAATTTCCCCTTCATCTCTAAACTATTGGAACGCAGTCTGCTCTTAGCCATCTCTACACTAACTCTCTTTGCGAGAACTTACAATCTGGTATTCACACTTTGCACTCTACAGACCTTACAAAAGTCTCAAATAATCTCCTGACATCTACTGTCAACTCTACAGCAAATACTCTTTATTGATCTTCCGGATCACTTTGCAGCACTTGACTCCTATTTAGTATGCTTCACCCTATTGACTTTAAGGATACTGCTCTTGTTTGGTTTTCTTCCTTCCTTTACAGAGTCCCTATTGAACAAACTATTGGCAGATTTAGCTTTCTGTACCAACCTTATGACACCCAAGAATACATGTCTTTCAGTAATATCATCTCTGCACTACTACAATACACCAGTGATTGTATGTTAGCGGCCTCTAACATTACGTCTATCTAAATCTGAATAGTCAGGACCTGAACATGATGGGGCAGATTTATCATTCCTTATATACCAGTTTTGTGGCATAAAATGCAAGTCAGTGATTAGCACAAAAAATGGCAACTTTTTATTGTTTTGCATAGCCAGGGTATGTCCGTGGGGCCACATTTATAATCATTTACCCCAGTTTACTGATTTACTCTTATAAAAGATGACTGGATGATTGTACAAAGAAACCATTACTACTAGAAATGGGCAAACCTGATTTGATTCGTTTTGGGTTTGGGTAGTTCAGTCTGAATAGAAAATTTGTTTTGGGCTGAACTTGTTCATCACAAACCAGAAGTGCCATTACTATACTATGGAATCTCTTCAGACCCCAGAGTGTATCAAGTAGAGTGTAATAGTTATACTCACCTTTCATTACCTCTTCTGGGCATCTTCATGGCATCCCTTTGGGTCTATTCTGGTACCTTCCTGGGTGATGTCACATACATGTGCTTAGGCCTCAGTGATTCATAGGATCGTGTGACTTCACCCAAGAAGAGGAACCAGAGGGAGCACCCTGTTTCTGAGGCCCCAGAGTATAATAGTGGTTTATGGGAGATGAACCCTCAAAGTTTCAGGTTTGAGTTAATCCAAAGGTTTGCTCCTAATCTCTAATTACTACCTTTTGGGTTATCCGTTAGTCATAGATTGTAAATTCTTGCCCTCCCTCCTATTGTGATGCTGGATGGTGCCTCTGTACATCACTGTAGGCAGATCATGGAACATGCCAACATTATTTTTTCACATGGTTTGTTTATAGGTTGATAGAGAAAAAAAACATATGCTTTCATATAGGGGCCATATTAGCAATCAGCAGAGCACAGACCTCTAATACAGCTGTGCACAGGAGCCCTTAGGAAGTATATAATTTCCATCTGCACATTTATACAGAAGCCTAACACAAAAGCAATACTAAAGATGTCAGAATTATACAATTGTGTTAATGGTTTTCTCCCACTAGTAATTATATATATACTTAAAAAGTGTTTTGATTGAAGAAATTGAAGTTTTCTATAGCCGCAGATATGCATTAATTTTAATTCCCAAAATAAAAGAAATGATTGAAGTTCAACAATGGGCAGGGAGTAGACTAAGAACAATGGCAGATGTCTGCTCGGTTAATGAAGCATAGTGATTTTTTTTTTACAACAGTCTATCATATGTTGTTACCATCTATAAACAATCTGATTATATCAAGTCATCTACTCCAATAATTCCTGCTTTCTCATTCAATATAGTTCTGAAAATTCTAGCTTGAGACTAAACAATGCATTACCTGAAGTAGAAAGGAGCTTGAATAAATACCATCAAATTCTCCTCATTACAATAATAATAACATAGATTTAGAATCAGGTTATAGTGCTAGCTCTGTTCGTAGATCCTCTGTTCTCGGAAATGATTGCATAAAGACATTTTTATGTTAATACATTTTATGCCACTGAAGAACAAACATGATTATTGCACAAAATACACTTCTCTTGCTCTCTCAAGTTGGTCATAAGTCAGAAAATCTCCTCGGCCTCCTGACTGGCAGAATGGACTATGAATAAAATAATTCGACATTAAGATGGCACATCATGGTGTAAATTGTTTTTTTTTTTCGTAAGCGCATCAACTTGATCAAAAAGATATGTGAACGTCGTCCTGAAGAGTGTGACTTGACCTCAGATGCGAGGCTGTCTAAACAGACGCATTTGTCCACAGACTTCAAACTTGAGAACGCCAAAGAAAATGATAGTAGTAAAAAAAAACCTTGTAAGCAGCACTAGAAACCAATGTTTATTAATCTTTAGTTCTCGAGAAGAGATTTTGTAAAAACAGCTGGTAGGATTTAATTATTTCAAGAAAAAAATAAAGACGATGGAATGGCGGCTGGCACTATAGGCTTTAATGCTTGTCTACAGAAGGTGTCATTGGGAATAATTGAGGCTTCTTATCTTCATGTAAGTCTAATAAGTGAGAGTAGTCTTGTATGCTCGATGGCTTGTTAATGGGAAATAGAACATAAACATCATAAAAATGGAAAGCAAATGGTGGCGCAATTGGGACAAATCAATGGATAAAATAGGAAACCGAGTGGTTCAATTAGATGTTTTTGTATTTTTGTAAGAGCCATGTACATAAAGTCTATACATATGGAGTCTCTGTGACCACGTACTATGGAGCTACGTACTATGAATTCTTGGCAATGCTTGTAAGGGAGCATACATCAGTAATAGACCATCCAATGAAGCATACCACAATTTTTTTACATTCCAGTAATTAAGCAATTCTATAAGTTCCTTCACGGAGAAACTGACCGATAAAATAAAAAAAGAAGATAAACTTTAGCTATTGCATTTAGATGGTTTGGTTACTGAAAAACTTACTCTAGTGCCTATGAAATGTAGGGTTAGTGAAGTTGAATAGCGCGCTTATCTGCACATACTATAATACAGTATACTGTAGTTCTGATAAGGTTTCCTTGTGATACAATGCGGCACATTCATAAAGGCCAGTGTTTTATACCTCAGTCTTAATCTGTGCTATACAGGCCTCACATTGGGTTCACACTAGCGCTTGAGTCTCCATACGAAACTAAGTCCCAGATTCCGCTAAGTATCGGCGGACGGAGGGGACATTTCTCTCCGCTGGTTTCGGTATAAAATTGGCGGAAACCTGGTGGACTCCATTATAGTTTACTATAGTCTACTATTTAAGCGGATAGGGTTTCCATCTTTCGGACCAAAAGGAAGGAAACCCGAACGCTAGTGTGAACCTAGCATCAAATACACAACAGAGGCCTCTTGACAATTCTGGCATATCTGGACAGGGCATATGTCAGGAAGTGAAAGCTACATCAGCAAGCAGCTGGAGTAGGTTTCAGGAGTTACTTACACCAGGAAACTGATATAAGTAATCTTGAATGTGTAAGGCTATCAAGACTCCACAAAGTGGAGTGAGTAGCGGAAAGAGGAGGTAAAAGACACAATTTTGGTGCAAATCAGTCATGCAGCAAAAAATTGCACCCTATCCTTTGCTGATTTAGTATGATAAATTTGCCAAAGTATGTTGAGTACTACTTCTGTCCATCTTTTTCAATGATAGATTTTGCAATATAATGGTGCCAGGTGTAGACACTGTGCCATCCATTGAGCCAACCTACCCAATTAGATGAATAGGACAGCCTGCTCTGCACTAAGCAAGTGTTTCTAGAAGTTAGACCAAAAAAGCACATCAACACTTGCGGGTCATGGTTTCACCAGGCACTTTATTTGAGCTAGTTTTTGCTTACAGCCGATCTTCATAGCAGTTCACAGAAGTTACAAAGCAGCTTTATAGTAGTTTCACGGATACACACAGCAGCACTCCTGTTCACACAGGGGTTGCAACTCAGATCACAAAGACCCTGCTACTTCAGGCTACTGCTGTATCTCGCTCAACTGGCTTTCATGATAAGTCTTGGTTATGTGACAGTCACTCAACACAGGGTAACCACACTAGTCACACCAGAATTCCTTACTTGACTCCTAAAACACATGGAAACATTCCTAATATGGTGAGTTTTCCAAAAGTAAAGTATCTGGCTGGAGCATGCATACATTGTACCTCTGGAAGCCCACAGCACATCAAATAGTAGACACAACAGAGTTTTGACTGAGTAGAATCGTCACACCGCCTCTCGTCCAGAAAGTACCAGAGCAAAAAGTGATAGTGACAGTGACAAACAAAATACAAAGTGCAAACATCAGCATTTATATCAGTGATCCTTACATTACACAGCGAACACTTTATACAATGCAAATAAATGCAAAGAGCACACAATGTACACAATGGTATACAGCCTATCCTGAGCGGGGACATCTTGTCAGCCCTACACATCGTAGGGCTTGTCCAGTTTCAGCAAATAAATGTTATTTATATAATGAAAAGTTCTTCAATTTTCCATTTTACTTTTTGTATCAATTCTTCACAGTTTTCAAGATCTCTGCTTGCTGTCATTCATTCCCCTTGTTTCCAGTGGATAGAAATCAGTCCATGGTCATGTGATGGACACATCCGACGATGCAAGGATGACCAGAAGAAGTGTGGGAAGGTGAGCGTAACTGTTAGTTATTCTTCCCCGGGCCTTGACCTATTATACTTTGGGGTCTGAAGAGACCACAGAGAATAATAATTTGCCATCAGGTTCATAGGTGATGAACCCCCAAAGTCCAACCTAAAACTTTTGGAAAATTTGGTGGAAATTTTTTTCAATCCAATCTGGCTTGCCCATCTCTAGTCATGTTGCCATTTTTCGTTTTTGCCCAGGACTATGTGCTGTACATTTATAGCTTGTGGTCCTCAACAGGTTAATGTAATTTGTTCTATATTCAGGGCAAATCTTTGGAAATGAATACATCCACTACAGGTTAATATATGGAAAGTCCTGTTTGCTCAGAATTAGTGCAAAATCTGTAAGTACGGCTTGTATTTGAAATGCAGATAAGTGCAGATTTTGTAACTAAGAACCTTGTGTTACATTTTAGATTTCCTTTAATCGGAAGCTCTATGAATAATGTACATTGGTGTTCATATAGTCATTAGTCAAAGCAGCGCTCACTTCTCTCTCTGATTACCCGCACCTCATTATGATCCTTTTTTACTGCCTCGGGCTATAATCATATCAATATTTTCTGGCTCTTGAAATTATTGTTAATAAAAATATGTGCTTTGCACTAAATATTGCTGCTGGCAAATAATCTTTTGCAAAATGCCTTAAATCTGTAATTCCTTTCCACAACTCCACATATAAACAACACAATGGCAAATCCTTGACAAGCTTTATTTTAATTATATTAGTGAGTGCACAGGATAAGAAAAAGAACCGCCAAACTTCACTATATTCATTCGTGTTTACAGTCCCAGGCCTCAATCAGACGTAGCTAGCAAATTGCTATTACAATGGTTATGTGCTATGATTTTCTATGAATGTTTTTTCTGTAGTTTTGGTCCCTGAGGATTGAATCAACATTTTCTGTATTTTCCTTTTATCCTAATGTTACAAAACTCCAGATCAGGCAATTTGAATGTTTGTTTTTGACTGTTTTGTGATTTTTTGAAATTTTTGTATTTACTGTAGCATTACTGGAATGTAAAATGGAATGCAAAGATGTAATAGAATTATTTTAGGTTTTCTATTATCTATTGTATTATCACTCCAAACAGATGTTTTCTGCTGGTTAATAGGAGAATAGATATAATGCTTCTTTTGTTTGGCTTTGGTAGTGGTTAAAGCGGTTTTTAAAAAAAAAGGTCTGTTAATGCTGTTAATGGGTTAATAAGTGCACCCAAATACCGTTAGCAGTGTTTTGAGTGATTTCTGGGTTTCTCTGGAAGCTTCTGGTATCCTCTGCATTTGTTTACATAAGTAGCTTTCTGCTCTCTTATCCTACAACTACCATGATGCATTGCTCTTCACTCAAATCTCCCTCTCACTATATCCCCAGCACTCCGGCTCTATTGTGCAGGCAGCGGCAGAAGTGAAGGAAGTAACGTTTCATGCCCAGAAGATCAGGACATGAATACAGGTAAGTATGATGGGGTCGGGGGGATGGGTAGTATTGGTGATGTTCTGTTTCCGGAAACTGGAAAAAGGAACATCCCCAGAAAATCAGAAAATGTGCCTGGGGCAGTCACATGACCGCCACATCGATCTGGGCTAATATACATTTTTTTATAAAGTAAGTAAGTTAGAAGTTAGGCAGGTGGGGAAGGTGTTTAGTTTAGTATTAAAGTATCACTTTATCCCAGACAACCCTTTTAATAGTGGAGACAAGGACAAGGATTCTGTTAAACGCTGTGCCACCGATTAGCTTAAACCAATCTGTGTAGAATCCAACTCAAGTTCTCAGCTTTGGGGATACATGCTATATCTCTAATCTGTCCTTTCTTATCCTTCCTTTTGACTCAGAATATCCCGATAAATGATTTTGTGATACTGTATCACAAGTGTTTATGAGGTGACCACCCAGTGGTTGCGAATTCTGATCTGTCGAGATTTTTGCTAACATGTCACAATATTATATTGAATTTGTTTAATAGGAAATTAAAGTAATTAACCCAATCGAGATAAGGTAAGTGTGAATACATCTGTATTTGGCTTGGTAACATTGAGTTAGATTGGTATAAAGGGTCCTCTACCTGCCCTTGTAATTGGAGTTTGAAACTATTTGGCTAATGCGGTCCTGTTCCCCTACTGTTATAGGCTTTGGGTGTATATCAAGGAATTACGAGACCTCATATCAAAATTGTAAGAGCACTGCTTGGACACACAAACAATCTCAGCAGCTGAGAGTGTAAAGAAGTAGACAATGACTATAGTTGGGAGTTCAGTTCAGTCTAACTGAGTTTGGGCCAGTAAATCTGGACAATACATGGATCATTTGTTTCCGACTCAAACATGGCCAACTGAAATGGTTGTAACAAGTAGCTGCACCAATACATACTGTATGCTATTAGATCTCCCCATAATAACTCCATATAGCCACAATAATATTAACACATCAGAAAATAGAGTTCCCCAGTAAAAGTATATCAAAATAAGGTAGCACGGTATTTTACACCAAAAATGGAAAGCTGTACCTAAATAAAAGAATATTACATTTGTTTGAACTCTCTATAGTTTTGGTATGAGGACTTATTATTTTTGTGTACACCTTTGGTCTACCTCTCATATAGGACAGTCCCTTATGCAGACCCTTGCATGGCAATGTCCATGTGGTTTCTGGACCATACTCTGGCTATCATTGCATCTGATACAATAATGGTATACACCTCTATTCCAGCCTTCGTTGCTGTCTTGCTGTACACCATTGTATACCTTTGCTGTGCACCTTTGAGAGCAGTATTGTGAGGTCAATGGAACACATGTAGACGTTTTCTGATGGTTTGTATCGACACTGTGTGCTGCCATAGGCTTGGGGTGTGATGCCCAATTTCACTTGCAGTACAGAATGAATCACTACACGCCATTCTTCCAATCAGACGGACCATTGATGCAGAGGTTTACCTCCTGGCACCTCTTGCTGTCACTCCAGTTCATCATTTTTCACCCACCCATCGGGGAATGTAATGTTGAACAGTGCTGATAGCACAACCTAGGCCCATAGAGATCTGCTGATCTCTCAGTTCAAGGAGTCTGTCCCTTTCACTCAGTTTGCTACAAGTGACGATAACTAGAAAGTCAATGAACAGGAGGCATCGCACAATCCTCCCACAACACTTGATACAACTTTTGAGGTTTCATGTAGCAGGTTTTCTTTCATTACGCCTCCCACATGCCACAGATTGGAGCTAGGTGCTTGGAAACTTTGCAGATCTGTGACGTCTCTCTTTTTGCTCCTTGTGGTTTCCCTTCTTGGTGTTCTTTCAATGTTGGTATTTTCGTGGTGTGGACTATATATTGTCGTCATAGAAAAAGTTTGGGCACCCCTATTCATATTACGCCTCTCTAGTTGCCAAAGATTTGGGGCTTGGTCGCCTTTGAATCGATATATCTATTTGCAGATCTTGTGAGGGTGACTACAGAAAATGTGCAATATGCTTAAACCAAAATTTGACCGGTGCATTTGGTTTGCATACCCTTGTGGTTTGCCCTTCTTGGTGTTGCAATTTCAATGTTGAGTAATTTATAAACGTGTGTGTGGACATATATATTGTATACCTATACACACACATAGACACTGCCAGGATACACATTGGACACAACCTGCTATGTGGTTAAACAGGTGGCTCATTGCAGGTTGTTCCCTATTTGAATCTCCTCTGAAGGTGGCTCATGGGCCCTCAACAACTCTCAAATGGTCTGCCGTTCTGTTGGGAGAGAAAATTGGGGTGTCGGGGGAAGGGGGGAGGGCCCGGGCGTTCTTGTAAGCCCGGGGCGGCCAGAAAATATCAGAAGGCGGGAGAATGGTGAGAACAGTCAGGCATCCACAGACCCCTCCGGCTGCAGCATCATCTTGTGGGTGACTGTGCTCGTCAACAGGAGGGGGGGGGGGGGGGGCCCCCCCCCCGGGGGGGAGTGGAGAAAAACCCACACCAAAAAAACCCCCCCCCCAATTGGGGGGGGCCCCTTGGGGGGGGGGGGCCCAACCCCGCCCCGGGATTTGTAAGGTGGGGGCCCCGGGTCCACCCATATCAGCAGATTCTTGAGAATAATGTGCAAGAATCAGTGACGATTAGTCCCCGCCGGGGATGGATATTCAGCAAGACAATGATCCAAAACACAGCTCCAAATCTACTCAGGCATTCATGCAGATGAACAATTACAAAGTTCTGGAATGGCCATCCCAGTCCCCAGACCTGAATATCATTGAACACCTGTGGGATAATTTGAAGCGGGCTTTCCATGCTCGGCGACCATCAAACTTAACTGAACTGGGATTGTTTTGTAAGGGATGGTCAAAAATACCTCGCCAGGACCGGACGCCGCCGGCTGTTTGCAAAGGGGGATCTACTAAATATTAATGTCACTTTTCTGTTGGGTGCCCATACTTTTGCACCGGTCAAATTTTGGTTTAATGCATATTGCACATTTTCTGTTAGTACAATAAACCTCATTTCAATCCTGAAATATTACTGTGTCCATCAGTTATTAGATATATCAAATTGAAATGGCTGTTGCAAACACCCAAATATTTAGAACTAAAAATGATTAAGATTAATAGGGGTGCCCAAACTTTTCATATGACTGTATACATATACACACACATAGACACTGCCAGGATACACATTGGACACAACCTGCTATGATGGTTATAACAAAAAAGCAGAACTCATTTCAGGACATATTTCATAGAACTAGAAATCATAAAGGTGGAATTATCTTTTGGGTGAATGTGAAGGTCAGTATTTTCAGTACTCTTAGTATATTTTAGGCAATGTGCTACAAATTAGTGACATATGGCTTAGTTCTCTATTACATCAGTGTTTCTTTAGGACACTGCCACCACATTTCTTAAAGGAAATTTACAAAGGTAATAAAAATTCTAGCAACCGCTTTACAATAACATAGCAGGGATGACAGAACAACACAGACAATATACAGTACTGTCTTCCTATAGTAGTTGTGTGATAATAATGTAGGACGTATACAGGAGTAAATATAACAATGTATGAAGGTTTTATCTGAAACCCATGCATGGTCTTTGTATGGATCTTTTCTTAGCTGTCCTCTTGGCTGGACATGTCCAGATATGCAACATGGATTTGTGACAAGTTATCACAAAGTGACATCCTAACCATCCTATTTGTGCCTATGTGTGACCACTCAGTGGCAAAGTATGAATTGCAGCTTTTTAAGGCTTTTGCTAGCATATCATGATATTGTGTTGAATTGGTTTTAAGATATTGTAATCTTTAATGAAACTGGAGATCACATGAATCAGGACAGATCTGTATATCAAAGGGAAAAATGTCCTAATCTTCATATCATGTAATAGGGACTGAGGTCAATGAAAGAGATCAGACAACTATCTAAATTACATTGTATTTAAAGAGGTTGGCTCAAGTTTTAATGTTCTTCCCTTATCTACAGGATAAGGAACAACATGCTGACCAGTCGGTATCACAAGAGCTGGGGTCCTGTTCCTCCATCCAATTGGAGTGGCAGGCTGAGAATGCACACTGCTGCTCCATTCATTGTCTTTGGGACTGCCAGAGATAATTGAGTACTGTGTCAGTGTTCGACTGTTTAGTACAGGATGGTCCAGGAACTGCTCTTACTTGGTGGAGCTTTGATTTGGCAGTGGAACCAAAATATCCAAATGTTGCTGTTCCAATCCCTTTCCACAAATCCCATGGAAGTAAATAGGAGTACTGGAGACAGCACATTACAGTGTACTATGCCCTTTCCGTAAGCTTATGAGTTACAGAAACAGCATAGTTCACTGTTCTACACTATTCCTGTAACTCCTATTTATCTCCAGGCCTTGCATAATCCAATCCCTTGCTGCTAACCGCATTTAATGAAACTGTGGATACCGGGATTTACTGTAATTACTTCCACAATCCCATAGCCTTCCACAAGCCATTGCTGTTCTGATGGTGTTTGGGTTCACACTGTGCTCCATTTCGTGCACTTGTCCCAACGTAGTAGGAAATGGCTGGCCATGCTTTTTCAGTAAATCAATGGCTGAAGCTGGTCAATCCCTGATGCAAGGTCTCATCAGTTCCAAGTGTACACCTGGATGAAGCCGTAAAATGTCTGTACACATTAGATGAATGTTAGCCAAACCCACTGATTCTGATTTTTATTTTAGGTTGTCCTACTACTCCCTGACTGGTGATGTCAGGAGAAAAATAAAAGTGCACAACCCTTTGGTCTCACATGCAATAAGCCAGTGCCAAGCTAAATCTGCATGTGTATGGCCACCTTTAGGGGTTGAGAATACCAGGACTGCCTTCATTTTGGAAGGGGCTTTTATCCAAGGCGATGAGACCCTAAGATAAAGGCACACATCAAGAAAAGCAGTTGAAGACATTCTGTCCCCTAAACTTTACCATTCAGGATAGGTCAACAAACCATTCAAATGGGAAAAATATACTATCTGTGTAAACAAGCCTATTAAAGGAGATCTCTGATTTCAGGTAAAACAAATGGCCAGTCAGGGGATGTCTTGAAATAAGAAAATGAGTGGTACTTACAGTACCTTCTGAATCCCCTGCTGTGTTTTATATCTAAAACTGGACAACCTTTTTAATTGTAAAAAAAAATATAATATTTATAAGATGTATATATACTATATGAAACAATGCAATGCCATGCTGGTGTTCGGTTAGGACTAATGGCCAGATTACTTGACTATTTTACTTTAAGGATTCTCCCTGTCAAGGTCTGGAAGCAGCTTTGGAGTCCGATAATGATCTAGATGGATAGTGTTTGTTAAAGCTAGCATAGTGCAGTAAGAGTCTTAGTTTGGGACTTGGGACATGGATAAGCACCAATAGTTTGCAGCGTGAGTCAGTACAGGAGCAATAAACTAGACAAAAGCGCCAGGGCTAGACTTATATAGGAAGTCCAAAGACATGGCTGATCAGACAAATAGAACAAGGAATCTCAAGAGGCAAGAAACTAGACAAGAGGTTCAGCAAAGGAGCTGTCCAGCAGAAGTTCAATGAGATAAACTACCGTCTAGGACACCAGAATTTCTGGGCTTAAATCCTTACACTCCCTTTCACTTAGAACTAAATATATATTCACAGGACAGTGACCCCTCCGCATTTGATGTGAAAAAAAAAATCCAAATGTCATTGAAGTGTAGACCCTCAGCTGTAAAGGGATTTCCCAGGACATACTGTACATATTGATGACCTATCCATAGGTGTTTGAGGAGGGTTTGGCGCTCATCATTGCTGCAGCTTCTTCCCTTTGTCACTGACATCACATTCATTGGTCAGATGGTACAGCAACAGCTCAGTCCCTTCCAGTGAATGGGGTTGAGCTACAATTCCAAGCACAGCTCCTAAACCAGTGGTTCTCAATCTGTGGCATGCGTACCCCCCGGGGTTATGCTCCACTATCCATAGGAGTATGCACTACAGTGAGAACCTGGCAATAATGGGGGCCACTATGGGACATTACACTTTATGGGGGAACTATAGGACAGTAATAAATGCAGGTTACCACTTTCCCCTTAAATGTCACTGAGTGTGGGAGCCATATTATATGTGGGGGCCATTTTACTATTTGTGGGAGACACTCTGGTGCTCATTATTTTACATGTGGGGGCATTGAAGAGGCCATTTTTCTACACATGGGGGCACTGAAGGGGACATTCTACTGAGTGTCGGGGCACTGAGGTGGCCATGACATAACTCTTAATGAAGGCTCCAAATGAAGCCTTATGTTATTAACATTTATAAGTGATCACTACTTTGGGGGTACTCATTTGGGATGTTTTCTCACTAGGGGACACTTTGCATGAAAAGGTTGAAAAACACTCCTAAACAATGTATAGCGCTGTGCTTGGTATTCAATGAAGAGGCTAGGGCGCTCACCCGAACACTGCAGCCTCTTTAACCAGCTAAAATGTAAGAATTCTAGGTGTCACCTCCCCACTTATCACATGTTGAAGATCTAATCTAAGGATAGGATGTAGGTATTGTAGGTCCTGTAAAACCCATTAATTCAAGTCAAGTCTTTACAAACATTTTTACCTAGTTCCTCCATTTTACCAGGCTTAAATCTAGACAAACTGACGTACTGAAGAATATTCCAATACTTTACCTTAAGAATCTCTTGGGTTGTTTTTGCACTGAATCAGTCTTTTGGTACTGTGAAGTGTCTTCCTTTCAGTTTTGCAGCATTTGACGGAATCTGAACAGACAGTTTAGCTTTACATTCTGTTCTAAAGATTTCATCCTGTACTTCTGTGACCCAGTTCTATTGGCACTTATGCATGGCCCTACCATAACACTGTTTCTTATTCATGAACTCGATTTACATTCATTATGCTGTCTCTGATTGTAGACCATGGCAATAATATGACTACCTCCTTGAGAGTGTTCTTGACTTGGCAAGATGTTCTGAAGGGATGATGAGGTCATCCAGTTATCTTACATGGTCTCCTAGACCTTTTGGTGTTTCCCCGCTTTTCAATGCATTCCTTCTAGTGATTGTTGATGTGGCCACTTCTAAAGACTATCTCTATCTGCTATCTCTTTGACAAATGTGCTTGTGGTTTTCAGATTAATACTGGCCTCCTTTATTTTCATTGACACCTCTGTGGGCTGCATATTGAGAGACAACCACCAGACACATATTCAACACTTGGAATCAACTCTAGAACTTTCATCTCTAATTTGTCACAAAATAAAGTGGTCTGGTAAGGGTGAGTTCACATGGAGAATTTTGTAGAGGAATTTGAGGTGGTCCTTTGCCTTAAATTCCTATCCAAGAAATGGCCCTGTGAATCAGCAGTGGAAAGCTGAAGATAAGTGGGTTCGTGCATTGATAAAGCCCATATATAATGGCTATAATCAACCATGAACCTCGTGCTGTAGTTTCCGCTGTGATTCATCTGTGGGAAACTACTGCAATATCAAACAGGATTGCTCTCTTTTCAGGGGTGAAAAACAGATGTATCCATCACTGCCCCCCATTGAAAACAATGTGAGGTAGATTTCATGCATAATTTAGAGCCTCAGAATCTGCCTCAAAATCAGCTCTGAATTCTTCTATGTGAACTTACCCTAAGAGACTACATCAGATAATTAAACGTCTTTTTAGTCATTATTAGTTATTTTTGAGCTTATGGAGGGACTTTGTAAAAAAATAAAAAATTTTGAAGGTGGCCATACAGTACATATGAAATAAATTGTTGTGCCAACAACTATCCCTCCCAACCCTACCATACACATGCATACTTCACTTGATTAGAATGAAAATGGGGACGTAATCCACTGCCATGCACCTGTTGTAGTATATCTCCTTAGCAACAAAGTATCCTTCTTTCTCCCTACTTGTCCCTTCATGGGGAGGGTTTGAAGGCCCCAAACACATTAGGTGGTTGGCCAATCTTGCTGGGTTCATTCAACATTCCTATAATATATACTGTATGACCACCATTTTATACATTTTTTGTAACATTTTTAAAGCCAAAATTCTACACTGTAGTCTTGTTTTTTTTCATATCCATTCTAGCGGTATAAAGACATTGAATTATGAAAATTTTGTAACCAACCATCTCGCGCTGGACTTTTTATTTCTAAAAAAATTAAATAAACTAAATAAAAAAAAGAAATTTCAGTTGCAGTCAAACCAGATCAAGGGCGCAAGCCTCGAGGCTTAGACCAATTGCCAAATATATAAAAATGAGAAAAAAAAAGGCAACACTCCAAAAGTAAAAAATAAAAAAGAGGGTACTTTATTCACCCATACTGCAACGTTTCAGATTGAAAAAGGCTTCAGGCAGAAGCTGAAATGTTGCAGTAGGAGTAAATAAAATACCATTTTTTTCATTTTTACTTTTGAAGTGCTGCCTATTATTTGATATTTATTTCCAGATATGTGCATTTTCTATACTATACCACTTTTTATCATAAACTTTAATTAATAACCTTGTCCTTAATATTCCCCGAGCAAACCACTCACCCCCTCTCCAGAAGATCACAGAGTGGTGGGTTATAAAGAACCTTTCCTACCAGCACTGTAATGGCTTTAATTTTCTCCCTCATGTTTCATAGTCTAAATAAGTCAATCATGTTACATTGTGATATTTGTTGTTAGGTGGGTACAATAAATTTATGACATTTTATTTATTGAAGAGGTTTAGACTATTGTAAAATGTTTATAGTACTGTAATTTAAGGTGACTCAAGCAAGTAGAAATGCCGTCTCTGTAAGGCACAGGATATATTGTTTCTTTCTGCTCTTTGCTGTAGTTTGTGTTGTTTACAGCAATTATTGTAGGAGTTTCTTAATCTTTTTGTTGTTGTTCAGTGGTGTTGATAATAAGTTCTTTCCACCTACGTGATTCTCAACACTTTATAGCTCTTGAATTCTCAGTCATGCTGAGGGGAAAGCTAACTACTGCAATTTTTTTATATATATATATGGTTCTCTTGTTTCTTTTGTTCGATAGTGATCTGTTTAGTGCTTCCTAAATTCTCCTCTGTGAATCTGACGTAAAGTAAAACTCAATATTCTGCTTTGTCCTATTAGGTAACGCCGACATCCTTCTTACAGTATATCACCATGACTATGTTGGTTGTTTGCATGCAGGATATACAATACTTCCATGTCTCTGCTGAAACACTTTTAGGAAAGAAGGTTTAACCCTGCAGTAAACATAATTTATAACCCATGGCCGGCTTTTAAGAACCTGAAAGTATTTTCCCCCAAAATTTGTACATTATCTTTTTTTTTTGTACCACATCTGGAATAATTTACACAAGTCTTGCAAAATGACATCTGATTTATGAGCTCTGTAACATGTCTGTGTTTTCTGTATTAATATGCTTTGATATACCATATATATCTCTTGAAGGAACTGAATATGGGTGTGTGCAGTGGAGGTAGGACTGAAATGTAAAATGCATCAGGCTAGAGCATTCATGCATAAGGTGTTTTTGAAAGTAATAAAATATCTATTAAAAGCAGAGTGCTGGGCTGGAAAATTCTGAAGCATAACACCAGTGGAATGGCCAGGGGAGATCAGTGCACAGGATGGTTCACAGAAGGTATTATATCATTCACAAATACATATGTAAATGTTTCTGGGGGTTACTGGGAGTAGAGATCTGGAAATAACGTAACGGACAGACATATTTATAAAATTTCCATCAGTGATCTAGCCGAAGAGAACAGTAGTCAACATCTCTTTAAAAAGACCTGTTCACTTGAAGGGAAGATTAAAGCTTGGGCCCCCCCTTCATGCCAAAGATCCCTGTGACAGTATAATGTCTCATAGTGACCCCTCCACACAGTATAATATCCCATAGTGGCCCCTCCGCACAGTATAATGTCCCATAGTGGCCCCTCCACACAGTATAATGTCCCATAGTGGTCCCTCCGCACAGTATAATGTCCCATAGTGACCCCTCCACACAGTATAATGTCCCATAGTGGCCCCTCCGCACAGTATAATGTCCTTTAGTGGCCCCTCTACACAGTATAATGTCCCATAGTGGTCCCTTCAACACAATATAATGTGCCATAGTGGCCCCTCCACACAGTATAATGTCCTATAGTGGCCCCTCTACACAGTATAATATCCCATAGTGGTCCATTCAGCATAATATAATGTTCCACAGTGGCCCCTCCACACAGTATAATGTGCCATAGTGGCCCCTCCGCACAGTATAATGTCCCATAGTGGCCCCTCCACACAGTATAATGTCCCATAGTGGCCCCTCCGCACAGTATAATGTTCTTTAGTGGCCCCTCTACACAGTATAATGTCCCATAGTGGTCCCTTCAACACAATATAATGTGCCATAGTGGCCCCTCCACACAGTATATTGTTCTATAGTGGCCCCTCTACAAAGTATAATATCCCATAGTGGTCCATTCAACACAATATAATGTTCCAAAGTGGCCCCTCCACACAGTATAATGTGCCATAATGTCACATACATCTGCTTGACCGAATGGGTTCTCATTACAAATTTTTGGGGTTCGCCAGCCACAAACTACAATTATACTCTGGGGTCTCCTTAGACTCCAGAGCATAATAAGCGGAGGCCCCGGAGAGGTGACCAAAGAAATCAAACAGTGTTACTAACTGGGCTCCAGCACGTCCTCAGAGGCACAAAGAGGACTTGCCGGAGCCCAGGGGAGGTGAGTAACACTCTGTGCAGTCCAAGTGTGTTCTAATGTGTGTTCCAATATTTATAAAGCTGGTCTTATAATATATCAGAACAGAACAGAGTATCAGAACACATATTAGAACACACTCAGTCATGTACATGAAGCCTTAGATTTTCCTTTAGTTCACCCAGGTTGCATTTTATTAATAGACAAAAATAAACACTACTAAAACTTTTGCACAGTTTCGTATGTCAAAACTCTATCTTTAAAGCAAATTTTCCTCCAATTTAAAATTTTTCTAGTAAATCAGAAATTAGAAACATAGGTGAGGATTTGTTATTTGTATTTCTTTCATACTTTTCTAGTTGCATGCAAGAATATATTGTCATACTTGCATACCAAGCCCTCTTATAAGTAACACACTAACAAATACAATATGGGCTTATTATAAGAATACTTGTACTGCTGCTGTGAAAATAGCCAACCAGAACAATATGATAAAACCAATATCTACCTGTAGTTCAGTGCACTATTCTGATACTCTAATAATATGATATCTCCATAAACCTGTCACTTTTGATCCACAAAGAAGGTCCAAAACTGAAAGATGTAGAGCATATATAGAAACCTGATGTTACTGAACAGCAGATTATATGCTATGGTATAGATATATAATTGCATATGTCTGGGGTAAACATTTGGTGACGCATTTCAATTGTGCAGCAATTAGAAATGAGCGAATTGAAGCTGACGAAGTGGAATTCGATCCGAATTTAAGGAAATCTTCGATTCGCATTGAATCCGAATTTCCTCACGCTTCGTGGTATCGAATCGCATTTTAAACTAAGGACACGTCAGAATTACCTTAAGAAAGGCTATTCTACTCCAACCTTTGCCATTTCATCACGCCCCCTACAATGTCCTGGTCCTCCTAGCTTGTGTAGGAAAAGAATAAAGATAGCTACCCAGCATGCGCAGAGCTGCTCGTGTAATGATGGCCGCCGAGCATGAGCAGAGCTGCTCGTGTAGGAACAGAATAAAGATATCTGCCGAGCATGCGCAGAGCCGATAGTGCATGCTTGGTGGCCATCTTTATTCTATTCCTATACGAGTGGCTCTGCGCATGCTCGGTGGCCATTTTTACACGAGCAGCTCTGCACATGCTCGGCGGCTATCTTTATTCTTTTTAAGAAAAATAGGGCCTTGGGCAAAAATCTGAACAAAACCCTCCTAATTGCTATTTTTAGCTTTTCTCATAAACTAAACACGTACAGATGTCCTTCATTTCCTGAAGATTTCCCTTGGCTGGAAATGTCTAGATGTGTGTATCACAAGATGATCGGCTTTTAAAAACAATACAGTAGTCTACCCTATCTGTGTCTATGTTTGATCACCCAGTGTTCTGAATTTCACTATATTGTGGGTTTTGATAATGTCCGAAATTGATTTTATAAGAATTGAGTTCTCAACCAAATTTGAGTTAAGGGTGGGCATATCTGTATACTGCCATATAATTCCTGATTAATACTTCCATACATTTTCATGTCATGTACAGCTTACACATTTTCTTTTGATCTACTTTCAGATTGCTCCGGGGATTCTATTGTTTAGGGCCCCACCAATTGCAAATATACCACACTAGAGATAAGTGAATTTCTCAGAAATTCGATTTGGCAGCTTCACTGAATTTGCCACAACAATTCGCTTTGATCCGAATTACTTTGCGGCAAATCACGTTAAAAACAGCTATTTTCCTGGTTGCAGAGAACCTGGGAATATGCATTTTAAACTAAGGATACCTTGGAATAGCCTTTAGAAAGGCTATTCTACTCCTACCTTTGCCATTGCATCACACCCCCTGCGATGTCCTGGTCCATCGGGCATGCGCAGAGCCACTTGGAATAGAATCAAGATGGCTTCCGGACATGCACAGAGCCGCTCGGAATATAATCAAGATCGCCGCCGGACTTGCGCAGAGCCACTTGGAATAGAATCAAGATGGCCGCTGGACATGCACAGAGCTGCTCGTGTAGGAATAGGTAAAGATGGCCACCACAAGTGGTTCTGCGCATGTCTGACGGCAATCTTGATTCTATTCCGTGCGGCTCTGCGCATGTCCGGCAGCCATCTTGATTCTATTCTGAGTGGCTGTGCGCATGCCCGGAGGCCATTTTGATTCTTTTACTACACGAACTAGGAGGACCAGGACATTGCAGGGGGCGTGATGCAAAGGCAAAGAAATTCGCTCATCTCTAGCAGCAATGCAACAATGTAACCAGAGATCTGCTGACTTGTACCATGGGAAGAACCAAACTTCTGCTTCTAATAAAATGACTTTCCTTCTGCTTCATATGAATAAATATATTTTCTTTCAGGTGACAATGACATGTATTCTTTAAGACTGCTGCACATTCCAGGTAAATTCTGAGAAGCATTCATGTCTGCTGTCTAAAGTGATATAGTGTATTATTTCCATCGGCCTGTTAGTTCTTTCAGGTCTTACATCTCAGGTCAGTACACTTTCATTATTCTCTTTATAAGTTTTGTTGCATTCTATAAATTGTTTCAATGATAAAAATCTAGGTTTGTGACATTGTCTCCTAAGTCAATGGAAACTGCAAGGTTGGCATCTTGTTAAACCTGTTACTCTCCAGATTGTAGATGTTCTTGACCCTTCACACGTGTGTTTAATCTAATTGTTATACTTATGCTATCAGCTAATTGATGCTGTTATCCCTATAGCTGATACTTCATACCGCAGACATCTGAGTGCCATTCACTTACATGGTTCTATACTATGAAGCAAGTTCAATGTGTGATGCATAGTATGATATATAGGACATGGCTACAATAGGTATTCATACAAGCGCATCACCAGAGCAATAGAATAGAAGCAGTGGGCACATTATTATTAAAGTGAATAAAATTAGAATAGAATAGATTAAATCCATGCAAGCTTGTGGAGTTCCCACCCCCTTTACAGTTATAACAGCTTCCACTTTTACAGGAAGGCTTTCTAAAAGATTTTGGAGTCTGTCTGTGGGAATTTTTGCCCATTCTTCCAGAAGAACATTCATGAGGTCACACATTGATTTTGTACAAGAAGGTGTTTGATAAGGTTGAGGTCAGGGCTCGGTGAGGGCCAGTCAAGTTCTTCCACACCAAACTCACCCAAGCATGACTTTATGGACCTTGCTTTGTAGCGTGGGACACGTTCATATTGGAACGAAAAAAGGGCATTCCCCAAACTGTTTCCACAAGGTTGGAAGCATAAAGTTGTCTACACTGTATTGGTATGTGAAAATATTAAGATTTTCCTTCACTGTAACTAAGGGGGCTTGGCCAGTATAATGTCCCCAGGTCACACACTGTATAATGTCCACAGGTCCCACACTGTTGGCCACACAGTACAGGGCCCAGAGAGTGAGCTGTACGTACAATTCCCAGTATTCACCGCTCTTAGGACTCCCCACTACTTCGCTGGTGCCTATGTGAGAACATCACAAGTGCATATAAAGAATTTGGAGTCCCAAGAGCAGTGAGTACTGAGAATCTTACCCACAGCTCACTCCCCAAACCTGCTGGTACCCAAGGTGTGCTTCTATTAGTACTAGTGGAAGAACACACTGGTTACCAGGCTGCTGCTCTCCCGAATCTTCATTCAGAATAGTGGTAGCCGGCCAGGTACAGCAAGAGGGCTGACTGCAACAACAACATCGAGGGGTGGTGCTACCTTATTTCTGACTTTAGCTCCTCCTACCTTCTAGAACAGTGCTGAGGGAATGCCACTCCAGCTTACAAATGTCAGTTCAGCCAAAATGGCAACATCCTCAATTAAAGGCACAGTACCAATATCATAAAATAATGCAAAACAAAGGAAACTAGTAGAAAACACATTGAATAACAACATTCCTATGCATATTATACATGAGTAACATGTAACTCTTAATATTTACCAGAGGAGGACACTACTCTAGAGGTATAAAGAACTGAGGTCCAGTGCCAGCAGAAAACATTGTCATTTATCAGGCTCTTTTGTGACCATGCAGTACAATTTGCCCATCAATACAGGCGGCCTTGGCATTATAATAGTGTGCCAGGGGATGTAACCCCACTCTTCCATTACATTCTAGAATTAATATCATTATCAACAAGAAGTATCAGTAATAAAATTACCTGGAGCCCGGTGTGTGGAGGCACCTGTAAAACTAGGGGGTAGAACAAAGACAGAAATATAGCCCTGTCTATGTACCTCTAGACTGAGTTGTCATAAACAGAAGACTAGTCTGACTTTTCACAAAATACAGTTACAATCCTGTCTGCATTAAGCATAAAAAAGTTCTCACACGTCTCTTCTAAACCAGCGGAAGCGCCTGCCATAATGCCTGCTTAGTCTACATGTTCTTTGCTCCACTGCATTTTCAGTATTCTGCCTTTTTCTTCCTCTGTTTTATCTCATTTTGCTTATGTGGAATGTAAAATATTAATGATCCATTGTGAATGCTGAGACTTTAAAGTTGGCCGTTCACCTGACTGTTCTCACTCTCCTCCTATACTGTAGCTTACAGCAGCTGCTACCAAAGCATAGCTTTATTTTTAGAAGCCATCTAGCACACTGCTTAACATTGATTGTCCTTTATGTTATGTTGATGATGAGTTAAAGCTCGTAAAATAGGAACAAAGCAGTGCACTAAAATACATAAGGCATAAAATAGTGAACGTTGTGGCTGGGTATGTAGCTTAATGATCCACACAAATACAGAAGAGGCCAGGAATAAATGGGGATTCTTTATTTTCAGTAATATTGTATTCAATATTTTAGCGGTTGTAGGACACAGGTAAAACTATAGAGAGCAGTCAGGTTTTTCTCTATCTGGAAATCTGCCTGCTGGTGACAATAGAAATGTATAATACTCGGAAAATGTGTGTTTTGGGTAAATTTCTGAATATGGAGCTGTATATGCTGTGAAAAGACAAAAAAATAAAGGAGGTTAAAATGTTGTATGCATGTCTCCATCTTCCAATGTCAGTAGTTAGAATGTGATTTGTAGCCCAAGATATTTAGATAACGATGTTTAACCCTTCAGATTCTCAAATGATACCAGAAAAACACCCCAAATTCACTTTTGACTTGTGTGCTAAGCGAGCCTTAGGGCTTTAGTGAGCTTTGGTTTTCTGGGTGTTAACTCCTTAAAGGGAGTCTATGAGTCACAAAAACAGTCTTAAGCTAATGGGACATTGGAATGGCCTTCTCAGCGAATTTTTGCAACTGCGCATGCGCAGTCGCGAAAATTCGCTGAGAGTGAGAAGTAAGGAAAAAGAAGGCCTAGAGGGGAGTCACCGCACTAGCTGAAGGGCGGTAAGAAGTGATGATGCAATGGGTGCTTGCAGAAGAGAAGGTACGCCCCGGGTGCTCATTTATATACATGAAGAAACAAATTATCTTGGAATTGGCTGGGAGAAGAAAACAAGGAAATGTAGGAGAAGAATGGCCTTTTTAAAGGCCATTCCAACGTGCCATTAGCTTAAAACTGTTTTTGCGAATGATAGACTGCCTTTAACTAATGTAATGAGGGACCACACAAGAGAAGACTCAAATGCTGTTCATTACCATTCAGATTGACAGCTTTCCCCCAATACACTGTAGAGGGAAAAGGCTATCAATCGGTGGGAGGAGGGGACCCAATTTGTGCAGCTGATAGACATTGATTTTATAAAAACGACTGCAAGAAATCCTGGAAGTGATTATATTCACAGATATGACCACATAATCTTGGTAAGACATTTCTATTAAGTTTTATTATTATAAAACAAAAAAAAGCTTGTTATCCTGTGCTATGACATTACTGTTGTTTTATTAGTTGTGACATCACTATGCTAATTATCTTAGTTTTGTGATATTACTGTGGTCTTTAAACACTTGTAGTGAAATCATGTTAATTATGCTATATTTATTACACCTGTTTATTGTACTTTTTTATAGTACTATGTTTACTATACATGTTTATTATATTAGTTAATTATACTATCTTTATTATACTTCTTTGTTATATGTGTTAATTATACTATGCTTATTATCCTTGTTTTGTCATATCACTGTGCTACTTAATCATTTGTAGTGACATCACTATATTTATTATACGTGTTAATTATACTATGTTTATTATACATGTTAATTATACTATGTTTATTACACTTGTTTGTTATACTTTGTTATACTTGTTAATTATACTTGTTTATTATGCTATGTTTATTATACTTAATTATGGTACTATCTTTATTATACATGTTAATTATACTATGTTTATTATTCTTGATTATTATACTATATTTATTGTACTATGTTTATTATTCTTTTAACTTTACTTTGTTTATTATCCTTGTTTGGTGATATCACTGTGCTACTTAATCATTTGTAGTGACATCACTATATTTATTATACGTGTTAATTATACTATGTTTATTATACATGTTAATTATACTATGTTTATTACACTTGTTTGTTATACTTTGTTATACTTGTTAATTATACTTGTTTATTATGCTATGTTTATTATACTTAATTATGGTACTATCTTTATTATACATGTTAATTATACTATGTTTATTATTCTTGATTATTATACTATGTTTATTGTACTATGTTTATTATTCTTTTAACTTTACTTTGTTTATTATCCTTGTTTGGTGATATCACTGTGCTACTTAATCATTTGTAGTGACATCACTATGTTTATTAAATGTGTCTGTCATACTATGTTTACTATACTTGTTAATTATACTATGTTATTATATGTGTTTGTTATACTTGTTTATTATACTATGTTTATTATTCTTGATTATTGTACTATGTTTATTATACTGTATTTATTATTCTTGTTAAATATGTTTATTAAATGTCTATTATACTATGTTTATTATAGTAGTTAATTATACTGTTTATTACACTTGTTTGTTATACTTGTTAAATATACTATGTTTATTAGCCTTGTTTTGTCATATCACTGTGCTACTTAATCATTCGTAGTGACATCACTATGTATATTATACTTGTTTATTATACTATGTTTATTATACACTTTTCTATTATACTTGTTTCCTACACCATTCTCAATGAAGGTCCTGAATTACCATGAAGCTCGGGCCTCTTAATAATTCAGAGTGCATCAGAATTGAAATCTATGCCAGCCAGGAACTGTCAAAGTTTTGCTATATAACTCACGTCACATTTCTATAGTGAGTTATAGTAAATTTGTTGGGCTGAGACACCCCCGCTCCAGCCACTTGCGTACAAAGTGGTGAGAGGGACGCAAAAAGAGAGAGCTGGGGCACCTTTGGTGCAAAAAAGACCCTGTACAAAGATGCACCACATTTACACCCATCTACGCCAGGTTTCTTACTTAGAGGAAATAGCAGATTTCCCCATTCTGCTTTTAAAACAACAGTGTGATCGCTGTTAAAAATTGCACATCACACGGTCGTTTTTCACAGTTTGCATGAGACAATACTGTCTATTGTGGGTGGACAGCACAATTCTGCTTTCTAAAGCGAAATCATGTTGTGATGCAATAGACAAATTTAATAGGAAACCTCCATATTTAAAGCATCCAAGCACACAGGAAATCTTACCTGCTATTTTCTGATTTATAAGTGTGGCACAGCTCTGGCTGGTTATTGTCTCTATGTGTGTTCCTGTTAGCAGTGCAGGTACATGGTTTCACAGTATGCACGCTACATTTATGTGAATTAACAGAATGACTCCTACATATAAATGGATTACTTGTATTGAGGACAGACATTAAATATGACCACCACTAAAAGATGGAATGCAGGAGCATAAAATATGTATGAAATTATGTAAATACATTGGAAAAAGTCTTCCAGCTAAACTTGTCTAGCAGTGTTTTGAAGCTTTGCCAGTAAAGAAATAAAAGCAGCAGTGAGTTCTCTATTTGGACATCTGTTTTTTCCAGGAAAAGATTTGGGGAGGAATTCTTCCATTTCTGCCAATTGGTTTCTCGCAGTCAATTGCCTTTTCACCTGTCTGTGACAGTTCAGGAAGGTAAGGATACTTAAGGCTTTAGCTACTATAGGAACAGGTGGAAACTAAACCGCAGAAAGGATGGTGATATACTCTACCTCTGCCAAATGTCACAAAGAGATTCTACTGTATGTTCAATACATGTCATTCAGCCGGAATTTGCTGTAAAGCTAATACCGCAAGTAACTACTAAAGGTTAAATTGTGGTGGTGATGTCTTGATCTTTGTTGGCTCCTTATATAAATGTCTAAGCCGTAAAAAATGTTTTTCCAAGTATAAGGTGTTGCACATGCACACCATAAACAAGTGGCCGCTTCCTGACTTTCAGTGGCTAGTTGGTTAAGATAGGTAAGGGTTAAGTTCCTGTTCAGATTGCGCATGGTGCAATTGCTAAATTGGTAGAGGCACAGTGCTAAAATGGTTCAACGCAGCAGATTGGAGATGGCTTTTAGGGGAGAAGGACAGCTTGAGGGTACGCTCAAAGAGATCTGGAAACTCGGCAGTTCGGTGGTCAGCCTGTAGAGTGGGCAGACTCATAACTTTAGAGAAATCAGATGGTTCTACAAAACGATGCACCGAGACACTCGAGAAAGGATGCGTTCTTCAGTGGCTGGTGGTGCATCCTCTATCTGCAAAGGTGTGCTGTTTGCCACCATGAGCTAGTGATGGGGCTAATATTTTGTTATTGGCCAAATGAAACTTCACTGAAGATTTCCATATGCTGTTTCTTCATCTGCCAAAGAGAGTAAAGAGAGCCTCAGAGTCCCCTGTGTCATTAACTGCTGGTGGATGGCATCTAAGAGAGGGCAGGCCAGAAACAGAGTGTGGATCTGACAGGGGTGGAGTCCAGGGGTCATATTGCAATTGACCTGGTGCTGGCGGCTGTGCCTCAACACCTTAAAGAAGCTTTTTGTTCGAATAAAGGATATAACTCTTTGCATTAAGATGTCAACAATATAGACTTAACATGTTAATACTTCTAAACATGGAATCATGGTAGGACTGTAAGGAAGAGCTACCCTACTTCATCCAGTAATAAACAAGTATATACATCTACTGTATCTCACACCAGTTTATAAAATAAAGAATAAAATAAACTTAGAACTGGACTTATTGTTACAATATGGAAAATACCTAACAAAAACCTTCACATAAGGTCTTAATCTACTGTAAATGAGTTCTTGGAATGACCACCAGCTGGCAAAGAGAGACTCCTCTGGTGGCAAACATAGATGCATGCGGCATTGTCTACCTTATAACAATGGTATCCTTCTGTAGAAAAATGTCTTCTAGTCCAGAGTAATGTGCCTAAGAGAGACATAATACAGCTGCACTCTGCACCTTAGGATTTTCAATATGGTTACCCTATGTGCCGCCGTACAGGCTTCAAAGTCTCAGTAATGCACAAAGCATCAACTTTATCTATAATATAACTATAGTCTGCCATGTCAATCTTAAAAAAGAACTAAATAGTGTATTACATTTGATAAAAGCAACATAATGCTTAAATATTTTTTTTCAACATGCGAACTGCCTATGTGTCCCAATTTTTTAATGACCTCAGTTTTATGCAGATTTCCATTCATTGTCTCATGTACTCTCAGATAACATCTCTATAAAAATTATGAGCAAATAATTGAACTCAATAGTTTAGTAGTATCAATTACTAAGACCTACATGCATTTGTGAAATTTCCATTGAGAGATTTTTGAGGTTTTGAAACATATTCAAAATATATATTCAGTTTTATGCTGTTTGAATAAAGTGAAGTAATGAAATTTTGTTGGCTACAAGACAGAAAAAAAAAATCAACAATAAATCTAAAAGGAAATATGTATTTCTAATCTTGTCTAAAACCTGAGTAAATGTAGCATAAAACAGTGGGGATTATTAGGGTGACGTTCCCTCGTAGAATTATTTTGTCAAGATATGGCCACTTAAATCTTCTTTTCTCCTTAGTCAAAACAGTTATTCTTTGCAATTTCCTGTTTGTCATTTTCCGTTCCTTCAATCTGCTGATCAAAGTTTCTTCTGGTATTTTTTAAACCCCATTTTATGGCCTAATTTTTATGGTTAACGTTTTAACAGGCTTGTAGTCTCAATGCACTTTTTTTTTTCTATAACCTCTTAAAGCTTTCAATCTTACATCCTTCAGGTCTAATCTGTTGCCAATGTCTTGCAATTTATTAAAAATGGATTGAACACTGCAAAAAATATTAACAAAGTTCAACAGTTCAGCAGATTTAATGTTCAAAATTATTTCTACAGTCATGTCCATGTCACAGGAAATTCTTCAAATACTGAATCTTTCTTGGCCTGGTTCTAAAGCCAGAAAGAGCAATAGTCTTTATACCAGTTGATGGCAACTATGTACTGAAATAGTCTAAATAATTCCACCCAGGGATGCATTTGTTTATCTTATTTTAGCTCTGTCAAATAATCTCCTTTTGGTTTCTTTGCTATTCCTTTGAAAATCTTCTTTGTGAATTCAGTCTGCATTAGTGTTTACTTTATCAAATCCTAGACACTGATATAATGCAGACATCAGGGGGGATTTAGTCACAACACATACCGTACTTTTATTCTTTTACCAAATTAATAATTGTACCTCTGCTGTTTGCCTGTGGAGGATGTGGACTGCACAATATTAACAGTGTGAGGTGATTTATGGATTTCTATGCTGGAAATGTTTTAGATTTTATAAATAAATAAAAATATTTGCATTCAAAAATGTATATATTTAACCCAACAAAGCATTTGTTTAAGAATTAGGGAATGTTCACACAACAGAAAAAGAGGAATTCCTCTTCATTTTCCGCCGCCGGCATTTTCGCTGCTGTCTAGCCGCGACGAGATGCTGATACAGTGCACTGGCATTCCGTTGCAGCATCCCGCTACTGATTAGGCCCAGGTGAATGGGCCTAATCAGCAGGGAATCTGTCCCAGATTCGGGGCCAAATCTGCTCCCAATTCCGCAGCAAATTCCTCCATGTGAACAGAGCCTTAGAATGGTGTAAAAAAAAAATCATACCCATTCCTTCAACACTCCCATTCCAAAGCTTTCCAGGTCCTCCACCAGGCTTTACTTCCTGGTCCTTCTTGACACACGGGAAATGCTGTTCAGCCAATCACTGGCTAAGGCAGGTCACCACTGTGGCCAGTGATTGGCTGAACAATCATTTCCTGTGTGTGGAGAGGAACCAGAAAGTAAGACCATCAGGGAATACAGGAAGCACTGGAATTACAGCAGTGGGGATTGGCGAGATGAGTATAATGTTTTATTATTTTTTTACAGCAATCTGAAGCTTTTGTACATGATTTTTTCTTATTTTACCTTTAGTTTGTAGTTATTTACATACTTTACATGTTTTATTTAGTTAATATAGAAAAGGCTTATATTCATGCTTTATGGTGCTGTTAGCTTTGAACAATCTTTTTTAGTTAGAAAGGTCCTATAACCAGCCATAATTTTTGGGACAACCCCACAGGATTTACTCAATTTCCCTGCAGTGCCACAACAGTGTAGATGAAGTATTGTGTGATAACCAATGAAATCAAATATAGACCTTATATATTACAATCCAGCTTATATCACTAGGTAGTGGACTGGCTTACACGACCTTCACATAAATATTGGAAAATATAGAAGATTCCTTTACTCTTTTCCTTTACTCTTTTTACTTAGAAAGGTCCTACAACCAGCCATAATTTTTGGGACAACCCCACAGGATTTACTCAATTTCCCTGCAGTGCCACAACAGTGTAGATGAAGTATTCTGTGATACCCAATGAAATCAAATATAGACCTTATATATTACAATCCAACTTATATCACTAGGTAGTGGACTGGCTTACACGACCTTCACATAAATATTGGAAAATATAGAAGATTCCTTTACTCTTTTCTGCTGCCAAAAATACTCTACACGGGAACTTTTGCATTCTAACACAATGTCATTCATTTCTTAAGCCAAAAATACTCTAACCAGGAACATTTGCATTCTAAAACAATGCTATTAGCTAGAAAATGGTCTAGAAACTGAAACTTTACATTTTCTAAGTACAGCACCTTAAGTCTGTCACTTAAAACTTTCCTAGATATTAATAGGGGAATAAGGACCCCATATGGTGTTAGACTATTATCCTTCAAATGAAGAACCCCTAGGAAACTGATTTCAATGATGTACTGTATAAACATAATGTGAACATTCATTCCCCAGCCCCAAATCCCCTATTCAATCAGTTTGGGAAAAATTAGTTATAAACAACATTTCCATTGGAAACTATCACCTCTCTACTAGCCGAACCTAAACTTGTGCTCACATCGAAAAGAAAATGGTTTAAAATTCTAGCTATTTTGTGCCATATTCCGTTCCAATTACATACATTTAATCCCGAATACCCAGATACATGTTGGAAATGTCAAAATGATGTGGGCACCGATCTTCCAATGTGGAGATATTCCCCATGAAACAAAGCCTTTGTCAGCTCCTAGGATAAAACAGATCCTGGAGAACTGTATTTGCTATGTAGGACTGAACTAATAAAGAAGTGAAATAAGAGCGCTGGGATTTTAAGAAGAAGCTGGCCTGCCAATATTGAAAGCACAAGCTCAGACGTGGTGTTGTAGTCAAAAAAATTCTTCTTATTATTACTGGTCATGTTTTGTTTCTCAGTTAGATAACTTTCTATAGTTGCTGATATACTTACTAAAGATTTAATATATTTTAATGGACCAAGTAAATATTAATAAAGGGGGTGTCCACTTTAAACAATCTTTATTTGTTAAAATGATAGTGGCTGGGTGCCAGTACTTTAGCTCAGTTCTCATTGAAGTCAGTGGGAGCTGAGCCGCAGTGACAGCACCTGCCTAATACATAGAGTCTGGAGCTAATTTTGTGATTCTTTGTTAACAGATTTTGTTATTGAAATGCTGAGCTGGAGTCCACTTTCTGTATTTTTATCTCTATTTCTCAAAAATCTTCACTACTTCTGACTGTGAGTACAGGGGAGTAGGTATATCACACAGGGAAGATGAATCTGGTGGGGGGTATACAGTATATCCAAAGAAAGAAACATCATTCTAAGTCTTCAAAAAGACCTATGTGAATTTATTCACCCATCATAATATAGGAGCAACTTTTTAGATTTTCCTTTGAAACATTTTCAAGCTACAAGGAAGACCTGACATGTTGCTGCTGTATTGTGACAGGTAATTAAATCCACAAAGATTTGGAGTTGGTGGAGATAGTGGTTTGCAAAGTATTCAGTTCCCTATATCGATACATTGTAGAGCCACCTTTCACTGTAATTTCAGCTGCAAGTCTTTTGGGGTATGTCTACCAGCTTTGCACATCTAGAGACTAAGATTTTTGCCCATTCTTCTTTGCAAAATAGCTCAAGCTCAGCCAGATTGGATGGAGAGCGTCTGTGAACTGCTGTTCACAGATGCTCTCCATCCAATCTGGCTGAGCTTGAGCTATTTTGCAAAGAAGAATGGGCAAAAATGTCTTGCCACAAATGCTCAATGGGATTTACAGTGCTGGCCAAAAGTATTGGCACCCCTGCAATTCTGTCAGATAATACTCAATTTCTTCCAGAAAATGATTGCAATCACAAATGCTTTGGTAATAATATCTTCATTTATTTTGCTTGCAATGAAAAAACACAAAAGAGAATGAAAAAAAAAGTCAAATCATTGATCATTTTACACAAAACTCCAAAAATGGGCCGGACAAAAGTATTGGCAGCCTCAGCCTAATACTTGGTAGCACAACCTTTAGACAAAATAACTGCGAACAACCACTTCCGGTAACCATCAATGAGTTTCTTACATTGCTCTGCTGGAATTTTAGACCATTCTTCTTTGGCAAATTTCTCCAGGTCCCTGAGATTTGAAGGGTGCCTTCTCCAAACTGCCATTTTGAGATCTCTCCACAGGTGTTCTATGGGATTCAGGTCTGGACTCATTGCTGGCCACTTTAGAAGTCTCCAGTGCTTTCTCTCAAACCATTTTCTAGTGCTTTTTGAAGTGTGTTTTGGGTCATTGTCCTGCTGGAAGACCCATGACCTCTGAGGGAGACCCAGCTTTCTCACACTGGGCCCTACATTATACTGCAAAATTTGTTGGTAGTCTTCAGACTTCATAATGCCATACACACGGTCAAGCAGTCCAGTGCCAGAGGCAGAAAAGCAACCCCAAAACATCAGGGAACCTCCGCCATGTTTGACTGTAGAGACCGTGTTCTTTTCTTTGAAGGCCTCTTTTTTTTTCCTGTAAACTCTATGTTGATGCCTTTTCCCAAAAAGCTCTACTTTTGTCTCATCTGACCACAGAACATTCTTCCAAAAAGTTTTTGGCTTTCTCAGGTAAGTTTTGGCAAACTCCAGCCTGGCTTTTTTATGTCTCTGGGTCAGAAGTGGGGTCTTCCTGGATATCCTACCATAGAGTCCCTTTTCATTCAGACGCCGACGGATAGTACGGGTTGACACTGTTGTACCCTCGGACTGCAGGGCAGCTAGAACTTGTTTGGATGTTAGTCGAGGTTCTTTAGCCACCATTCGCACAATCTTTCGTTGAAATCTCTCGTCAATTTTTCTTTTCCGTCCACATCTAGGGAGGTTAGCCACAGTGCCATGGGCTTTAAACTTCTTGATGACACTGCGCACGGTAGACACAGGAACATTCAGGTCTTTGGAGATGGACTTGTAGCCTTGAGATTGCTCATGCTTCCTCACAATTTTGCTTCTCAAGTCCTCAGACAGTTCTTTGGTCTTCTTTCTTTTCTCCATGCTCAATGTGGTATACACAAGGACACAGGACAGAGGTTGAGTCAACTTTAATCCATTTCAACTGGCTGCAAGTGTGATTTAGTTATTGCCACCACCTGTTATGTGCCACAGGTAAGTAACAGGTGCTGTTAATTACACAAATTAGAGAAGCATCACATGATTTTTCAAAGGGTGCCAATACTTTTGTCCACCCCCTTTTTATGTTTGGTGTGGAATTATATCCAATTTGGCTTTTTGACAATTCTTTTTGTGGTTTTCCATTGACGACAAATTAAATGAAGATATTATTACCAAAGCATTTGTGATTGCAATCATTTTCTGGAAGAAATTGAGTATTATCTGACAGAATTGCAGGGGTGCCAATACTTTTGGCCAGCACTGTAGGTCTGGACTGTGACTGGGCCATTCTAACACATGAATATTCTTTGATCTAAACCATTCCACTGTAGCTCTGGCTGTATGTTTAGGGTGATTGTCTTGCTAGAAGGTGAATCTCTTTCCCAGTCTCAAGTCTTTTGCAGCCTCCATCAGGTTTTCTTCCAGGATTGCCCTGTATTTAGCTCCATCCATCTTCCCATCAACTCTGACCAGCTTCCCTGTCCCTGCTGAAGAAAAGCCTCCCCCCAGCATGATGCTGCCACCACCATGTTTCACAGTGGGGATGGTGTGTTCAGAGTGATGAGCAGTGTTATTTTTCCACCACACTTAGCCTTAGCGCTTTGCATTTAGGCCAAAAAGTTCAACTTTGGTTTCATCTGACCAGAGAACCTTCTTCCACATGTTTGCTGTGTCCCCTATATGGTTTGTGGCAAACTGCAAACGGCACTTCTTATGTCTTTCTTTCAGCAATGGTTTTCTTCTTGTCACTTTTCCATAAAGGCCAGATTTGTGGATGCACAACTTATAGTTGTCCTTTGGACAGATTCTCCCACCTGAGCTGTGGATTTCTGCAGCTCCTCCAGAGTCACCACGGGCCTCTTGGTTGCTTCTCTGACCAGTGCTCTCCTTGCTCGATCTGTTAGTTTAGGTGGATGGCCATGTCTTGGTAGGTTTGCAGTTGTAGAATACTTTTTCCATTTTTGGATGATGGATTGAACAGTGCTCCTTGGGATGCTCAAAGTTTGGGATTATGTTTTTATAACCTCATCCAGCTTTAAACTTCTCCACAACTTTATCTCTGACCTATCTGTTGAGTTCCTTGGTCTTCATGATGCTGTTTGTTCACTAGTGTTCTCTAACAAACCACTGAGGCCTTCACAGAACAGGTGTATTGATACTGAGACTAAATTACACACAGCTGTACTCTATTAACTAATTCAGTGACTTCTGAAGGCAATTGATTGCAGGGGATTTTATTTATGGGTATCAGAGTACAGGGGGATGAATACTTTTGCACGTCACACTTTTCAGATTTTTATTTGATTAAAATTTTGAAAACCATGTATCCCTTTTGTTCCACTTCACAATTATCTGCTACTTTGTGTTGGTCTATTACTTAAAATCTCAATAAAATACATTTAAGTTTGTGGTTGTAAGGTGACAAAATGTGAAAAGTTCAAGGGGTATGAATACTTTTGCAAGGCACTGTAGTTATAGGTCCTCTTTAAATTCATATTGGACTTTTTGAAGATATTGACCTTCTTTCTTTGGATATATTGTATTCTACATTCTGTGGTTTTATCTCATTGTCACTTTCTCATTGTCCATAGCTAACAATAAAAAAGCACGTTTGAAGGCTGGCAATATATATAAGACTCATTAAATAGAAGTTTTGCCATCCTTTTAGTAAGCAGTTCTGGTGATTCTATAATTTTAGGAAAACACAAGGGCAAATGTGTTTATTCTACAACAATGTGTGGCCACATGCCCAGTGATGATCAAGAGATCATTATTTGGCATTTTGTTTGGCCAATTGCTTGATGTCATTGGTGGTTTTGTGACAAAAGTAACGATGCATTAGGAAAATGAACCTCAGGGAAGTGTAGTGATATCTCAATTTATGTGTCCTAGACTTTCTTGAGTATTGAGTATGACATAAAAGCTTGTTAAATTGCTGTGTATTTAATGCTAAACATGTTATCTGTCAGATCTCACTTCATAGCACGCAACCTTAACCTATTTAATGTACATTATTGCATTGTCCAAAAATAATGGGGCAAATTTGCTAAGCAAAAATCCCTGTTTAATCAGATATGAATAATAGATGGTGTTGTTTTTGATATGTGCACTTATTGATTTGGCGCTCAAACTGCAATTTTATTTTTAAATAGCTTTTAAGATTTATGATCTTGACAGGCATTTTACTGGAGCAGAATGGCATGAAGAAAATTGCTACTTAATATTTGCTCTGTCGTATAAAAACGGATTGAATGCATCCTCAAATCAGGGAAGCTCAACAAACAGACAATATTGCTGAAAATCCAAAAAAAAAATTCCTAAATATGTTCTTATACCCTATTATAACAGCCTTTTGCAGGCTTGAATCGCACATGGCAATTTTTCGTGGTTTAAAGGGATTCTATCATTGAAGAAATGCATTTTTAAATAATCTTTGAAAAAGATCCCTCCTACTGATCCTCTTCACTACCTAATGAGCAGCAAGTGACGTTGCCGAGATCAAAATCTCGCGCATGCTCTGAATGCTCATTCAAGAAGCGGCCATCTTTCCTTTTCTTCTTGAATGAGCATACAGCGCATGCGCGAGATTTTGATCTTGGTAACGTCACTTGCTGCTCGTTATGCAGTGAAGAGGATCAGTAGGAGGGATCTTTTTCAAAGAAGGGGGCGTAGAAGAAAGGAGCCGGAGGCGTTCTTCAGGTATGACGATGCAGTGCTCGGAGCACATGGGTAGCGCCCCCTGTGCTCCTTGAGCTCGATTTGCATATCAAGAATTACGAATTTATTCAAAAACGGCTGCAAAGAAATGAAGAAAAAAGGTATGCCTAGAATAGCTTTTCTAAAGGCTATTGGAATATATGCTTATTTAAAAATGCATTTCTGCACTGATAGACTCCCTTTAACTTTGGCTGGACAAGTCAAGAGTGCATTCAAAGGAGATGGTGATGGAAAGGAAGGACTTAGAATTCTCCTTCCTTCTAGATCCAATTCTAGCTTTAGCTCACAAAGCTGCATAAAAAAACTTCATGTGTGTCCCAGCCTTAGGCTGAGGCCCCACGTTGCGGAAAAGCAGATTTTTCTGCGGTTTCTTGAGTCAAAGTCAGGAGTGGTTTTAGCAGAAGGGAGAAGTATAAGTAACTTCCTATATATTTCCCACTCCTGTTGAAGCCACTCTTGGCTTTGGCTCAAGAAAATATAGCAAAATCTGCGACAAAAAAAAGCTTCTTTTGTGCAATGTGGGGCCTCAGCCCTAGGATGAGGTCAGATGTTGCAGAAAATTTGAGTTTTTTTGTTGCATATTTTGCTGCGGCTTTTGAGCCAGGGAGAAGGATAAGAGTGTCTTATATATTTCCCATTCATTATAAGGGAATCATAAGATCTCATAAAGTTTACCTTTGGTCGCATTCACACGAACAAGTTTCAGTTATTAAACTCTGCCTGGATTTATCAGCCTGCACCTTATGCTGGGAGAGGGATTCTTAGTAGTACAGTATAGTTATCTAAGCTCTCAGGAGTCCCTGGCTCCCAGCTACATAACGTCCTGTACTATAATCAGTATGGGAGAGAAAAATCTACAAAAATGAACACGAGCTTGGCTAGTGACTATTAGGCTTATACTCTTTGGTCAAAATACCTTGTGTTCATTTTTGTAGAATTTTCTGAAAAGCATAGAACAAAGTATAATACTGGCAGTGGCGTAACGATCGTAATCGCAGGGGGGTGCGACCGCGACCAGGCCCGGAGTGGTATGCAGCCAGCTGGAAATGGCTGGGGCCCCACACTACCATGATAGTGGGGGGGAAGGCCTGGTTCCCCGACCGCTATACCTATTGTTAATAGATGCCAGCCCAGGAGAAGTGACAAAAAATAAAAAATATACTTATACTCACCTGTCCTGGGCTCAGCATCATCTCCGGCACTTTTCTGGCCTCACTGCTGGGGCCTGTGATCCGTATAGGTATAATTGAGACAGAAAGTTCGCAGAGGAAAAATCTATGGAAAAAATTGTGATCCATTTTTACACCACATTTTTTTCTGCAGTGTTTTTTGGCTGTGGCTCACTACATTGGGCTTTAACCATAAATAGGTTTTCCAGGCTAAATAAGTTATGACTTATCTTAACAATAAGTATCAATCAAAAAAATCAGCTGTTTGAATGGCTGCAGCATTCAGGTGAGTGCAGCAGCCTCTTCAGTATTTATCAAACATAGCACCATAATTTTGCACATTAACTGTGCTTGGTATCACAGCTCAGCCCATTCACTTGAATGGGACTGAGCTGTGATAAGCCTAAGAGACAGATGAATGTGATGTCATATGGCCTGTGAAGCATAAGAGGTGCTCAGGGATGGCTACTGCTGCTTCATACAGCTGACCCTAAGAATGGGTTATCAATTAAAAAGTCCCAGAAACTTATAACAGGGACATCTCCTGGTGATAAATCCTTCTCAAGAAACTGATATTAAGTAGCAAATTGTCAGGGATAATTTTACCTCTAAAGAGAAAAATAATATTTTATATAAAGGAATAGTAATTACATTGCTTATTTAAAGGAGTTGTCCAGGAATTACAGTTTTATCCTGCCGGGGAAGGTGAAAAATTAAAAAAAAAAACATACTCACCTGTCCCCGACGCTCCCGTGTCCCAAGCTGCTGTCCGGTCTAGGGCTTGTTCCGGTGAAAGTCCTTACCACACGTAACCGCTGAGGCCAATCAGACAGATGGGTATGTTTTTTTTGTTTTGTTTTTTTCACCTTGCCCGGCCTCCAGGAAAAAACTGTAATTTCTGGACAGCCCCTTTAACTAATTGAATTATTATATATATACACACGTGGACAAAATTGTTGGTACCCCTCGTTTAATGAAAGAAAAACCCACAATGGTCACAGAAATAACTTGAATCTGACAAAAGTAATAATATATAAAAACATGCTGACAAGCCACAAAGCTTCTGGGAGAATGTCCTATGGACAGATGAGACAGATGAGGCAGATGAGGCTCTATGTTCACAGATGGGAAAATGAAGCATATCTTGAAAAGAACACTGTCCCTACTGTGAAACATGGAGGAGGCTCTGTTACGTTCTGGGGCTGCTTTGCTGCATCTGGCACAGGGTGTCTTGAATCTGTGCAGGGTACAATGAAATCTCAAGACTATCAAGGGATTCTAGAGAGAAATGTGCTGCCCAGTGTCAGAAAGCTTGGTCTCAGTCGCAGGTCATGGGTCTTGCAACAGGATAATGACCTAAAACACACAGCTAAAAACACCCAAGAACGGCTAAGAGGAAAACATTGGACTATTCTGAAGTGGCCTTCTGTGAGCCCTGACCTAAATCCTATTGAGCATCTTTGGAAGGAGCTGAAACATGCCGTCTGGAAAGGGCACCCTTCAAATCCGAGACAACTGGAGCAGTTTGCTCAAGAGGAGTGGCCAAAATACCTGTTGAGAGGTGCAGAAGTCTCATTGACAGTTACAGGAATCGTTTGATTGCAGGAATTGCCTCAAAAGGTTGTGAAACAAAATATTAAGTTAAGGGAACCATCATTTCTGTCCAGGCCTGTTTCATGAGTTTTCTTTTTTAAAAAAATTCGGTTGAAGCATGGTTGAAAAGCAATGTCTGACTTCCATTTGTTCATTTTCATAGAATTTTTATATATTATTACTTTAGTCAGATTCAAGTTATTTCTGTGACCATTGTGGGTTTTTCTGTCATTAAATGAGGGGTACCAACAATTTTGTCCACGTGTGTATAAGAAATAATACAGAAATCACTTGGATATCCATTAAAGCTAAAATTAATATTTATACCATCACGATTCTCTTCTATATGGCATAAAAAGTAGCCCAGTCCTGATGTGGTTAATTATTGAAAGCGGTTTAATACAAAGAAAAAAATATACAAAAAGAAGTATAAAAATAGTAATAAAGTTTTGTATAAACTGACAAAGTCTTATTTGAAACTCTTAATCAGAAATGCAGAAAATTGTACTGTTCATTTACCGTAACATTGGTTAAAGGGATGCATGAAAGAGCATGAAAGAAAAAAAATTCAATTATGATTTTTTTTTAATAATCCCATTAACAAACGTAGCATGCTGGAACAGAGGAGGAGGGGATCGGTATTGATGTAATGTGATTTTTTTTTTTTTTTTGAACATTGAATTACATCCTTACATTATGTAACATCAAGTATTATTAGAATAAAAGCAAAATGTTGAAAGTTTTGACTTTCTTTGCACTTCTGCAATCTATAATGATATTTCCAGGACACAGATATGTTAGAGGATTTACTTCAAGCTGTCCAACATTCATGATATATAGAGCCTATTAAGAAATGTGGCTAGGACATGATAAAATACAATCATTCGTAACTAAGCCCATATGTGCATTAAGCGGCTGACAGCCATGATGGGATGCATCCAGTTTACAGGTGTGCCGTCACCGGAGTGGATTGTCTTTAGGTGCTGTATCTGTTCTGATTTTAGATTGATTGATATAATGTGTGGAGAAGGATCTGCGATACAAAGTAAAAGTGCAGTCCATGATTCAAACCATCCCTATGTACAAGGATCCGAGGATTTAATTCACCATACTGAAACCTGCTGTGACCATTATGTGGAGCCTTCTGACTTCAGCATACGCTTTGTCCTGAGATGATTGTACATGTAATACCTCGCCAGATGGTCTGAATTTCTCTGTAGATCTTTAAACCTTTTGACTACCTTGTACACAAATTGATGTGATGCAACTAAAGAAAAGCAGGCGCCACTCCATCACTTTGTATTTGCCCTTATTGCCTATTATTCATTACTTGTATGACCTAACGCTGGAGGTGCTGTGGAATTTATTTTGTTGATATGGGGGTGCTTATGTACCAATATGCACTAAATTGAACTCACTTATAGGAGAGAAGTCATTTTCATATATTGTATGTGTATACAGCCATGGCCAAAAGTTTTGAGAATGACACAAATATTATATTTTCACATGATCTGCTGCCCTCTGGTTTTTATGTGTGTTTGTCAGATGTTTTTATCACATACAGAAATATAATTGCATTCATATTATGAGTAACAGAAGCTTATATTGACAGTTAGAATGAGTTAATGCAGCAAGTCAATATTTGCAGTGTTGACCCTTCTTCTTCAGGACCTCTGCAATTCTCCCTGGCATGCTCTCAATCAACTTCTGGACCAAATCCTGACTGATAGCAGTCCATTCTTGCAGAATCAATGCTTTAATTTTGTCTGAATTTGTTGGTTTTTGTTTGTCCACCCGTCTCTTGATGATTGACCACAAGTTCTCAATGGGATTAAGATCTGGGGAGTTTCCAGGCCATGGACCCAAAATCTCTATGTTTTGTTCCCTGAGCCATTTAGTTATCACCTTTGCTTTATGGCAAGGTGCTCCATCATGCTGGAAAAGGCATTGTTGAGCGCCAAACTGCTCTTGGACGGTTGGGAGAAGTTGCTCTTGGAGGACATTCTGGTACCATTCTTTATTCATGGCTGTGGTTTTAGGCAAGACTGTGAGAGAGCCGATTCCCTTGGGTGAGAAGCAACCCCACACATGAATGGTTTCAGGATGTTTTACAGTTGGCATGAGACAAGATTGGTGGTAGCGCTCACCTCTTCTTCTCCGAATAAGTTGTTTTCCAGATGTTCCAAACAATCGAAAAGGGGATTCATCAGAGAAAATGACTTTACCCCAGTCCTCAGCAGTCCACTCCCTGTACCTTTTGCAGAATATCAGTCTGTCCCTGATGTTTTTTCTGGAGAGAAGTGGCTTCTTTGCTGCCCTCCTTGAGACCAGGCCTTGCTCCAAGAGTCTCCGCCTCACAGTGCGTGCAGATGCACTCACACCTGCCTGCTGCCATTCCTCAGCAAGCTCTGCACTGCTGGTAGCCCGATCCTGCAGCTGAAACACTTTTAAGAGACGGTCCTGCCGCTTGCTGGTCTTTCTTGGGCGCCCTGGAGCCTTTTTGGCACCAATGGAACCTCTCTCCTTGAAGTTCTTGATGATGCGATAGATTGTTGACTGAGGTGCAATCTTTCTAGCTGCAATACTCTTCCCAGTTAGGCCATTTTTGTGCAGTGCAATGATGACTGCACGTGTTTCTTTAGAGATAACCATGGTTAACAGAAGAGAAACAATGATGGCAAGCACCAGCCTCCTTTTAAAGTGTCCACTGGTGTCATTCTTACTTAATCATGACAGATTGATCTCCAGCCCTGTCCTCATCAACACCCACACCTGTGTTAATGGAGCAATCACTGAAACGATGTTAGATGGTCCTTTTAAGGCAGGGCTGCAATGATGTTGAAATGTGTTTTGGGGGATAAAGTTCATTTTCTAGGCAAATATTGACTATGCAAGTAATTGCTGTTAAGCTGATCACTCTTTATAACATTCTGGAGTATATGCAAATTGCCATTAGAAAAACTGAAGCAGTAGACTTTGTAAAAATTAATATTTGTATCATTCTCAAAACTTTTGGCCATGACTGTACAGTAGTACATCACGCCTAAGTAGGTTACCCTACAGTGCTGAAAAGATACCAGCATACAGTGACTAAATGACAGCCATTAATCTAATGATGGTGGTGTACATTTTGTAGGTAATACTGCTTCACCTTTAAAGCGTCAATATCAGAATGGAGGGGTCCGACTCCCAGCACCCTGGACTGTCAGCTGCTTGAAAAGGCTGTAGCTTTCCAAGAACAATGTCATACATTATATAGTAGTTGTGCTTTGTATTACAGATTGGCTCTATTCACTTGAATGGGACGTTGTTGCAAACAGGTCATGTGACTTCTATACTCCTCCATGGACTGTGAATTCATGAGACTGAGTTTGCAGTACCTTTCCCTGCCATTACACAGTGTGTGGAGCTGTTCTACTTCTGATGCATTGTGGTGCCTGCAAAACAGCTTATCAGTGTAGGTGCCGGAATCACACTCGTACTGATACCTCTATAGCATTGGATGTTCAAAGGAACCACAAGTAGCACAGCTCTTTACATTGTGAATTAATGGGATTGGATTATTGCGGAGTACATCTTTTAACAGTGAGAGGGATGGCAGAGGAGGGTAACATCGTTGTGACTGACTGCAAGGAATAGTTGTGAGAGGAGGACATTTATGGTAAATGATGTCAGAAAAAGCAGAGCTCTGAAGACTAATATGGCCAAAAAAGTGAAGGACATAACACACTAGAAGTGAAGGACGCTACTAGAAGTGAAGGATGTTACACACTAGAAGTGAAGGACGTTACTAGAAGTGAAGGATGTTACACACTAGAAGTGAAGGAGTTATGAGGGGATGTACACACTAGAGGAAGGACATTACACACTAGAAGTGAAGGACGTTACTAGAAGTGAAGGATGTTACACACTAGAAGTGAAGGACGTTACTAGAAGTGAAGGACGTTACACACTAGAAGTGAAGGATGTTACACACTACAAGTGAAGGATGTTACACACTAGAAGTGAAGGACGTTACGGGTGAGTGAGGGTCACACTAGAAGTGAAGGACGTTGCACACTAGAAGTGAAGGACGTTACTAGAAGTGAAGGATGTTACACACTAGAAGTGAAGGACGTTACTAGAAGTGAAGGACGTTACACACTAGAAGTGAAGGATGTTACACACTACAAGTGAAGGATGTTACACACTACAAGTGAAGGACGTTACTAGAAGTGAAGGACGTTACTAGAAGTGAAGGATGTTACACACTAGAAGTGAAGAACGTTACACACTAGAGAGAGAAGAACATTACACACTAGAAAGAGAAGAACATTACACACAAGAAAGTGAAGGACATTACACTCTCAATACCCCAAGTATGGATTGAAGAGGATATTCAAGTTTATTGCTTGGACATATTCATAGGATAACAAAATCGGACATTAACGGTAGCAGAGTAATGGACACAGACGGAGCCCCCTCTTTTTGTGTCCATTCTCACTGACTCTAATGTACACATGGCGGACGTTATCTTCCATCATGTTTGTTTTCTTTTGTAACAGAAGAGTCCTGCATGCACCACTTTTTCTCCCATCAGAAAAGTTGAAAAACATGATAGTAGAAAGCTCCAGTAATCTTTTTTTTTTTTTTTTTACATTGGGGTGAATACAGAAGGATACCAGACAGAGGGGGCTTTGCATTTGTTATTTAATGTCCGTTGCTGACATCCTGTGACAGATGAGAGCATTGACATTAAATAATGGTAGTGTGAACTTACACTAAGACAAAATAATTACAGGCTTCCATTTTCCATAGTCATTAAGAATATACTTAACAACCAGGGGTTACTGACCATAAGCAGAAGGGGTTGTCCACACTAGGTTCTAAGTTCTCTGCCATATTTCTCTGTCTGTGAAGTCACACCTCTGGATTCCATCGCCTTTTTCACCCCATGCTTCATCACACCCATCTGCAACCTCCAGTGAATTCCACTGTACATGTGTTAGATTTCTCTGCACTTTTCTAGTGCCCCTAGTAGTGCAAAACTGATGCAGAGAACACGGAGAAAGAGAAGTATAAATGATATATACAAAGCATTATTTGCTTACTGTTATTGGGATATTTTCTTTGAGAAGGACCAATACAAGTTGTTTCTTTCCCTCTCCAGTCTTTTAGTGTCCTCATCCACAGTCTCGTGCTGCCATTCTTTGCTATACTTCCTCTTCATTCATACTACTACCAGTATACATAGGAGATCAAAAACAAGCAGAAGCACTTGACTTCTGCTAACTTTCACCTAAGTTTACTCCACACCAGTGTAAGGCTCTATTAACATAAATGTGAAATGGCTGCACTACAGTCAATACACACTTATAAATCCTTTCACATATCTACTTTTTTTTTTACAGACTGTGTGACTGGTCTTTCAAAAAATGTTTTATTTTTGGCCATTTCACAGCTTACTAAAAAGACAAAAATGGATACACATGGATACAAAATGGCCCTCAAAACTGGACTGATTCATCCATTTTTTTTATAGCCGCTAAATGACAACAGCCATGTTAATATGGTCATTTTAACCATCTAATTTATAGACTGAGTGGAAGTCCAGGCAGCGTATACAGTATTTTACTTACTTTGTATGTACTGGACTGCAGGAGAGCAGGTAACCTGTTGCAGCCTGTGTCTTGTACATACATTTAGCTCCAACAATACCGCCAACATGTTTTGAACTATAGGTCCTTAATCATGGCCATGATTAAGGACCTATAGCCCTAAATGTGAGCTGGGGATATGTGACAATACATCAGCAGACATCAGACAGCAGTAAGATGTGTGAGTAAGAAAATATGGCCCTGGGAGGAAGGATACTGTTTGGCCTGACCCTCCGCTTACATGTCATCTCAGTCATCCTATAAAAAATATTGGTAGTTTGTTAAATAATCTACCTAGTATATTATACTGACCCGTAGCCTGGGTAAGACGCTGTACAATAATTATTTGTACGAAGTACAATGAGAGTTCTGTACAATGCCAGGGTGAGATGGGGGCCCACCTTGCTCAGGGGCCCACTGGGGATTCATCTGTTTACCTGTGGGCCAGTCCAAGCTTGTGACCTTAGCATGTGATATCATGCTAAGAAGACAGACTATTACCTGTGACCTTAGAGAAGCAATTGTTGCTGCTCATCAGTCTAGGAGCAGTGATACAGGCCATCTCCAAACAATGTAAAATTCACTCTTTCCCCAGGGAGATGGATTGTTTACAGATCGAGAGCCTTCAAGACAGTTGCCAATCTTCCCAAGAGTGGAGAATCTGAGCCACAATAAAATCAAAGCACTCTATAAGCATGAATGCACAAAACCAAAGCATTAAGCAAATCCTGCTTTACAACTATGAATGAAAACAGCTACTTACTTTAGTCTTTGAACGTTGATATACAATGCTATCAAGATGTTCCTGTTAAAGAGTTTTTGATTTTTTTTATGTAAAACATTATGGCTAGCTTCTTAAATCCCACAAAGCCAGGGTGAGCATCATGACTCACTTTGGGAAATCATTTAAAGTTATAAAATGACCCCATATGTGCCACTGAAGTCACAAATAATAATTCCATCCAGAAAAATATTTAAAATATGTCCGAAGTAGGTTTATTCATAGATTCTTGCAATGACAAGACACTTCAGTTTATCAAAGGACTTTTGTGTTAAATGAAAAAAAAACACTTGTACTTGAAAGACCATACACTCAACATGCTAAACCTATTAGCAATGGATATGATTTCGCTAGCACATCTGGAGGCAGGTTAACAATCTAGAACATTGTTGTCACAAAACTATATAAACATGTCAAATTGCATGGTACATGCTGTTACTTATTGTCTCCACCTGGAAAACCCAATGATAATTGCTAAGTATCTACAATCAATCTTTCACTATAGATCTAGATAAAGGAAATATGTAACAGATCCTATCTTAGGAAAGAAAAAAGAAGACTTCTACAAGCTAAGGAATTTAATTAAAAAACTCTTTGTGTTCTGTATAATGTTCTGTCATTATACTGGACACTGAAGATATGGAAATTTATTAAAATTGGGTCCTGCCCTGAGGCGTAAGTGAAGCTCCTGGGCTCCAAAGCAAAATCTGTACCACCACCCAACTATAATGTATTGTTTTAATACTGGTCTCCTTATATTGGGATGAAACACCTTATGGTTCTCTATGGTTCCTGGGCCCGGATGTGACCCAGCCTTTGCACCCACTCTGGTTATGCCCCTGGCACTGCTTGTTCAAAGTCCTTTCTGTTTACCACCTGTGAAGAGATTATCCACTTTTTAAGTCTGACTGCCAAGAACCCAACAGTATTTGGGGCTCAATGGTGGGAGTTGCAGTGCACACATGCCATCTTTTTTTACACCTGCTTTTATGAGTATTGCATTGGTGTCCCATTCAAGAATATAGTACACCAGTACAATGCTCATAACACTGTGGAACAGCTGGTGGGTAGGGGTCCTGACAGACCCCCATCAATCTAAAATTTGTGACCTATCCAAAGGTGCTCCATCAATTAATTTTTTTTTATAAAGTGGATAAATTCTTTAAGCAATGTTGTGCTATGTTATTTGAATGTGGCAGCCAATCCCTGCTGTATGGTGTCACACCAGTATGGAAGTCATAGTAACATAGTTGATACGACTGGATAAAATCACAAGCCCATCAAGTTCAACCTGAGGAAGGCAAAAAAAAACAAACCCCATGAGATAGAAGCTAATTGACCCATCAGAGAGAAAAGATTCCTACCCAACTCCAAATATGGCAATTGGACACTGTCTTCGGGTCAACATTCCTATCCCAAAAATTCTAGTTCCCATAACCTGTGATATTTTTAATTGCAGGAAAGGCATCCAGGCTCCTTTTCAACTTGTATAAGGCATCACCACAGTGAATTCCATAGTCTCACCATCTTACTGTAAAGAAACCCTGCCTAGAACTATGGTAAATGGTAGAGCTTTTTTTTTGCCTCTAGATGTAGAAGCTGCCACCTTGTTACTGTCCATTCATATTTTTTTACATTGTTACTAGGTCACCCCTAAGCTGTCTTTTCCCAAACTGAACAATCCCAAGTTTGATAACCTGTCTTTGTACTCCAATCCACCCCTTACACAAAGAAGAACCTCACACTCTTTGTTGTAGTGAAGTTAGGATATAATTTATTAAGCACCCTCATATGATAAAACTAAGTATTTGACATCTCATAGAAATTATTTCATTTTGTGAGAATTGTAAACAAAAGAACCAAGGACAGCACTAAAGTAATTATATTACAATTTTATTTAATGGCGTATTAAGGCTAATTAATGCAAACATTTAACCAAAAATACTTTATACAGACCTTTATGCTTTAACATAACTTTAGATTAGTGCTAACAGAGCACTGACTAATGTTTGAGTTTAGGGTTCATGTAAAAAAAATTCAGTGCTGTGATGCAGCAGTCAGCCCTGATAAAATGAAGGTACACTATAGTATCTAACAATTCACTGAAACATTTCCAAGTCTATAACTTAAAAATACTAAATATTAAGCAAATTGTTGAAAGGTATTTTACAGGGTATGTAGACATAAGTAGACATTTCACATTTTCATAAAATTGTATTAATAATCTGTTCAACCTTTTAAACTAAATAAAGTATGAAAAAAACTGGAAAAAAACAACAATATGTACAGGTGTATCCCTCCTTACTTTTCCTCTTGGCTGTACATGGGCAGATATGTGTGTCACCAGAAGATCAGCTTTTCAAAACAACATGATTTAGTGATATTTTGTCAAGTGACGTCTATCCTGTGTGTCTATGTGTGCTGAAATCCAAACTAAGTTAGGGAAGGGTGCATCTGTAAGTCATCAACAATAAAAACCATATTAAAGTTAATATAGCAAAGAAATTCTAGACTTTTATGAAATTTCCACTGTTGAGATCCATTTTAGGACAGCAGAAATAGTTGAGTTTTATAATGAAGAATAAAAATTCAATAAACTTTATTTTTTAGTGTATTTAGGAAACATGTTTATTTCCAATTACCATTTTTAAGTATGTTCTACCTTAGGTGGAGCTTAGCTGCCTTATAACTCTGAATACCTGACAATTGACACCTACAGTATGGAGGAAAGATGCACCAAATCGACATATCTGATGGCATGAGAAAAATGCATTATACAAATATTCTGTAACAACATAACACGGAGTGTCAAGTATAAAAACTATAGAATTTAGAAAACACATATAAAACTATATGATAGTTCATTTGACATGTATTAAATGTTGCTTCTTATCCATGTTCTCTAAGGCTTGTGTGTTCTAAAAACAGTAGGAGATAAATGTGTAATCGCTGGCAGTTCAACCTCTAGGAACCTAATATTCATGAGAACACATGACCACAAGTGCCCCCAAATACCCCAGTGGTGCACATACCTCGCCTTCTCTCCATTTACTTCTGTAGGACTAATAGAGAGATACTAGTGTAGATAACCAGAGGCATTAGTGTATATCCATTCTCATGAGCAATGGGAGTTCCAGGAATTGGACCAATAGTGATCAGACAATACTGTCAACTGGACCTACGTGACATCTTATGTCATGAAGACTTTTGGGAAATTGGTGCTGACCCACTTGACATCATTGGTCCATCGCTTTTTGAATTCAGTTTGCATATCAGCCAAAATAGATGTGGATTACGTGGATATTTACCTACTGCAGAGGGTCTGTTAGCACCTTCACAGTAAAGGGCACTTCACTTATATTTACCTTCTTTGGCTTTTTAAGTACTTTTAATACCATTTTTTGAATGAGAAGCTCATTAATATGAGATGACAATGGCAAAGGATTATTTTCTGAATAGGCTGCAATTTGTTCACTTTGGGTCATGTATCTCTGATATATTGTTAGGTAGCACTGCAATGGTGGTGTATCCCTTTCCATTTTCCATATATACCATGACTTCCCAGTATAATTCAGAGATTTGTCAGTATGAGTTTTCTGATAACTCCATGGCGGTTGGTTGTATCAGGAAAGGTCGTGAAGGGTAGGGAAGTAGTGTACAATTTTATGGGGTACTGTAAGAGAAATTTGACTCTTGCCAGACTGCAAAATTAATGGAGAATTACAGATAAAGTACTTGAGTACATAGTTGGATCTTGGAAGCCTCCAAGGATCTACCATAGCTGTGGTGAAAAACTCACAGCAGGTGTTTGATTTCACTGCAGTGCCATCAGAGGAGAAATTAAGTATTGTCATGTACGATCTGAAATCAATATCCTGTCCATGCAATGCAATGTTTTGTTCACCAGAGTGGAAGACATTGTTTGTAGTGGCTCTCCGTTATGGCTAATAGAGGGTGACCATGAGCTTAATAACTATGAAGGCTAGCTTGGACAGTCAGTTTATTTGTCCTTATTATTACGTTCTTTAGGATTTGGATACAAAAACAGATTATTCCAGTCCAATGCAGAATGTACTTGTTTAATTTTTATCAAAAAAAAGTCTTGTATGATGTTCAGAATTTTTTTTTTTTTGTATTAATAGCTTGGGGGGCATCTATACTGTATTTATTCCAGATGTGTTTGGATCAATAAAGCTCCATATATCTTCTGTATTTAAAGTTAGTTGAAAGTATGTTCTACTATTTTTGTAAAATAATATTTTCAAACATGATATTTTTCTCTCACCTGACCAGTTTCAGCAAATCTCTCTTTGACCTAAATGTGAACTCATTCTTGAAACAACTCCTTTGTTAAACCTTGACAAAATCCTTCCAGTACTTAACTGTTGATATCATATCCACATCTACTCCTTTTTTCCTGGTTGTACAATCTATATATGTTCGACTGGTTTTTCAAGAATCAAGAAGTGTTGTTAGTGAGAGCTCCGACATAACACATTATTTGACTCAACTTTCAAAGGAAAATCTATAGGTATTCTGGTTGGCTAGTTTTCTCTTTACAATGCACTGTATGCTAACAAGCTCAAGTATAAAGCTCATCAACCTCAAGACAGTTATGAGATAAGTTATAAAATAACAATATTGGAGAAATTTGTAGATTGACTTTGTCTTGCATTTGTATAGATTTGAGGAACAAAGTAGGATCAAGGGTTTGGAAACTATAACATTACGGAAAGTCAATTCAACAAAATGCTCCGATATCATCTTTCATAAAGGTAACACAATGGGTTAAAAACTACATTTATACTTAACTATGTACAGTATTTTTCGGACTATAAGACACACCGGACCATAAGACGCAGCACCTAGGTTTTAGAGGAGGAAAATAGGGGGAAAAAAAAATTTAAAGCAAAAAATGGTAAAATATTTAATATATGGGAGTTGTAGTTTTGCAACAGCTGCAAGGTCACATTGACAGGTGGCCCTGCGGCTGTACGGGGAGGCATAGAGCATCTTTTTTTTGTGGAGCCAGATGTTCTTTTTAGTTATACCATTTTGGGGAATGTCTATTGCTTAGATCACTTTTTATTCAAATCAAAGGTGAAACTTTTGATATTTTTCCCACTTTTTTTCCCGCTGCCATACGAACAGGATGGCTCCCGCAATCTCACTGGCCTGCAACTTCAAAGGTACGGGGCCGGAGGGGACCAGCCCCGGGGGCTACTTTTCCACTTTAGGGGAGGGGGCTTTGAAGTAGTAATGCCCGCATTAAGAGTGGACTCTGATCGCGGGCATTAGCTCCGGGTCTGCGCCGTTCGTTACAGTGATCTGCAGCATAGCAGCCACCATCATCTTTACAGATCCGGCATCCACCGTAATAGCACGGCAGATGCCGGGATGGGTTCACCCGCTCCTCCGATCCCAGGGCCCACACATCGCCCCCACTCCTGCCGCTGGAGGAAGCCGGCGTCAGCAGGAGTGGGACGATGCTGCGACCCTGCTCCTCCACCCCTCCCCAACACCCACATTCGAACTATAAGACACCCCCTTAATTTTCCTCCCAAATTTTGGGGAAAAAAATTGCGTCTTATAGTCCGAAAAATACGGTATATATTTCTGGTCCAGAGTAATAGAAACAAATTCTAAATATGGACTAAAATTTTATGACATATTAACTAGATGTATCATAAAAATTGTATCTGTGCTGGTCTAGTGGCTCCCCATAGATGTGAAGAGAATCAATGCATCAGGATTAAACCGACTGCCCATGTATCACCTATCCAATGGAATCAACATGAGCTAATAAATACTGCAAATAAGAGATTTATTTCAATGGACTTGTGGTTGTACTGCCAACTCTTCATGAAACTCACTTCTATGACCTGTTTGATCTTGGTATCGGTCGGGGTCCCAGTTTCATGACCTATCTTAGTGTGACTTTTTTGATAGAGCATGTCATAAAAGGCTATTGTTAGGATACCCTTTTAGTAAACAGTAGTATTTTTTGTAGCTATAAACAAAAATAAAACAAGAAAATTAAACATATAAAATCTTAAAATTTCAAAAAGTGGATTGGCAAAAAACTATGTAGCTAATTAACTTTTTATTCTTGTGTATAAGGCTGTGAAATGATAAGTCAGCCTTTAAACTCTCTATAATTTATATTATTCTTGGCTTTTTTAGACAAACTTTGACAGTGGTCAGCAGAGATTAAACTTGTACGATATATAGTACTGGAAGGAGAATAAATTGGGTAACATATTATAGTGACAATTTTTTATTGGTATTAAATCCCTAACCAGAGAATATAGCTGACAGAAATATGAGCAATAAAGAATCACTAAATCAAGAAAAAGAAAGAATAATGATGAGAAATAGGACCACCACCTAACTCCCTTATCTAAGGTTCTGTAAAAGGTTACAGAAATAAAAAGTCAAGAGTTGTGAAATGTAAGTAAATATTTACAATTCTAAGTAATAGAATGCAACTTTTTTGTTTTTCAGTACAATGCTCCATGACAAGTGACCTGTATATCATGCTTTAATGTCCAATCACACTATTTCATGACTGCGCAATACTGTACTTTGCATATGACCCAGGCTCACAGCAGTGATATATTGTCCCAAGATTTCCATATCTTGAATTATAGGGGGAACCAACAACTTATATGACCATATATTTTTCCTTTAAATTTTGCCACATAGTCCCAATTTACAAAGTCAGGCCCTTACACGAGTGGCGAAAGACTTCAGAATCCAGAGAACATCCATTAAAGGAAAAATGAGATCTATATTTTTGAAGTAAAATTCCATTAGGTCTGCACCAAGTAGTCTATAAATCTGCACTGTCATCAGTGGCAAATACAGTGAACTGGAATTGGCCAATTTTACAGAATGGTTAAGGTGGAAATCTAAACTTTAGAAAGCAGGAAAGCAAAGAAATGTAAAAATATCTATAAAGTGAAGGAAGAGTTTCATTAACCCCTTCAGGACTGGGCCTATTTTGGCATTAAAGACAGCAGGAATCGTATTGTTTTTGCATTGATGCTTTCTGTAATGTATAACTCTTATTTTTCCATCAGCATAACCATATGAGGACTTGTTTTCTTTTAAATGAGTTGAATTTTTAATGACACCATTTTGGGGTACATATAATTTATTTATTAATGTTTATTAACTTCTTTTGGAGGGTAAGGCTAGGGGGACGCATTTTGGACTTTAAGTTGCATTAAAACGCAAACAAAAACATTTGACATCATGCAACTGCGACACAGCAGTCGCATAAAGTGGAAAACCTGTTGGACTTTGCGCGAGGGTTGCAAATTGCATATAGATTCCATAGATTCAATGGAAGTTTTATGTGATTGCAACTCTCGTGACATTTCTGTGTTTTTATACCAAATTACACCTTAAAAATAACAACTGTTTTAATCATACAAATGCTATGTGATTTTTTTTTTTGTACCAACATTGTAAGCCTCTGTGTTGTCCTAGTTTTATGGAAGAAAAATCAACTATTCTGCTATGGTTTTATAGGCTTTAAATTTTGCACTGATCATCACTTGGTATAAATGATGTGTTATTTTATTGATGCATCAGTGGATTACCTCTATACCAGCTATGTATAGCTTTTTTTCTTACTTTTCCACAATAAAACACTTTAAAAAATTGAGAGAAGGCCAGTACCACTCTGTAGGCTATTTAAGCAGTGTAGAGCATCCATAGGGAGTTGTATGTTGTATAATTTCACCTGACCACTTGCTTGGCTGTCCCTGGCTGTATCCTCTTTTGCCCAGTTCTGGACATGTTCAGCTAGTGTTCACTGCCTATGTAGTAGATTTTACAGTGAGGGAAAGCCATGAAAGGGCTCACACGGGTAAATCACATGGCATCTGCCATCTTGTTTCCAAAGGATGTTCTAACCTTATCTCTACCATGATTACAGCGCCGACAGATGGGTCAGTAGGAGTCTTCTAACAACTTGCTAGGGTAAAGTACTATACACGGGTATTAGCAAAATATTTTTAGGAAAATGTCAACCCCTTTAAACTGCACCACTGTAATTCATACTGCTTGGAGCAAATACCATACAGTATCTCTTAAATGTGTTCTGTTTAGGAATTTTTGGAGTTAAATATACTGTTTTATTTCATGTTCTGACACATGACATTAACCACTTACTTGCATAGCACGATGACAAGGACTATATTACATATGTGGGGTGCATATAATTTTTAAGCAGCAACAGTTATATGAACAAGTGTAAGATCATGAAGAGAAGTCTCTATTACTTGTAAAAGATGCGATGACCTAAAATGGTTAGAAAAAGTACAGAGCTGAGTAGATTCTTGATGCAGAGGTAAGATACAGAATCTTCACCACTCAAAAGTCCTTGATTTAGCATTACATTGAATGTGATTTATTTTATAAGTTATGTTCAGTCGAGCTCCATTTATTCACACCTAGGCAGAATATGTGTCTACGCTAGAGCCAAGCCATTATATCATTATGCTTAATGTTACAAAGTGTACATTAGACATGAAGAACAACCTGCTTTGCTTTATTCTATTTGTCGCTGACCTGCCCATTTTATTTTACTCTTAGTTGTCCACTCCTCTTTATCATACAGATGTAAGAACATTGCGCTTGGTCTGTGCATTATACTGTATATATATTTGGAGGCCCATATGGATCATATGGAGGCCCTGTACAGGAAGGGCCACAGCAGGCTCTACCTGCTTAGGAAACTGAGAGCCTTTGGAATCTGGGGGGCACTTCTTAGAACTTTCTTCAACTCGGTAGTGGCATCAGCCATCTTCTTTGGAGTGGCCTGCTGGGGGAGCAGTATATCAACCAGGGACAGAAATAAACTTGACAAGCTGATTAGAAGGGCCAGCTCTGTCCTGGGGAGCCCACTGGACCCAGTGCAGGTGGTGGGTGACAGAAGGATACTGTCCGTGGTGAGCTCCATGCAGAAGAAGAAGTCCCATCCCATGCATGAGACTGTGATTGCGCTGGGCAGTACTGTCAGTGACCGACTGCTCCACCCTAGGTGTGAGAAGGAGCGCTATCGGAAGTCTTTCCTCCCCACCGCGGTTAGGCTGTACAACCAACACCGACCTAAGCGGAGATCATTACACACAGAGAACTGAAATATCTCTCTGCCTGTTTAAATCCCCCCCCCTCTGCTACGTCCTATCTGTCTGTCTGCTATTAATGTAATGCCTCTCACCTTGGAACATTCCTGTACAATTTGTATTTGTATCTGCTTATCTTTGCTGCTGTAACACACTGAATTTCCCCATTGTGGGACTATTAAAGGACTATTATTATTATTATTATTATTATTATTTCACTTATGTCTAATTGTTCTATAATGTGAATAGTTCAGTGGAAATATATATAAGGATTGGGAACCATCTGTCCTCTTTTATATGATACATTTATATTTATTTAATACATATTTCTTTTTTAGAACTTTTTGACCCTATGGTGAAAGCTCACAAATACTAACACTCAAGTGCCTTGTATTGATGTCAAACACTATATAGGTGAATGTCTCAAAAATGGAGCTCAACCCCTTCTCGACATCAGCCAAACATGTATGGCAATTGTTGGGTTTTTTAAAAAGGGCCAGCTCAGGCACTGAGTGGCACCATAGCTGGCGGGCCTTTCCTGTTTTCCACACCAGGATCCTGCCAGTGGCGTCCGTGGTCAGAGACAACTTTTATCATGGAAAATGCCTTTTCAGATGCCGTTGTCAAATGAGACCATGACATCTAAGAGTTTAGTTCACTTTAGTGGCTGTTAAAAGCAACCAATGATCCCGCGCAGAGAGATTGTGGGAGCTATTTGGTTGCCATGGCAGTCGGGAGCCTTCTGAAGACTCCTAGGGCTGCCAATGCTAAATTTCTTTTTAACCTTGCCTCAGACTGGATTTAATAGGTTTTAGCATAGACTGCAATACTATGGTATATTGAATTTAATGATGCCATGTTTGAAACCCCAAGGGTGGCTTGAAAAAAGTTAAACATATATTTTTTAAAGTTTAAAAAAATATAGGAAATAAAAATTCAAACCACTTTAAAAATAATAATAAAAAAACATATTAGGTATTTCTGCATCAGAAAACACTTGTGAATGTTGTAATGGTAAAAAAAAAAAATCTAAATGCCAGAATCTGTTGTTTTTCTGCTTCACTTCCCCAAAACAACTCAATAATCCAAAAAATGACCAAATATTATTCATTCTATTAAATGGTATCAATAAAACACCACTCAAAAAGATTAGAATAAAACATCATCTAACTATCACACATTCGCCAAACTGGTATCAATAAAGACTACATCTTGTCTACAATTGTTTTTCCCTTCAAAGTTTTTTTATTGTTTAAAATTTATTAAAACATAAAAAGACTAAAAAAAATTGGTATGGCGTTGATCATACTGACAATTTGCCATACAAAAATAAAAATGTTATGGTTCATGGAAAGTGGGGAGTATAAAATGAAAAAGAAAAATCTGAAAAACAACTCAAACCTGACATGTCTGTTTTAGTATTCATCATAATATAATTCTGGGGCATATTTTTTCATAACTCTGCATTGCACCATTCCCCAGTTATTCCTCTTAGAAATGTATGAATATATTGACAGATGGTTGTTACCATTATTCTCCCTTGTCCCTACACAATTGGCAACACTCAGTCCTCAATTTACTTATAACTTCCAAGGAGGAATAATGGAGTACTATGAAAAATATGCTTCAGAATTGTCATATTATGGTATATATGTCAGGATAGGTGGTAGGTCCTCTTAATAAGTCACTTATTTGATCATTTCTGATTGTTGCAACCATTAGTAACTGCAATAATGGACAATGAAGATCCCTATTGAATGGCAATAAACAGAGATCTATAATGCTAGGAGTCCGGTAAATCCGGGACACACACACGGAGTGAATTTCATGGCCGAAACTTGGTTGAGTGAAAGCGACCTAAAAGTAACTTGTCACATTGAACAGGTAGTCCTTCTTTGGGCAGTATGTTATAGAGCAGATAGAGCTGAGCAGATTGGTACATGGGTTTGTGGGAAAATATTTAATTTATCTTCTATTTTATTCATTACAATTCCTGCTCTTTCTATGTTTAGGAGTCCGATAGAAAATCCAACTTAGTGACTGATAACTACTGTATCTTTCTATACACAGTCATGTAGGAAATACATTTATGTCCCTCCTCCCCCCCCACACACACACACTGGACTCCTAAATATAGAAAGAGCAGGGATTTTAATGAATAAAATACAAGTTATAATGAATATTTTCCTGCAAAACTATATGTCAATTTTCTTAGCATCTTCTCTATGATATACAAGAGAAAAGACCAGCACTCATGATAGTGTCTGTCTTTCCTTCCTCATACTCCTGAGACTGCAGACCCAAGACCACCAAAGTACAGTGAAGTGCCATCAGGAACCATCTTACACACTGCTCTATATCATGGTGTCCACAGAAGGGACTGTAAGTCCAATGGCACAATTCAGATTGTGCCAATCACATAGTACGACATAAAGAAATTATATAAGAGAAGGCATTCAGTCTCTTTATATGTCATAATCTGCTTGAGCTAAATTAAATGTACAACTCCAAGCTTTTGTTTTGGAGACTCTATGATCTTATATATAGACGATATATATCAACGTCGTAAGGATTTGGAAAATCCAAATCCAGAGCAAAATCAGGCTGGATTTAATAAATCCACGTTCAACAGACCCTGGATTTGTCCATCACTAGTTTGGAAAATGAATATGGTCGGATTCACAATGATACATCCCTGCTGCTTTAGAAAGCTCATTTAGTAAGTGTTGTTATCCGTATTGTCTTCAGACAAAATCCTCCAAATATAAATAATCCCTGTCACCGGGGCTTTTGTTTTGTTGATGACGAGAGAATACTCAAGTATTTTATTTTCAGTTTTATTGCATTGTATGTTATGACATCATTTAAATGTATACATACTGTATATTAAAGAAAATTTACCTATATATATATGTACAGTGGTGCTTTTTTTTGAGCCCTTCAAAATTTTCTATATTTTTGCCTAAATTTGGCTTAAATCTGCATCAGATTTTTATATAAATCCTAAAAATCGATAAAGAGAACCAAATCAAACAAATAAGTCAAAAATATTAGATTTGGTAATTTATTTGTAGAAGAAAACGATCCAATATCACAACAGTTTGTGAACCTTCATCTTTACAGTAGTACCTGGCGCGACCCCTTTGTACAGCAATAACTGTATCTAAAGGTTTTTGATAAGTGTTGTTTAGTCCTGCACGTCAGTTTGGAGGACTTTTAGTCCATTCCGCTATACAAAACAGGTTCAATGTTTGTGGGTTACCTCGCATGAACTGCTTGCTTCAGATCCTTCCACATTTCAGATCCTTCCAACATTTCTATTGGTCAGGACTTTGACTTGGCAATTCCATCACTTTAACTGCATTCTTTTTGAATGATTCTTTGGTGCAATGGCTTGTGTGCTTAGGATTGTTGTCTTGCTACATGACCCACATTCTCTTTAAATTTAGCTCATGTACAGATATCCTAACATTTTCCTTTAGAATTTTCTGGTATAATTTACAATTAGTTGTTCCATCAATGATGGCAAGTCATCCTGAAACCCCTTTGGTTGCTTATAGGCTACCTCGGGTTCCTTTGTGACCTTGCAGACTATTATATGCCTTGCTCTTGGCGTGTTCTTTGTTTCCATGAATTTTGATTATTATACTCCTGTTGAGGGTAATAATGTTCTTGAATTCCCTCCATTGTACACAATCTGTCTATGGTAAATTGGTGGAGTCCAAACTCTTTAGAAATGGTTTTGTAACCCTTTGTAGCCTGATGAGCATAAACAACTCTTTTTTGAAGGTCCTCAGAAATCTTCTTTGTTCCTACCATGATACACTTCCACAAACATTCAGATCAGACTTTAATAGATATGTGTTCTTTAAATAAAACAGATCGCCCATTCACACCTGATTCTAATTCCATTGATTAAAACACCTGACTCTATATTATCTTCAAATTATCTGCTAATTGTAAAGGTCCACAATTTTTGTTTAATCACAGGTATTTGTTATTGGATGATTTTCTTCCATCAATAAGTAATAACCAGGTGTAATATTTTGATTCACTTGTTTGATTTGGTTCACTTTACTTTTAGATAAATATGATGTCGTTTTAGGTCAAATTCAAAGAGATATAGCTGAAGGCAGTAGATATGGGGAATTCTCTTCTGATTGCTCCTGTTCACCAATTTACTCCCACTTTGTAAAAGACTGATTTAAGTAAAGCATTACATACATATCTGTGATATTATGTAAAAGTAATCCTCAGATAAATAAAATAAAGCATTATTGTATTACTAGAGCTTTCACTTTCTTTTAACCCCTTACTTCCTGGGAACAAATTGACGTAATAGTACGTCACTGGCCGTCACTATAACACCCACTCCATTAATTCCCGCTCAGCTCCGATTGGGGTTTTTTCAAAAATGACCATGGCATCCAAGGGGTTCCGCCCATGCTAATGTCCCCATCAATCCCCCTGTGGCGAGATTGGGGGGTGCCGTTATGTATTTTCTGCAGCCCAGGGTCTAGCCAGTGAACCCGGGTTGCTAGGAGCCCCCATACCTGGTTGATCCTGCCGCTGATGGGACGAAGTCAGCCTATGCGTCTGCATAAGCTGACTCTCTCTATACACTGCAATACACGTGGAAAAAAAAATGGAAAAAAATAAAATTAAAGTGTCATAAAAAAATTAATAAATGAATAAAGCCCCAAAATGCCACTTTCCTATATATGTCATGAATTATATAAACGAAAACCATAAAAATTAATAAAAACAATACATATTTGGTATCTCCGTGTAAGTAACAATCCATACAATAAAACTGAAAAATTATTTAACCTCCACGGTGAACGTCAGGGAAAAAAAATGGAAAAAAATAAATAATGATTTTTGGCCAACTCGCGTTACAAAAAAATGCTATAAAATGTGATCAAAAAGTCATATGTACTCCAAAACAGTACCAATAAAAAGCACAGGTCGTCCCACAAAAAATAAGCCCTTGACCAACTCTGTCATTCTTTCAGAATGGCGATATGCCAGAATTGATGTTTTTTTTTTAAATTCACCAAGAAGGAGTTCATAAAATTTAGTCAATAAGTTATAGGCACCCAAAAATGGTATCATTACAAAATGCATCTCATACAGCAAAAAAAAGCCCTCATATGGCTACATCACCAGAAAAATAAAAAATATATATATAACTTGCACAATGTGTAGACAAAAACCCAAAAATCGCCAAATAATTACAACTGGCTGTGGCAGGAAAGGAATGCATAAGATGTATATTAAGTACGCCCCAAATTTTGAGCTTACAAGGGAAAAGAAGCCAGAAGTGACCACTAGAGTGACCCCCCAACCATAGAAGCTACTGGGGAAATAGTAGGGAATTTGGTGTACCCAATGTACTCCACACAACTTACTTATTCATTTTTCACCATCCGCTGTGCATTCACGCCTGGGATACTAATGCTCACTGCACCTCTTGATAAATTCTTTGAGGGGTGCAATTTTCAAAATGGGGTCACTTCCTACGGGATTCCACTTTTCTGGCACTGTAGAGGTTCTGCAAACATGACACGGCATCCAGATATCAAACATCTAAATTCCTGGAAAAATTGTCATTTTCACTTTTCACCATCAGCTGCATATCCATTTCTGGAAAATAAATTAATGCAACAGTTGGGGGTTAAAAATGCTCACTGTACCTTTGGATAAATTGTGTAATTTTCAAAATGGGGTCACATATAAGGGGATCCCACTTTAATGGCATTTCACGGCTCTGCAAAAGTGTCATGACATCCAAAAACCAAACCATCTAAATCTGTGCTCCAAAATAGCTCTCCTTCCATTTGTGCCTGGTTGTGCCAAAAAGCAGATTATACCCACATATGACATTAAGTACGTTATCCTGGGTACAACAGTGTCATACTGTACATGTGGGCATAAACTGCAGTTTGGGCATACAGGAAGAAGCGCAGATGTGAAGGAGCGCTATGTGACTTTTGGAGAGCAGATTTAGATTATTGGTTTTTGGACACCATGTCACATTTGCAGAGACGCTAAAATTTCCCCTACAAAATGGGGTCACCTCTTGGGGAATTCTAATTTACTGGCACCTCGAAAGCTCTGCACAAACAACATGGCATCCAGAAAGTCCCTCTAAATCTATACTCCAAAAGCTAAGAATCACAATTCTCCTTCCCTTGTGAGCCCTGCTGTGTGCCCAAGGAGAAGTTTAAACCCACATATATACATTTTTTGTACCCAAGATAGCCCACTTAATAGTTTTTGGAGTGCATGTCTCTGATGACACAAAGCAGGCACAACATATTGGGCTCTGAAAAGGCAAATTTCTTAAAAAATTTAAATTGTCACTTTGTACATTCATTTTTGGAAAGCACTCTTAGGCTCAAAATGATAATACCCTTTAAAGGGTTTTCATTGTACTATTATTTTAGGGGCTCTGCAAATGCTACATGGCACCTGAAACCTATTTCAACAAAATCTGCCCTCCAAAAGCCAAATAGTGCTCTTTCTATATTGCCGCGTTCATGAGCAATTGTTTAACAACCTGTGGGATGCTTTTTCTCCTTTAACCCCTTGTAAAAATGAAAATTTGGGGGTTTTAGTAATTTTTCATTTACACATCCCAATTTTAATAAAATCAATGAAACGGTTGTGGGGTCAAAATGCTCACTACACCCCTTGAAAAATTCTGTCACGGGTGTAGTTTCCAAAATGCGGTCACTTTTGGGGGGTTTCCCTTGTATTTATACTCTAGGGGCTCTGCAAATGAGACATGGCACCTGAAAACTATTCCAGCAAAATCTTCTTTTCAAATACCAAATGTCGTTCCTTCCATTCCGTGCGCTGCCGTGTGCCAAACATCAGTTTACACCCACATGTGGGGTATTTCTGTGCTCAGGAGAAATTGCATAACAAACTGTGAGATGTATTTTCTCCTTTGACTCCTTGTAAATGTGTTAATTTTTAGGGCTAAATTTCACCTTCTTATAGTTTTAATTACTGTGAAATGCTTAACAAAATTCCCAAATGCTGTTTTGAAAATGGGGTGATTTATGGAGGTTTCTAATATATAGGTCTTTATAATCCCCTTCAGAACTGAAGTGGTTCATAAAAAATTATTTTGGGAAATTTTCTTCTAAATCTGAAAAATCGCTGTTACACTTGTAAGCCTTCTAATGTCCAAAATAAATTAAATGGCGATTAATAGAGGATGCCAATATAAAGCAGAGATATGGTAGATAATATGTATTAATGTATTTGGGTGGTATGACTGTCTGAAAAGCAAAGCATTTCACATTTTGAAAATTGTGATTTTTTTCCAAATTTTCATCAAATTTCCTATTTTTTATATAAATAAATACAAAAATATTGATTGATGTTTATCACTAACATGAAGTACAATCTGTCACGAAAAAACTATCTCAAAATCACTTGTGAAAGTTAAATTGTCTCAAAGTTGTTGCCTTATAAAGTGACACATGCCAGTTTTGAAAAATGAGGCCTGGTCCATAAGGCACTTTTAGGCTGAGTCCTTAAAGGGTTAAAGGACAACTTTAGTTTCCCCACTCAACTCCCACTGAGCAGCTAACATTGTACCCTGCATTCAGTGGCTCAGTGGCAGGATAGTGGGACTGGGTAGGGAGACAATGTGATGTATGATGTTTGAGCTCCGAGCCCCTAATTTACATAACGACTAAAAATACAGAATATTGGTATTCTAGTGATATAATTACACTAATCATGTATGGCCATGCTTGAGTTTACCTACCGTATATTGCACCATTCATTGCTTCATTGGGATGTAGGTGCTGATAAACTCCCTTTAACTGATCTCCAAATTGTTAAAGTACTCCTAGAACAACATCAGACAAGATCCCAATTTGTCTTAAAACCAATTCAGCAATATCGTGACATGCTACAATTCGCCCTTTCCCACTCGGCGGTCACACTCACACATAAACACAGATAGGATAGTCAGCATATTACAAAATCATGTTGTATTTAGAAAATCTGCTTAACTTGTGACACACATATCTGGACATATCCAACCAAGCAGACAGGTAAGGAAGGAAACGTCTGTATGCACTTTCCCCTGTAAGGTGACTATAACATTAAACTGAAATCTAAGGCAGATGTGGTGGTCAATGACCCCTAGTCTTTTTTTATAAAAATGTAATACTGCAAAGGCAACACTATGCATATACATGGGAAAGGGGGGAGGGTATAATATACAGTAATTTAGTGGGAAAGGTTTTCACAGAACTTTTGTAGCATACTTTCAGATGAAGGGGAATTTTGCTTATTGGCAGTATTGGCATATATATAATTTTTAGCATTGATTTTTTTTTTTTAGATGCATTAGTGTTCAGATCAGTGTGCCTTTAAAATCTGGATTGGAAAAATCCTTTTAATGAGTTTTAATTTTAGACTGGAAATCCACTATAAAACCATCATGTCTGAATATGGCCTTATAGTTTGTGCTCTTTCCAGTGGCGTAACTAGGAATGGCTGGGCCCCCAGGCGAACATTTAACATGGCCCTTCCCCCGGCAAATGCCTCCCCCCGCACAAACCGCCCCCACACAAACCACATTCCCCGCATTCCTGCACACACTATTATGCCCCATAGTGGCCCCTACACACACTATTATGCACCATAGTGGCCCCCGCACATACTATTATAATATTATGTCCCATAGTGGCCCCTTTTCAGACCCCAGAGAATAATGATCGGAGTCCCAGGGGAGGATACAAACATAAAAAACTGTGTTACTTACCTCTCCCTGGCTCCGGCTCGGCTTTCGGCCTTCTTCAATGTTAGACCAGACGTCACGTGAGCCTAATGTCCCAGGCCCTGTGGCAGCCGCTCCCGCTGATACTCCAATATTTACGCCACTGGTTTTTGCACATGGGTGTATTACTGCTGTGTTTTTGCACAGAGCCCTCATGTGGCCAAAAAAATACCATACCTGTGCATGTTCCTGATTTCATACAAGGCATACAAAAATATTTCATCATTGTAATAATAATACATTTTATTTATATCGAGCCAACATATTCCGCAGCACTTTATAAATTGTAGGGTTCAAGAACAGACAAAAAGATACATTACAGATCATTGTGTGCAAATCCAATTGCAAATTGCTACATTGGACTCTGCATATAGGGTAGGTAGAGGTATTCTCTTCTAGAGGCTTCTATGTGATAACTTGGTACATACAGAGTCTAAGAGCCTACATAAGAGTGTACAGAACCTATCGGCTCTGTATCTTACTCTGCATGTGCATAAATATTTTGGATAGGTTCACACAAAAGAATTTGTGGAGGAATTGGAGGACCTTCCACTTCAGATCCTTCTCCAAATTCTGGCCCTGTGGAACCCGCGGCAGAAAATCAGTGCAGAGCTTCAGTTTTCTGCCGCAGTCTTGCACACTGTTTACCCTCAAATACAATGGGGCTTATCAACGTGAACTTTAAGCCACAGGTCTTGTGGCTGAATTAGTCGCAGAATCCATGGTAAGATCAAGCAGAACGCCTGAAAATAAGAGGCACCTCTTACCGCATCTCATTGTTTTCAGAATCCATCTGCAATTTGGTGCTGAGTTTGAAGCAGAATCCACCACAAAATCAGCTCCAAGTTCCTCTGTGTGAACAAGCCCTAAATATTATTTTCACAATATCTAGACAACAATAGATATGATCTGTAATAGAGATTCATAATACTGTACACTGCATGTATTATATGTTTAATAATATATATTTCTATTGATTTTAGCGATTTTTAAACCTATTGTATTATTTTTAGTGGATTTTTAGTCAATCATATTGCTGTGTATTACTCAGTACATAGCATATTTATGATGTGTTTCTGCTTTTTACGGCTTTTAATCATTGCATTGTGCCATTTACTGAGCGGATTATAATATTAGTGAGTGCATTATGAAGCTAAATACAGTCAGGCTTAGTAGGCGTGAATGCAGGCAGTGGATAACAATAAACATTGTGTATTCTTGGTGTGTACATTGTGAAGGGATTTTAATCTCTGTATGTGTGCTGTTAATATATGCTGACTACTGTATTAACATTCATGATCAACTTTGATTAGCGTCTTCCAAATCTAAAATCCCTTACAGCAATCCCAGGGTAAAATGAAGGTTTAAGTGTCCTCTGAAAGGATTGTACCTTTCACCTTAGCATAATGCTGTCTAGATGGCTTGTAAGAATAACGTACATTCAGAAAAGACAATCAACAGAGGGAATTTGTCTTTCTGATACATTTACATCCATCTGAAAATTCATATATTACAGCTTAATATGGTGTTCTGGCTTCAACAAAGAAAGCAGGATTTTCCCCAGAATATGCTATATGGTATTATATTATTGATGTTTGCAGTAATGAATGGTTACACCTATCTTCTAGCTCCCCCATATGTGCTACCTTGATATTGCGGCATTTAAAAATTTTATGTATGTGCTCGGTACTTTCCCTTATATATGTAGAAGCTGCAGACATAAAACGCCACAAATATATCCTCCACAAAGTGTATATTATAGTCTGAGAATATTGTAATACAGTGGATAATATGGATATATCATAAAAATGTGTAATGCAGTGCAAAAAGGTTTAAAAAGAAGAGATCTCTGAATAAAAAGGAGATACAAGAATCTATCTATCTATTCACCCATATATCCATCTACTATCTACAGTGGGGAAAAAGTATTTAGTCAGCCACCAATTGTGCAAGTTCTCCCACTTAAAAAGATGAGGCCGGCCTGTAATTGTCATCATAGGTAGACCTCAACTATGGGAGACAAAATGGGAAAACATATCTAGAAAATCACATTGTCAGATTTTTAAAGAATTTATTTGCAAATTATGGTGGAAAATAAGTATTTGAAAAAGTTCATCTCAATACTTTGTTATATATCCTTTGTTGGCAATGACAGAGGTCAAACGTTTTCTGTAAGTCTTCACAAGGTTGGCACACACTGTTGCTGGTATGTTGGCCCATTCCTCCATGCAGATCTCCTCTAGAGCAGTGATGTTTTGGGGCTGTCGCTGGGCAACACGGACTTTCAACTCCCTCCAAAGGTTTTCTATGGGGTTGAGATCTGGAGACTGGCTAGGCCACTCCAGGACCTTGAAATACTTCTTACGAAGCCACTCCTTTGTTGTCCTGGCGGTGTGCTTGGGATCATTGTCCTGCTGAAAGACCCAGCCACGTTTCATCTTCAATGCCCTTGCTGATGGAAGGAGGTTTGCACTCAAAATCTCACGATACATGGCCCCATTCATTCTTTCATGTACACGGATCAGTCGTCCTGGTTCCTTTGCAGAGAAACAGCCTCAAAGCATGATGTTGCCACCCCCATGCTTCACAGTAGGTATGGTGTTCTTTGGATGCAACTCAGCATTCACTCTCCTCCAAACACGACGAGTTGTGTTTCTACCAAACAGTTCTACTTTGGTTTCATCTGACCATATGAAATTCTCCCAATACTCTTCTGGAACATCCAAATGCTCTCTAGCAAACTTCAGACGGGCCCGGATATGTACTGGCTTAAGCAGGGGGACACGTCTGGCACTGCAGGATCTGAGTCCCTGGCGGCGTAGTGTGTTACTGACGGTAGCCTTTGTTACGTTAGTCCCAGCTTTCTGCAGGTCATTCACTAAGTCCCCCCGTGTGGTTCTGGGATTTTTGCTCACCGTTCTTGTGATCATTTTCACCTCACGGGGTGAGATCTTGCGTGGAGCCCCTGATGGAGGGAGATTATCAGTGGTCTTGTATGTCTTCCATTTTCTAATTATTGCTCCCACAGTTGATTTCTTCACACCAAGCTGCTTGCCTATTGCAGATTCAGTCTTCCCAGCCTGGTGCAGGTCTACAATTTTGTTTCTGGTGTCCTTCCACAGCTCTTTGGTCTTCACCATAGTGGAGTTTGGAGTGTGACTGTTTGAGGTTGTGGACAGGTGTCTTTTATACTGATAACAATGACAAACAGGAGCCATTACTACAGGTAATGAGTGGAGGACAGAGGAGCCTCTTAAAGAAGAAGTTACAGGTCTGTGAGAGCCAGAAATCTTGCTTGTTTGTAGGTGACCAAATACTTAATTTTCACCATAATTTGCAAAAACATTCTTAAGAAATCAGACAATGTGATTTTCTGGATTTGTTCTCTCATTTTGTCTCTCATAGTTGAGGTCTACCTATGATGTCAATTACAGGCCGGCTCATCTTTTTAAGTGGGAGAACTTGCACAATTGGTGGCTGACTAAATACTTTTTTTCTCCACTGTATGTATCTATCTATCTATCTATCTATCTATCTATCTATCTATCTATCTATTTATCTAGAGGTCCAAATAAAGACAGCACCAGCAAAGGTATGTAAAAATACAAAAATAGGCGGCACTCCAAGCGATTGATAAAGGTTCAGGTATGAGCTGAAACATCGCTTGTGTATTTGGAGAAAAAACACCTTTTTCAGTACTTCATTAGAGTGCCGCCTATTTTAGTATTTTTCTGTCTATCTATCTATCTATCTATCCATCTACTGTCTATCTATCTATCCATCCATCTATCCATCCATATATCCATCTACTGTCTATCTATCTATCTATCTATCTATCTATCCATCCATCTACTGTCTATCTATCTATCTATCTATCTTCCATCCATATAACCATTTGCTGTCTATCTATCTATCCATCTATCTATCCATCTACTGTCTATCTATCTATCTATCTATCTATCTATCAATCTACTGTCTATCTATCTATCTATCTATATATCAATCTACTGTCTATCTATCCATCCATATATCCATCTACTGTCTATCTATCTATCTATCTATCTATCTATCCATCTACTGTCTATCTATCTATCCATCTACTGTCTTTCTATCTCTCTATCTATCTATCTATCTATCCATCTATCCATCCATATATTCATCTACTGTCTATCTATCTATCCATCTTCTATCTATCTATCCATCTATCCATCCATATATCCATTTACTATCTATCTATCTATGTATCTATCTATCAATCTACTGTCTATCTATCTATCTATCTATCCATCCATCCATATATCCATCTACTGTCTATCTATCCATCCATATATCCATCTACTGTCTATCTATCTATCTATCCATCTACTGCCTATCTATCTATCTATCTATCTATCCATCTACTGTCTATCTATCTATCTATCTATCTATCTCCATTTATCCATCCATATATCCATCTACTGTCTATCTATCTATCGATCTATCTATCTATCCATCTACTATCTATCTATCTATCTATCCATCTATCCATCCATATATCCATTTACTATCTATCTATCTATGTATCTATCTATCAATCTACTGTCTATCTATCTATCTATCTATCTATCCATCCATCCATATATCCATCTACTGTCTATCTATCTATCCATCCATATATCCATCTACTGTCTATCTATCTATCTATCTATCTATCTACTATCTATCTATTTATCCATCTACTGTCTATCTATCCATCCATATATCCATCTACTGTCTATCTATCTATCTATCTATCTATCCCATATATCCATCTACTTTCTATCTATCTATCTATCTCATATTGAGAAATAAAATCATACGTTGTATTTTGTATATTAGATATACCTTCTGACCTTCAATAAAGAGGATGTTAAAATGCCAAAAAGACTAGCCTGCAGTATTGTAAAGCATGTATAGTGGCACACAGAGATGTAATTTAAAGCTCCTTAGTAACAATGTCACCCACGTACCAAGTTCCATTTTTAATACTGATGCCTTTTAATGTGGAATAGGGGACTTTGGGCCCCCTCAAACTACAGGGACCAAATACAGCTGCTACCTATAATCTCCAGTCAATGTCAGTACATCCCAAAGGGAAAAAAAAAAAACAGTCCGAGTAATTTCAATGTTTTTTTTTTTTTACAATATTCTCTATGAAGGGCAGAGGACATAACTCAGGGACCAATATACATATGTTCAATCTGTGCAGTCGCTAAGGGGCCTAGTAGGTAAGGGGGCCCACTGCTGCCTTAAAATCAACTTCCTATTGTCTTTTACTGTAGATTCCATGTAAGGTTCATCGCTTGTGGATTGTTAGAAAGACATGAAGCTGTGTCCATTCATAAGTAAGGAACACTTGCAGTATGTGTCTGTGTCCACTCCTGGCATAACTAATGCACAGTATGCATGGGTGCTAAACTGAATTAATGTGAATGTATAGTATATTAATGAATTACAATAGGATATATACATGTTTGGATCACTCATGACTTCCAGCCTCCATAGTGTAATATCTGGTATTCTGGTATGTTGGATTCAGATGTGAAGACTGTTAATGTTCTGCAAATTCTGTTAATGGTTTCAATTTCTCACCTTACACATTTAATACAATAACTACATGCAAGCAAAACCCCCAGCAGGCGGTAATGCTTATCACAGTCAGTGGGTAGCCATATACACACAGCATATACATCTTCCAACTGAGTATCGCAATATCATGTTTTTTTCTAAGCTGGTTATCTTATAACTCGATGTTGGGATATGAAAAGTCAAAAAGAAATGCAAGGAAGGACACTGCTGTTCAATAACAAATGCACCTACGCATTGTGTGTATTGCAGCCACCATTTACTTTCACTGGTAAGCAGTCGTCCTACACAAATTGTGTAGCTTGAAAATAACAAAACGGCTATTTGACGGCTATTACATCAGTAAGCAGGATGGGGAAGAAGATAGTGAGGCAGCCATGTCACATGTTAGTTTTTTAGGGGGCTAGAGCAGGTGGCTGGCTCAAGAGCTGACCTATCCCCCATAGGTTATCTCATGTATTAGGCTAGTGCGCATTGTCATGTCATTATGATTTATGTTACAAGTTCTGTTTTGTTCATGATAAGGCCCTTCTAAACACAGAGGCCTTTTTCATCCAGCCCTTTGTGGTTAATATTATTTTAACCCTTTAAGGGCCAGGCCAATTTTAGTATTTTACATTTCTGAAGTATTTTACATTTCTGAAGTTTTCCTCCCCAACTTCCAAGAGCCATATCTTTTTATTTTTATTTTTTTTTTCACAGTCGCATCAGAGCTTAATTTTTGCATGACACACTGTATTCCATAATGGCACCATTTAATATTATATACAACATACTGTCGGAAAAAAAATTCAGAATGGGGTGATATTGGAGAAAAACTAATTTGCGTCAATTTTTTAATGAGTTTCTTTTATATTTGACTGAGGAATCTAAAGGGTTAACTGCCACTAATAGTGACATCACCATTCATGGCTTTTAGGGGCGGTTGCCTTCTGTACAATACAGCTGACTCCAGCCTTGTAAGGAGAGGTCTCACCCATTGCAGAGAAGGCTCATCCTTTGTGGGTTTAATGGTTTGTCCTTCCTTACCATTCCTCTTGGCTTGATGTTTCTAGTTATTTGTGTCATAAGATGATCAGCTTTTCAAAACAACACTTTTGATATATCCTATCACAAAATGATATGCCATATGTGTCTTTTTGCAGCCGTCCACTGCTTGTGATGTGAATTGTAGCTTGCTAAGGGTTTTGCTAGCATGTCACAATGGTGCATTGCATTGATTTTATGAGAAATTGGAGTCCTTCACCAAATTTGAGCTAAGGTAAGGGAGGACACAACTGTAAGGTAGACTATATGTCGTCCTATGTTGCTGTTAGGCTTTATAGTAACATATATACCATTTCAGAGCTGCTGTGAAGCAAATTTTTTATCATTATTATTCTGTATTTTTTTAAATAAATGCAGAAATCATGCTGATGTAATTCATTCAACACATTTTTGAGCAAATAGGACATTTCTGACCTTGAATTACTTTGCGCCCTGAGCACATGGAGCCAGGATATGTATAATACTTAGGTCACACACATGTGATTAAGCCTTCCCTGCTGTCTTCCCACTTATATGTCACAATTGATTTTAAATTGTGTTTATCTACATTTTGTTAATTTAAGCCTTGAAATTATCTCTTAAAGCGAGCCCTTTTGTTCTACAGTAATACTTGAAGATGAGATGTTATTTTACGCTGTTGTCAGATTTTTTCTAAATCAAACCCTCCCTGTCACATATAAATAGATTGCTAAAGATACATGCAATAACCTGTCAGTGTCATGCATTCTTCCCTATAATCTGAATGACACTGTACGTAATAAAATGCTCACTTCAATACATGTCTGTTGTACTGTGCTTAACTCTAGCTCTAGTTTAAAATGCATTGGAAATATTGTCTCTGTTATGTACATACATATCCATCTTCAGAATTCATGTAAAGAGTGTTTATTAAGGAAAAGGCTGCTTTTCTAACCAAATACTTGGTGATGTACACAGCATTGGAGAATAGCCATATTGGGAATGTTCAACCTAGGTCAATACTGTATGCCAATATTGTGCATTCCCTGTATATAGCGGCATGATGGAAAATGGATGTCTACGTAATAACAGCTTTAGTCTGGAGTCAGGGGTTCTTCTTGTGTCCTTGTTGAAACAAGCGAAATACAGTGTCACCCCTTCTTTGCCCATATTGGAAATACCGTACTGAATATCCATATTTGACAAAATGCTGCCCTTGCAGTCAAAGTAGGGATGCCACCTGAGTTGAAAGGTAGTCTGTCACCAGAACCCAGCATATCAATCTGCAGATAGATAGATTAAGGTCACCTGAATCAAACAGTCCCTTGTAAATCGCTGTCTCCATTGCTGAGATATCACTATTTTTGTCAATATACAAATGAGCCCATGGGGGAATGAGAGTGTTATCATTGCTCCAAAGAGGTAAGTGGTAACACCCTCATTGCTCCAAATAGCTCATTTGCACATTGACAATAGAGGATTATTATCCAGGCCACTTTTTCAGCTGTGCAGAGTCTCACCAGTCCCAGAGTCTCGCACAGCACATGGATCCACGATAGGTCATTGTAACTCCAAGCACAAAGAATAGAATTCAGCACTTTAAATGGAAAAGTCATTCAACTTTATTCTAAATCTATATTAAAATATAAACATGTTGAGGTGAAACTGGGTCAGTATAGTGATCCTATGTGTTTTGGACAGTTTACATGTCCATGGCAAATAGTAGTAAAACCTTTAAAAGGCTGCAATTTGCAAAATAAATAGTCAACCACATACCGCCACTAGGGTGAGTTTAGGAGATGTATTATTGAGGACTATGGAAACTGTAAAAATACGATATCTTCCAAAAGCCACAGATCTAGGTGGCCAAGCCCAGATTTCAGGTGCTGTCCAATTGTCTTTGGAGGGTTGGTTATGTATTGCCTTGGCGTCATCCTGTCAAAGCAATTGGTCTCCAATTGTGGCTTTGTTGTGCTCTGCAGGTGAGCATAGCAGACAGTACATAGACCTACACAAGCACAAACTAGGACACACCAGGGGATGCAGAGCAGGAATGCATTCCTCTTTTGCCCTTCCTATGCTCGGTTTTGTCAGGGCTCATCCAATTTAAAAAGTAGCCTTGACTCCCATGTGCTTCGCCATTGTAGAGCTCCCTAAATCCTTGTGCATGATCTACCTCAAGATACAAGAGCCTTCCAGGACACCTCTGTATATCCAAGATTTTTGAGCCAGGCTAAGTACCCTGAAATATATAACTGCTCCAGAGATCAGGACCCCTGTGTACTCTAACATATCTGATCCCCTCTGAAAATACTGTATACATACTCCACAATATCTAGCTCCTATAAACAAAGCACATACGTTTTCAGTAACCAAAATGCATATTACACATATACACGCATATATATATATATATATATATATATATATATATATATATTGTATTATTAAATAAGCACGGCTGTTTCCACAAACTTTGCATAAATGAATAGTAGAGACAATTGTAAGGCACTTTGTAATATATCTCATGAGAGGGAAATGTCTCTTTCTACTCTTATCAGGCTCTTTCCTTGTCCTCTTCCCCTCTGATAAAATAACTTCCACTGTGAAAGTCACATGAGATTACTCATGTTTATAGATGTCTATGGAGAGAAAAGGAGGAGGAGTGAGCAGGAAGTGCAGGAGATAAAAGAAGAAAGACACTGAATAGAAGCTTTCTATTACAACCAAAGCGCTGTACTCACATTAGTACAAATTAGTATTTCACTATATGTCCTACATGTTCTTGGAACTGTTACTGGGTGAGACAGAGAGCTAGCTATAGAATAGATTCTACTGTACTGTACTGTACTGTGTGCTATATTTGGCCACCCAGCAGCTCATTGATAAAGCACATAGAGTGGAAAACGTACAAAAAAAATGACTTCATGTACACACATAAAATAGCTTATTCTGAAAAGTGAAATGAAACAACAGGTACACTTTAAGCTACTGAAGTACATCAATATACGAGAGCTATGTTTACACTGTTCATGATGCATGTTTGTTGTACAGTGGGTACGGAAAGTATTCAGATTCCTTTTTAATTTTTCACTCTTTGTTTCATTGCAGCCATTTGCTAAAAGCAAAAAAGTTCATTTTATTTCTCATTAATGTACACTCAGCACCCCATCTTGATAGAAAAAAAAACAGAAATGTAGATATTTTTGCAAATTTATTAAAAAAGAAAAACTGAAATATCACATGGCCATAAGTATTCAGACCCTTTGCTGTGACACTCATATTTAACTCACAAGCTGTCCATTTCCTTCTGATCCTCCTTGATATGGTTCTACTCCTTCATTGGAGTCCAGCTGTATTTAATTAAACTGATTGAACTTGATTAGGAAAGGCACACACCTGTCTATATAAGACCTCACAGCTCACAGTGCATGTCAGAGCAAATGAGAATCATGAGGTCAAAGGAACTGCCCAAGGAGCTCAGAGACAAGGTTACAAAAGAATTTCTACAGCATTCAAGGTTCCTAAGAGCACAGTGGCCTCCATAATCCTTAAATGGAAGAAGTTTGGGACGACCAGAACTCTTCCTAGACCTGGCCGTTCAGCCAAACTGAGCAATCGTGGGAGAAGAGCCTTGGTGAGAGAGGCAAAGAAGAACCCAAAGATCACTGTGGCTGAGCTCCAGAGATGCAGTAGGGAGATGGGAGAAAGTTCCACAAAGTCAACTGCAGCCCTCCACCAGTCTGGGCTTTATGGCAGAGTGGCCCGAAGGAAGCCTCTCCTCAATGCAAGCAGTGGCGAACCTAGCCTCTTTGCTGCCTGAGGCGGACTATCGAAAGACACTCCCCCCCAAAAAAAAAAAATATATAAAATTGCGTTTACATGCTGTTAGCGTCGTATAATAAACATACACAAACTTATGAAACAGTTTTTAAGAATTCTTCTTCCTGTATTACTTCAGTATCAGACCAACAACACGGCATTAACAATGAAAGTAACTTCACACATCTTCTGCTTGGTGGATGGACGAGCTCACATGGCCCCCATTCTCTATAATAAGAGCCCCGCAGATAGCTGAGTACTGGACTTCAGGTATCTTTGGAAATCCAATCGAAGTGAATGAGACACGCGGGTTCGTCCATCCACCAAGTGTCACACCTATATATATGGCTGCGGTCAGGCTGAATTCCCACCCAGTGGGGGGAATAAAACCCAATTCTCAGGCCCAGTGGGGGTCTCAGCAGACAGACCCCCATCAATCAGGTATTTATCCTCTATCATTTAGGTGAATACAGGGCAGTAACATTTTGTGACTTACAGGTGACGTCTCTGACTAATCGGTCACATTTCCCTTCTCTTCCCTTTGGACCGCCATGACCACTTCTTCCAGCTGTGACTTGTCTCTGTAAAGTTTACAACACAGACATCTTTGGCTCCTCACTTTTCCAGGCATCCAACCCACATTGTCCTCACCTGCACACCCATCCTGCTGCTACCCCAATTATAAAATATATGATATAACCCCCCCATAATGAATAATACTCCCAATTGCATCTTTATATTAATAATGTCCGTGTGTACCATGTATAAATAGTGCCCCTTATTAATAATGCCCCAGGTGTTAACTAATTAAAAGGTTTTCCAGGTCAGTAATAAACTAATCAGTGGGGCTCAAAAACCCAGGACCCCGACTGATCAGCTGTTTGAATGAACTGTGGTACCTGTGTAAGCGCCGTGACCGCTTCTCTGTTTATATAGTGTCATTCATCTCATAGCGGCCATGTAATGTAACTACAGCCTCGTCCTATACACGTCTATGTGACAAGGCTGTAATTACATCACATGGTCACTATAAACAGATAGCGTGTGATATAAACAGGCACCATAGCCCCTTCATGCAGCTGATCAGAGGAGGGGTCCACTGATCTCTTAGTGATAATCTGTCCTAAGGATAGAACATCAATAAAAATGAGCTGGAAAGACCCTTTAATAAAGCCCAAGTGCCACCTTAAAGGGGTTGTCCAGGATAACCACTTTTTTAATATGAGGCTGGGGAAGGTGCTCCGGTGTCTCCCAGCGTGTTCCAGTCCCGCTGCTCCGGTGTTTTCTTCCCCTCAGTGGTCATATGCAGTGGGGACTTCCGCCAGAAGAGAACACCAGAGCAGCAGAACCAGACTGCGGTGGGAGACATCGGAGCACAAGGGACAGGTGAGTAGGTGTTTTTTTTAATACAGTATTACACGGTATTATGGCCCACAGCGGCCCCTGCACACAGTATTACATGGTATTATGCCCCGCAGCACCCCTGCACATGGTATTATGCCCCGCAGCAGCTCCTGCACATGGTATTATGCCCCGCAGCGGCCCCTGCACACGGTATTATGCCCCAAAGCGACCCCTGCACACGGTATTATGCCTTGCAGCGGCCCCTGAACACGGTATTATGTCCTGCAGCGGCCCCTGCACACGGTATAATGCCCAGCAGCGGCCCCTGCACAGGGTATTATGCCCCGCAGCGGCCTCTGCACACGGTATTATGCCTCATAGTAGCCCCTGAACACAATATTATGCCCCGCAGTGGTGCCTGCACACGGTATTATGCTCCATAGTGGCCCCTCCACATCGTATTATGCCTCACAGTGGCCCCTGCACTCGGTATTATGCCTCATAGTTGTCCCTGCACTCGGTATTATGCTCCATAGAGGCCCCTGCACACGGTATTATGTCCCATAGTGGCCCCTGCACTCGGTATTATACTCCATAGTGGCCTCTGCACACGGTATTATGTCCCATAGTGTCCCCTGCACACGGAATTATGCTCTATAGTGGCCCCTGAACATAGTGTTATGCTCCGCAACGGCCCCTGTACACAGTATTATGCTTCATAGTGGTCCCTGCACTCGGTATTATACTCCATAGTGGTACCTGCACACGTAATTATGCCCCATAGTGGCCCCTGCACACAGTATTCTACTCCATAATAACCCACCCATGAACTATTATTATACTCTGGGGTCTTTTAGACCCCAGAGTATAATGATCAGAGACCCAGATGGTGACAAACATAAAACCAGTGTTACTTACCTGGGCTTCGGTGCACTCCCTGCTTTCGGCCCTCTTCAATGTCGCACAGACCGGCATCGCAACATAATGACGTCAGGCTGGCTCACGTGATGCCTGCGACGTCCCAAAGAAGGCCGAAGCCTGCTGGGAGTAACATTGGATTGCTGGAGAGGTGAGTAACATTGGTTTTTATGTTTATCACTTCCCCTGGGTCTCCGATTATTATACTCCGGGGTCTGAAAAGACCCCGGAGTATAATAATAGTAGTATTTGGCCTCACTTATCGATCCCCGCTGCCGCTCACAGCCCCTTCTGATGCCCCCTTCTGTGTCCGATAGCAGAAGGGGAAGCGGAGGCGGCCACAGCAGGCGCGGGGATCGGTAAATAAATAGGCCGTTACCTGCTGGGGATATTTCAGCAGGTTACGGCCTATTTATATATAAAAAAAAAGTTATTGTCACCTACCTGCAATCCCATGATAGAGCTGCCGCCTCCTCTTCTTGTCCGCGACATCTGTGTCTCAGCGTAGGAGGCATGATGACGTCATTGTATCGCCGCCTGCGCTGACATGCAGAGGTCTCATAAACCAGCCCAGGACAGGCCCCGCGCAGCTTTGTTTTTTTTTAAAGCGGCCTGTCCTGGGCTGGTTTACATTAAATAAATGGTAAAAATGCCACCCCCCAGACAGTGACGGACAGTGCCGCCTGAGGCGGCCGCCTCACTTCGCCTCATTAGCGGTGCGCCCCTGAGTGCAAGACATATGAAAACCCACACAGAGTTTGCCAAAAAACACATGACGGACTCCCAGACTATGAGAAATAAGATTCTCTGGTCTGATGAGACGAAGATTGAACTTTTTGGCGTTAATTCTAAGCAGTATGTGTGGAGAAAACCAGGCACTGCTCATCACCTGCCCAATACAATCCCAACAGTGAAACATGGTGGTGGCAGCATCATGCTAAGGGGGTGTTTTTCAGCTGCAGGGACAGGACGACTGGTTGCAATTGAAGGAAAGATGAATGCGGCCAAGTACAGAGATATCCTGGAAGAAAATCTCTTCCAGGGTGCTCTGGACCTCAGACTGGGCCGAAGGTTCACCTTCCAACAAGACAATGACCCTAAGCACACAGCTAAAATAACAAAGGAGTGGCTTGGGAACAACCCTGTGACCAATCTTGACTGGCCCAGCCAGAGCCCTGACCTCAACCAAATTGAGCATCTCTGGAGAAACCTTAAAATGGCTCCACCAACGTTCACCATCCAACCTGACGGAACTGGAGAGGATCTGCAAGGAAGAATGGCAGAGGATCCCCAAATCCAGATGTGAAAAACTTGTTGCATCATTCCCAAGAAGACTCATGGCTGTACTAGCTCAAAAGGAAGGGGCTTCTACTCAATACTGAGCAAAGGGTCTGAATACTTATGACCATGTGATATTTCAGTTTTTCTTTTTTAATAAATTTGCAAAAATATCTACATTTTCTGTCAAGATGGGGTGCTGAGTGTACATTAATGAGATATAAAATGAACTTTTTTGCTTTTAGCAAATGGCTGCAATCAAACAAAGAGTGAAAATTTTAAAGGGATCTGAATACTTTCCATACCCACTGTATATGCAGGGAAATGTTTTTGGTGTCTATGCTGAACCTGTTTATAGCATACAATGGGACCAATGTATGCCCAAAGTATGACATTGTGAACTACACTTGGGTCGGATATAATGGAAAGAATGCACAAAAAAATAGTGATTCCTTATAAAGATATAGATAGATTAGATAGATAGATAGATAGATAGATAGATAGATTAAATAGATATACAGAGTAAATAGATAGATAGATAGATAGATAGATAGATAGAGTAAATAAATCCCTAACTTGTATATCAGGTCTCCTCAGAAATATATTGCTTTAATAGCATTAAATAAAATGTATCAGATAATTTGCAGTAAAGGGTGTAACCATCATAATATATCTAAAGATTTCAGTGTGATTATTATAACCAGATTTTGGTATAGATAGAACAGAGAAGCCACCGTAAAAAAAGCCAACATTGAAAGCATTAAAAGATGATTGTAATGTAAATTAACCAAAATGAAATGAAAGAATACACCTTGATGAAAAGAATATGTCATAAAAGACTACAAGTGACTTAAAGGGGAAATTTGCCTTTACAAAGATCACAGTAGTTAACAGAAACACTAAAATTCAGATCTTCAGAGTCTTTTACTATGCGCCCCAATCAGTAATCTCTATTCCCCATGTGCATGAATCCTTTTACATGTGCAAGATGGGAATTTGGCCCAGAGACTTAAATTATCTGAGAAAAAGTAAATGAATCAGAATCAAAGTTGCTAATTATTTGGTGTAATGTTATGCAGATCTATTCTTTTAGAGGTTCCTTGACAAATGATGTGATCTTGTCATCAAGAAGAATGCATAGAGATTAAAGTGGGCCTGTCACCATGAATAAAATTCCGGAACAGTAAATTACAAATGATTTCAACCTCATGAAGTTCTTCCGGATCATTTGATTACTTTGTGTATTAAGTCTTTTGTTTAAGGTGAGAAAGGAAAACTTGAAAGCAGCCATGAAATAAACATCTGACTGCATCTTGTAAGAGAATACCCAGTATGGGTCAGATATTTCATGATAGATTCAGGAGATTCAACCTTCAGAAAAGGCTTTTTCTTTTCTAATTATTTGCAAAAAAAACCTATAAAAAATACATAAAAAGAAATAAATCACAAGAAATAAAGAGGTGATCTCAGCTGTGACAGTGAGATAAACTACTAAGAATATTGTCAGTCTTTTGGAAAAGTTCTTGGAGAAGAAAATGTTGCTCACCTCTATGAGGTCCGGAGCCATACAGTTGCCCCTGGATATTTTCTGCTGCTCTAGTTGTGCTCAAAACCACAAACCTTGACTTAACCTATAGCTTTTAACTTTTCCACATCTTAATTGTAGCTCATGGTACTCATATATACCCTACAGGAATTGCAGAACAAACACTAAACCACATTAGAGAAGCTCGAATCAATACTGGCAGAAAGCAAAGCACATGTACAACTCACCTGTGGATGAGAAGAACCAAATGCTGAGGGTTGAGGAAGACGGAGACGATCCAGTGATGAAGTGGATATAAGTCATACAGATAAATAGTGGATGGAATAATAGGAACCGTTCTAAATAGCTTCTATTTCCTATCTGAAGTCAGATCATCAAACAGCCAGAGTAAAACAACAGCACAGCAAATGACCAGAACCAAACAGAATCAGATGCAACCAATCCTCCCTAATACATGATGCCCCCTTATATTAAAGGGGGTTACACACCTTTCTAATATTGATGGCCGGTCCTTAGAACTTCATTGGCACACCACACTAAAACCACCTCTACACATTTTATGGTGAGTGAGCAGCATGGCTCTGAGCATGTAAGCATTAGCATTAGTCTCGCTGTCCTGAATAGCTGATCTGTGGGGTCCTGGCTGTTGGATCCTTGCAGTTCTTAAAACAGGTGTACCCTAAAACGGAATATAAAGCTGGATAACTCCTTAACATTACACTTAATGTCCCTCACAGAATAATGCCCCCTCAGTGCCCTCACAAAGAATAAGGGCCCCCTCATTGCCCTCACACAGGATAATGGCCCTCTCAGTGCCCCCACACAGGATAATGGCCCCCTTCAGTGTTCCCACACAGGATAATGGCCCCCTTCAGTGCTCCCACACAGGATAATGGCCCCCTTCAGTGCTTCCACACAGGATAATGGTCCCCTCAGTGCCCCCACATAGTATAATGGTCCCCTTAGTGCTTCCACACAGGATAATGATCCCTCTCAGTGCCTGACACAGGATAATGGTCCCTCTCAGTGCCTGACACAGGATAATGGTCCCCTCAGTGCCCCCACATAGTATAATGGTCCCCTCAGTGCCCCCACATAGTATAATGGTCCTCTCAGTGCCCCCACATAGTATAATGGCCCCCTTCAGTGCTTCCACACAGGATAATGGCCCCGGCCGCCAGGGCCCCTCTCAGTACTCCCAATATTGTAATAAATAGAGAACCAAATTCAGGCTAAGTTAAGGGTTGACACATGTATATCTTCTGTTGTGAAGTTAGATTCAGTTGCGCTACTACTACTACTGGATCATCCTTGGTTCTGCTAGCCAAATCAGACCCTCAAGCTGTATACAGCTCCATTGGAACTCCTTGCTCTTTAGGGGGGGCTCCATCTACTGCTATAGACTTTTCTGACTATTTACTGCCATTCATTTAGTGCCACAAAGCACACAGACTACCATACTTTGTACAAAGGCAATGCAGGCAGGATGTATGTACCTCCAATATGACAGACTTCATATCTAAACCCCCCCCCACCCCAAAAAACAAAAAAACAAAACAAAAAAAAAGACAGTTCTTCCAGTTAAGGTAGAATTACTCAGAGAATGATTTTCCAATCTTTAAAATACAACCAGAATAACAAGTACTATAAGCACACCTACTCTAATTTGGAGATTTATAATGGGTACTAAAAATCTAAGTCGAATTATTTTCTTACATTTTAAGTACGTTTACCATACATGACACTTTAGTGATTTTTTTTTTATCTAAATGTGTAAGAAGTGTATTGATTTTTCCATGTTTGACTCTACAAGAAAAAAAAAGCCTCCTCCATATTGTTAATGCAATAAACAGCTTTCACTGGTAAGTGCTGTACATAATAGGTAGAATGAACCTCTGCCTTATACAAATTATACAAATTGGATGTCAAATCCACTTAGATGTTGTTTAATCTTGTAGAAGTACAGTTATGTCAGTCAGTAAGTTGCATGATACGCTGGTAAGGAACAGGTTTGGAAACAATATGGTAGCTGATTACCTATTCAACATGATTATATTGCCGCATAATACAAAGAACAGTCATGCAAATCTTGATTTCTCTAACAAGCTATAAAGTAACATGGAGGCACTCATAGAATAACTCTTCACTCTCCAAGCAGAATCAGTAATGAATATTGAAACAATACCATGGAGCCATTCACCTATCTGGCAAAGGTTACTCAGTGGAACTGATATCAGTCTAACATTTGTATACTTCAACAAACACACACAATGGCCCAAACACAAAGGGCTTCAAAGTCAAATAAATCATTTGTCAAGTCTTCTCCTAACAATGTTGACATGCTTGAGGAGATTTTGACACTAATGACATGGCCATAATGAGGATGATGTGATCCTTTTGGTTTATTTCCTTAATAGTGAGCATATTTTTATGCATAAATATTTAAAATGTGTTGCCCTGAAAATAATGAGGTAATTATTTTTTATGAGTATACATATTTTATTTTAATAGGAAAATATGTTTTGGGAGAGCAGGAACCCTGAAGCATCTTCTCGACAACAATGGGAAGTTTGGTATGTCAAATGCAGTCAAGTGAGACAACCCAATGGAGATTAGAAGCCGGTTATGATTCTCTACCCAGTGTCGAAATGGAAGTTAGGTTGAAGATATATTGTCTAAGGTGTTCAAGAAAGTAACATCGACTTAGAAAAGAGATGTACCATTCTAAAGGAAGTTGACTATATAAAACATATTTGTGTTTCTTCATATAAAAGAAAAAAAACTTTTACTATATTATTTTGTTGGACTTCTGCTTTTATAGCAATAAAGCTTAAACGGGTACTGTCATCTTATGAAGTCAGGGCATATTAATGGGCAGCACGGTGGCTCAGTGGTTAGCACTGCAGCGCTGGAGTCCTGGGTTCGAATCCTGCCAAGGACAACATCTGCAAGGAGTTTGTATATTCTCTCTGTGTTTGCGTGGGTTTCTTCTCGGTACTCCGGTTTCCTCCCACACTCCAAAGACCTACTGATAGGGAATGTAGATTGTGAGCCCTATATGGGACACTGACTGACATTGTCCGCAAGCGCTGTGGAATATGATGACGCTACTGTATATAAACAAGCAAAATAATAATAATAATATTTTTAGAATACGCCATCATTTTCTGATCAGTGGGGTCTGACCTTTGAAACGTCTTCCAATTCTGAGAATGAAAGCCGTGCAGCACTAGTGTCTGTACTATGGGCCTTAGGTCTTCAACTTTTTGTTCACTGTGAGCTACGTTCAACTTGATTTGGTGGTCGGGAGACACATTAAATTAAAAAAAGCAAATTTGGAGAAATAAATTTTGAAATCGCAAAGATTTGGAGATATTTTACTTTAATTATACTAGTTGTATGATATTATACCATGTAAATTGGCAGTGCTAAGAGTTTCATTTTAAGAATTTCCAGTATTTATGCTAAGATTTAACAGCTCTGCAGAGAGATAAGTATGTACTGAAGTGGAAGTGCTGTTTGAGAGGCATGTTTGGTCCTCTTCTGGCCTCTTGGGTGATGCAACAACCGATGCGATAACCCCATGCGACCACCGATGTCCAATCACAGGCCTCAGTACACCTTCAGGGATACTGATATCATTGAGGAGCCTTGAAGAGGACTACTCATTGACGCCCATGAAAGAATGTTGGATGGTGTGAGGGCGTCCAGCAGAGGTATGGGAAGGTAACTATGACTGTTTACACCTCCTGCACACAACCGAGTGTGTATCTGAGGTGGGACCGGGTTTGCTTTAGAATGCAGTCGGATGACACTTGACATCCAAGTGACATCCAAGTGTCATCCGGGTGCAATCCATTATGCACTTACCTCTATGGGGGCTTCCGATCCGTTCTGCTCTGATGAAACGGAACAGGATAGGACTCTCTATCTTCATCAGAACAGACTTTTGGGTGCCCCTTTAGATGGCACACTCAAACATGTGCATGGAGCCATATTATTTTATATTTCTCATTATACTCCAGGGACTGAAGAGATGAATAATGATTCATGGGTGGTGAAACCCAAAAAACAGTTTGCTTAACTCATTCACAACCATTGTTAACCATAGTCTAGCCTTGTCCCTACACTAAAATCACTAGCAATATAAGTAAAGGTGAAATGATTTATGTCACTGAAAAATAACATTCTTACTGATACTTTTGTTGACTTGCCGTATTTTTCAGACATTAGTATATGCTTTACAAATAATGCGAATACATTGTTTTTCGTAGAGGCTCCCAGCAGGCCAATGAAAATGTCCTATTTATACTCTATTCAGTTGCAGGTTAAACATACAGTAGCAATCTATTCATTAATTAATAAGTCCATATTCCAATAAGTCTTTGGGTCGGGTTTATGATAATGAAATTGAAAGATAATATAATACAATGTACTATACCACAGCTAGGTCAATGGATTCTAAGTAAGTTTATGGGGTGCACTGTTATAAATGTTGCTTCACCCCATAAAATAGCTATTTCTAATAATCTCTTGCAAGAGGTCACTCTTTCCTTTCCTTGTTTAAAATGCATAAGGCCTGGTAAAGTATGTAAAAGTAATGTAAAGATCTTCCTAAAATATGCAACAATAATATTTCCCACCACTTAATTAAATGTAAAAACCATTTCAGTTGAAGAGAAGTGAACTATTCACCGACACCTTCTTACAGGTAATAAAATAATAACTAGTAGCGACATGTCTTTATAAAACTGTTTTGCTAGTTTACAGGCACAAAGGGACAATTACCGACTTTTAGAGTCCTCATTAAGAGACAAGGACTATTCAGAAGTGCTCGGTGTATCGCAGATAAAACTAGATGCTTCAGTGGTAGCCAATTATACTGCATTAAGGTGTACGTTTCTGCCGAGAAATATATGTAAAATGTTTTAAGATTATTTAGCACTGATAGAACAGAGTTGGTCTCCCAGGGTAAAATGATGTATTAATAATTTCAATGTACTTGTGTGCGTTTCAACTTGAATACCAGCAAGAATTAATTTTTCCGATATCTCCATATCTAAGTAATGCAAACAACGTGCAACAAAGCCAAATATTAGCAGCTGATAAATAAATATTAAAGGATTTTGTTTTAAGTAAATTGCCCTTAATGTCTAAATAGAGATACATCTGGCATGTGAATTGCAAGAAGAATATGCGTCTTTGTTTACTTCAGGCTCGGATCATACACTGTAACATCAAGCAGAGATACACTTAAGGGAATAACTAGGAAAATAAGGCATAGCTGCAAAGTAGTTTATGAATAGCCCTTTAATGATGTGGTATTAGTGAAAATAATGGTTATAAGTGTAAAAGCCTTCTGTATATGTGAGCTTGAAAGCAGTAAGTACAGCATTGCTAGTTTTCAAAGTGATTCAAATGAGTGAACTTTCTCATTACTGGAAGGAAAGTCTGTTTTCTTTATATTTAGGCTCTGGGTTTGTAATAAGGAAGGGTCATCGGTCTGGTCCACACTGTGCATTACAGACTCCAGGATCCATTCGGCTCATGATGTGCTTATTGCCAGGATGTCATCTTGAATGTTATTTTTATAATAAGTGGTTTATCGGAACTGTGGATTGAGTTAATGGAGTGGGAAATAATGTACAATATATATTTTTTATTTTATTATATATCACACATATATTTTTTTATGTGATCTTAGTTTACCTAAACTGAACTGTTAATATGTAAAAATATTCAAAATATAATGTTAGAACAAATTTGTTACTTTTATCTTGATATTCTTCCCATGATGCTCATTTAAAGGGAGTCTGTCAACAGAACCCAACCCTGCAGATAGAAAGGTTAGAGTCACCTGAATCAAATGTTGTCTTCCCCTAGTGAATCGATGCCTAAATTGCAAATATATCGCCGTTCTTGCAAATAATCTTTTTGGAGAAATGAGGGCATTGCTGCTTTCCTCTTTGGAGCAATGGGATTGCCATTGTTGTTCCAAAGTCATTTGCATATTTACAAACTCAGGGATATCGCGGTAACATAGGTACTGATTCACAAGGGAAAAGCACAGTTTGATTCAAATGACCCTTAGCTATCTTTCTGTGGGGTTGGGTTGATATGCTGGGTTCTGGTGACAGACCCCCTTTAGAGAAGCACTGTAAAGTTGTTACCAGCCCCTTGTGTAGTGTAATGTTATGTAATAACTTACCTACAGCTTTACTCTTAAATTATATGCTCCCTTCAGGAACACTGACCTCTTTGCTCCTCTGATGCACACAGTTTTTCTGTATAGTCAAATCATTATTGTGGGTCTATGGGAGTCAGATCTGCAGTATGCTCTACTGGATTTTAATTTATAATTTAACCTCCTGTTTATACAAAAAAACTTTGGGGGAGTTTACTAGCCCATCTACACCAGTTTTCTGGTATAGATTTGCGAAAATGTGGCTCATCTATGGCACCTGACCTTTTTTGCAGCACAGATGCACCATGTTGTTTTTTTTTGTATCCCATAGTGTCTTGAGATATACCTGAAATCTATGGAAGTTCCAGAACAGACTGAAGCTTCTTAATACTTCAGATGCATCTCGCTCTAGCAGGGGAATTGATTAAGACTGGTGTACAAAACCCAAATCTTAATAAAATCCCCTTACTGAGTGCATCAGAGGAGGTCAGCATTTCATAGATCAGCACATAAGCACATAACTTTATAATAAAGCTATCAGTAAGTTATTCCATAAGTGACAGTGACCCTGTATGGCAAAACTCAGAAACATAAGTACAATAACATTCCCTAAAAGCAATCCTGAAACATACAGGATGCATTGCAAATGTAACGATGAAGGTAATTTTTTGCTATTGACAATCTTTTTGCGAATTTAGATGTGGCAAAATTAGTGCAATTGCTACGAAGCCAATTAATCTGATATATTATTTCTGTGTGTAAATGTAGCTTAAGGCTACGTTCACACAGTATGTACTCTCAGCTGTGCCACAGAGTCCCTGGAAGCTTGTCTACTGGAATATAGTGGAGCAGCCAGATTTAAACACATCTCCTCCACATGCTGAACTCAATACTGGTAGCACAAATTGACCTGCCCTGTGGGTTTGTGTATAACATATCAATATATGCTGCAGGTTTTCACTGTGGCTTTTACTCTTTGCATTTAATACCTTGTGATTCCCACAGTAATTCCCAAAATAATTCTGAAATAAGAAACACCCAACTTCAGGGAGGTTTTGCTGTGAAGGGTAATTGGGCAGTAGCACAGCTATGCTGGGGAAACTCTACCTAAAGTTTTTTTTGTTTCCACTATAGACACTTATACCCTATCCACAGCATGGGAAATAGGTGTCTGATGACTGGGGGTCTTAGAAGTCAGACACCCAGAGACACTTAATCTCTTTTGTCTAATCTCTTAGACTGCTGGAACCACACTTGTCATAAGCAAAAATGGGCGAACTCAAGAAGATTCATTTCGTTCTGAGTTCAGACAAAGCCAAACCCCCGGTTCAGTCCAAACTTATTCGTATACAATGGGAAGGGAAATTATTATACTCTGGGATCTCTTCAGAGGCCCAGGGAGGTGACAAAAAGAAAAAAACATTTAGACTCACCTTCCGTTATTTCTTCTGGTCAATCACAGGCCTCAGCAATGATACATTTTTTTCTTCTTTGTCACCTTCCCTGGGCCTCCAGATATCATACACTGGAGTCTAGACAGACCCCAGGGTATAATAATTTACTAGCGGTGGCCATTGGCCAGCAGGATATTGTCATGTATCAAAAGGGGTATGGACTCGCGGGACAGAGATGTAATATTACCATTATATTGGTGCAACCCCATCTGCAATATGTAGTTCAGTTCTGGGCACCAGTTCATAGAAAGGATGTCCTAAGTTTGGAAAAAGTTCAAAGGAGAGCCACAAAACTGATAAGGGACATGGAGCACCTCAGTTATGAGAAGAGACTAAAGGAGTTAAATCTGTTTAGTCTGGAGAAGAGGCATTTAAGGGGATACATGATAAACCTGTATAAATATATCAATGGCCCATAAAAGAAATATGGGGAAAAAGCTGTTCCATATACAATCACCTTAAAAGACGGGGGGTACTCTCTCCATTTTGAGAAAAAAGGTGTAATCTCAAGAGCCGAAAAATCTTCTTCACTGTAAGGACTGTGAATCTTTGGAATAGCCTACCCAGGAGCTGGTCACAGCAGTCACAGCTGAAAGCTTCAGGAAAGGATTAGATGCCTTTTTAGAGCAAAGTAGCATTAATGCTTATGGAAATGTATAGAATATCATGCCCTCCCTATCCCCTGGTTATACTTGATGGACATATGTCTTTTGTCAACCGTACTAACTATGTAGCTAAGAAAGCTACACTGTTATTGGTTGCTATGGCCAACACATTTTTTTATGTTAGCCAGTTTTGCTAAGAAAAGCCCTTTGCTTCTTAGGGAGTATAAGGCGCCTAAGGGAGGCATTAAAAATTGCCTCATGATATGCTTGCAGGATTGCATTACAGACCTGTTGCCGCAACCCAGATGGAGGAGACCGGAGGATGGGAGTTGTAGTGGTGTATTGTGTGCCACCTGCTAGGCCGAGCACACTCACCAAGCACTCCAGCTCTGCTCCTGGGCCGGACACAATCGAGGGGGGTCCTGCAGCACTACCGGATGGTGGTGGTAGTAGTTTTCCCCAGGGTGCTTCCAGTTGGAGAGGGGGCCTCCTCTCTGAGCCGATGTGATGAAGGTCGGAAGGGCCCTGATGGTTATGCAGGCAAGACTCAGGAGACAGCAGTGCAGTTGAACAGGAACAGTTTTTATTTTTTAGCAACTGGGACAGAAATAAACTGCAGCTTCCCAATGGGGGTAGTAGTAGTTCAGTGTCCAATTCCCCAGCTTTGGTTATAGGAGGGTGCCCAGGGATGTTAAGATCTACAATAGGCTTCTCCTCCAACTACTCCGCCTCTCGTGCCTCTCCCAGGTATGGATGCTGGGGATAGTGGGGACACAGGGAGTCCTGACAGGGTTCTGGTTACCTACTGCTTAGGCCCGAGTGAGTACCTCCTGTCAGTGTTCTCAACTGTTCCTCCTGGCACGGCACCGGTAATGTCCAAAAGTACCGACAGCTGAACTCCCTTACTCAGGGCTGTCTCTGGATGAGCCTGGGGCAGCAAACTTTCCTCCTACGGCCTGTATGGATGGCCGTTGAGCTCCAGTGCTGGTGTTTTCCCTGCACAGTCCAGCATGAACTGCACAGGTTGACTGCTGCTTCTGAACTGCCTGGGCTCAACGGTCGCTGTGGAGACTAGGTCTCCTACAACCCCGCCCAGTGGCCTGTGATTGGCCAGGGCTGAACCAAGGCAATGTTTGAACACTGAGGGGGGGAAAACAAGGGAAACGCTGCATAACAATGACAGTTAACACTTAACACAGAGGACGGGACATACCAACATAACCCAGAGGCACAAAAGACAAACAACTAAAGCAGTAGCACTCTGGGATGATGCACTGTAGGTGCTCTGTATGTCACCATGCATAGATTTGCCTTGTGTGTAAGCCATTACTGTATTTAGTCCAATAGCATCGTCCTTAATTTTTATTATCCTTGAGTTCAGTGTTATTAGTGTTACTAGTGTAGTTCACTAAGTGTATCCTACTCTATATGGACACCATACTCCCATCTCTCAGTATGGTGCCTAACAATATATTAAACATGGTTAATATGATAATCTCGAGAAGAATCTGATCTTGAGCCTGTCATCACATTCTTATGGCTGTGTATGACTTCCCTATTAACGCTTTCTATTTTTATACATAGATTTAATAATTTATGATGTTGTGACTACAAAATCATTATTTATTAAAAGTTTCATATGTAAAACTTGTCTTCTCCGCTGTGCACATAGTATATAGGATGAGTACAGCGCATTTATCGTTATATTTACTTTCTGAAGAAATATCCCAGCGTTCAAGAAAATCACATTTTTTCAATAATTTGCCATTTTGTGCAGTTACTTAAGTCGTTGCCTTAAGGTTTCTTTAGGCGAATTTCCATTGATGTGAAGAGTCTTCTAATACGAGTTTTGTTCCACATTATTTTTATGCCTATGTATGTTCCTGTTACTTTTTAGCTATTTTTATATTGCATGTAGCCTCTTGCAGTCTCTTCCATTGGAAGGTTAATTTCTCACTATTTATTTTTAGTGGACATTCTATTATTATCTTTGACAGTATTATTCTTTTGCTAAGGCTGGTCTCTTTAGAGGCATTAACTATATTCCAGTGCTGAACTTGTAAGTATATGGATGGATGTGATTGTGGAAAAACTTCCTTTCCCAAAAGAGCTTAACATTTATTTATGGTGACAATTCTGCAGACTAACAGTAAGAGCTAGAAAATATCATTGTACATAGTGTAATACATTGCATTTTCTCCTAATATAGCAGCAATCCCTGTGTTGCTGAATGTACTTTAGTGCTAAACTGCACATTAGAAGATTATAGTGTATAGAGGCGAATATCCTAGTAGGTTTTATTTTAATTAATATCACTTTTCCTATGTGAAATGGTTTCTAACTTTTCAACAAATTTTGCATAAATTAAGAGAACAAATGAATATAAGCAACTTTGTAATATATCTTATCAGAGAAAATGCCTCTTTCTTCACTTCTTGGGCTCTTTTTCTCCCCCATTCCATCTCCTAAACTGACATTCACTCTGAAATCTGTGCTGAATCCATCTTGGTTTCCCAAACAGACTGTCAGCTCACTGAAGTATCAAATTACAGTACATGTGTTCATAGTTGTCTGCAGAGAGGGAAGTGGGGGAGGAGGAGCCAAATGAAGCAGAGATATAGACACAGAGATGCTGCAGGAGCTAGTAAGTTTTTTACATTTGTGTCCACACTTAATTGATCTCTTCTTTGGTAAAGAACACTCATTTCTCTTGAAACCAAGTCGACACGCTATAGTCATAAAAGTCTTGAAAGGCTGCAATTCACACCTCCCTAATCCACTGGGTGACCACACATAGCCACATATCATATAGTTAACATATCCCTATGTACTAGCTTATCATAAAATGTTGTTGTTTTTTTAAAAAAAAAACTGTTTAACTTCTGATACACATGTCCATACCGGGAAACATCTAAACTACAGTCCATTTGGCATTGGCTAGACTGTAAGGCGGACTGTAAGAAATCTAACCATTCTTTTTCCTAAACCCTGTGAGAAAGTATAGTCTTTTATGGTCAGCATCTCAGGTTATGGTCTCCTGAGACTGAACTATAGTCAAAAGTCAAGCCAGAAGTAAGTACCAGAGGTAAAACCAGTTAAGTCAGGGGACATAAAAAGGATGAAACTAGAGTGTAATCTAGGTACAAGGCCCAGGTCAGGATCAGAATTTAGGAGTTAGGAATACAGTCAATATCCATGAACAATTATCTAGGAAAGGGATGAAGCTCAATTTGCCAGCAGCAGAATTAAGACTTAAAATGTTTTCTGGGATCCCTAATGATCAGGAGAAAAGGTATCTGCAAGACAAACCTCCAGTGTTCAGAGTTTTATCCCCTGTCCTGTGGATAGGAGATACATGTAATTAATGGGAAAACTCCTGCAAGGCTATAGTCAAACTCTGCAGAAATTTCTGTCCTATTCACCACAATGGACTTCATATCTATAGAAAATATTTTTTAGTTGCAGACATTTCTGCTAAAAAATCTGTTTTGAGTCAATATTCACCAAAGGGGAAAGGATCTTTCATCTTTCTTAACAAGTCTATTTTATACACACTTTGTATTCACAATACAATAACAATGGTATATCATCATCTCTTTGAATTCTGCATTATGCTTTTCCTCTCTTATTCCTCCTGGAAATGTGTGAATTAATTGACATCACCATTCCCCCTGTTAATGTGAGGTGCCCTTACGAAGTCTTATTTTGTCTCTGCCTATTTTCCAGAGTTAGAGATGCCGCCAACTGACAAGGGCCAAGATCAGGCTCAGAATTAAGGAGTCAGGAACAGAGTCAATAACCAGGAACAATAATCTAGACAAAGGATGAGAGTCAATTTGCAGATGGCAGGGACAAGATTAAGGTCTCTTTAAGACATCTGCCTGGGTAATATCAGAAGCAAGTACTGATTGCTGTGACAACTTGACACTGCATGAGGAAGGAGATCTGTGGCCAAATCATCTGAGCTGTGGCTGGCAGGGTAGAAGCGAGGCCGAAGCGCAATGGCAGGGCGACTAGTGGCCAAGCAACCTGATATGGACACACAACCAGAACTGTGTCCAACAGCAGGGACTAAGGGAGGGAGAACAGGCAAGTAACAGATAATAGGGAGAATAAATATTGTAAATAATTTTACTTGAATTGGTCCAGTAGAATTATCTACTCAATGCAAAATCTTTAAATGGGCCCCTACCTGCTTTGTGCAATTTAATATAGTGGTATATTTTATGTGGCAGAGGGACCTTTGGGGCCCCCTCAGTGTCCTGCTATCTATGCAGCCCCTATAGACACACCCCTGGGGACCACATAATATATGGCTGATGCCAACAAAAGGTTCGAGATACAGCATGATGTATAATATTAATAATAATAATAATAATAATAATAATAATAGTAATAATAATAATGCATTTTCTCATGCTGTGGAATTGGTAAATAGCAGGAACTTTTTTTCTTTCTCCTACTTGTTGTCAACAGTGCCAAACAGACTTTTATCTATTGTATCAAGTCCTTGTCATGTCTTGAGTCTGAGACACCCTGCAAGACAGCCCATGCTACGTACTGTTCTACTACCTGCTGCTTCTTGAATGGACATCCAGCGCCCGGTCGCAATCGGTCGCACCCCCTGTGTCTGCGATAGTTATGCCTCTATAATATTATAAACCAGTATGGTGCTTCAGTAAAATGACTAAAATCATGTTGGGCATCTGTTTGCTTCATTCACGCTGCTAACAAGTAGGCACTCCATGTACTATCATGTCATATTGTAGTCCATATGGCACCATTTTTTATCATTTTTCAGAGACAATCTCCTCTAGGTATTGCTTCAGTACAGCCCATAGTCTATAGGTGCAGCATTATGGCTACATAATACTTGGGGTTGCATGGACTTATTATATACTAACCCAAAAGGCATACAGCATAGTGAAACAATATATGATATAAACCGGATCAGTAAATGGATTATGTATGAGTATTCAGGTAACGACCAACCAATTCAACTGAATCCAATAACAGATCACAGACATATGACAAGTAAATGCAACCAGATACTTGATTTCCAATATCATAAAAACAGGAACAGACAAGCATATATTATATATAACCACAAACGCACCTGTCAACTTAGCACAGGAAACAATAAGAGGTTGTATACCGTAAGGAACTAGCAAAAAGAGGTAGTTGTGAAAAAAAAAAGTGTACGTCCTTTTTAAGAAGAAATCCCTTTGCCGTCCTGTTCCTTATTATCAACTTTGTCATTCCCATCAGACGTGTAAAAATCTCAGCATTTCATATAAGCACGCTCACATTAGAAAAAAAAATACATTAAAGTGCCCTGTAGATATTTCCCATGGGACAAGCGGACTTGATATTTTTCCATCCAATATTACAATCAGCTGAATTTGAAATGCATTGTACTCTGGTATTATCCCAGACCTAATTCTGATAGGAGACGCACTATGCATGAATAAGCACCCTTAAACTAAAGTCAATGTATTGTTTTATTAAATACACATGTAGCATATAATAACTTAAACAATAGCCGGCCTATAAGAGATCTGCAATGGTTGTGATCTGCCTGCTGCGCCATTAACCTGAATGCTGCTGTCTGTCTGGGAGAGGACAATAGTGCAGCAAACAATTCTGCCTGCCTTTCTATAGCAGTAATTTTAGCAGGGACAGGGAATATTTTACACGGCTCAGATTATGAAGGCTGCCTGCATTCCTCCAGCTTTAAATTGTAGTAGAAAATGAAAAAACCTAATAGCATTTTGATGTATTCCAGTTAGGTTTTCCATTAGGAAAAAAGGTGATATGTTCCAACCATTTGTCATGAATAGAAAAAAAATGGAGGAAATGTTGACAATTTCATTACATTGTGGTTATGGCGCTGATCTGAAGTTACCTATTATGAGACAGAAAAATATATATTCATAGTAATTATTAGTTGGGAGCATTTCAGCTTCAGCCCCTTTAACTTGTGCAATGACTGTTAAGCTGTTATGAATCAATGAGCTGCAAATTTTTAGATTAAGAAATAAGTATGTATAGACCTGTCTTTATAGTGACAGGCCCACACACCGCTGAGATAAAGGAAAACTCCTACAGATGAGCATTTGCTGCGACTGATGTGTGAATAGATTTCACTACTGAAACAAAACTCACTATGCAGACATGATATAAGAACCTTACAGAAAGTTCTCATTCCATTGTAAAGAGGAATTGTGTTCTTCTCATTGTCATTATGCAAGGCCTTCAATAGTTTAGGGAGTGTTTTTGTAAAATAGGCTATAAAACTAGTACCTAAACTTCCTACATATTTACTTTTTTGCGCCTCTTAAAGGGGTATCTCTTTCTCAGATATTTATGACATATCATTAGGAAATGATATCATTGTCTGATAAGTAGAGATCAATCAGGAGAACCAGTTACACTAGAAAAAGTGACCAGCAGTGGTCCATCAAGCAGTACCCTGCCGGTTATTTGCTGTAACTGTGTAATTCAATGGAAAAAGCCAATCTGCAGTTTAGGGTAGCTGTCTCAGCTGTTGTATTGGGGGTATGGGGATGTGTGGTTCTCCTTATAGGTGGGGTCCCATAGGTGGAATCTCCACCTACCTAACATTCTAGGTATACATTCTATTTTGCCATTTTATTTGTAAATCTTGTGAAACAGCCATTGTTTTTGCAATTTTCTTTTTTAATCCCAGCCTTCCAAAAGCCTTAAAGAGGTTGGGCACTTTCAGACCAATATTGAGAGACCAGTTTTACTGTTTGTATAATGAAAAGTTCTACAATTTTCCAATATAGTTTCTGTATCAATTCCTCATGGTTTTCTAGATCTCTGCTTGCTGTCATTCAATCTGTTACTTGTAGTGAATAAAACGTTGACCATGGTCATGTGATTTATGGTCCATGGTCATGTGATTTATGGTCCATGGTCATGTGATGAATACACAGGTGCACAGCTCGTTACCAGGCAGATGTCTCATTACTGTGCTGTGACTGTAACGAGCTGTGCACTTGTGTGTTAATCACGTGACCATGGTCAGAATTTCATCCACTAGAGGTAATCAGAATAAATTACAGCAAGCAGAGATCTAGAAAACCGTGAGGAATTGATGCAGAAAGTATGTTGGAAAATTGTACAACTTTTTATAATACAGACAATAACATTTGTCTCACACTATTGGCTGGAAAGTGGCCAACCCCTTTAATTTTCTTTATTTTTCCATTCATAAAGTCATGTGAGGGTTTATTTTTTGTAGGACAACTGTAGTTCATAATGGCACCATTTAACATTCCGTACAATATCCTAGAAAGATGGCAAAAAAGTTGAAATGAGGTAGATATGGTATATTCTGTGTTGCAGTCTATGGCAACATTGTTGTATTACTATTAAGCTGTGACACGTAATGTTCCTGTGCAATAGTAATATTCCTATGGCAGGTCATAGAACAGACATGGTGGAAACAGAGGCCCTGCTCTTCATCATCCTCCATCTCCACACAGACCACAGAGCTGCTTACTGACTGCTGAGCAGCCCCAGTCAAGTAAGTTAGCAAAGAATTGCTTCTCACTAGAGTCCCCCCTTCTTGCCATAAACTTATCTAATCACAACACTGGACTGCATGAATGATTCTGAGGGTTTCTGTGAGGGTTGACCCATTAATGCAGCTAGAAGATGCTGCTAGAAATGCTTTAGCATACAGTGTGTAGTGAGGGGGGGACTCTGAAGATCCCCTTAGTTTAGGGGCTGGTCACAACTGGCTCTGCCGTGACCCCTAGAGCTACGCCACTGCTGCCGGGTCTCTGCTCTGTTGGGGATCCTCAACCTACAGGTACTGAGAATGGAATAAACAGCTCACTCTTCTTTTCCATAAAAGTACCAAAAAGTAATAATTTTTAATAAAAACAATAATAAATAAATAAATAAAGCATGCTTAGCTGGTTTTGAAACTCTCATAGAAGTGAATAGAAAGAACCTTAATAGGCCACCTCTCAATTACCACTGGTCATGTGATAGAGTTCCTGACGCCTGTAGTGGAGAAGGTGTGGGTCCCAAAGGTAGAATCCTGCATTTGTTAGACATTTATGTCATATCCAATGAATATGCCATACATGTCTAACATTGGAAAAACTGTTTAGGTGATAACAAGCTTCAACTGACACCAATGAGCGCATGAGCTTTACTTTGGTATTGAATGATTAGCATATACAGTAGTACATACTTAAATGAATGCGCCACCCTAAATGAATGCTGGAGGGTTAGTTCATTGCATGTCCACAGGCAATGGTTAAAATGGCATTTACTAGTTTAATGAATAATTATATTAGTTAAAGAGGACTTTTCACCACTTCCAACAAGTCCACTTCTCTTATTAATAACTGCTGCTCCACTGATTCTGGCACAGTTTGAATTTTTTCTATAGCCCCCACCATTCCTGAGTAATCAATGCTGTTAGTTTTGGTGCCTGATATGCTATTTAGTCTCTGTACTGTCAGGGCGGTGTCAGGCAGGAGCAGACAAGGGGTGTGATTCTGAGCTCTGACACGGACTGCCTCTGATTGGAGCTCTGAATCACACCCCCTGCCTGACACCGCCATTCTGACATTACAGAGCTTAAATAGCACATCAGGCACCAAAACTAACTGTGCTTGTTGCCGGAGGCTAGAATGGTGGAGGCTAGAGAGACAATTCCAACTGAGCTGGAATCAGTGGAGCAGGGCCTATTTACACATGCTAAGAGCTTGAATTAGTGGAGATGGTGAAAGGTCCTCTTTAATACAGTACTTGTATGCCCCATAAACAATGCATTGCACATAATAATGTTGGAACACCTTTTGTTACATACAATGTTACAATCTGACACAATACAATGACCTCAAACAGGTGACACAAATATTACATTGTATATAACAGTTGACCAACAACATTGACCATGATATAACAGAAGAAAACATTGCACATGCTTTGTACTATACAGAAACATCCTCTAGTCAGTGAGCTAGGATATACTATCCGGACGGGGGGGAATCAAAATTATTTACTCAACACTGTGGAGTGTTATCATTGACATTGAGTCTAGATGACAATTCAGCCCTTAATGGGGAAGGATGAGTCAGTGGAGAGTTGCACTATGTATTCCATACATTTGAGAATCTCTGAGGACAGCCTCTATGTTTATCTACCACTTTCTCGTAATGGAGTTTATTATTACCTAACTTCTTCCATTGTCCCACTGTTGGGAGTTTATCTCCTATCGGCCTAATCGCAATAGCTTTCCTAGCAAGGAAAAAAGATTCCCGCAGGAATACACGCATATGGTGTGTCCAATCCGACTTCTCCAGAAGGCTCAATAGACAGATTCTTGGAGTAGTCAGCACCAAAATTATAACAATACTGGGCAATGCAGCGATGACTTCCCTCCTAATGAACTAATACAGGGACAATCCCAAACTATGCGCCAGAAGTCCACGAAGGCCAGCACACCCGTGACATCTATCATTGGGAACAAGTCCCATGTTATATCGGCATATCGGAGAAAGATGACAATGATGCACAAAGTATAGCTGGATCATACATCATACAGTTATTAATTGAAGGAGATTCATATAATGCTGAGCCCCTAGTTACTAAATCTTCCTAGGGCACCAAAATGCTGTGTCTGGCCCTGGGAATAGTAATGTCAAACGGCCCATTTATCCATATTTTGCCAGGACAAAAACCAAGGGAAGAACAGCCATTCCACGAGCAATACAAGTATTGCAAACACAGACATATCAGGAGAGCTGACTTTAGGTATAAAGCTACAAATTGTGGCATTACACTATATTAACATACAATAAGTTGCAATAATGGCTCTGACGTGGTTAGGAATGGGCAATATTTTTGCATCTTTCAACAATGTATTCAGTAGCCACATAGACAAGTATGGAATACAAATTTAGGGAATGGGTCATCCACCAATAATTCTTAAATAAAATATAATAAAGTACAGAATGGAGTGATCCAGGAAGGGTCCCTTAAGAAATGAAATTCTTGTCTAAACATGAAAATCATATTATAGTTAGGAAGCAACATGTAAGAGCACCATATAACCAATCTTCTTCTCCAGGGCAAAGCAAGAAATAGCTGTTGGTTTGACAAAATATCATCATTGTTTCAGCAGTTTGAGGGTTTTAGAAAATGCACTTTACATTATATAAGGACATGAAGCATCCACTGCTGAGGAAAGTGCAATAGGGTCAATGTCGGAGTTTCAGGAGACAGGATTTTCATATACCATATAGCAGGTGTCAGCTCTCTAGCATTACTGTAATAAAGAGGACCAGTCAGCTCGCCTGGCATGTCTATTTTAGTAAATATGTGTATTCCCTATGAAATAAAAACTCTGGATCATCTTCTTATAACAGTTGTTCTGTTCCTCTGTTATGATTACTAGAATAAATTACTAGAATGAATTGACAAATAAATTGACAAATACGTTTTATTAGTTTGGGGTGTGTTCACTTTTTTCACTTTCCAATCAGTGATGACTGTGCTAGATTATGTATGGGGAAAACACCCATTTGACAAAAAGGAATGGTAACACCCAGTTGTCAGTTTATTCATAAATATTCTGAAGGCAATAACATTTTCTTTACATTATGATGGGGCAGACACTTTGCTTCAGAAAATTCTCATTGATGTAGAGGTATGGACCTTTCGTAGAGGTATGGACATTCATAGTTGGGTTTCCTGGTCGTGGTTTCTGAAGCAATGATCCATTACTATCAGGTATATTGCTGAAAATGACAAACAAGGACATGACAATAAATAGAAATGGTAAGGTCACACTATAGCCAAGTGGTTAAAAATACGCATGCCTCCCAGCACGTTGTGGCAAATTTACATATAATAAACCATGCCTTTAACCCTGTGTCGCTGTGGGTCCTGCTCAATCCCTTTGCGCCCACACACAGTGTAATGCCCCTTTAGTGGCCACAACCCAATATAATTCCTCTTTAGTAGTCACACACCATATAATGCAGCCATGTGGCCCAACACAGTATAAAGTCCCCCAGTGGCCTTCATATAATGTCTCTGTTGTGTCCCTCACACAGTATAAGGTCCCCTTGTGGCCCACACACAATACAATGTCATCCTTGTGGCCTCCACAGTATAATACTCTCTCATTGTGGTCCTCACATTATAATGCCCCCTCATTGTGGCTCCCCAAAGTATAAATAAGTCCCCCTCATTGTGGGCCCCACAGTAAAATGAACACAAGAAAAATGGAATACTCACCTCACTCTGTTCCCTCCGTGATCGCTGCTGCTACCAGAGCTGACATTCCTTTTCATGATTCCTGCCTGTTTCCAAGATTCTGCCTGGAGAGGCAAGGGCTGAATTGGGAAGCAGGGAGTGGATGGCTCCCCACGTCACCATTGTTCTCAAACTGCATCTTCCCAATGCAGATAGAGTTGAAGCTGGGGCATACCTCTTGCCACCTGGGACAGGTGAGCACTTGAATTTCAGGACTGTCCCATTGAAAACAGGATGGTTAGGAGGTATGAAGATGGTCAAAGTCATGCAAAAGTACTGTGCAAAAGAGGACAAGCCATGAACTGAAGGGCCAGATAGGATTCTAATAGGCCACCTGTGGTTATATCACCAAGCTACACAAACTGCATTTGCAAGGAGTAGCATCTTAAGGAAAAAGCAAAATGAAGCTGAAGAAAAATGTAATCGTATCTGTCACTGGTCATCATTTAGTGAAATAAATCACTCTAAATCACCTTCTAATCCCCAACTGCTCCAACATCACTGGTCTATAGTCCCCAAACCGTTTCTGCTTCCATTGGCTGGCTCTGTGAGGTTCTGTACAGCACCTGACCCCTCCAGCCAATCACCTGCTACAGTAGTCATGTGTTAGACTTAAACTGCCCATACACATTAGATTTTAGACTGCTGAAGTGGCAGAGTTTGAACTGTCTGCTGATGGTTACTCACATATAAACCTACAACAGTCTGTTCAATACAGCTAACCACCAACTAAAGCTGGTCAGAACCAAAATCTGTTGTGTTGGATGTTTTTTGCTGTCAGTCTGCCATGATCTGTTGTGTATGGGCTAGATGACAGACCTGTGGGTGAGTTTTGCATTGTGAGCAATGACCACTATTTATCCATCACTTCCTCTTTTTAGCACTTCATTAGCATTGTACGGCTTTCATCTGTTAATTTTCCAAGTATCAAACACACATTGGAAGATTGGTGGTTGTTCATGTGTTTGGGACAGATGGTCGTATGATCAACCAACCACAGTTCATTTCAGACAAGAGATGACAGTCTAAAATCTAGTGTGAATGGCCAGCTTTACTGACATCACCAATATGTTCCGTGACTGGCTGAAGCAGTCAAATGCTGATACAGAGCTTCGCACCTAGCTAATGTAGACTGCGGCACTGGAGCTCCAGAGGAGTGAAACTTGAGTGTCACAGTTTTCCCTCATTCTTTTATTTTTTATTTTTTTTGTTAAATGCATTGAAAATAATTTTTTTATAACTTATATTAAAAAATACATCAATTAAAAAAAATATATTTCTGTACAGCTGCATCTATATTGCAGAAATATTAGTACATAATAAAAAGTTGTGCAAAGTGCAGCCACCAATAATTGATAGGACTCTTCATAAATCTGAAAATGCTTTTTCATTTCAGCAGCCAAAATTTTTTTCCATCATCTCTAAAAGCGCTTCCAAATAGTCATCAACAAAATTTCCACGTAAATAACCTAAAAAGAACAACTTTTACCTAACCAGCACCGATAAAGCAGAATCCGAATGTTCTTGTGGCCATTTCTTTACATTGTTTTTTGCTCACTGAACCCTTGACAGCAGCAATCCCGTTCTGATGTGTTCCTACCGAGAATCCCCCATATTACCATATTCCACATCTAGATTTGTCACTAAATATAAAGCAATGGTGGTTAGATGTAAAAAAAAAAACTCTGGGGTTATTATTATTTTTTTTTTCATCAATAGGAAGCCATTCATTTATCTGACATAAACAAATCTTTTAAGGAAAACGTATTTTAAGTGTTTTGTTGGCACATGAATAAAATTACTTTTCTTGCGTTTTGGTTCTCTAAGGAAAATTCACCCTGCATTTTTTTTTTTTGCTGGCATTAAGAAATCCTTTCTGTTGACCAATAATGTAAAAAACTTCCTCGGAGAAGATAATGTGCATGATTGCAATGCCACCTTGTCAAATTTGTGGCTTTTTATGCAGTCCTGTCTTCAGCCATGCATTATGCATGAAAGAGTATCTCATTACATTTCATTTTCTTTACAGCAGCCTTTCCTCTCTTTGACATGCTCAGATTCCCATTAGCTTTTACCACCACTCATCTTTTAGAACAGCTGCATCTGTAGGCTTTTGCAGCATTTTAGACAAAAATAGGTGTGGTTAACTTTGTCTCCTTGCTCCTAATATAAATTATTCACAAGGTTTTTGTACAAAATGCTAACCCGCTTAAACTCAAACGCCAATAAAGCTCTTTTTTTTCCTTTTTTTTATTCGTGGCTTTTTTTTTTCTTCCCCAGCATATTTTCCAGAATACATTGATGGCTATTATCCTTGCAGGACAGCTAAGTAAAATACAATCTGCTTTAAGGATCATTCTACGTCTTGTTTAAATCTTTTGTATATTTGAATATTTTTTTTTTATGGCTTTGTGGATTTTTCTTTTTCATCTTCTTTTGTATACAGAGTAACCTGTTACAACAATACAAAGATATACAGTGAAAATGTCTTGGTATGTGTCATGTACTGTACGTATCATATGTTGCATATGTATGTTCTACAGTATACAAAGAACTGAAGTGTCAGTTTTGCGCTTGTGTATATTTTGTAAATAAATAAGGAGTTGTTCACATTGGATAATCCTATTTGGGAGAAAGTTCCTCCTGGTAATAAGCAGAATATCCCGCTGATGTGATGAGCTGTATTCACGTCTGTAACTCAAAGACTATAAACCACAACACAAAATGTGTAATTTTGCTTTTGGCCGCCCATCACCCACATGCCATTTATAATGCTGATGTCTTTTGTGACAGAGGGGCCTTTGGATCCCCTCAGACAGCAGCAGCCAGGTGCAGCTGTGGTGAAACTACAATTCCCAGCATGCTCCATTCATTTCTATGGAAGTTCTAAGAACATGGAAGCGAGTGTACATACAGTATATATCATAATAATTCATTTTGTAGATAGTAAAATAAGAATGTGTAAATCCAACCCAAACCTGACCCTGACCTGCCAAAAATCTCCAGACCTATCCACTTTGGGGCAGTGCTTCATAAGCCACACCCCTTTTCTGGTTGAAACGCGCCCAAATTTGTTGCGACTGTTTGTGAAAATTAGGGTCTTCCCTGGCAAATTCAGGCCAGTTTACAACTATGTTAAAGCTAATGTATATCCTTGGCTGTAATATGTGAGCAAATCCAATGACATGAGGGGTTATTCTCATGTTATAAATTGATGGCATATGGCTAGGATATGTTATCATTTAATATGGTGGGGGTCCATGTTCTTAGAACCTCAAGATACTAATAATAAATGGGCATATAGCTGGTTTGATGCTGTGTTCCCTTTCCTCCTGATTAGCAACTTTCCTAGCCACCTGCTGTGCAAAGAGCAGCAGAAGGGCCATAGTTACTGTAAGTGAATGGGCAGTGCCGCAGTTCCCTATCTAGCCGGGTGTCCAGGAGAAGTAAAGTGCAGTAAAGGAACATAGCACTAGGGAAGCACTGCTGCAACTTTATTCCCTGAATTGGTTGGGTTACAACTGCTGGGATTCTAATGGTATGCCTTGGGAATATATGTATTGTTAGATTGCTAAATTGCTAAAAATAGGTTGCACCTTTGCAAATGAGAAGCTGTCCAGTAAATGTATACAGTGCATTCGGAAAGTCTTATGGCCCTTTGGCTAAGGACCCACGTAGTGGGCCGCAGCAAAAAAGCACTGCTGGAAAAACTGCGATGGCAACGAGCTTTTCACAGAAGCCTGCAGAGGTTTCCTATAGGGAAACCACCAGCTTTTCTGTAGGTATAATTGACATGATGCAATTTCCATAACCGAGACGGTTTTGGAAATTGCAGCATGTCCGCTGTGCTTATTTTTCCGCAATGTGTTCGGAATTCGCTAGAATTGGAATAGGATTATGCGGTGAGGGGTACAAAAACATCTCTGCTGCACTAAAGTACCTCAATAATTCTTAAATGGAAGAAGTTTGGAACAACCAGTTCTTCCTAGAGATAGCCAGCCCACCAAACTAAGTAAAACTTTTTTTTTTTTTTGCTCAAGGCCGCAACATAACAAAATATGAAATAAAATAAAAGGGTCTGAAGACTATCTGAATCTATTGTATGTGAAAACTTTCTAAAAAACGTAGTATACTAATTTACTACAGTATTGTAGTTTACAGGGTGATCCAAAAGTATAAAGACACCAGGATAATGCAAAGGTATGGACACTCCTGAATAAAAACAGGTTGGGAATGCCACTCTGTGTGTTGTATATTCCTAGGGATATGTATGTGTCTGAATCTCTATCGGATACATATGTCACACGCACCCCTTCCCATTTGAAAAAAATCGACTGGGTTCCAAGTTAGCAACTGTCAAAATGACCACCATGTTGAACACCGCCCCACACAGATTGGCCCCCTTCCCCTTAGCAACATGCCGCATACAAGATAGCATTCCTAACCATTGTTTTCCTTTTACTCAGGTGTCTCCATATCTTTGGAACCCCTTGGTGTCTCCATATCTTTAGACCACCCTGTACAATGTGGTAAGACTTTTGATGAGGTCAAAAGCAGCACATTTTCCACCATGTTCACAAACAGAAAATAGGTCAAGCAGCTCACTAGACTAACTATTGTTGATCTATATATTGCCACAGGAAACTTAAAACTCTGTATAAAAAACCCAGACTAAAACATACTATAGTAAAGGTATAGTGAGAACAGAATATTGGACCCAACATAATATGGTTAATGACAAGTGCTCCTTTAAAGTGTAACTAAACTTGCAAAAACTTTAGATTTTTCTTGGCAAGCTTTGTATCATTAATAAATGTTGTAATATACTCATCTTTGTAATATACTCATCTTTTGTATGACACTAAGGTTGCAGTTCTACCTCTATTATTTCCAGAGATATCAGTAGTTGAAAATACAGTATAGATTGGGAGCAGTTGCAGCGGCGTATAAATATCTCAATCCTGACAGTGATATCTGTCTCTCCTCTTTCATACAATACCAGAAGCAGTTTTCTATGTTACATAATGCCTGAACTTCAATGGGGACCAGATGTGCACCCCAATATGCAAATCTCTTTATGGCAGAAATGGAAGGAACATATTTATCAACATGCGCCACCAAACCTATGATTTACCTTCGTTATATCGATAATATCCTTGTCATCTGGACTGCAGGTGAGGAGGCCCTACTTCAATTCCATAATGACTTCAATGACTTTCACCCGACCATCAACCTTAAACTTAGCTATTCAGGGAGTGAAATTCACTTTCTGGATACCACAATATACATTAAAGACCAACGGCTACTCACATCAATATACCACAAACCTACAGACAGAACGGCCTACCTGAGAAACGACAGCTTCCACCCTAAGCACACAAGACAATCTATCATCTACAGCCAGGCTATACGATACAATCGTATTTGCTCCGACAAAACAGACCTGGACAAGCACCTCCTGGATCTGAGGATGAAATTTCTCAGATTGGGATACAAACCAAAAGTAACAGACAACCAATTAAACAAAGCGGCAGCCATTAACAGAGACAGTCTGCTCACATATAGAGAGACCCAGAAAGATGCCCGAGTGCCCCTAGTAGTCACCTACAACCCACAGCTGGAGATCCTACGAAGGATTGCCAAGGAGCTCCAACCTGTGCTACATAGGGACAACAGACTCAAGGACATATTTCCAGTCCCCTCTCTCCTCTCCTTTCGACAACCACCAAACCTGAGGCGTATTATCGTCCGGAGTGCCCTGAAGGCTCCAACTGAAAATGGCACCTCACCTTGCCTACATAAAAGGTGCATGACCTGCAGGCACATCCACACCACTGACAGTGTACCTATCCCACAGTCACAACAGGTGCACAGAATTAGAAGGAACTTCTCCTGCAGGTCTTCCAATGTGGTGTACCTCATAATGTGTGTGCAATGTCCCACCACAGGCCTCTATGTGGGGGAAACAGGGCAGAGACTCAGTCAACGAATGAACTCACACAGATCCAATATTAATAACAGCAGAACTGATCTCCCAGTGGCCGCACATTTCTCCGAAGAAAACCACTCTATTGAAGATTTGCGGGTTGTGGTTTTACTGGGACATTTTAAGACGCAGGAGAAAAGGAAAGAATCGGAGTACAAATTTATGCAAAAATTTCAAACTCTGCAATTTGGACTTAATATTCATGCCAGCTTCATGTCACACTATGTATGAACCATGAACTGAACTCAATATTCATGCCAGCTTCAAATCACACTATGTATGAACTGTGAGGGACACAAATCACCTCCTGATAGCAAACAGATAACAGCAAGAATTACTGATCCCTCCGTCACGCACCACAAGTTTCCAGACTGTTTTTTTGACCTGTTGTAAATAACTTCTCTACTTAGATTGCATTTTTTTTAAGGACTCTAAAATGCTTTGAAAACCATGTGTATAAAAATCTGTGAATTTTCAGTTCTTGTATCACACCATGTCTGATGAAGGGAGCGAGTACTCCTGAAAGCTTACTTATAAATATACTCAGTTAGCCTCTAAAAGGTATCGCCTGATTTCTTCACTCTTCCACTACTTTCAATGGCTAACACGGTACAACATTATACATAATGCCTGAGATATAGTTGTTTAAAGAGACCCTCCCCCACCATCATTTCCCCTGCATTACACACATAAAGCCGTATCCTATACAAAGTGAGAAGCAATGGAAAGAATAAATTAATGTAGGATTTCACAGAAAGGAGCCAAAATGTGTTAATAAAGTATATCACACATTTATTAATGACACAAATGCTGCCAGAAAAACAAAAGTTGTTTGAAAGTATAGTTATGCTTTAAAGGGATCGGACCAAGTTTACCTGTGGATAGGTAATATCTTGCTACTTAGTAGGGGGTCTGACAGCCAGGGCTCCAATCGATCACGAAAACAGGGGTCTTGTTGTCCCCATTATCCAGGGGAGGTGTAAAAAGTAAAAAAAAAAAATTCATACTCTCCTTTTGTTACCACTTTTGCACTTCCTCACAGCATTTCCTGATGATGTCCAGAGCTCTTCTGTGTCATCATCGGCCTGTGCTCACCACTGAGGCCCTGTCATTGGTCATGATGCTTGGCGTGACTGCTGGTGGCCCAATCACAAGCCAATGGCGTCACAAAAGAGTGTTGGATGTCATCAGGAGAATGGAGGCTCAGAAAAGGTAATGGAAGGTGAGTATAAATGTTTATTTTTTTTTATTTTTACACCTCCCCTGGGCCTTCATCTATTATACTCTGGGGTCTGAAGAGACCCCAGAGTAAAATAAGGTCACCTTCACTTTGGCATAATTCCGGTTATGTTTGCCTTAGTCCACTAGAAATTGGATAGGTGCCTAGGAGCCCTAACAGTGTTCTATCTGCACTATGTTTTAAGCCAATTTAAGGTGGGGTCTGTACTGAAACCTGTTCACCCTGAAACGAATCAGAGATCCGAGCTGCCGAACCCGAGCAAGTTCGCCCATCTGTAGTAGCCATACACTTTTATGTGTCATTTTCTTCTTTTTGTAAAACAGGTGGTTCACACACCGATGCTTATTTTTGTATGTACCCTTTAAAAAAACAAAAATAAAAAAAATAGAAACAAAAAAAGATGAATTTAATAATAATGTGGCATTGATCCAAATAAAAATAATTAGGGATTTTACTAGATTGTATACACACAATATAGATAACAACAGCATAAAGTAGTATGAAATGGAAAAGGAAAAAATAATAATGGCTGCTACGTAGGGTGCCAGACCAGATGTAGAGCAGGGACACTGTAGTAGTGTTCCAGTAGTGACTTTGACTATTAGACTACACTGTATGTGCCTCAAAAAAATTCTAAAGAAAGTTCAAGAAGACCTAGAGATTGATGGACTGGTGATAGTATGTAAGAAGTAAGATAAATAATATTACTGTAACTTTTATAATTTCAGTATCTGTTATGTATCTGTATTTTTATAACAAATGACAAGTTCACCCAAGTTGATTACCAGTACAGTGTGTCTAGTTACAAAGTAGAGGTAGCCATTTTAAATATACACTGAAAAATATACTGTACATGAAGCTGATTTTTACATGATGGTCATGTTTAACAATTTACTAGGAAGCTGTGACATAGCTTTACATATTATGTTCGAGTATGATGTCTCTTCTCAGCACCCCAAACAAGATAAACAAGATACAAGTTACATTTCAATTGTGTCTCACAAAGGATAGGAGAACAAAGCAAATACTGTGGCCTGTCCTGGGATGAAGGGTAGTGGTGATATGAACCAACATTAGAAAGAGTAACCCAATTTTTTAGTATGTAATGGGGTCTCCTCAACCTTATACACACTTAATCCACATTTAATATTTTCAATACCAAAAAATTCTACACATACAGTGCTGGCCAAAAGTATTGGCACCCCTGCAATTCTGTCAGATAATACTCAATTTCTTCCAGAAAATGATTGCAATCACAAATGCTTTGGTAATAATATCTTCATTTAATTTGTCGTCAATGAAAAAACACAAAAGAGAATGAAAAAAAAAGTCAAATCATTGATCATTTTACACAAAACTCCAAAAGTGGGCCGGACAAAAGTATTGGCACCCTCAGCCTAATACTTGGTAGCACAACCTTTAGACAAAATAACTGCGAACAACCGCTTCCGGTAACCATCAATGAGTTTTTTCAATGCTCTGCTGGAATTTTAGACCATTCTTCTTTGGCAAATTTCTCCAGGTCCCTGAGATTTGAAGGGTGCCTTCTCCAAACTGCCATTTTGAGATCTCTCCACAGGTGTTCTATGGGATTCAGGTCTGGACTCATTGCTGGCCACTTTAGAAGTCTCCAGTGCTTTCTCTCAAACCATTTTCTAGTGCTTTTTGAAGTGTGTTTTGGGTCATTGTCCTGCTGGAAGACCCATGACCTCTGAGGGAGACCCAGCTTTCTCACACTGGGCCCTACATTATGCTGCAAAATTTGTTGGTAGTCTTCAGACTTCATAATGCCATGCACACGGTCAAGCAGTCCAGTGCCAGAGGCAGCAAAGCAACCCCAAAACATCAGGGAACCTCCGCCATGTTTGACTGTAGGGACCGTGTTCTTTTCTTTGAAGGCCTCTTTTTTTTTTCCTGTAAACTCTATGTTGATGCCTTTTCCCAAAAAGCTCTACTTTTGTCTTATCTGACCAGAGAACATTCTTCCAAAAAGTTTTTGGCTTTCTCAGGTAAGTTTTGGCAAACTCCAGCCTGGCTTTTTTATGTCTCTGGGTCAGAAGTGGGGTCTTCCTGGGTATCCTACCATAGAGTCCCTTTTCATTCAGACGCCGATGGATAGTACGGGTTGACACTGTTGTGCCCTCGGACTGCAGGGCAGCTAGAACTTGTTTGGATGTTAGTCGAGGTTCTTTAGCCACCATCCGCACAATCTTTCGTTGAAATCTCTCGTCAATTTTTCTTTTCCGTCCACATCTAGGGAGGTTAGCCACAGTGCCATGGGCTTTAAACTTCTTGATGACACTGCGCACGGTAGACACAGGAACATTCAGGTCTTTGGAGATGGACTTGTAGCCTTGAGACTGCTCATGCTTCCTCACAATTTTGCTTCTCAAGTCCTCAGACAGTTCTTTGGTCTTCTTTCTTTTCTCCATGCTCAATGTGGTACACACAAGGACACAGGACAGAGGTTGAGTCAACTCTAATCCATTTCAACTGGCTGCAAGTGTGATTTAGTTATTGCCACCACCTGTTATGTGCCACAGGTAAGTAACAGGTGCTGTTAATTGCACAAATTAGAGAAGCATCACATGATTTTTCAAAGGGTGCCAATACTTTTGTCCACCCCCTTTTTATGTTTGGTGTGGAATTTGGCTTTTTGACAATTCTTTTTGTGGTTTTCCATTGACGACAAATTAAATGAAGATATTATTACCAAAGCATTTGTGATTGCAATCATTTTGTGGAAGAAATTGCAGGGGTGCAGGGGTGTCAATACTTTTGGCCAGCACTGTAGTAGTCATTAGATTATTGTGGTCCTTCGTATTTAAAAGTACACTGAAATATCTCCAAAAACATCTCAGAGAAAACCACTCCTGATCTATTCCAGATTTCAAATTATGCAAGGGGTAATATTTGCACCTGGCCTTATTGCTGTGTTGACACCAAACATAACAGTTTTGACACATTAGCCAGGAGAACATACCACACTGACTGCCTTAGCCTGGAAAGTGTAAAGTGGTCCTGCTGCTGGACAAGATGGGCACCACAGGGAACTTTAGGGTTTTCCCCTTGAGCTTTGTGACAAGTCCTCAGCACATAGCCACATGCAGATAGTGTGCTTTAATTTTACCATGTACACAAGCAGACTTAGAGACTTGTGGACAGTTGTGGAATTTGGGTCTTGCTCAGGCTACTGCAATATTCCTGCTAAAAGTGAGGTATTGGAGCTAGGCACCCCCAGCCCCACCTTCTTCTGGCATAACCTAAGTGGCTTCATGTCAGTGGGATTTACACTTAATGTATCTTGTTAAGACAGGAAAAATGTTGTAGAATATCTACCAGGTAAATTGCCCTTTAATTATTGAAATTATATTGTCAGAACTGCATAAATGGCAGAACAGTCTTTCATTAGGAGGTATCACTTTATTAAAATAGTGTATTTTCCCCATCTCCTCCATCCTTTATAGACCATCACAATTCTTCTAAAGCACAGGGTTGTACTGTACCTTCACTATATTTATATATTTGGGTAAAAAGCTGAGGATATCTTTACAGAAACTCATGCTGGGTAAATCTGAGATAGGACTTAACTTCCCCAATATTAGATGTTATATTACCTTCCCTTGGCTGATTGGATACACTCCTTCTCACTCCACTCCAATTTAACACTAAAGGCAAAAGTTACCTTCCTCTGGAATCTTGAATACCAGATATGCCAAGTTGTGTCAGAAGATTAAGCCCTCAGTCTTGCTCTATGATAGAATTGTATGTCAGAAAGAGACCTCCAAGAGATATGGGCTGCCCATATCATTTCTAAACACATGACCTTCTGGGGTCACTGAATTTAAGCCAGTATTTGACAATAAGCTCCTTCTGGAGTGGTGCTCAGAAGGGATCAACACACCCCTGCAGTTGATGAACATAAAAGGTGGGCTACGTTCTATGAAATATCTGTCCTTCACCTACTCCCTGGTCACCATTACCTGAAATTCACGTAGTAGCTATCTTTCTGTAGGTCATGGCTTGTGAAGATGGAAAATGTGAGAGAGAGCTATTCCTTTGACCAGCTACTGGGAAATGGCATCATTAGACAGACCATCATCTCACTGTATGGGGCACTATGGGAATGTTTTATTTTCATATGCCACTGCCCCCCCCCCATGGAAATTGATATGTTGTATATTGATATTGATAAAAAAAAAAATTTGATTTTGAACTGTTGGAAACAATTCAATCACAACACAGTCCCTAACATAGGAGAATATTACAGTCATGGCGAATCTGCATCAGGCAGATAAATCAATATGTTTTCTCTAGCTCAGTGAGACAAAGGCTCAGTTGTGGTCTAATTAAAACATTAGCATTTTCTAGGATTGCAATGAGGCAATTACATAATTTTACAAATTCAATCACGAGATGACTATTTTGTTTGTAGAAGCTTCTGAAATGGGGGATCGTATTACAAACTCTTTCCTGTCTTTCCTGTACAAAATGATCTTTTTGCTGTTACCTTAACTATTTCCTATCACATTGCAAACTGTTTATGTCTTGATGGAAATTGCTACTTTCTATTAGGACATTAAAAGGGTCCACTGGTTCTCCCAAAAGCAGCAGTGCTGGAGCTCCCCTCAGTATTTTCCAAACTTTTCATGGCATGCCTCCTTTAAAAGAAAAGAAGCTAATCTACAATGCCATATGCAGCCGATGGACAAGAGTACAGATGTGTCCATCCTAACCATATCTCAAATTTCATTAAAGACTCCAATTTGTCAATAAACAAGACTCTTGACAGACTGTAATTCACAAAAAAAACTGTGGGTAATGAAAGATATTATGAGACACATACAAGAAAGACTTTCATGACAGAATATTGCAAAATCATGTTGTTTTGAAAAGGCAATAACCTTGTGACACATGGAATGGTAAGGAAAAACACATCTTTATCGGCAAAAAAATAAATAAATAAAAAAAATAGATGTTTTTGAAGAGCCTGAATAACCCCTTTATCAACAACATTTCCCATAAAAACAGAATGGAATAACATGTAGAATAACAAAATCCACAAGATCATTTACAGCCCAGTATTCTGTAGAATTGGCAGAAGCAGATCTTTATTTGGCAAACTAATTGTATAAAGTATCCGGTCTTAAGGAGTTCTTTAAGGTAACTTGCATTCACTGCATTTACAAGCCAATTAGTGAAAATAATGTACACGTTATTATGCATGCTCTATGGACCTCTCTCAATTCATTTTGGTGTGATAGGCTCACTTTAATGTGACCTATTGAAATATGAAGCATTTAATGGCTGCCACTGAGTTCTGTTATATATCTTCCTGTTAAAGCAATATATTTATTACAGCCTTTTCCATTCATAGTTCATTTCAACTTTGCCCTCACTTGAATTCTCTACCTTTTTATTCAGTGCTTCTTTTACCTTCATAATGTGTTAAATGTTTTTATGAATATTTTATTAATGCAAAATGATCTATCTGCGTTCATGGTTTCATCTAATGGTTTATAAAAATACCTTTAGCACTACATCATGTAGAGGCAGAATTTGCATCAGCTTTCCTGTAAATACTTCCCAAAGAGACTAAACAAATGGGAAAAGCAGTGTCTCAATCGGTTGTATTAAATAACTAATGTCACTTTTATTATGTTAAATTAACGGCCGGTCCGGTTTATCTTCTGAGTGGTTCTATTATAGCATATTATATTAACTCTGGTAATTAGTGGATTCATTCTAGTAATTCTAATATCAAAATGTTATCATATAATTATTTACTAGTTATGAAGTGACTACATTTGTGGCCATTTGTATAAACTTGTATAATCTTCACATTATTCACTTGCTTATGTATAATTTTCTACTTTCAATTGTCGAAAGAAAAAATTGTCTTTAAAATGTAGTCATCCAAAGATTTATATATATTATTTTAACCATTGTTATATATACAGACAGAGAAACCTGGCAAGATGTATGAACGCATGAAAAACTAGATATGCGGAAACTGGTGAAGCTGGTAATTTTCAGCCGATTTAGGACTTTGCAATACATTTTAGTTTTCAGTATATCCTCAGGTCATACTCATTGATCCTAATCTTGGGGAATTTAGTGCAGGATTTGCAAACCGAAGGCTGTCTTGTGTCTGCAGAAATGGTAAGGAGCAACAAGACGATCCCTGATGATATGCTAGAAAACATATTGGAAAATTGCATAATTTTTTATTATACAAGCAATAGCATTTCTTTGCTGAAAGTTAACAACCCCATTAAGGCTAAGGTCCCATGTAGCGGGAAAAAACGCAGCAGAGGCGCATTTTTCTGCAATGTGTGGATGGGATTTCACTAGAATGGCATCCACTTTACAATGACTGTAAAACCGCAGCGTTTAAGCCATATGGGGCCCTGACCTAAAACATATTTATGGAAATAGTCAGATACAGTACAATGCTCAGCTGTTTTTGTCAGCCCTATGAATTTTGGATTTTCTTTTTTGACTCCCTGCCTTCTAAATCCCATTACTTTTATTATTTTTCCCTTCACAGAACCACATAAGGACTTAATGTTTGTGGTACAAATGATACTTCATAATGGTACCATTTAATATTTTGTACAATGTACTAGGAAGCTTGGAAAAAATTTAGAATGGGGTGGAATTGGAGAAAAACTACGCTTGTGTGACTTTATTGGCTTTGTTTTAACTTTTATTTTTATACCCCCTAATGGTCTTCAATGCCAGGGGGTCTAATCACTAAGTACAATACATTGTAAATTCCATATACTTCTATTACAAGCTGCCTAGCACAGCCTGTAATAGAAGCAATCTAATGACAAGCCTTCATTTGGCTCCCGGCTGCTGTCATGGTAATGGATTTCTGCCCCTAGATCTCGTTCTGGGGATGGTAATCCAGTCCAAAATGGTGACTTGGTGAGCTTTGACCGACGCATCAGAGGGGTTAATAACAGTTAATGATCAGTTCTTGCGCTGATTCTGGACATTGCTGCTGGGTCTCCGCTGTATAATACAGTAGAGATTCATGGTTATTTTGATCGCTCAGCTTCTGAGTGGCCACCATGTTCAACTCCCGACATAGTAAGGTGGATGTCGGAAAGGGCTTAAATAAGCAGTCCCACAAATATTACATCATGTTAGAACGCATGATTTAAATTGTAATTGAAGTGATCTTCTCATCAGTGGATGTATTTGTAAGTTATCCATTTCCTTCTGGTCCTCAGCTGTGTCATGTGACCATTACTCTCTTTCCAGGAAAACTGATTTGACCCTGCTCAAATTACTGTAAGTGAAATTCAAGATTTGCAAACTAGAGTATGTTCAAATTTCTGTTCGGTGTTTTGTTAGGAGGTTCTTTCAAAGTTTCCATCCCTTCACTCACAACATGCAGCACTGTTTTTTTTTGCTGTCAAAATCAAAAAAACTTCAACAAATTTGCACTGCATATTGGCAATTTTATTGTTCTGCTCCAGAACCTGGTGCTACTGAAATGGTTTCTCTTAGATTTCTGTCAATTGCCAATCATGTTATGACCTAAAGCCACCATCTTTAGCCACTGGCAAGCTACATAGTTGGGGGATGCACAAAGAATGGACTTGGATTGCACATTTATATATAATTCATAATAGAACATAAACAAACATCAAATACTCCCAATATTTCAAGTTATTACCATTGGTTTCAAGCAAACCTTGACCCTTGCTCGGTGAAAGCAGCCTTCTAAACATTTATTACATTTCAGTTTCTTTCAATTTAGAAAAATATAAAGTACCATTAGACAAAAACAACAATTTCAGTTTGTATTGAAAGAACCTTTCGGTCTCATGATGGATTTGCTGTTTTTTTTTTAAAAAGAGAAAAGTGTTAGTAAACAACGCAAAGTACATCCTGGCATTGTAAAGTAATGTTTCAACAAGCATTCACTATAATGAGGAATATTACAATATGGCAACCAACTACAGCAACTCCTAACTAAAAATACTGTGCATGCTAAAGAGCTGAGGACTGTTATACACAGTACATTAACATTCAATGCTTAGGCTGGGGCCCCACATTGCCAAAATGCAGCCTTTTACAATACCTGCAAAGTGTATGGGATTCTGGTTAATCCCATCTACACATTGCAGAAAAAAAATCTGCAGCGGAAAAGCTGCAATGCAATGCAAAGCGTTTCTGCAGCGTTTTTTTGCCATGTTTCACTGCCATGTGGATCCCTAACCTTAAAGAGGTTTTCCCATCCCCCAGTCTCAGCAGCTTTGCCTGCTATCTCTTCTTCTCACTTCCTGTATTCTTCAGCAAGCTAGGGGGAGGAGACTTTGACTGTCTGATGAACAGGGCACTATGAAGTATCACAATATAGACTTTGCCTTTACCTTGAGAGATTATTTATTATGATTACTAGAAGTCTAATGTAAATACTGATCAAATAATATGCACAGTAAATGTATATTACATTACAAAGGTTTGTATAGAACACTTACCATGCTTCTACAGAGAATGAACTCAGTATTATCTTTGGGTTTACATAGAGAAATAACCTTTATCAGCCTTTATCAGCAACCTGCACTTAGCTGAACTGATTGTCCTGACTATAGAACTGTAGAACTGTGAGAGCACTCAGCTCCCACAGAGAGCAATGACTCACGTCATCCTTCCTGCTTATCAGATAGGCCATGCTCCATGGAAACACTGTCTAAACAATGGGAGAAATAATTTCACAAGGCAGGTAAACAAAGCAGCATTGCTAAAGCAATGTATTTAGGAAAACTCTTGAATTTACATAATCTAGCAGTATACATAGGATTCTTGAGATGGGAATACCCCTTTAATATACAATACAAATAGTAAGAGTAAACAGTTGAGAGCTGCCAGTATTTAAGATTGTCTCATAAAGCAAACAATACACAATACATATATGGCACATAAGATGCCAAAAGAGTAGCAGAAAAAGAAAAGGAGACACCCATGTAGAGATATAGCCAATAAATGTACTGTATAAGTCAATAAAAAAAAACACATGCTCCAAAAATTGTAACACTATATCACTTGGACCACTTAGCAAAAGTTAACATGTACCAAATAAAGAAATAATTGAGTCCAACAGGCCTATACAATATAAAAATGATTACAACTTTATTGGAAAAATATTAAAAATAATAAGGTAAAGAGAATTATACCGCAGGGTTGCATAGGTGTATCCAGGAGGATGTATGCAGCAATAAACTATAATAATATAATGGCCTGAAATAAAGGCATTGAATGGCTCACTGACAATAAATAACATATAGCAGTAACTGCCAAAAAATGCCAAAACCACAAATAATATCACGTATCAATAAAAACTAGGGCCAAATCTCCGCCACACATTACAGAATGGTAATTACGTATAATATATATCATCATACTAGAGGTGTAGCAGGTAAAGACATAAAGAAAGCTGCTGTCCTACCAAATGTGTGGCACATAGTGTTTGTACAGTATACATTAGGAAAATCTGATGTGCTCTTAGATTGCAATAGCCAACGTATTTTAACATTGGCTGGGATGTGGTCAGTCCCAAATGTATTGAAAATCACAAAGCTGACTATACTTTTCAGCACAATTGTATACAAAATAAAATACATGCCATTGCAAATGTATGTGGCTGTATAGGAACAGTGATGAATAATTCTGATAAAGAAAAAAATCATTATAGTCTTTACTGAATCATTTACTAACACATAGTATTTTTATGGTATATGTAGTGGCTGCAGCGAAAAAGCAATGTGGGAAAATCAACGGCGGAAATGCATCACTGTTTTTCCTGCAGCGCTTTTCACAGAAAGTCCGCAGAGGTTTCCTCTGTGGACTTTTTGCTTCCATTATACCTGGAGGGAAACCGCCAGCGTTTCCGTAGGTATAATTGACATGCTGCGTTTCCAAAACCACAATGGTTTTGGAAATCACAGCATTTCCACTGCGTGTATTTTTTCTGCAATGCGTGGATGGGTTTCGCTAGAAGTGACTGCAGTGACTGTAAAATACCACGGTTTTTGCCGTGGTGTTTCCACCATGGCTAAACTGCACGTTTGCACCAATTGGGACCCCTGCCTTACAGGCATTTTCACATGTGACCTTGTTACTATGTCCCTTTCAAGAATGTTCACCAATGATCTTTTTACTTAAAATCTCTTCTGCCTATGAACTCCAGAAACCTTGGTTGAGGTTTGTTTTGGAATTGCTAGGCCTGAAGATTAATCAAAACTACCTTGAAGACAGAAAGGCCTATTGTATAGACCACATAATGCTTTTTTTGAATTAACTATATGTGACATGTATCATTATGCTCATTCTCCTATGAGAATGACATTGTTTGATGGCTGGGTGTCAGAAATATGACTTAATAACCCCTCTTTTAGAAAGCCTCTGTTCCCACAGTTTTCTCTTTTTTTAATTTCATTATTTCTCTTAAATTATCTTTATCTCTAAATCTTTTTTGCTGTAACTTCACTTCTAAATAAACTTTCATCTACTTTTATCCACCTGTAATATTGATTTAGTGTTGCTAAGTCCCATTTCAGGTGGTGGAGAATGCGAGCTGATGATGGATCATTTATCACTGTACATCTGAGCATACTGGGACTATTCAAATAGCTCCACTAAACATATTATCAGAACATGGTGTGCACCCAGCCTAAAGCCATTCCTACTGACTTCTGTATAGCCCAACCATGCTCAGCTTGCATGTGTTCTCAGTAGGAAGAAGGGAGTGAGCTGCTGTCTGATACCTCTTGTGGGTTATCTATCCAGAGAACAAAGGATCAGACATGTTGCAAATCAGCATGTCCAATTTACATATTATATGGTTATCTGGTCATGCGGAAACCAATTGGTTCGACCAACATTAATTTACTTGCTCAATTGTCCACACTGGCTAATTCTATATGAGCTATGCTATTGTAAGGGAATTGCCAGTTGAACAATTCTCCAGTGCTGCTGCAAAAACCTGAGAGGAAGGGAATACAGAGACAGTGAGCCCTAAAGTTGACCCAGACCCTGTCCCTACCTACTTGTCTCACTGTCCTAATGACAGGAACAACTTGGAGCCGGTCCCTACTCTGAATAAGTGACAACACAGAACGCAGACAGGACGCACAAACAACAAAGGGAGGTCAGCTAGCCAAGGGGTCGGTAACAATCGAGCAATGCAGTACAGAATCAAAATCCAAGAGAATAGTCAAAGGAAAGCCAGTGGTCAGAAAATCAGAAGAGCAGGTAACAAGGAACAAGGAGTATAGCCAGTAAGCAAAATGCAATAGCAGGCGCCAATGGGAAAGTGAGCAAACAATAAATAGGGAGAAAGAACCCGCCCCAGACTTGATAGGAGGACAGGCTTTCAATCACAAAGGCAGGACTAAAGTTAACTCTTAGTGGAGCAGGGGGAGAGCAAGGTGAAGGAGAAGGGCGTGGTAGAAAATCAATTAAGGAGGTGAGGGAATAGGACAGTGTTCAGACAATACAAGAAAAACCCAAGGAAAGAATTACAACCGGGCACACCTCCTGCGCCGCAGCGTGCGCCCGGAGGACGGCGCCAAAGCCCGGACAGGCAAGGACGTTACAGCTATTCTGCCTGCCAAAACTGATGGAAGATAACTATCGGTATTATTCAATAAGAAATATCCTATTATATTTCTCTTCACAGTGTTGGGGAATATGTCTCAACCTAAACTAAAGACACTGTGGGTGCATTTTAGTATCCACAGCCCCAATATCTGAATGACCTGCAGTTCTATTGATCCCTTTGATGAGAGTAAATTAGCTCATTAAAATTTTGGGATGCCGATAAAGTGCAAGTATAATATGGACTCTAAAATTCTGTCCACATTACGTCCAATCCTATGGTATGCCAGGCTTCCTCTATGTGTCCCTTATTTGTGGGAAACTGGTACAGGAGTAACTACTGTATATCAGCCAAACTTTCCTTACACATCAGTCAGTCATGGAAAGTTAAAGATTTTTGATATGTATGCATTTATTTCTGTTTTTCAGTGGAGGCAAGTTACAGTACTTGTCAGTCTCCTAGCATTTAGATATGGTACTGTAAATATACTGTTGGCTAATGTAAATGATGTCTACATTCTTCTAAAGGAATCAATTGTGACTACTTTTATGAAAAAAAAAAAATAAAACTTATTAACTCTAGTAATAAATATAATGCCTAACAATACCCATTTCCATAAATGTTTAAAATGATTAAATCACACGTCCCGGCTGAATTCTAAATGTAATTTAAGACTTTTTCTTGTCACAGGGGATTGCACTTATTGCTTGAATTTAACTGACAAAATGAGGAGAAAATTATAATTTATTAAGTATAGATCAAAATAAATTTCAGTAAAAGCTGTTCCGCAAAGTACAGAATAACTGACAAATTGCATAAAACGTCCTTGCATCTTAAATCGTAAATGGAATACACATACAAGAAAACATTATAACAATCTAAAAGCCATTTCAACAAAAAAAAAATCTATCAAGCCCCAAAACATTTTACATTTGACATCGCTAAATAGCAATAATGTCTTAAATGGCAAGCTATTAGCTATATAATGATGCATTTGGTGAGTGTTTCTTACTTTTTGACAGAAATTACTTTGTTTTATTTGATTTTTTTTATGTTATTCGTAATACGAGACGCATTATGCATGGTAAAATGCCATTACATGGTGTGACTAGCAAACACCTGAGCATGTATTCCACTAAATGTGCTTAATCTCTGAGGATTTAATCTCATTTTTGATCAACACTCCACGTGTTGTAGCTAGTGAGCAGCATGTTAATGTGACCTCATTAAACTATTACTTGGCTTGTGGAGGAAATTGGCTACTGAATATAAACATTAATAATGCATATTTTTTTTTCTCGTTTCCACTTTACCATTGCTTTGCCAACCATCTGGGGAAATTAAAAAGGGTTACTGATGTCAATCAGCTAGTCCAATGGTAAAAAAGAATCTACAATTAATAATGGTACATTAGAACAACCCTGAAAAAACCTATTAATAAGGCATCATTATTCCTCCTGCTTGAGTTGACAAATAAGAATACTTTTCCCCGGGGATACTGTTTTTTCTATTTCAAAGATTCATAATAATTGCTTTTTCATAAAGCGCCCTCAGAAATATTCTGATTGCAATTTTCTTTCAATTTCAGAAACTAAACAAGTAAGAATTAGAATTTATTATTTTATTTTGCCCCTTTTTCTGTTCTCTTTGCATGTTGGGCTCGACTGTTGTTACGCTAGCAGTGTGACAGAAAATCATGTTAGTTCAAGGGTCGTACAAGAAATTATCCACATTAATCCATGTTCACATTGGATCCAACAGGGAAAACAGAGATGTGAACCATGAAAAAACTCTTTTTAGTTACATTTTACCAACTATAATACAGGGCTCCAATGCAAAAACATTATATTTTTTTCCTCTATTAGTAATTATTTTTAGTTAGTCGTTTTACTATTAGTTGACATGTACATAAATATATAAAGAAGCCTAAAGAGGTGCATGGAGCACTGCCATTCCTGTATAGGACTCTTTTGGCAAATTTGTCGGGCAATTTCTCGCATAGATATTTTTCTCTAAGCATGAATTGCTACTCTTTTCAAGACTATATAACAACCTGAATGAGGACCTTTTTACCACGTCCACCAACTCCAGCTCTTTGTAGCCTTTAATTGGTGGTGGAGGAGGTCAAAGGCTGAAGGTGCTGGAGAAGGTCAAAGGACCTCTTTGAGATATATTTTTTTGTAGCAGAAGTATCTAGAATTATAAATATCTCCTTCTTGACTTTTCTTCTTGCTAGGTTATGTGGCATGAGATAAGCAACATTTCACCATATGTTATCACATAGTGATATTCTATCTAAATGTGACTATGTGTGGTCACCAAGGGGTTGTATTGTGAATTTCAAGGGTTTTGTTTTCAAAAATGCAGAACCTATACTGTAGACCGAATCCTGATCTATGCACAAACAACTTGCAGATGTCGCCTGTTGACTCCCACTGAAAAAAAAGAAAAAGCGGTAACTTACACTATATTTTTTTTGCTAAAAAAAAAAAAAAATTGAAATTATGTATTTAGTACACAAGTGCATCCTTCTTTGATGCATACCATTTCTTTTCTTTTTTTCATTTTTTTTTAAACTTTTTTTAAGGTATACCTATAAAGAGAACACACATATTAGGAAGCAAGCCTGAGCTATAATTGTCCCTCGCTGGTTGTAGGATTTACCAGGATACTACGAGCAGTATTAGTTCCTGTTAGTTTGGAAGCTGCTGTACCATTGTGACAACCAACACAACAGGCTAACTATGTAAATAAAAAATAATGAGCAATATAGCAATAAAACAAGCAGAGCATGCAACAATTGAATACATGAATGCTTAAGTATTGTACACAGCGATTAACATTTCTGCCAGTGGGACAAGATATTACTCTCAATACATCCATTTAGTTTTAGCAATTATAGGCAGTCTGGGTCAGGCAAGTGGAAATTGAAATTTGATACGTTTTTCATCATTCCTGTTAGAATGTGTAGGAATGATATGTGTATTGCAGTAAGCCAGTTTCACTATTCTAATATGAGATAAGATTTATGTGTAAAAAAGCTAAAATTTTAAAGATTTAAAGAGAGCTTGTCATCAAGTACACAATACTAAATGACATACATCATTTCATTCTCGCCGTGCAGCTGAACAATTTGGCTTTTTTTTTTACATCTATCTACCTATTCAAAAGATATGGCCCCTGGAAGACTATATGTAGATTAGCTCTGACTGTCTACATCGTCGGTAACCTTTTATTTTCTCTGATAAAAACAAAAGGTTACCGCCCACTTGGAGAACAAGAGCTAATTTACATATAACCTTCCAGGGGCCATATGGACACATTCTTTAGGAGCATAGGGGCCATCAAATGATGTATGATGTTTTACATTTTGTACTTGATCACAGGTCTTTAATATATAGAAAAAAAAACACATTGTGTAGTATGTCTGCAGAAGATGCAAAATCAGTATTTCATATGGCACACATATTGAAATTATCCTGTCACTACTTTGGTGAGGGTAACTTTAGTTGTTTTCCCCAAAAACTACTCTCCACCTTTTCATCCTACCCCATATTGCTGAACCAAGAATCCCCCCCTGTTGTGTTACTGGAATGTTCTTTGCTCGTACTAAAGGTATCAAGGACCAGTTTGGGGTAATTATAATTTTATTTTGTTATCTGGCTAAAAGTTATGTTTTAGTTTCCACAAGTCATTGGTATTTGTTTTCAGATATGTGGGGCATATGGGGACAGGGCTGTGGAATTGGTAGAGCAAACCACCAACTCCAACACCAACAATTATTTGTAATATTAAATAACTGTAAAGTTTTTATTTTAAGCCATTATTTTGGCCACTAAACTTTATAATAGACTGACTTGTCCTTCAACCACCTGTTACTATAGCTAGCACAGGATCACACAACTGACAATAGATGATAATTACAACTAACCATCTCCCCTTTCCAGTGACCTCTGCCCAGGTCATAGAGCTTGTCTACCATAGAAGTCAGTGAACATCTCCTGTCTATTGTGTACAAGGGTCCATGTGGTTGCAGTAAGGCATATTGTATCTCAAAATTTTGTTGTATTGTTTAGTGGCACAATTTTGGGGTACATATAATTGATTTTCTTGAATTTGAAAAATAATTTTGTAAGACAAAAATGTATATTATTATTATTATTATTATTTTTTATATATTTTTCATATATTATCTATGATGGACAGTCCATGGTCATGTGTTATAAAATCTAGTGTTATGTGATATACAGTCAATGGTCATTTGATGCACACACCGGTGCATAGCTAATACAGATGTCTAATTACTGTGATGTGACTGTAACAAGCTGTGCACCTGTGTATTCCTCACTGTATATCCTGGACTGTCCATCACATGACCATGGATTGTCTATCACATGACCATGAACTGTACATCACATGACCATGGATTGATTTTTATCCACTGGAAATAAGAAGAATGAATGACAGAAAGCATAGATCTAGAAAAACTTGAGTAATGGATACAGAAAGTATATTGGAAAATTGTATAACTTTTTATTATACTAACATTAATATTTGGCTTAAACTGGACAGCCCCTTTAAGCCATTCCCAGCATTTCATACTTTGCAGATTACTTTATAAATATTGTACTAAGTGATAAGACATGTTAGGGCAAGCTTGCATCCTCTCCAGATGCACATTTTTCATTATATAGCGGTTTATGTGTTTAGCGTGTATATATACAGTCATATGAAAAAGTTTGGGCACCCCTATTAATCTTAATCATTTTTAGTTCTAAATATTTGGGTGTTTGCAACAGCCATTTCAATTTGATATATCTAATAACTGATGGACACAGTAATATTTCAGGATTGAAATGAGGTTTATTGTACTAACAGAAAATGTGCAATATGCATTAAACCAAAATTTGACCGGTGCAAAAATTTGGGTACCCTTATCATTTTATTGATTTGAATACTGAAGCACAAAATTGGTTTTGTAACCTCACTGAGCTTCGAACTTCATAGCCAGGTGTATCCAATCATGAGAAAAGGTATTTAAGGTGGCCAATTGCAAGTTGTTCTCCTATTTGAATCTCCTCTGAAGAGTGGCATCATGGGCTCCTCAAAACAACTCTCAAATGATCTGAAAACAAAAATTGTGCAACATAGTTGTTCAGGGGAAGGATACAAAAAGTTGCCTCAGAGATTTAACCTGTCAGTTTCCACTGTGAGGAACATAGTAAGGAAATGGAAGACCACAGGGACAGTTCTTGTTAAGCCCAGAAGTGGCAGGCCAAGAAAAATATCAGAAAGGCAGAAAAGAAGAATGGTGAGAACAGTCAAGGACAATCCACAGACCACCTCCAAAGAGCTGCAGCATCATCTTGCTGCAGATGGTGTCACTGTGCATCGGTCAACAATACAGCACACTTTGCACAAGGAGAAGCTGTATGGGAGAGTGATGCGAAAGAAGCCGTTTCTGAAAGCACGCCACAAACAGAGTCGCCTGAGGTATGCAAAAGCACATTTGGACAAGCCAGCTTCATTTTGGAAGAAGGTCCTGTGGACTGATGAAACAAAGATTGAGTTGTTTGGTCATACAAAAAGGCGTTATGCATGGCGTCCAAAAAACACAGCATTCCAAGAAAAACACTTGCTACCCACTGTAAAATTTGGTGGAGGTTCCATCATGCTTTGGGGCTGTGTGGCCAATGCCGGCACCGGGAATCTTGTTAAAGTTGAGGGTCGCATGGATTCAACTCAGTATCAGCAGATTCTTGAGAATAATGTACAAGAATCAGTGACGAATTTGAAGTTACGCCGGGGATGGATATTTCAGGAAGACAATGATCCAAAACACAGCTCCAAATCTACTCAGGCATTCATGCAGAGGAACAATTACAATGTTCTGGAATGGCCATCCCAGTCCCCAGACCTGAATATCATTGAACATCTGTGGGATAATTTGAAGCGGGCTGTCCATGCTCGGCGACCATCAAACTTAACTGAACTGGAATTGTTTTGTAAAGAGGAATGGTCAAAAATACCTTCATCCAGGATCCAGGAACTGATTAAAAGCTACAGGAAGCGACTAGAGGCTGTTATTTTTGCAAAAGGAGGATCTACTAAATATTAATGTCACTTTTCTGTTGAGGTGCCCATACTTTTGCACCGGTCAAATTTTGGTTTAATGCATATTGCACATTTTCTGTTAGTACAATAAACCTCATTTCAATCCTGAAATATTACTGTGTCCATCAGTTATTAGATATATCAAATTGAAATGGCTGTTGCAAACACCCAAATATTTAGAACTAAAAATGATTAAGATTAATAGGGGTGCCCAAACTTTTTCATATGACTGTAAATAGTGCACTGGTCACATTCTAACACATACTATCCAGCCATTGCATTAGACTGATTCCATTGTGATGAATGCCAACTAGTAGTATGGACATTAATGGGATTGTGCTTTCATCCAATGACTAACAAGTAATTATATTTTTTTAATTACCTGGAAGAACTTTTTTTAAACTATTATTATTATTTTTTTTTTTTTTACTATTTAGATCATCACTCATAAAGACTGAGCTATATTTTGACAGATACTGACAAAAGAGTGCCAGGGAATTGTGACACAATTGTCACCTTCAATGTGCTCAGGTTGAAAAACTCAGTTTGAGTGCTAGGTACTAATTAGAATCGCTATATTAGGAAAGCAAATACAGTGAAGTCTAATATTAAACAAAGAACAATTCTCATCTCAAAGGTTTCCATTGTGAGCGGCTTATTTCATAAAGCCGTTTTGCATTCTAATGAAGTACAAACAATTACTAGTAGAGTAACTAATTTCATGCTATTACCAAAATCATATAAAACAATTCTCACTGTTTTATGAATTTTTAATGGCAATTTTGTACATGTTAATTGAGGAATTCATTGGCTTCATATAATGAAATTTGTATTTTATCTTTGCTCACAGGAAGTTCCATAATAAGAAAATGAGAAGAAATATGTTGAGTATTTAAAGGCAAAACATCCAGTAAATACAAACAATATATAATCCAGCAAAATCAACTTCGTAGTGCCGATAATAAATTTCTACATTGTTCTTAAAGCAGATGTAATGGGAATATAATATAAATATAATTTTAGATGCTCTAGACACATGTATTATTAAGTATGGACCACAGCCCGTCTGTATTCAATAGAAATTCTTTTAATCCCTGCTTCTGTTACTCATGGCATTTTGTAAGTACAGGAATTATATAATCAATATTTTTATTAAGTATTTTTTAATAATCTGATAAAAATCTCATGATATGGTAGATTTTTGTAAATTTTTGTGAGTATTAAGCACCAATAATCCTCAACAGTCCTCTACATGGCTATCTCCAACAGTCCTATTGTCTTTGAATGTGCATATGTGACCACCCTTCCACCCTTCCATTTGTGGTCCTCCAGAATTGGCACTTGGGACCTCCTAGGGAGTGTGGGAGACTCAGCTTTCTTTCCTACTTGGCTGTCTTCCCTGGAGAATATCTTGGATAAGGAAGTGGTTGGCTATGCATTATTATTCCACAACCATGACTGGAGTATCTCATTTAGTAGAATAGTCAATAAATTGTGCTTTCTAACTATGTACGGATATTTAGTGATATGTTTTTCTTCTGTTAATCAGAATTTTTATGTTATGCCTGGTAGTTACAGAACAGTATCTGTTATTAACAATTTATGGCTTCTATGTACATTTTTGCATTCACTGTTGGTCATGAACAGACTTGAATAAAACCTTCATCTGCTTGATGATCAGGGCATTTTTCTATGAGGCCCTATTTCTCCATTAAAAGTGTACCTTCTAATATTAAACAGCATTTCATCATGGATAGTACAAGTAGTGTTGGAAGCGGAGAGGTTCATATGACTATTGGACCCAATCCAGGGCTGGTTTTAGACAAAGTGGGGCCCTGGGCAAAATTAAAAGCGGGGCCCCAAATGCTGATATGCAAACAACACCGTCTTCCAGTGGCAACCCCTATAATAACGCCTCCTTTCTGCCAGCAAAAAAGTAGTAAGCCCCATTTTACCACACACAATTCAAATGAACACCTTTGTACCACCTAATAGATTTTTGCACCCAGTCATCAGTTATTATAGCGCCTCCTTATAAATAATAGTCTCTGCTTATAAATAATATTACACATTATCAGTAATAGCTCCCTTATAAATGATAAATAGTGCCCTGTATCAGTAATATTCCCCCTTATAAGTAACAGTCACCTCGTAAAAATAATAATGCGCCCTTATAAATAATAGCCCCCTCATAAATAATAGCTACCCTTATAAATAATAGTCCCCATTATCACTAATAGCCCCCTTTATAAATAAGCCCCACTTAACAATTATACCCCCCTTATAAAAAGTTCCTCTCTTATAAATAATAGCTCCCCCCTTGTAATGGATGCCTTATATATAATAGTTCCCCCCTTATAAATAATAGCTGTCTTATAAATAATAGTTCCCCCTTATAATAGCCCCCTCATACTTAAGTTTCCCAATTATATATAGTAACCCACCCTTATATATAATAGTTCTCCGTTATACAGTGTCGGACTGAAGGGCCTTAGGCCCACCAGAGGATCTTGTTCTGGGGCCCCACCCAACAGCTTCCTGCTAATAGCCTACACCTCAGCTCCTTCACTGAAGTCTTACATATGTTCTAACTATCTTGTGTTACTGAGTATGTTCCCAGTATAGTCAGCCCCTATAATACTGTGCAGGCCCCAATCCCAATAACTCCATAGCCAGTTCATGCACAGTACTGTATGGGGAATGGCATGGCCATGGGGCACTACACGTATGTGCAAGATTATAGTGAGGGAGCTGTGATGCAGACATAGCACACAGGGCTGCCAGCAGGAATTGTGAGCCCCCCCCCACAGTATAATGCTCCACATGGTATATAATGCTCCACTGTATAAAATGCTCTCCTGAGCCCTCCAGTTTCCCCACATGGTATATAATGCTCCACAGTGACCCCACACAGTATAAAATGCTCCCCTGAGCCCCCCATAGTGGCCCCACATGGTATGTAAGGCTCCACACAGTATAATACTCCACAGTGGCCCACACAGTATACTACTCCTTAGTGGCCCCAGACAGTGCAATATGCTCCCCAGCAGCCCCACACAATATAATATGCTCCATACAGTATAATATGCACCCCACAATGCCCCCCCCACAATGCTCAATATGCTGATGGCCCCCCCCAGAATAATGCTCCACAGTGACCCCACTCAGTATAACATGCTCCAGAAATGGCCTCCACACAGTATAATATACTGCCCAGATAGGTTTCCCCAGTATAATACTCCACAGCGGCCCAAAACAGTATAATATGCTCTCCAGAGCCGCCCCCCCAGTATAATGCTCCACAGTGGCCCCGCACAGTATAATATACTGGGGGGCCCCTCTGGAGAGCATATTATACTGTGTGGGGAAACCGTGGAGCATTATACTGGGGGGGGGCTCTGGAGAGCATATTATACTGTGTGGGTCCACTGTGAAGCATTATACTGGGGATGGGGCCCTCTGGAGAACATGTTATATTCTGTGGGGCCTCTATTGAGTATTATAAAGTGGGGGGGCTCTGGAGAGCATGTTATATTCTGTGGGGCCACTTTGGAGCATTATACTAGGGGGCCCCTCTGGAGAGCATATTATACTGTGTGGGGCCTCTGTGGAGCATTATACTGGGGGGCCCCTCTGGAGAGCATAATGCTCCAAAGTGGCCCCACATAATATAACATTATCTCCAGAGCCCCCCCACCCACATTATAATTTTCCACAGAGGCCCCACAGAATATAACATGCTATCCAGAGGGCCCCTTCCCCAGTATAATATGCTATCCAGAGGGGCCCCCCAGTATAATGCTCCACAGGGGCCCTACAGTGCTATTATTATATTATATTCTAGGGTCTCTTCAGACCCCAGAGTATAATAATCGAAGGCCCGGGGGAGGTGAGAGAAAATAACAAACAGTTATACTCACCTTGTCTTACCTCTTCTGGGCCTCCTCGTGCTGCTCCGTTATCTCCGCCGGCGCTTCTTCTTCTCTGCGGCTGACGTCACGCGTTATGGACGTCACCGCTGAGGCCTGTGATTGGGCCTCAGCGATTACGTGCGGCAGGCTGTCAGCACGCCCCACGTGATCACTAAGGCTGAGACCTGGCCTCAGCGGTGATGTCCGGAACGCCAGAAGATGACGTCGGATGCAAGGACAGGTGAGTAAAAATGTTTGTTATTTTTACTCACCATCCCTTTCTGTTATTGACTTGTCCGGGCCTGACTCTGGGATCCGGAGTCATCAGGTTTCGGATCACGGGGGCTCCTTTGGGGACGGGGCCCTGGGCAATTGCCCAGTTTGCCCCCCCTGACGCCGGCCCTGACCCAATCACCAGCCTAAGTCACTGGAGAGGGACCGGTGACGTCACTTTTATATGTCACCAATTCCTTACCAGCAACTGATGAGGCCACTGATTTGTCTCAGTGGTTATGTGAGTCCCGCCACTTTAGACCCGGCAAGTCCCAACACAGGAGGGCAGGGGGTGCAGGAATGGTCTACAGAGCTTCAGGGATAGGTGAGTATGTCTTTGGTTTGAATTATATCCACCTTGGAGGTCCCTGAGTTTGGCCTAAATTCTTGACAACCCTTTTAATAGTGATTAAGTTCAATTTATGTAAACCCAGACAACAGATTGATCCCTGCTTTGGTATTTAGTATAAAATCGTTTGTAGTCATATTTAGGAGATACAGTGAAACCTCTCCAAAAGACCACTTCTTGGAGAAGACCTTACCCGGACCAAATTTTCTCTGGTGTATTTTCAGTTTTCCATATTACCCATATTACCATCTCTCTATAAGACCACTTTTTCATGTCTGCCATCATCATAGTTTGTCTTACCACACATTACACATTTCCCATATACTATACACTTTCTTCATTGTGTGACTTACCAGGAGTGAAGGGTGAGATTTATTTATTCCTGTGTCGCTCCACTTAGTTTAGAAGTAGTCTTTGAGAGGAAGAAAACCACAGCAACCAGACATTTGCTTTCATCACCTTAGCTAACATTAGATCAATCAGGCCTAATTGCTTATTGGATTTGTAATTTTATGTTTATATTTTGTGAATAATTCCATTGTCTCAGGAACTTACTGTATCTTAGTACGAGAAGTCTATAGCCCTTAGCGTATAATCATCTTACCAACCCTTAGGTTTGAAAACTAAAGAAAAAAAAAAACGCTATTATTTTTTCATGCCAATGTTTCAGCAAAACTGTAATTTTTGATAAAAAGAATATTTCTGCATATTTTCTCTGTCAAAATGGCAAAAACCTCAATGGAAACCAACATACCCTATTATAAATCAGTGAAGTCCTATGTGATGGATCTGGCATGGCAATGTGGCTTCTGTTATAAATGGAGGTCACAATGCAGATGTGAACAAAGCCTTACTGGTTGGAGTTCAAGTATCTAAGGGCCCTTTCATATGGCTACATTCCAGGCCAACCAAGGCTCCCTTGAACTGTACTTAGACCATCATAGTGATTTTTGACGCTATAACCTTCAGAACTACCGTTGCTCTGTCCTGCATGTCCAATGTGACAGTTTCCCTTTTACTTAACTGTTAAAAGGGGACAAAATACCAAATTTCCTGATTAATTGATGGGATATTGAATTTTATGAATACCATAACTCAAACATATTTTGTATTCTAGATGTATATTTTATTAAGCCAAAAGTCATCATATCTACACACGTGGACAAAATTATTGGTACCCCTCGTTTAATGAACGAAAAACCCACCATTGTTGAAAACAAATCATAAAAAAGCCAGACTGGAATTTGCCAAACTACATGTTGACAAGCCACAAAGCTTCTGGGAGAATGTCCTATGGACAGATAAGACAAAAATCGAAATTTTTGGCAAGGCACATCAGCTCTATGTTCACAGAAGGAAAAATGGAGCATATCTTGAAAAGAGCACTGTCCCTACTGTGAAACATGGAGGAGGCTCTGTTATGTTCTGGGGCTGCTTTGCTGCATCTGGCACAGGGTGTCTTGAATCTGTGCAGGGTACAATGAAATCTCAAGACTATCAAGGGATTCTAGAGAGAGAAGCTTGATCTCAGTCGCAGGTCATGGGTCTTGCAACAGGATAATGATCCAAAACACACAGCTAAAAACACCCAAGAATGGCTAAGACGAAAACACTTGACTATTCTGAAGTGGCCTTTTATGAGCCCTGGCCTAAATCCTATTGAGCATCTTTGGAAGGAGCTGAAACATGCCGTCTGGAAAAGGCACCCTTCAAACCCAAGACAACTGGAGCAGTTTGCTCAAGAGGAGTGGCCAAAATACCTGTTGAGAGGTGCAGAAGTCTCATTGACAGTTACAGGAATCGTTTGATTGCAGTGATTGCCTTAAAAGATTGTGCAACAAAATATTAAGTTAAGGGAACCATCATTTCTGTCCAGGCCTGTTTCATGAGTTTTCTTTTTTTTTAAAAAAAATTCTGTTGAAGCATGGTTGAAAAGCAATGTCTGACTTTCATTTGTTCATTTTCATAGAATTTTTATATATTATTACTTTTGTCAGATTCATGTTATTGCTGTGACCATTGTGGGTTTCTCTTTCATTAAACGAGGGGTGCCAACAATTTTGTCCACGTGTGTATGTATGTATATAATGTTTAATAGGACTGCTGAAGGGGCAATGGACATAATAAAAAGTTGCTCTTCCAGGCCTCCGTTTCTGGTGGCGGTGGCATTTCCTGTCTCCTCTATACAGGTCCCTTTGCTGCTGTCAGCAGTGACATCCCATTTGTGCTAGATGACCATTGCAGCCAATCACAAGCCTCAGTGATGACCTCTTCACAAGTGGCACGTGAGACCTGTGATTGGCTACAGCGGTCTATTGGTGCAAAGAAGCCCTGGAACCTTTAAACTAAAGACCAGAACTGCCCCAGCTATAAATGGAGGATCGGGGAGAACAGAGTACATTTTTTTTATTGCTCATGACCCCTTCAGCAGCCCTATCAAACATTAAAAAAGACTCTGACAACCCCTTTAATTGTGACTGGACAGTGAGTGGATAAGAGGAATACAACGGATTATATCCTAAACCTCCATTTTCAGTCCAGATAATGAAAGAAGATATATTTTCTATTTGTTTTTAACTTCAGTCACTTTGAGATATAATTCTAAGATCACATATTTCAATATCATAATAGTTTTGCAGATATTTTCTATGAAGAAAATGGCAACAAATACCAATTTCTTCTACAAACCCCTTTTTTATTAAATGATATATGTAAAATGTTCAGTTTTCAACAACATGAAATAGTCTACTGTCTTCTTTTGTTCTGCTTCTGCCCTTTCAGTTCCAATCCTCTTTTTATTAGAACGATGACATCTTTCAAAACGTCTTAGAAAATGATAAGTTGAATCTCTTTCTTGATTGTTCTAAATTGTTCCTGTGCTATATTTCAATTTCCTAATTGTCCTACCATTATACCACACTCCACAGTTGCATACTAAGTGATAAATAATGCATGTCTTATCATAAGTAATAAAGTGTATTATCTGAAAATGTTCTTACTTCACATTCAGCTGTTACATACCAGATGTGTCTTAAGAAAGACTGTGCATTATCCTCCTTTCTTGCTGAGTTTCATACATGGGGTACATTATTATTATCCAATGTTTTGACAGCTGATCTTTATGATTCCATAACTCAAACACTGTGAATGCATTTTTAGATGATTAGAGAGTTGGTTGTTTTTTGAAGAGAGGAACACTCACAAGGAGACAGTATGTACCCTATGAGTACCCATAAAGTCTATTCTAAACTACAAGATGAAAAGGAGAAGGCAGAGATGTCTACAAGATGATGATTGGGTTCTTAGAGCTACAGTACATCTGAATATTACTATAAGTGATACCCACTCTTCTACTAAAAGCATTGAGATATGTGTCTCTTGCTTGTTGTGGTCATCTTGCAATGACCCAAACCCATTTGGGTTGCAGTTTGGCCAACCATGGCTGTAATTATTCTTCAGACTAAATACAAGATCATTTTTGGCCCTAAAGGATTTTTGACACAAACAACACTCAAAGGGGTTATATCTGATCGGTGGAGGAACCCAGCACATATTAGCTGTTTGGAGGGTGGTCCAGTTTGTGTACTATACAGTGAATAGAGATGGAAGCAGATAGCTCTGTACCCTGTATAGTGGTCAGGTGCCAGTACTGCAATTCAGCTCCCACTGACAATGAACAAGCTCATAGGGCATGGAGCCAACTACTATAGTGCACAGACAAAACAAACCTCTGAATAACTGTTATGTGCAGGGGTCACATGTCAGCCCCCACCAATCAGATATTTATGGCCTATAGTAAGGGAAAAATATTGTGGACAATCCTTTTAAATCCAGACCATGATATAAAACATACGTATATGACAGTTGAGGGTCCTACTACTTACAGTGTACATATTAGGACATCCTCAGATATCAGAGTCAAACATCAGATTAATAGCAGTTTACAACATTGATACCTTACTTTGATACCTTACTCTGATACCTGACTTTGATACCTGACTCTGACACCTGACTCTGACACCTGACTCTGACACTTGACTTTGATACCTGACTTTGACTCTGACACCTGACTTTGATACCTGACTTTGATTCTGACACCTGACTTTGATACCTGACTTTGACTCTGACACCTGACTTTGATACCTGACTTTGATTCTGACTTTGATACCTGACTTTGATTCTGACAACTGACTTTGATACCTGACTCTGACATCTGACTTATTATACCTGACACCTGACTCTATGCAGTTTCTGGGTTGGTTGTAAAACTTAGATGACTTCTGACTTTCATATCTGATTGAGTCACAAGTCAGCAGTCAGCTGTGAAGCACATACAATGTTACACTGTGATTGGCCAGGATGACTGACCTCTGAGTGACATCACTGCTCACACTCAGGAGTAGAAGATACTTGTATAAGGCTGCAGGCTGAGAGCTCCATGAGCTCTGATATAAAGTTGTCTGACACAAAGTTGTCTGATACCTGATACCTGACTCAGTCAGAGATCAGACTCACACATCATCTGAGTTTTTCATATACATACAAGCCAGCCAGCACATACAATGGTGGAGATTAATCAAGTAAAATGCTCCATAATTCTGGTATCATTTTCACCAAATAACCTCTCTAACATGTTGTGTGCCACATTCATAAAGTGTTTTAAATACTTTTATTACTTGTACAAAAAGGGGTGTGGACTCATAGTAAAGGGGCGTGACCTACAACACTATGCTGCAAAAATACATCCGAATAACCTCTCTAACATGTTGTGCGCCACATTTATCAAGTGTTTTAAGCTGAGGCTCCTCGTACCAGGCTGCAGCAAAAAAGCGTTGTGGGAAAAACCTTGGCAGAAATGCATCACAGTTTTTCCCTCAGAGACTTTCGCAGAAAACCTGGCGAGGTTTCCTCTGCGGACTTTCTGCTTCCATTATACCTATAGTGAAACCACCGACATTTCCGTAAATATAATTGACTTGCTATGATCTTCAAAACCTCAACTGTTTTGGAAATTGCAGCATTTCCACTGCGTGTATTTTTCTGCAATGTGTGGATTGTATATACATATGCAGGTGAAACAAAATTATGTAAAATGAGAATGCTTTCACAACTAGAACTGCTAATAGTTTATTTTTGTCAATTAACAAATTTTACATCAAAATTCCCATCAAAATTTGGAGTGTACCAACAATTTTGTCCATGTGTGTAATTTTGCAGTGTCATTTTTGGGTGACTTTTGGCTGTGCATGTCAATACCTGTCACTACACCCAAGAGAAAGAACTTAATGGCAGATATATATCGACAAGTTAGGTAAGCTACAAAATATCTGTAGTTGCTTCGGAACTTTTCAGGAATAAATTTGCCTAAAAGGCACTGATTGGCTATGACGGTCACATGTCCATGTCAGGAGGTCATGACTGGAGGCAGGAATATAGAGATCTGTAGGGGTCCTGGAACTGGAGTAGTTTGGAGTCAGTAACATATTTCTTCTTGTATTATTTTACATCATTCAATGTGGATTTTAAGATTTTTTTTTTAAAGAAACAGACAAAAGAAACCCAAATTCTGAATACAGTAATTATGGCAAAATGAAATGATATTATATAATGAGATTATCTAATAATATAATCAGTAAATGACTGACAACAATATGATATATTTATATAAAAATAAAAACGAAAAGACAAATGTGATGAATGTGCGTGTAAACCAATACTCACAGTAGTCCATAGCTGACATCTGCCATCCTAAATTGAACAGAATCTAACATATTACTTTAATTTGTTCATGTTTTCAAGACCATTCCTAGGATTTAAATTGGTTAATTTGCTTTGACTGGAATCATAAGAGATAACTTGAAATGCTTTGAACAATGGGATTTTGGAAACCTAATATGGCAGTCTTCATTTAATACAAAAGATATGTGAGGCATTCAATTATGATCTTTAAATGATTCATTATTTATAATGAATTCTCATTGCACCACCAAATGCTCAGAATTATGAGTTATACATTTAACCATTTCATTGACAGTGACATACATCATGAATGTGAACCAGCAAAGAACCTGCAGAATTTTTCAGATCTTTGTATCAGATCTTTAGATTACTGGACAGGAAAATTGGTTAAATCTGAAAGTACTTGGTAGTTTATCCAGATACCTGATCATACAGATGTATCTACCCTCACCTTACAGTAGTTAGAATTTGGTTAAAGAGAGTTATCATATCCTTTGTGTTAATTTTCCGGAGATCATGTTGCTTTTAGAATTTGTGCCTAACTTGTGACACAAATTCCTAGACATGTCCAGCCAAGAGGGAATAAGAGTCATAAGGAATAAGAGTCCTTAAAGTGAGTCTACCACTTCCCCCAAGCATGTTCAACTGCCACCACTGTGTTACAGAGCACATTACCATGATAAACAATATAATTTTTGTAAGTATGTTGCTTTTGTAGATTTGGAGAAAAACAACTTTAAAGTATTATGCAATAGAGTTAGTTGTTTTCACTCAGATCCCTACCATCTCCTGCCTGCACCACACCATGCAGTAAGAGTTGATACTCCCACTGATATGATGTCACCCAGACTGAAGGCCTGCCTCCATTGCACCAACTGCCTCATTCACATAAGACTTTAAAGTTGTTTTTTCCAAATCTAAAAAAAACAAAGGTATGTTATTTAATAATGATAATAATAATAATAGTCCTTTAATAGTCCCACAATGGGGAAATTCAGTGTGTTACAGCAGCAAAGATAAGCAGATACAAATACAATACAACATGTACAGGAATGTTCCAAGGTAAGAGGCATTACATTGATAGTAAACACACAGATAGGAAGTAGCAGAGGAGGGGGGGATTTAACAGGCAGAAAGATATTTCAGTTCTCTGTCTGTATTGATCTCCACTTAGGTCGGTGTTGGTTGTACAGCCTAACCGCGATGGGGAGGAAAGACTTCCGATAATGCTCCTTCTCACACTTAGGGTGGAGCAGTCGGTCACTGACAGTACAGTGACAGTACAGCGCGATCACGGTCTCATGCATGGGATGGGACTTCTTCTCCCGCATGGAGCTCACCACGGACAGTATCCTTCTGTCACTCACCACCTGCACTGGGTCCAGGGGGCTCCCTAGGACAGAGCTGGCCCTTCTAATCAGCTTGTCAAGTTTATTTCTGTCCCTGGCTGATATACTGCTCCCCCAGCAGGCCACTCCGAAGAAGATGGCTGATGCCACTACCGAGTTGAAGAAAGTCCTAAGAAGTGCCCCCCGGATGCCAAAGGCTCTCAGCCTCCTAAGCAAGTAGAGCCTGCTGTGGCCCTTCCTGTACAGGACCTCCATATGATCTGCCTAGTCCAGCTTATTATTAAGGAGCAAACCCAGGTACTTATAGGTGTTCACAATCTCGATGCCCGTCCCCAGGATGTCCACTGGTTTAGGAGGGCATCTGCATTTACGGAAGTCCACCACCATCTCCTTGGTCTTCCCCGCGTTAATTTTCAGGTGGTTCCGCTGGCACCAGTCCACAAAATCCCGGTTCAGTTCCCTGTACTCCCTGTCATCATCGTCTATGATGAGGCCTACTATTGCAGAGTCGTCAGAATACTTCTGTAGGTAGCAGCTAGATGAGTTGCACCTAAAATCTGCAGTGTACAGTGTGAAGAGGAAAGGGGCGAGAACCGTACCCTGAGGTGCCCCCGTATTACATATCACAGTATCTGACACACAGTCTTGGGCTCTCACGTATTGAGGTTGATTTGTGAGGTAGTCTAGGATCCAGTTGGAGAGGTGGTGGTCCACTCCAGCAAGGCAAAGCTTGTCTCTCAGTAACCCGCACTGTATGGTGTTAAAAGCACTGGAGAAATCAAAGAACATTATTCTCACCATATTCCCTGGTTTCTCCAGGTGAGACAGGTGAGACAGAGCCCTGTGCAGAAGGTGGATGAGGGCATCATCTACCCCAATGCCCGGCCGATAAGAAAACTGGAGAGGGTCCATAGCGGGGCTCACTAGAGGGTGGAGATGTGTGAGAACCAATCTCTCTAAGATCTTCATCAAGTGGGATGTCAGTGCTACAGGTCTGTAGTCGTTGACATCCATAGGGTGAGGTTTCTTTGGAACTGGTACCACACAAGAAGATTTCCATAATTCAGGGACTATTTCCTGCCTCAGGCTCATATTAAACATGTATGTAATTATACCACACAGCTGGTCCCCACAAGTCTTAATTAGCCTTGCACTGATGTCATCTTTTTCATCTCCTTCCTCACCTGGGCCCTTGTGAAGGTCAGACTGTGGTCAGATATAGACGGATTTCTGGATTTACTGGTCTGTTGGGGGGTAGCCACTTGGGGTGAAGTCATTGTGGTGGGGGAACTGAAGGACATGCTGGTGTGTGATCAAATCTGTTGAAGAATAGGTTTAGTTCATTAAGCCAATTAACATCTGCCTCAATCTGACAGATTGTTTATGACCCGAAATTGACTTAAGCCCCTCCCAGACCCCCCTTATGTCTTTCCTTTCCATTTGATTTTCCCTCCCTGATTTGATGCCTCAGCTCCTTTTGTACTTCCCTCAGCCCGTCCTTATCTCTTGTCCTGAATGCCATCTTTTTCTCCTTAAGTAGTGTTTTTATATCACAATTAATCCATGGTTTGTTGTTGGAAAAGCACCTCACCACTTTTGTGGGTACTGTGTTGTCCACACAAAAATTAATGTAGTCCGTTATGCAGTGTGTGAGTCCTTCTATATCTTCTCCATAAGAATCCTGCAGAACTTCCCATGCGGTTGTGTCAAAACAATCCCTCAGAGCCTCATCACTCTCCTCGGACCATATCTTCACTGTGTGGGTGACAGCTGTATCTCTACACATACAAGTGCCTTGTACACAGGTCGGAGATGCACTAGGTTGTGATCCGATCTTCCCAGGGGCAGTAGGGTTGATGAGTTGATGCTTCCCTCACGTTGGCAAAGAACAAGTCCAGTGTTTTGTTGTCTCTTGTGTGGCAGGTTACATACTGTGTGAAACTGGGCAGTGTGGATGATGGAGAGACATGGTTGAAGTCACCTGACACAAGAAGGAGGGCCTGGGGGTGTCGCGACTGCAGCTGGCTCACCGTGGCTTGTAGGACCTCGCAGGCAGCATCAGTTGAGGGGGGGGGGGACATATGCAGCTATCACGATGCATTATTTCTTATAAATAAATGTCTTCCCTCTTGGATGCTGTGTTTCACTGGTTCCGCACACTCGATGTTGGGAATAGTGGTGCTAATGAAAGGGTCCTCCGACCAAATCCAATTATGTCAAACATCACCGCATACACCAGATGGTTTGAAGTGGAAAGAGCAGGTTAGGCTTGTTTTATTTCTTGATTACCACACAGGAAAATTTAAGTCACATGTGTATCACAACTCCGTAACAAATAATTCTCATTTAGAAAATGTAGAATCATAGAATCAGGGATTTGTTTCGTGCAACATTTCATTCAAACAGTAGAACTTCAATAGGTTTGAACCCATTGGTGATTCAGGTGAGGGACATTATGGTGTTGGTGATATAGAAATTCCCTTTTACTTAAAGGGGTTGTCCCACAAAGTGATGATGCAGGACCTTTCTCTGGCTTAACATTCAACTTAAGCGAAGCCAGGTTGAATTTGGGTGGGACTGGTGATGGTTGAAAGTGAATGGGAGCACCGTAGATAACCAAAGTACAATATTCATTTATCTCTGGCACTTCCATTGAAGTAAATAAGAGATCCAACCACCACCAGTTCTGCCCACATTCAGCATGGCTGCGCATTGGTTGAATGTGGAGAGGGACAAAGGTCTTGTAGTCTTCACTTTGTGGGACAACCCCTTTAAATATCCTATTCAGTGGATTAATTTTGAGTGTGAAGTGCTTCTGTTTGGGGACACTTTGGAGGTTTCCTAGTACTTGAAAAATGCTGATAATGAGAAAACATAGAGTTAAACAGAAAATTATTTTTTGGCACCACTAGGAAAGCTCTATTTTATATTGATATATAATACAGTATATATTTGGAGGGATTTTCTAATCAACATAACTATATTTTAATAAAAAGTTAAACTTTTTTTGCAAATATAAATTGCAGATTTTTAATGATTTTCTCTAACCATCTAACCAGAGGTGACAGTCTGTTGTCTTGATATGTTGTCAATAGATACAACCATGAATGCAGGAACTTTCTATGGTTTGCCACTTGTCAAACACCCAGCCATGATTTCCATTTTGTGGCTGGGTTATGTATGTGTACATGTACTGTCCCTGTCTGCTCTTAATTCCCTGCTCAAGAAGATAACTTAGCCGCAATAAACAAATTATGGTTTTGACAAGTCCCAGACCATAGAAAGTTCCTGTATTCGCGATCATATGTATCCATTGGTAACCTATTAAGGCAAAAGACTGTCACCACTATAATGGTTAAAGAAAATCTTTAAAACCCTGTACATTTTGAATTATTTATATTTGCAAAAATGTTTCACTTTTATTTGTCTACAAATTTTAGTTATGTTTGTTGGAAACCGCCTTTAAGGTTCTAGGAAAATGTAACCTTATGCAGTGCGTTCTCTCTAGTGGTACTGTACCTGCAGAGAGACAGAATTTTCTTTATCGTTTGATGTGAAGCAGTTGATTTGAATTCTGAACCCTTTTATTAAATAAAATAAAGATATAAGTGCCATTTCTTGCCATTAACCACCACCACCAACTGCTATAGTATTATAAACAATCAGGAATAATAAAGGATCCAGAGCTACAGTTCACTATACATTACCCATAGGCTACTTTTGGGGAAGTTGCATGCTAAAAATTTTTTGGCATACACGTTTTGCAGGTCAGGTCTGGAAGCTTTACCTCTTCCCAACATTGACTGTAGATATATATATATATATATATATATATATATATAAAGGCGCTTGTTGGGTTCTTAAACATGCCACAGCTCAGGAGCTGGGTGCCATATCCAACAGGTTTCTCTTATTATAGACAGCTGAAATCTAGCAACAATGCCAATGACCAGAGACCTCTCTGTCTGATCATGAACATTTAACGCCTCACATACTGTTGTCAGAAGCAGTCATGGGCATCTTAGTGTTTTTTTTACTTTCCCTTTTGTTACGTAGACTTGAATATTAGAGTCTATGGTGTAAGTGATCAACTGATTGCAAGTTCAAATTGCCTGGGGGAGGGACTAAAAAGTTTAAAGCTACAGCCCCACGTTGCGGAAATGCAGCTTTTTTTTTTGCAGATTTTGCTGCGGTTTTTTGAGCCAAAGCCAGGAGTGGATTTAGCAGCAGGTAGAAGTGTAAAAACTTCCTATATATTTTCCATTCCTTTTGTAGCCTTTCTTGGCTTTGGATCAAAAACTGCAGCAAAATCTGCAACAAAAAAAGCTGCGTTTCCACAACGTGGGGCTGTAGCCTAAAAGTTTCTTAAAAAAAAAAAAATAATAATTCAAACGAGCCCCCTTTCCCTAGAATACATATGATAATAATAATAAAAAAATAAGAAAACACGTTCAGCATCACAACATCACAAAATACCTAGACTATTCCTGTTTTTCATCCACCATTAAGCCTCCCAAGAAATTTGCGTAAAATATAATGAATAATCATGTCAGCTCATCCCACAAAAAATTGCCCTTACATGTTTTAATACCTTACATAAACATGAAAAAACTATATAAATTTGGTATCACTGTGATCATACTGATCTGCAGAATATAAATAAACAGTAAACACCATAAAAAGATAACATCTGTAACAAAATGGCACATTTGCATTTTTTCTTACAGTTCCACTCTGTTATCATTTTTTTTTCCAGCTTCCCAGTACATTGAACAGAATATTAAGGAATGCCATTATTAAGTGCAATTTGCCTCACAAAAAATAAGCTCTTATACAGCTCTGTGATTGGAAAAAAAATTCTAAAAAAATTTTCTTTGTATTGATATATTCTGAACCCATCATCTTTTATGACTTTTTGGAGGTGCAGAGTCAAAAAAACAAAAATGGCTGCAACGGAATAGGATAAAGCACAGAAAAGAATAGGCTACTATGCTTTACAGACAAATAAAATGTTAATGTATACACATTACTTACACATTTGCATACCCTTTGACAATTTATGCTTTTTTTGTTTTCAATCAAACATACTGTCAATTCTACATAGTGTGAACCTTTCCTTAATGTAACTATGCACTGTGCATTTGACCTGCATCATATGCTGCTCCTTTACAATGTTACACTTTCTTATTTTAGCCAGTCTTATATCCCTATTGTATCTTGGATTTCAATATGTTTTTCAGAAATTTTTCCATCAATATTTATTTGGAAATGAATAAAAGTAAAGTGGAAAAAAATTCTAAAGCTAACAATATAGATTAATACAAATATTAATGAATGTATTAATTTTAAAAAACGCAATAAAAAAATAGAGTAATGTTATAGAGTGCAAGTAACAATAAATGACTATATTGACAATGTTGCGTATAAAACAACATATCCCTGCATGCCCATAAATAATACAACTACAACAATATATATTTGATAGGATTATTTTGTAATAAAAATTATGATAACATTTCTACTAATCCTGATAATAATAATTTCAAAATATGTTCTTGTAAAATTTGCGATGTGAATCACGTTATGATCAGACAAAAAAAATAAAGGATTAAATAATAAATAATGGCCGACAGTTTCTACAGTCTTTTATTCTTTGGTTTCCAATCAGTGTGTTTATGAGAGATCAGTACTATTAAGCTGCCTTTTGCTGTAGACTTTGCATTTCAACCTTATCTTATGTGCGGTTCATATTTTCTCATAGACTATTCTTGCTTTGTATAATAAGCTTTTATCTGCCTGCAACATCTTTGCTGAATCCATTTCTGGTCTTATTCTGAAAATAAATGCAGACATGTGGGGGTTTATGAAAAATGGTCCAGCAAGTGACATGAAGCCTGATGAGTTACCAGTTTGATTCACATGTGGGGCAATCTACTACATGCCTTGCATTTATTAGATTTTCCTATTTTTTTTCTTGAATTTCATCAACCAGAGCTCGAATGGATTTTTAAAGATGTAAGCTTGTATTTACAATATGGTGAAACCTAGAAAGAAGGGGCAGAGAAAAATACAGTACTTTGTGAATTTTTTCATTTTCTGCACTGTAGCCATATGTCTGCCTGTGCTGACAGCAGAAGAAAAAAAGAATATAGCTTTTAAAGATTGATCAGATGTAATATTTGAATTATGTTTGAAAACCTATTTATCTATCCAAATTGGATTTTCTATCACTAGGGCTGAAATCAAAATGTTCCTCTTTCCTGGTTTATGTAAATAAATTGATTCTCAAATAATAATAATATTTCTGTTATATAATTATAATATTACTTTAGACAGTATAGATGATAAATAAATAGATAGATAGAGAGATAAATATACAGCTGTGTCCACACATAACTGATCCCTAATTTGGTTTAAAATTTCTCATGAAACCAATTTAATATCATGACATGCTAACAAAGACCATGAAAAGCTGTAATTCAGCCACACACACTTAGTGGCCGCACCAAGTTAAAGTTAGCATGTCACTTTTGAATTTTTTTTTTTTTTAGAAAAGCTGCTTAAAGGGTTTATGCCATTGAGGACACTTATCATGTCTGATTGATAGGAGCCCAATCACCAGGTTCTCCAGTGATCTGGAGAACAGGGGCACCAATAGTCTCCCTAAAGCCTTTTTGAATGGACCGCCAGTGCACTTTTTGGATCGGAGATCCATTCATTTCTACAGACTACCAGTTCTTTACAGCTATTTTAATCACTCACCGTCTTGAGCAATCTAACTTCCATTTGTTAATTTGATCATAAATATCTAAGAAGAATTTCAGGTGTGTTACTATAGGGAATTCCATGAAAAGATGCTCCAGAACATTCATGACAGTTGACAGGTCTTCTTTAAAGGGGACTATCTCATGAAGTCTGTAACCTGAAGAGCACAGACAAACACATAGTAAGCTATTTTAATGCAGGTAATCAATAAAAAAAAAATTATTAATCCACTTCTTTCTTATTTTTCATGTTTTATGAATGGTGTTCCCTAGCCCAAGGTGCTAAAAAAATAGTCCTCTCATTCTCTCCCTAATCTATGCCATGCTCATCCCACCTGCTCTTACTAATAAACTGAAATGGGATGTAATATACAGTATGTCTGGCAAGCTGACAGCTTATAGGCAGTTTTTCCTCTGCTTACCAATGGAGGAAAAATTGCATTTGTTCAGCAGCTTCTCTGACAAGCAGAGAATGCTCGCCGGTGGAGAGCAACTAGACACAAATAAGTGGAATGGAGAGCATAAAAAGTGTGCATGCATGTCTACCTTGGCAATTTTATAAATGTGGACACAATTAAAGGTGTTCCTTACCACAGATACATTAAAGACACTTATTGTCGCCCTGATTCACTCTCACCTTGACTACTGTAACTCCTTACTAATCGGTCTTCCCCTTATTAACCTCTCTTTTTTTGGTGAACAACTGTTTACAGAGTGACAAATTTAGGATACATGCACATGAACGTTGTAAAAAATGGCTGTGAAAAACGGATGCAATGTCCATTCTTTCCACAGCCATTTTATATCCGTGGGGAGCATAGACTTGAGTCCATTGACAAATCTGTGAAAACAGCCAAAATAGGACGCTGTATGTTTTGGCAGTCCATTAAAATGGACCATCAAAAAGAACTGAATCAATGGGGTAGATTTATGAAGACTGGCATTAGCAACGCCAGTTTTCATTGCCCCATCGCCAGTGATTTATAATGAGACGCACACTTTCTCATAGGTGCAATGGACCATGTGCCTGGGTATATAAATGTAGCTGTACACCTGTCATAAATCGCTCACATCATTTACTCCTCTTTTGAGCTTTTTACCCAAGTTTCGCAAAAAATTGTGACTTTTTGTGCTTTGTATGCCTGAAAACTGGCATACAAGGCAGAATAATCTACCCCACTGTGTTCTAACAACAGCTGTTTGGCTGTTTTTACTGTCATGTGTATGAGACCTTATGATAACACCAGAAACTGAAATCCATGCCAGCACCTGGCGCATGGAACCTACTGTATGTTAAGCGGCAGGAGTCTCTTAACAATTCTGCCACATCTGCTACCAATACTCAAAATATTAGGACTGGTGCACGATGCACCGGCCTTAATAAATCTCCCCCACTGTGTATGTATGTCCTAGTTGTCCTTAAAGGGACAGTGAATGTTAAATACATACAATTAGATCAATGTTTAAGTCTATTCAATCACATTGAAATAATTTTGTAGTATTGTAAAACCTATAAAAACTTGCCAGGAGGAGGATATACTATTTTGTAGAAAGTGAATTCTATTTTATCTCTCACCGCAGCTATATATTACTGAGATGACTTGTGAAGGGAAGGGAGTGAAGGATAGAAATATACACTAAAGCATAAAGGAGTTTATTGGTCCGGCTGCACTACAGAGCCGAATGCATTTCAAGCATGACCAAGTCAAAACAGAACAGTAGCCAGAAAGGAAGAAGTAATTATTTCAGATTACAAAATGCTTCAGCGATTCACTTCATGAGACAACTGCATAGTCTACTTCAGCTCGGATGCAATCAATACTAGATTTCGTCAAAATCTTGTAAGGTTCAAAACAAGATGATTCACATTGTTGCCGACAGTAGCTGGGGGCTATTTAGAAATACATTACAATAAGCAAAAAATATATATATATTTTCACAGATAGCGTATTTTACGGGCACAAATTTGTTAATCCCTCTCCCACTGCTGGATTGATGGATGTGCGAAATTGGTAAATGCACCTCCGAAATTATTTAATGATAACGTTATCTTGTATCAAATAGACCCATTACGCTAATTGTCAAATATATATTAATAGTCAAGGTTTATGGCAGGGAGCAGCGAGAAGGACTCATGGCAAATCTTTGGTGGGCTCATGCTGCCCCCCACAGCTCTGTCTCTGAACATTCATTATGTCATAATTATAAAGTCTCTTTGAAGTGGATAAAAAAACCTCGACTCGTCCCATCAATTATTTTCACCTGTTAATTCATTTTGTGTGAGGTAATAACCTCGGCATAATAACAAACGTGCAAGTACTCCGATTTTGCAATTAAAAGCAGCAGGACTCCTATTTTGATCATACAGACTGTGACATCCATCATAGAAAACAATTTGGGCCTAGCAGGATGACAGATGCCAAGCTGATGGCTCTACTAACTAACTGCTTGTCGTGGAGGGGGGAAAAAAACACATATAAGCTGGCTTTAGTCTGCAGCTGCAAGCTATCTGATAGCTTCTGACCATTCAGAAGGGAAAGCCTGCAGTGACTAAATTACTGAGAGGTAATTTTACTTCAGAAAATGTGGATTTTTTGATATATCTACGTACATGCATTCCACCGGCTGGTGTCATTCGGAAACAAATAGTCTTTCATTGGGAAATATCTGCAATCACTGTCAGCGTTTGGCGAGCATTGTTTCCCGGCCCTTCCACATAAAAAAATAAAGCGTAATTCTCATTATTTTACCTTTTCACATCTTATTAGGTGCAGACGTCAAGTGGTTATCCCTCTGCTTTGTTTGACTAAATCAGAACAAGGAGGATTTCTTCAAACCTTTGGACAGGTGCCTAAATAATAGACGAGGATTCTTTTTTGCTTTTCACTTTGCATCAAGGCTTAATGAATCCTTACTCGGGATTCATGCCACTGACTAGCAAGTTTTAAAGCGACATGTTTCTCAATTTTGAGACAATTATTAGAGTAGCCCGCAAGCAAGAAACCCAATTAGTCATAAAATGGATTCACAAGAGAATATATCTACAGACTTTAAAGCATCAACATATCAGAGTATTTCACATTGCCAAATGTATCCCGGGCTGTTCAATCTACCTTTATTTACATTTTGTCACTGTGGATTATAGCGCACACATGAAGGGGAAAAAAAAAGATCAGATGCCTTTCAGACACATCTTCTCCAATTCTATCAAGTGTTAAAAGGAACACAAGGAGTATTAGGCTATCAGTCCAAAGATCTCGAGAAAGCCTTCAAATCAACAATCTGAATGGCGCAGCTTGGCACAGTTTATACCGACTCGAAAACCTGCTAATAAAGTTTATAGTATTAGAAATAAATGGGATTAGCTAAACATTCAACGTCAGATAGATATTTGGTCAAGAGCAATGTCTCCTGACTTTCTTATAAACATGCACACCCAAATTGCTAGAGCACCCATGTTTACTTCAAGAGGAAAAGGGAGAACTGCCTTGTTCAGACACCTCCAAATATAATATTCCATATCGTTCATTCACTCCATCATGAGAGAAAAATCAGATCATCCTTGTACCGATAAACCTGCATTCATACAACTGTGAAAATCAGCTGTGTAACATGGCGTCACATGGCTGCATTAAATTCACTGTATGTGAATGGGGGCTATTCACTTGACTGATTTTTATGAGGATTTGTTATAACGGACCGTCAATAAATAGATCATATTCTATTTGTGTCCATTTTCATAGATCCCCCAATACACTCAAATGTATGAGGGATCCGTGAAAACGGGCACCCATTCGGGTTTTGCACAATATTTGTGTTAATCTATGTTTAGACTGTAGCCAATAACACTAAAATCAGTGCAGTTAACTGACATTATATCAATGTATATGCGCCTATCTCTACAACATCTGGAAGATTTTGTGCTCAGCAATGATCACTCATTGTTGCTCAAATATGGCAGTGTTAGGGTATGTTTACATGGTGGAAAGTGAACAGGAATTACAGGAGGACTTCCACTCCAAATTCCTCTCCTTCTGGCTTTCCACTGCGGCTTTTACACACTCATTTGAATGGGAATGATTTGCGATGAGGGTTCTGCGGCTGAATCCGCCCCAGAATTGTCTGCAATATCAAGCAGGATGCTTATTTTTTCTTAGTTGGGAGGCAGATTCAGGACGGCATTTGGCTTTGATTTTGTGGAACCAAATTCCTTTGTGTAAATATATCTTTAGTCCACCGAAATTCTAAAAGTTGATTTTTTATTTCAGTTAACCCTAATTTCTCATTACCTCCTATATTATCTAGTGAACCAGTAAGTTAATCTTTATTTTCTCCAGTGGTGGTGGTGGGATGGGGCAGAATAATTATAGAAATACATGTAATGGGGCCCCAATCCTTCTACATCTTTAGTCACATTTTACCTGCTCCTTATACAGTCACCTCCAAGTGTTCTCCTGTATCTTACATGAAACCTACAACCTATAGTAAACCTGATGCACTTCACTACTATATGAACATCTTCTACCTCACCTATTGCCCTTATCTCCCTTCTCTTTTAGATTGTAAATATTTATGGTCAGGGTCCTCTCTCCCTTTTTATCAGTCTCTCACTGATAATAAATATAGTAATGCCACAGTACAAGGATGATAAACACAGGGATGTTACAGCACGGGGTAATAAAAACAGTGATGTCATAGTACAGGAATAATGAAGACAGTGATGTCATAGTACAGGAATAATGAAGACAGTGATGTCACAGTGCAAGGATAATAAACAGTGATGTCACAGTACAGGGGAATAAACATAGTGATGTCACAGTACAAGGATAATAAACACAGTGATGTCACAGTACAATTATAATGAAAACAGTGATGTCACAGTACAAGGATGATAAACACAGGGATGTCACAGCACGGGGTAATAAAAACAGTGATGTCATAGTACAGGAATAATGAAGACAGTGATGTCACGGTGCATGGATAATAAACAGTGATGTCACAGTACAGGGGAATAAACATAGTGATGTCACAGTACAAGGATAATAAACACAGTGATGTCACAGTACAATTATAATGAAAACAGTGATGTCACAGTACAAGGATGATAAACACAGGGATGTCACAGCACGGGGTAATAAAAACAGTGATGTCATAGTACAGGAATAATGAAGACCGTGATGTCATAGTGCAAGGATAATAAACAGTGATGTCACAGTACAGGGGAATAAACATAGTGATGTCACAGTACAAGGATTATAATGAAAACAGTGATGTCACAGTACGAGGTAATAAACACAGTGATGTCACAGTACGAGGTAGTAAACAGTTATGTTATAGTATGGGGTAATAAACACAGTTATGTCACAGTACAAGGATAATAAACACAGTGATGTCACAGTACAATTATAATGAAAACAGTGATATCACAGCAGTGTCGGACTGGGATGTCTCGGGCCCACCAGTGGATTTGTTTCTAGGGGCCCACCATCAGGACCCGAGACAAGGCGGCTAAAGGTAATAAATAACATGTCGGGAGCCATGCTGCTCATCCACTATACCATGTGCACCACTGCACTACCTAAACCTACTGCTACACCCTGTATGGCAAGTGAACAGTGTGGCTCCTAGAATTGTTACCATTACCTGTAGCTGCACTGTACTGGAAAAGCTGATCTGCAGAGGTCCTGGCTGTTGTATAATCGCAGATGTAATATTGATGGCCTATCCTAAGGACAGGCCATCAATATTAGAAAGATGGATAAATCCTTTAAAGAGGTTGTCCAGGAATTGAAGCAACCCATGTGGCTGGCGGGAGGTGTAAAATAAAAAATAAATAAATTCAAAAGCATACTCGCCTGTCCCCGGTACTCCGTTGTCCGCTGCCAGTGTCCATTCAGTCTCATGCTGGGAGTCCTGCACCTCATGTGACCACTAAGACCAATTAGGTACAGGATTTCCAGAAATGTGGCGCCGCTATGAGACCGAACAGACACAGGCAGGGGACAGTGGGGTGCTGGGGACAGGTGAGTATGCTTTTTTTTTTTAATTTTCTTATTTACACACCTGCCTGGCGGATGCCACACTGATCTCTCCAGTTTATGGACAACTTCTTTTAAGGGGTTGTCTGGGCCAAATTTTTCTATGGTCACTTCACTGGTCCCCCATATAGTGGCCTCTTCACTGGTCCCCCATACTGTATGGGGAACAGTGATGGGGTCATTATATTGTGTGTGAGCAGTGATGGGGGCTAACATTCTGTGGAGGGGGGGCATTAAACTGTGTGGAGCATATTAAAGGGGTTGTCCAGGGTTAATCTTTTTTATGGCCTAAGCTTAGGATAGGCCATAAATACCTGATCGGTAGGGGGCTGACACATGGCCCCATCAGCTGTACGGAGCCACTTTCGGGGGCCTGTTCTATACATAACTCAGGGCTGGAAGCAGAAAGCTCTATCCGCTGTATAGCAGTCAGACGCCTTCACTGCAGCTCAGCTCCTAATGACAATAAGTGCTGAGGTGCAGTGAAGGTGCTCGGCTAATACACAGAGGACAGAGCTTTCTGCCTCCGGTCCTGTATTGTGTACAGTACGGGCGCCAGAAGTAGCTCCGTACAGTTGATCGGTCCGGGGTCGGCCCCGTACAGATCAGGTATCTATGGCCTATCCTGAGGATAAACTATAACAAATTATGCCTGGACAACCCCTTTAATATACCCCCTAATGTGCCACACTTTAAAGAGGTTGTCCAGTATAATTTTTTCTCTTTTATAATTAGTCCAGGGGAGGTGAATCCCCCCTACCCCCCGAAAAAAAACCCCGAAAAAAAACCATACTAAACATACTCACCTGTACCCGATGTCTTCCCAGCATGGTCCGGTCCTGCAGCTCCGCTGTCTTCTTTTGCCGGAAGTCCTCACTGGCTGTGACGTCCCAGGTCCCTTCCCTTAGGCCGCTGATTGGCCTCAGGGGTCACGTGACGTCACAGGTAGTCATGTGCAGGGGGAACTTCAGCTGGAAGAAAACAACAGAACTGCAGGACCGAACTGCGCTGGGAGACACTGGGGACAGGAGAGAAAGTTTGTTGTTTTTTGGGGTTTTTTTTTTTTTTCGTCTGCCCCGGCGTAATTAAAAAAATAAATAAATGTTATCCTGGACAACCCCTTTAATGTACCCCAGGCTACTGACCTCCATCACTGCCCCCCCAACAATATAATGGCCATACAGTATAGGGGACCAGTGAAGGAGCCACTGTATGGAGTATATGCTCCACAGTGGCCCCCACACAGTATTATAAGCTCCCAACAGCCCCCTCCGCTTCGGTGCTATTATTATACTCTGGGGTCTCCTCAGACCCCAGAGTATAATAATTGGAGGACTAGGGAAGGTGATTAAAAATAACAAACATTCATACTCACCTTGCCTTACCTTTCCTTATCATCCTCGCTACATCCTGCCGTCTTCAGGCCCTCTTCCGACATCGCTGCTGAGGCCTGTTATTGGGCCTCAGCAGTCACGTGGTGGCGCACTGACGCTATTACGTGGCCGCTCCCCATGTGACCGTTGGGGTCTAATCACAGGCCTCAGTCACATGACGGAAGAGCGCCGGAGAGAATGCTGCACCCAGGAGAGGTGAGAATATGTATTTATTGTTTTCTGTCACCTCCCCTGGGCTGCCATCTATTGGAAATATTGGCAATATGCCAGGGCCCCTTTCCAATAACAGTATGTATAGCGGTCAGGGAACCAGGCTTTCCCCGACTGCTATCATAGTGATCCGGGGCCCTGGCCATCTCCAGCTGGCCACGGGCACCATACCCCACTGAGCCTGGTTGTGGTCGCACCCCCTGCGACCGCTATCATTACGCCACTGGTCAGGGGCCCGATCGGGATGGTCAGGATCCCGATCGGGCCCCTGACCAATGCATCTGCATTGGTAACATGAGGACTAATAGTCGGTTCCCCGGTGGGCCAGTCCGACCCTGTGTCAAAGTGCAAGGGTAATAAACACAGTGATGTCATGGTACAGGGGTAATAAAAACAATGGGAGGAATTTACTCCAGTTTTCTGGAGTAGATGGACATACATGTGGCCCATCTTTGGCGTGTGGCCTTTTTTTTGTGCTACATTATTGATTCTGTGTCCCTCTTGCCACTTTTTACAAAATGTGGATTGGGACAGGGGTGCCTCGTCCAGACAAATGTACTATAACTCATGGCAGAAAACTGGTTTGGGTTATGTCTGAAATCTATGCCAGTTCCTAAATGCTACAGATTTCATTTCTGGCACACGGGACCCCCCACAATGTGCATGAATTATTAAGAGGCTGGAGTCTCTTAATAATTTAGGTGCATCTCGCTCCAGCAGGGGAATGAATAAATACTGGTGTAAGAAACACCAGTCTTAATGAATTCCCCCCAGTGTGTCACAGTATAGGCATAATAAACACTGTGATCACACAGTACAGGGATTATATGAGCCATAGTAGCACAGGAATAGTGTACAGAATAAACTGTGACATCTCAGTTTAGGATAAAAAAAACCTACAGTGATATCACAGATTAGGAATAAGGTAAACGTAATGTTGCAGAAAATTAATAATGTGCACAGAATAGGTGACCGTCTTGACCATTATACTGTTTAATATGCTGGTATACTTTTAGATGTACCCAATTTTTTGTGACTCATGATTCAATAAAAAGAACATTGAAAAGATGGTGTGACCAAGGGGATATAGTTAACTATCTTAGAATGGAGCCCCACATTTTCGATCATCCATAGTCATTACTAACTGCATCTTATGCCTGAGTGCAAATGGGCCCCCTTGTTGGGCAATAGCAAATGCAATGTCTGTTACCTTGTAATAATGCCGTGATCTTCTGCAAGACCCTTAAAATTTAGAACTGCTATACCATATAAATAAATGGTATAAATACATACACAAATATTCCCCGTATTGCTCCTATGTTTCATGTGCAGGGATATATAGAGCACTTTGAGAGCCTGTCATCCTACACTATTACGCCCTGTTTCCCAGTTCCTAGTATGACTTGATGAGAGGGAGACATTGGACTCCACTGCATTAAGACATTTTTTTCAGGTTTTGGATGGTGTTGCACTTTAACATGTACCTAACTTTTTGGATGACTGTTCAGGATAAGGTGTCATGTGTCAGTGCATGGAAAATAGCACTATTTCTGACTTTTTTCCCTTTTGTATAGCAATTTTCCTCTCTTCAAGCTCTAACCCTTCTTCATAGTTCTCTATGAGATGGTGAGTAGAGACTAGCTGCTATGATGTCTACCATAGACATAAAAATTTGCTTCCTAATTCTCTCCCATTCACTAAGTAGCAGCACCATATAGGATATTGTGCTGAGTAGTAACAATGCGGAACAGGAAAGAGTCAGATAAGTGGAAAAAGAAGCATTTTTTCAGATAAGATACCTTACAAAGTTCATTGAAGAGTGACTGTGAAAGATCCTCAGTGCGCCAACACCGCGTTGGCCCACACCTGAGACTTCTTTCATAAAAAAACCACACTCACCGCCATTGAGTGCTGGGTCCACAAGATAAATACAAGACAAGCTTTCTAAATTTTATATATTTATTAATCCCTAAATGGGTCGATATTAACATCTAACACATGCAGTTCAGAACAGATATGCAGATATATGCAAGCATTAACAGTTACTAGTTACAATATACAGTACAATAAAATAAAAGGGAATAAAAGTGAAATAATTACTTTACCACACATATCCTGGATGTGGCTCCATAATCCAACCCTCACACATGGCATCTGGGGATAACCAGTGGAGGCAGCAACATCAACACAGCATTCCAGCCTGCATGCTCATCACAGTCTATCCCAGTAGTCTCTCTGTAGTCTCATCATAGTATTCTCCTTGTAGTCTCAGCCCAATCTCCTCCCACTGACCTCTTACCTCATTTTTTATACCCTTGATTACACCACCCAGAATGAGGTCACCGGCGACAGCAAGTCTGATTGATTAATGCACTTAAGTCAAGATTCTTTGTAAGGAGATGGGACCAAGTGAAATAATACAATGTTATCAACCATGTCTGATCTAACAGCCCAGGCTGAACAATGCATGTATATTTGATCACCCAGGGCTATGTAGGAATTCAATGGAGCTATTCTGGGATGGATACAAAGCCCTATTGTTACAATGTTGCCACTAAAGACAACATACACCTAGGATTATGGCTGCGCACATTATGAGTAAATGGAACTAAGAGGGAGATACGATACCCAGAGATCAAAATACATCTTTGAGTTATAGCCATATTTAAGCGGAATCATCACACCTCCCCCTTTTAGATGGGGCTTGTAGGAAGTAGGGGCCTGTGCCCCACTTCTGAGAGCACCTACGCCTCCAGCTCCTCAGGCTCTGGCCCCAAGGCTCCCTCACCTCCCCCCCGGGGGTCCCAGCAGGCTCGGGCCTTGTCAGACTCCGAGGGTGGATGAGCGCCACGCGCCTTCAATATGTCCAGACTAGGGTCATTTCTAAGGCTCAGGCCCTGAGCCACGTACACTTGGCTACCTCCTGCCTGTTCTGGGTCCGCTTTCTGAGTGCTGGCATCCTGTGGAGTCACACTCATAACCCCAGGTCTTTGGGATACCAGTTCAGAGACCCCATCCCGGCGGTCTCTCAGGGTCTCTCTCACACTAGCCGCAAGTTGGGAGAGTTCTAGGGGATTCTGCACCTCCCCCTTTGCTTCCAAACCTAGGGGCACCTCTGGTTCTGGCACAGGTATGTTTGGACCCTGTCCTCCCTCCCAGACGCCTTGCCCCTTTGGGCCTACACCCTGTTCCTCCTGTACTTGGGTGGGTGATGGTGATATCTTGGGCAAATGACTGAGATCATGCTTCCCCAAACCATCCCCCCACAATACATTGACAGGTAATACATTGGACATACCCCCTTCTTGGATCACACCTTCAGTACCCCATGACATCTGCACTTGGGCCATGGGCACTCCTGGAATAGAACTGGACAGAAGAGACGTGTATGTCTCATACCGGTCGGACTCCTCCGGCTTCAAGGGAGTGAGGCTAGTCATGGTGGTCTCAGCACCGACTCCAGGTGGTGTAGGCAACGGTTCAAGGGTCGGAATGCCCTCCACCCTTGTAGCACTCTGGCTGCGGGTTAACACCGCACTACCAGCAGTCCGTCCCTCACCTGGATCGGCTATGAGATCCCCATAGCCTACCTGACTACCTGGCACATGGTCAGCAGTTGGGTGCTTATCGGATGCACTGGCGAAATAATAGAAGTCACTTCCAGTGACTCAGAAGAGCTACCCTGTACACTTTCACAACAAGCATTGGCAATTACATTGACAGTACATTCATTAGCAATTGTTAATTCACACCGGGTCTCAATGAGATCTGTGGTAGACATATTAACAAGCTGGGAGGGAGACAAAAGAGAGGTGATGTTACATAGCTGCCGGAGCCTTCCAGCTTTAGGGTGGGGGAATTTCTCAAGGCAGCCTCAGTAATGCATCCGAGCGACGGAGGGAGCGGTGCAGAGGCTGGAAGGCTTTCCACCCCTTTGGCACTTTGACTGCAGGTAACCACCGCAATACCAGCAGTCCGTCCTACATCCGGACCGTCACGGAGAGCCCAGAGAGACACCGAACCACCTGGTACAACATCCACAGTTTCATGGCAGACATCTGCAATATCATTAACAGCATTAGTTCTATCACACTGAGCTGGAGGGAGGACTGGCAGATATAGAGACACAGACTGGGGGGGGTGAGGCCCCCACAGATGTGGGCGGGTCTACAGTCCAGTCCTCACTCAGCTCCTTTACACCTACATTAATCCCAGAGACAGTAGAATTAGCATTATCACAGCCTGGAGGAAAGAACTCAGTAAGGGGTTTAGCCTTCCCTTTGGACATGACAAGTTCATCTACAACATTTACAGGTACAGTTAAAGTAGCATTTTCACAGAATGTATGAGGAGACATTTCAGAGGGAGGGTTATCAGCCCCCTCTGCATATTGGCACATCATAGGCCCCAAATCTGTTCCCAACAGTACATTGGCAGGCAACTCAGACATCACTTCCACATCCCGCATTCCTTTCCCTGCACCCCAGTCTAAATGAACACAAGCCATGGGTACAGTAAAACGTTCCAACCCAATACACCGTAGGGTCAGAGTTTTCCCGGGAATAATACTGTCTGGGGGGACCCAAATCTGGTTGTATCAGCGTAACATCTGCCCCAGTGTCCCGGAATCTCATCACCACTTTGTCCCCCACAGTGACCTGTTGATGGTTAGCATTAGGCTGGGGCCCCTCCCTCGCAACCCGATACACAGATGGGCTGGCCGCTGTAGTTTGGGGAGCAGGGGGGTTCCTAGGATGGTTGGGGCAGTCTCGTTGTAAATGACCCATTTGATTACAGGCGTGGCACCGCCTGATCTCTCCCTGGGGTATGAGAGAGGTCACCAGGGAGTCCAGAGCTCGAGGGGCAGGGGACTTATAGGAACCATCCGGGACAGATTATTTCTTACCCCTCCTTCAGCCGTCGCTGGCAGGTGTCCACGGCAACTGGTTGGCGACATAACGATCCACCATTGCTGCGGCTGTTTCAAGGTCCTTGGGCTCTCGGTCCAGGAGGTATTTTTGCACTTCCTCGGTACAAATGGTCAAGAACTGTTCTTGAAGCATGAGGTCTGCAAGACTTTCCCACATGGCATCTGGGGATAACCAGTGGAGGCAGCAACATCAACACAGCATTCCAGCCTGCATGCTCATCACAGTCTATCCCAGTAGTCTCTCTGTAGTCTCATCATAGTATTCTCCTTGTAGTCTCAGCCCAATCTCCTCCCACTGACCTCTTACCTCATCTTTTATACCCTTGATTACACCACCCAGAATGAGGTCACCGGCGACAGCAAGTCTGATTGATTAATGCACTCAAGTCAAGATTCTTTGTAAGGAGATGGGACCAAGTGAAATAATACAATGTTATCAACCATGTCTGATCTAACAGCCCAGGCTGAACAATGCATGTATATTTGATCACCCAGGGCTATGTAGGAATTCAATAGAGCTATTCTGGGATGGATACAAAGCCCTATTGTTACAATGTTGCCACTAAAGACAACATACACCTAGGATTATGGCTGCGCACATTATGAGTAAATGGAACTAAGAGGGAGATACGATACCCAGAGATCAAAATACATCTTTGAGTTATAGCCATATTTAAGCGGAATCATCACAGTGACCATTTAGGATTTTCATGCATGGACGGGCTCACTAAAAAATAAAAATGATGTAGGTTTACATGCACACTAATGTAAAAATGTCTGTGAAAAACAATGCAATGTATGTTTTGTTTTTTGTTTTTAGTATCAAACATATAAACTTTATTAAAGGTTTATAGATAAATCTCATAAAGAAATGAAGTAACGTATGTCCAGGGAATGGATTGAGGAAATCCAGAGATGCCATACTCTATCAAAGAAGTCTATTGTCTGATCTCATGGAATTCAGTTGTTTACACATAGAGGAATTTACTCTTGCTACAAACACTAAGAATTCTAAATCTGGGAAATGCTAACAGGGTGTGCTATGCAAGGATGAAATCTCAGTTCAGCATGGTGAAGAGTTTATCCCCCAATAAGTACAGGTTTTTTGAGACATAAATGGCTCATGACTTCTCTAATCAGGCAAGTGACTATTGTCCATAGCAGGACCAGCAAATGTAGAACATATTGCTACTATGCTGACATCATCTACCACGTAAAGATGAGACTGTGGAGTAAATGATGTGTAACCTGCAGGAACAAAATAAGCTGTCCCTGCTTATGCTGAGGAGTTAGATGGATATCCTCTTCTCATTGTAACATAAACAGAAATGTCATACCAGTTGGTTAAAGTGAATATAGAGTATCAATGGCAAGCCTGCCCTCGAAGAAGCGTAGATGGCAGTAGACACTAACTAAGAGAATGTGACCTCTAATTCTGGCCGTACCAGGGTGCGGGAAAATAAGAATCAAGGCGAGGAAAGCCGCAGGGCCAGATGACATCAGTGCAAGGCTAATTAAAACTTGTGGGGGGGCCAGCTGTGTGGTATAATTACATATATATATATATATATATATATATATATATATATATATTTAATATGAGCCTGAGGCAGGAAATAGTCCCTGAATTATGGAAATCTTCTTGTGTGGTACCAGTTCCAAAGAAACCTCACCCTATGGACGTCAACGACTACAGACCTGTAGCACTGGCATCCCACTTGATGAAGATCTTAGAGAGATTGGTTCTCACACATCTCCGCCCTCTAGTGAGCTCCAGTTTGCTTATCGGCTGGGCATTGGGGTAGATGATGCCATCATCCACCTTCTGCACAGGGCTCTGTCTCACCTGGAGAAACCAGGGAACACGGTGAGAATAATGTTCTTTGATTTCTCCAGTGCTTTTAACACCATACAGCCCAGGTTACTGAGAGACAAGCTGGGCCTTGCTGGAGTGGACCACCACCTCTCCAACTGGATCCTAGACTACCTCACAAACCAATCTCAGTATGTGAGAGCCCGAGACTGTATGTCAGATACTGTGATCTGTAATACGGGGGCACCTCAGGGTACGGTTCTCGCCCCTTTCCTCTTCACACTGTACACTGCAGATTTTAGGTGCAACTCATCTAGCTGCTACCTACAGAAGTATTCTGAGGACTCTGCAATAGTAGGTCTCATCACAGACGATGACAGGGAGTACAGAGAACTGAACTGGGATTTTGTGGACTGGTGCCAGCGGAACCACCGGAAGATTAACGCGGGAAAAACCAAGGAGATGGTGGTGGACTTCCGTAAATGCAGATGCCCTCCTAAACCAGTGGACATCCTGGGGACAGGCATCAAGATTGTGAACACCTATAAGTACCTGGGTTTGCTCCTTAATAATAAGCTGGACTGGGCAGATCACATGGAGGTCCTGTACAGGAAGGGCCACAGCAGGCTCTACCTGCTTAGGAAGCTGAGAGCCTTTGGAATCCGGGGGGCACTTCTTAGGACTTTTTTCAACTCGGTAGTGGCATCAGTCATCTTCTTCGGAGTGGCCTGCTGGGGGAGCAGTATATCAACTAGGGACAGAAATAAACTTGACAAGCTGATTAGAAGGGCCAGCTCTGTCTTGGGGAGCCCACTGGACCCAGTGCAGGTGGTGGGTGACAGAAGGATGCTGTCTGTGGTGAGCTCCATGCAGAAGAAGAAGTCCCATCCCATGCATGAGACCATGATCGCACTGGGCAGTACTGTCAGTGACCGACTACTTCACCCTAAGTGTGAGATGGAGCGCTATCGGAAGTCTTTTCTCCCCATCGCGGTTAAGCTGTACAACCAACACCGACCTAAGAGGAGATCAATACACACAGAGAACTGAAAGATCTTTCTGCCTGTTAAATCCCCCCCCCTCCTCTGCTACTTCTTATCTGTCTGTCTACTATCAATGTAATGCCTCTCACCTTGGAATCATTCCTGTACATGTTGTATTTGTATTTGTATCTGCTTATCTTTGCTGCTATAACACACTGAATTTCCCCATTGTGGGACTATTAAAGGACTATTATTATTATTATTATTATTATTATTATTATTATACCTGTTGGAAAGACTGTTTTAAATATACAGTTTGGCATTCATTGGAGCTACTGCAGGGCTGACAACCTATCTTGTTGGTGTGACTCATTTTATGTTTTGCATTTTAGCAAGTAGTGACTCCGGGGTCAGGGGGTTTGGGTTATTTTTTGTTATGTTTATTGACTCTTTACTCGGATTTTGTGTTTCTTTTATTTATTATTATGCGGAATTGAGTTTTGTCTTACTGATCTGAGAGTAAAGTACATTCGTTTCATTGTATATTATGTGTTTAAACTTTAATAAAGAGAAGATTAAAATAAAAAAAATCTGTTGAGTTCTAAAAGTTTCTGAAGTAGGAGGTTTAAATCATGATGGAAATAGGGGCAAGTAATACTTTTGTTTACACATAAGGATGTCAAGTAGCCCTTAGATTGCCACCAGGTTAAATCGCCAATTGGTTTGGGCCAAACTGACCACCTCATAATATTTAAAGGGGTGTTCTGAGACTTTTTTAAAATTATTTTATACTGCTGTTAGCGAGTCAATAAACAGCGATGGCAACTCTGTTCATCTGTATGCAGGTCCCCCGGCTGTTTGCGTCTGGTAATCTCAGCAGTCACCTATTCATAAATGGGATGTCACAGTAGTCATGTGAGTGAAGATGTCACTGATAAGACCCGTGATTGGCTGAAGCTGTGCTATCGCACAAATGGGACATTACTGGTGATGTCAGCTAGGCGACCTGTACATAGAAGAGTGGATCTCCTGCTGCTGGAAATGGAAACTCAGGGAGAGGTAAGTATTGGTGTGTTACGTTTATTGGCCCACTAGCAGCAGTTAAATAATAAAAAAAAAGTCTCAGAACACCTCTTTAAGTAGATTAGGGACTGAGAGTCCCCCCATCTGTTTATGATAAGGTATAGTACATTTTGCATCCATAGGGCAGCCATTTACTCATCGTAGAATAAAAACAACTGTAAGCTGACTGTTTTTCATGTCTAGGATGCCTTAGTGAATCTACTATTTACTTATTGCCCCTACATTTGGCCAAGTCCAGGAGTGGGTTAGTATCTCTCCCCCTTTTTCCTTTGAAGGTCCCAATTTCTTCTACAGTACTGAGTACTGCTTTCAATTTTCCTCATACTAGTCTACCTCCTTATTTCCCTTTTCTTTCTTCTCATTCTTTCCTGGGTTTCTCTTTTCTCTTTCCTCCTGCTGAGAGCACAAGTATTCCCCATTGACTACTTTAGGGTTTTCTTCCATAGCCTTAGTACAAATGTATCTTAGCTACTTTCTCATACCAGTTTTATAACATTTATGTCCACTTTTGCTTGGATTCCTATACATACCTTGTTCAATTATACATTTTGGCTCAATAAAATATATTGAATCATAAATAAATTACAGTAAATTATTAGTTACCTTCTTTCCGATATAGAAATCAGGATTTTATAATGAGTTTGTATTTACTGCTCACTTAGGCCATGTAGTCTTGTTAATCAGTCACTCCCGCGTGAGTGCCTGCTGAGCTCTATGGATTATCCATGCTGGCATTTTGCTAGTTGTTTTGCCTGAGGTGGCGCTTGCATTGTCTCCATCTCCTCCCACACTCCAGTCACCAGCTGCTCACTGAATGCGGAGTAAAGTGATTAATATGATTAGTGATCGGGGGCAGGAGAGGGAGGATACTCTATTCATCAACACTGTCAGTCACCACCATATACTACTGTATTCCAGTTAACCTTATACTCAGGTAGACCAATGTGGTACCATTAACTAGAAGAGGGACTAAAGAGTGTCAAGAATTTATTTGAATAGCACTTGGTTCTGGTTTGATCTTACAAGAGGAAAGAGAAGCGAAATAGCCCACTTTAATAGATGTACTCTGTGTAATAAATGTATGCGATAATTGAATGAAAGACATTGTAGTTATTTATTGGCAGAAATGAAGAGGATATCTATCGGAAAACATTTTTGCAATATATGAAAGAATTGCAGTGATAGAAGACTGAATTACATTATGGAGGATAAAGTCTCTGTAAATTTTGTTACGGACTTCAATATTTCACAATACATATTTGATATAATATCATGACATGCTAGCAAAACACTGAGCATACTCCAATTCTCATGACAACCACTGGGGGGAAGCAAACATAGAATACATCTCCTGAGAGAGTATTGCAAAATCATATTTTTTTCAAAGCTAGTCATCTTTCACACACAACTCAGTATATGGTAAGCCACGAGAAACAGTAAGGGAGGACACATCTCTTGTTGATAAATTAGAAGTTAGAGTAGGAAGTCAATGTTTGGTAATTATGTTTTATTTATTGGTTTATTTCTGCTTTGTTGCGGTGGCTATTTTTATACATTTAAATTTGGTTAATAGCTTGTAAGCTCTTGTAAGTAAGGTCCTCACTCCTGTTGTGAATTGATTTATTACAATGTAATGTGTAGTTTTATCTGACCATGAACCATGATTTGTAAAATGCTGTGGAATATGTTGGAGCTATAAATAAATAAAATGTATTATAAGTATTGGTATTAGGAAGCACACCCATAGTAAAGGCAGCCAATAACAAACTGGTGCTTTCTTAATTCGCAGCTGACATTTTTTAGATTGTCACTTTTGTAAAAATGGCCACCACAACAAAACCAAAAAAATAACAAATCCAACAATAATACTCTACATCGTGTTAGGTGTTATCTGCTTCTAACTCTGTACACTATGCTCAGAAAAGCTGGCTGGTGTTGGGGCTAGGTAAAGAGAGCCCAGAATATAATAATTTCACTTCTGGTTTTATCCAAAGTAGCTTGGATCGAAACGAACTAGAGGGTTGACTGGTCTGAACCCAAAATGAAATAAACCTTCAAAGGTTTGCCTACCAATGACCAACAATGTTACATACAACATAGTTAGTACAGTTAAAAAAGACATAGGTCCATCAAGTTCAACCAAGGGATGGGCATGACTGAAGGGAACAGTGAATAAAATATGTATTGGGGATAGTTGCATAGCACTTTCCCTGCTGACAGGCTCCCTTTAAAGACTTTTTTTAGAGCTTCTATACTATAGGTATTCTATGTATGTTGTGGGTAGTATATTTCTATATTAAGTGGGTGTTTGCTTAGAAAGTTCCTCTGACAATAAGCTGGTTTTAGGTGTCAACATGCCCTGTTCTGGCAACCACAGTAACTTGTAAGGAAATCTGGCAGCAAATGTTTACTTTCCATGCTGGGCTACCACAGAAGAAATATAGCAATGCACAATTATTGACATCAATTGGCTTCTTGTGTCATTCAGTTAGATTCTGTAGAACATGAGAATCTTTTCTGACATACATGAAGGTCCGAAAAAAGGAAACTCATTCTGTTATCTTAGAATTCCCTTATAGGGTGTTGTGGACTTTCTATGCCATATAGTGTCTTATTAGATGGCTATAAAAAGACTATTAGATGACTATATATAAATATACAACCATTTTATATGAAGTTATTGTTATTCAATTATGGTTTAATTAATTTGATTATATCTGGTGAGAAATTCTTTATAAATTTTGGTTTGGACAAAGTGATCTAACTACTGACTAGATCCTGACAATTTTCAGGACACTAGAGAACCCTGATGGAGAAACATTGTTTTATACATACAAGATAAACAATTTTACATAAGAACATAAGTGCTTGTATATACAGGGTACAATACAAGGATCTTTAGCTAACTTGGAGCTGTAATATACAGATGTGTCCACACATAACTTTGCTTCAGACTCCAATTTCTCCTTTCTCTATCTTGACATGCTTGCAAAACTCAGGCTGCAATACACAACAAAACCACTGGGTGACCAAACATGGACACATATAGGATATATATTTTGGATACAGTATTGCAAAATGTTATATTTTTAAAAGCTGGTTTTCTTGTGCCAAGCTTCTCAGGATTCCATATGTTATACCAAAAGGAAAGGGATGGCCCACCCGCATCAGCAATTTTTAATCATTGGAAGAATTTTATGTTATAGGGTTGATAAATTGACAAAATTACCAAATTGTTGTTAGACCAGCTTTAGTAAGGGTTGCAACACAAAGCTTGCCAAGTATCTTTGAGCAGGTCGAAATTAGTTTGTCAGCTTTACTGTAAGGGTATGTTCACACAGCAGAATTTGGCATTGGATTTGAGGCAAATTCCACCCCAAAATCAGCTCCAAATTTTGCCTGAGATCAGGCTCCATTGATTTAAATGCAAAGCAGATGTTTATTTTTTTTTCCTCTTGCTGATTTCTTCAACTAGCGGAAAAAATAAGCATCATGCTCGATCTTCAGGTGGAGGAAGGAGCACATACAATGGAAGGAGCACATTATACTGTGCAGGGGCCACCGTGAGGCTTATTATACTGTACAGGGGCCACCGTGGAGCATATTATACTGTGCAGGGGACACTGTGAAGCATTATACTGTGCAGAGGCCACTGTGGAGCATTATACTGTGTGGGGACCACTGTGGAGCATTATACTGTGCGGGGGACACTGTGGAGTATTATACTGTGTGGGGACCACTGTGGAGCATTTTATACTGTGCGGGGGCCACTATGGAGCATATTATACTGTACAGGGACCACTGTGGACCATTTTACTGTTTATGTATAAATGTGCACACACACACATACATATATATATCAAATGGCAAAAGAGCATCAAGAATTCATTGTTGTCCTGAAGCTTTCTCTGTGTGACTGTAATGATGATATACACAGGTGATTACAATATTACAGCCAAAGGAGAATATTGAGTAAGTGATAACTAGGAGTCTAAAGATGACTGCTGAGGGTGTAGTGGGTGGGCTAGTAGGGGAAACAGGAAGGGAGAGTGTGTGAGAGAGGGAGGAGGAGTGTGTGAGAAAAAGGAGGGGGAGTGAGTCAGCTCCGAGTGAAGACCAAGGAATCATGGGAATTGTAAGAACAGGAAGATGCCAATGTAAACAAATGCAGGGGATGCCAGGAGCTCCCTGAGAAGCAAAAAAAATCACTCAATACACTGCTAAAAGTATTTGGGTGCCACATATTAACCTACTAATAGCACAAACAGACCTTTTCTGAAAATAAATGTTGTGCCTGGTATAAACTCCTTTAAGGTTGCCATGCAACATATGAAATTTTCTGCAACTATCAGAGCTTTGTGATGCTGAGCAATCAGCAGCTGAGGAAGGATATTTAAAGTCTGTTCTGAACTCCCCAGGTGCCTACTATTAGCTAATTGTAACTGGTTAGGCTCAAATGTTCTGATCATTTCTGTTTGCTGATCTTGACTTGTTTACTGGATATTCTCTTTCTTGCTCATTTTGGCTTTGTCTTTTAATCTCAGATTGACCTCAGCTTGGACACATTTATTCCTTTGATACCACTCACCTGGTTTGACCTGCCTTGTGAGTTTTGCTGTGGATCCTGATTTCAGTTTTGTTGTGCATATATTTCTTACACTAAGCTTCTGGGGTGATAACCTAGGTCTAAATCCAGCTCAAGACCAACCAGCTTCACAGAGGGCTCTGGTGAAGACATTTGGCTAGCCTTAGTCTCTATCTCCCAGCGCAGTGTGAGATTTAGGTTGCTTGGTCTACTGTTCTCTGTTATCAGCCAGTTCCTGCAGTTTTTGTAAATTGCCTTATAGGTAATTTCATAACACCTGAAGCTGAATGTCTCAGCAAGGAAAAATTCCTAATGCTGAATTTTTCAGCTTGGAAAAATTCCTGAAGCTGATTTTTTCCTGCTAGGAAAAATTCTACCGTGCAGACATACCCTAAAAGTTACAGGTTATGTTGCTCCAGGAAACCCTTGACCAGATTCTAAGGAACCCCAGTCCTCTAGGACTACTGATAGATTTTTTTCCAGTTACTGTACATGGAGTTTTATTGAAGCTGCTATTTCTAAATATTGGAAGAATCCTATCCTAAGGTTGACAGATTCACAAAGTCAGTCATTCCAAAATCTTTGTGACTATGGCCATCTTGTAATCATCTTTGGATAGTCTTGGTAGGGAAACAAATTTATTGATAATCTTTGTAAATGAGAATTTTGGTATTGAATTTATTTTAGTATGTTTAGAACATTATAGCCTATGATATATATAGGCGCACAGAGGCTTTCTCTTTGTCCGTATCTTAATTTTTCAGAATACTGATTTCTTGACACTTTACATCAACAATAACCTCCAGGTATATTTCTCCATTTATTTCTGTGCCATTAAACACCAACATTTTAAACAGTTTTCTTTTATACTTAAGTGAATTGCTTAAAATTTTACACATTAACGCTCAGAAGCCATTTATCTTCATGATTTTACATTATGTAGTTTTCCTCCCTTTTCACCCCGCTTATTTCAGTCAATTGCAAAGCAGAGAATCAACTGCGGAAATTGTGACTTTGCTTTTAACCACTTCTTTGAAGGCTTTTTGTCCCAAAGGGAGCTACATAATGATAAACATATTCATATTCATATTCAATTAATTTTTATTCAATGCCTTCTAAGCACAATCCAATTTACAGTGTATTCACATGCATCAAAGCACCATTCATTTTGTATTTGCAGTAAAGAATAATATCAGCACTATTTGTAAAGGAAGTATGAAAGTGGAAAAATATACCAGATCCCTAAAATACTTGTAACTAACATTAACAAAAGAAGATAAAACAATACACTAATGCTTCCACCTACATAAAAGCATTGTAATGATTTTGTACTTACCAAACCCAAAATTTAGAGCAGCAGTCATCTTAGTGGATTATAGCATTCATATCATGCAAGGTGTTTTTCAGGCTTACACATTGATGACCTATCCTCTGGATGGGTCATCAATTGAAAATCTTCAGGGGTTCGACACCTGCTGGTCATCTGCTTATACAGGACGCAACGTTCTTGGTTTTTCCACTCATTTGAATGGGGCTAAACTGTTCATAGGCCATGTGATGAGTGAATGTCGCATGGCTTGTGATGCAGAAGTGGCACCTAAAGATGGTTGCTGTCACTTCAAACAGCTGATCATGGAGGTCCTAGGTGTTGGACCCCACTGATGTTCAAGTGGTGACCTACTAATGATCCTAAGGATAGGTCATTATCAAGGGGGTTTTAGACTTACAGATTGATGGCCTATACTAAGAAAAGGTCATTAACTGAAAATCTGAATATCGTCAGGGGTCTGACAACTGGGACCCTGGCTGGTTAGCTGTTTGAAGTGGCTGCAGCATTCCTGTGAGTGCTGCAGCCTCTTTAGTACTCACTAAGCACAGCATTGTACATTTGTGCAGCAGCTGTGCTTGGTAACTCTGCTCAGCTTGAATGGGACTGAGCTATGATAAGCCATGTGACGGATGAATGAGACATCACATGGTCTGTGAAGTGGATGTGGTGCTCAGGTAGCACTGCTGCCACTTCAGAAAGCTGATCTGTAGGGTTCCAGGTGTTGAAGTCTCACAGATCTTCAATTGAAAACCTATCCTTCAAAATACACCAAAAATCTCTTTAAATACAGTATTGTGTAAACATTTTAGGCAGGCATGGAAAAAATGCTGCAAATGAAGAATGCTTTCAAAAGTAGACGTGTTAATAATTTATTTTCGTCAATTAACAAAATGTATTGAATGAACAAAAGATTATTTGGAGGAGTCCTAGAAGTGATGATGTGGCCTCCACAGAGTCCTGATCTCAACAGCATCTAGTGTGTCTGGGATTACATCTAGAGACAGAAGGTTTGAGCAAGCCTACATCCTCAGAACATGTGTGCTTAGTTCTCCAAGATTATACAAAATCGTAGAAAAAAGGACCAAATACCATAGCTTGAGGTAGATAAAGGAGGAAGAAGGTATCTGGAGTTAGAAGAATAATGAATTTATTGAAGATCGGACAATGCGTTTTGAGTTCCAAATAAAACTATTGGTTGATCTTCAATAAATTCATTATTCTTCCAACCATGGATACCCTTTTCCTCCTTCATCCACCTCAAGTGCCAGTATTTGGTCCTATTTTCTACAATCTTGTATAATCCATGCAATTGGGCTGGCATTCAAGCTACACCGAACCAGACCAAGGCAGCTGTAAGAAAATTCCATCGACAATTGGACTCCAAGATCTGCAGAGGAGTTAGACTTGTTACAACCCTCCCAGATGAGTGCATATACATATATTCTATGCGGCTACATGATCTTGTGCTCTCTCCTTTTTTCTTTTTCTTTTTGGCATCTGCGGTGATTCTCCAAGATGTTTGGTAAAAACTCCATGCCAATTTCGTTCAAAAACTGTCTACAAGCGTATCTGGGAGAACTGATGGAAGGCGAAAGCTGGTCACACAAAATATTGATGTGATTTAGATTTCGCTTTTGTTCATTTCCTTAATACCATTTCCATTTGTCAATTCAATTGACAAAAATAATCTATTAACACTTCTATTTCTGAAAGCATTCTTACTTTGCAGCATTTTTTCCACACCTGCCAAAAACTTTTGCATAGTACAGTATGTTTTCAGAGTGTTAGCATAGTTTCCTCCCACACTCCAAATACATAATAATGGGTTAATTTGTAATTTATATTATGAACCCCACTGGGGACAGGGACTGATGCAAGTGATGGCTATCTCTGTACAGCACCATGGAATATTTTGGTGTGGTATAATAAAAAATAAAATTTTGCATGAAGGATAATAGCAGAACAACATAAAATTCTAAGAAGAAATGGTCCACTATGATTATTTTACGAGGTGTACAAGTATTTACGTTTATAGAGCTGACATGTTGACATTAAAGAACCAATTACACCCCCTCCAGGAACTAACTGGATGTATTTTTAATAGTCAAAAATGTATATATATATATATATATATATATATATATATATATATCAGGGGACTACTTCATAGCTGTAACCATTCTGGGATAGGAGAGCTTGGTCCTACTCTGCTCCTTCCGATCGCGTATACGATAGTGATATGATATGACCTTCTGGTAATTTTTCTTTCACCTCTTTTCTAATAATAGGCGTTATTTATTTTGGAAAAAGAGTAACAGAGTAGCACAAGTGAAGAAATGTGTTTGCAAAACTACTCCTTATATTAATAAATTGGTATGCCAACTGCAAGCTGTTTGGGTGGCGAACCTTGAGCCCTCATACTGTTCAAGAACCATAGACAGTGCCCAAGTGCGTGAGTGTTTAGTGCAGCACTGGTTATAGCAGCTAATAAAATAATAATATATCTTCCTAAAGCAACACTGCTGCATTGTAAAATAAAAATGACTTTCATTAATGAATTAAAAAGGCCAACAATAAAGTATCAAGAGACATAAACAATTCTGAGATGTCACATGAGCCGCATTTATACAACTATTCCCTTTAATAATGCACTCTACATAAACCAAGACCTAGCATGAAACAAAAAGACTAAATTAAAATTCCATATTTTATGTTCTCTTTAATCACTGACAGCTCTACTTGCCCTTTGCATAGAGTATGCAGTGTTCGCCAGTACTTAAGAAATTATGACACGCGGTAATTTTTGCTGCTTGTATTAAGCCCAAAGTCCTATGGAGAAAATATATGGTTTTTATTACCAAATTGTTCTTGTTTACAATTCTAATATTGCCTTCATTATCCCTTTTGCTAGACATTTTAGGCAGCGCTGAAGACCCGGGGCAGCTCTAGTCCTGTCATAAAGAGAAATTAATGTTGTTAAAGATGGCCTTGCTGCCCTGTGGGATAGCTGAAGATGTAAAAATATAGGGCTCTGTCTTAAAGGAGGAAATGATTAAAGGTGCAGGCACCTTACTCTCCATGCTGCACTAAAACTTTTAATAACATACTTCAGCACAAAAAAAAGATTACTTGTTCCCACTATACTTTCATTTCTTTTTTTTTTTTTTTTTAAAGAGAACTTTGTTCTAGAAGAAAAGCTTTCTTTAAAGATTAATAGGCGTAAAAAAGATCTCATCATTATAAAGAAGATATTCGCCTCAGCAACAGCTCACTTAATAAAGACTGGATAATAGGAAAGCCAGTAGTACTGTCTTCTATTAGCCGGGTAGCTAATTAGTTGCATTGTTAGAAGGGGCCATACAAAAACTGAAAAGAGTAAGCCATTTTGCCACACATACAGTAAATGAGAGCACTGTAACAGATGTAAAGTAGTTTTCTTCTACAAGGTGTCTTTGACTTGGAATATTACAAGGAAAAAAATTGCATGCCCCCATCTTTAGATATTGTAAGAACAGGTCTTATGACCCAGGCCCAAAAGCCACAGTTAAGTGGTTGTGGACTATGTACCACTCCGTGATGTGATGGTTTAGATCATTAGCGGAAAATGGAAGGAGACAGAACACAAAGTGAGAGCATAACCTTTGTCTTCTAAGGGGTGGACCATTGCTGCTAAGGGCTTCACCCTTGCAATTTCGCACACCTCAGTCGTTCTTGCCTGTGGGGAAGTGTAAATCAACACTTAAGAGCAAGCGAATAAGTTTATTTGTTGGAAATACTTAAGATGATGCTGTATATATTTTATATTTAGAATTATCTTGAGATACAGAGTCAAGGGACACTAAAGCTAGAAATGAATAATAAAAGTAGACAGGTTGCCCTCACTGTTTGGCAGTCTGCGGCATGATCCTAAGGGTTAATCTCATGCTGATCTCTTCCATTTTCTGCTGGCCACCGACTAAGGAGCTGGAACTTAGACAAGGAGAAAGGCTTAATGGGCTTTTGTTCTACTATACACAAGATACAGAGAGGAGATTCCTGCTCCAGCAGGTTGTCTTACAGACAGTTACAGCGTTTTGAGGAGGAAGAAGGAGGCATGGCTAAGTTACGGAGATATTTCTATATATATTTCTAAGTTTTAATTATGGGTAAAATTTGAATTAATGAATCAAAAAAGAAGAAGAGGTAAAGGATATAAGCACTTTATTTTTTTGTATTTTCTACATTTGGTGTTGTTTTAAGAATATTTTTGAGATCTACAGTAAGTAAAGTTCAACATATTATAAAATTGTGGGATAATTGTTTGCTGTATATATAAATATACTATTAAACAAAAATGTTGGTAAAAAGATACAATGTCCGCCTTTGCTCCTCCACTGTTATCCCTCTGTTAATGGGCTAGTCGATAAAAAAAAATCACATGAAAATACATAACTCCTACTGTGTTTTGGCCACATATTCTCTCTGTCTAACAGCCAGGACTGGAAGGGCTAGCAGTGGGAATTAACAGATCCTCTGAATATTTTCTTGCTCCCAGTACTACTCTATGGGCAGCATGGAATCACAACACAGTTCTTCTAATACATGTAACTATTCCAAAAATAGAGTCTGGTGATCAGTCAGTCAGGGCAACAATTTAAGAATAGGCTAAAATAATCTTCAAGAAGTCTAAAAGAACCCCTAATGAATAATTATAATCTTAAAGTTTCCATACAACAACCTCAGGACCCACGTGATAGTGGAGGAGGAGAGGCAGAACCTGACACTGGTCTCTGGTCTTCTTTTCCTATCAACCCCTCCACAGGCTAACTGCGTGCCGGACAAGGAAGGCCTGTAGTGATGTTAATATTTGAGGCATACCCAGCCAGAATGGTCTCCCATGATGGTGGTGAACTGGGGTACCTTTGATGGAAATAAAAGAGATCAGGAGACATAATGAAGGCCATGTACATGCAGTTTTAAAGGCTCTAATAAAGGCTCCATCTTATATTTTTTTTAAAGGCTGTAATAATAGCTCCTAGGATTGCTGGATTTTTTTCTTCATTTACATTTCTGCCATGTCTCTGACACCTCCATCCACCAGTTGGATCTAATTAGGTCTTCCAAGTTACTGTCTGTGATGAACTGGTTATGAGTGGGATTACACAAGGTTTTGCATTACATTTTGGCACTTAGCAGGCAGCAACTTGCAGCATTCCTACTTAACCTTTTCCCGACATCCACCATCCAATTACAGTGGTTGTCAGGTGTTTAAATATGGCGGTCACTCAGAAGCCTCAGCCGTCGGGTATGATACAATGAAAACCCAGCAGCTATGGCAAACTGATTGCAGGATTAACCCTCTTGATGCCTCGGTCAAAGCTGACTGAGGCACCACTTTTGTCTGTGGTTTTGGAGTGGATCAGTGTCCCCTAGAATGAGATCTGGGGGCGGTGATCCATTAACATGACAGCTGGGAGCCTATTGAAGTCTATACCAGGTTTGTCATTAAGATACTTCTATTACAGACTGCCTAGCACAGGCTGGAGTAGAAGTATAGGGGTTTTACAATTAAGTTTAGGGATTTTACAATTAGCATTGCAATTCGTTATATTAGTGATCAGAAACCCTGATCTTCAATTCTGTGCTGTCTCAGTACCAGTGATCTGCGGGGATCCCAGGTGTCGGACCCCAGCAGATCTAAAATTGATGGCCTAATGATAGGCCATGAATCTTAGAAACCGGATAACCACTTTAAGTTCTCAGGTACAGCAGAGTGTTTTTTCTCACAGGTTCCTTGATAATCCCAGACTTCCTCCCTAACATCCTACTTTTCTTTAGTCATGGTGTGTCTTGGATTGCAACTAAAGCTGAGAATCACATGAAAAATTCTTCTACAAGTTTTATAGCAAATCAACACCTCATTTCCCCTTTTCCTATATTTAGTTGTAAGACAACTGGCTGCTGTAAGAGCTTTCCCTCACTCGACTCAAAATCACCCCTGTACCATTTGCCAGTTAAAAATTGGAAGGGTCAAGAGAAAATCAATATCTGTGTCCTCTGCCAGATTTCTGCAAGGCTGTGGGCTTTCAGAGCATGCAAACAAATCCTGCAGTATGTCAAACTTTATGCTTATGTCTTAATTCATAGGTTTAGTGTTCCTTTAAATAATCACCAAGTACAATATATGGCTTATCAGTACACAGTGGATATAACTTATCCCAACTTCTATTCTTGTAGAAACTGGAGTATACAAATTGTGAATGCTGGTTACTAATTTAAAAGTGTAGTGGCATGAAACAGGCTTATGTATTTGTTGGCTGGATTTACCCAGTGTTTCCCATTTGAGCCAATGACGCCACTTTTTGGCATAGGTGGGATTACCTTGTACAGTTACTGTTGAAACAATAACTACACCCGATACAACAATCTGAAGAGAAAGCTTCTGTGATTGTCCGTAAGCTATCGGAGCATTAAATGTAAAGAAAATGAGTCTCAGCAATGGATTGAAGATGGGGACAAAACATTTAAAGTTTTCTTCACCAAATCTGTGGATTTAGTGTGATTCTGGATGAGGGACAAAGAAAGGATTACAAGCTTAAACTGTAGAGGTATAAATACATTGGAACAAAACTATTGGAAGAAAAAGAAACTATTTTGTTTGACCTAGCCATAGGGAGGAAAGAAGGTTTACTATGGAAAGTCCATCGCATTGCTTCTCTCATTTACAGGACACAGGGCAATACAATCCTGACAAACTGAAGGAAGAACATTATCTACATGTTTGTGTTTTCGGATAACAGCTAGAGATGCCAAAGTGATCTTATATTAAAGCATACAAGACAATTTCATGTCCAGGTTCTACAACCATAGGATCGGGTGATCTAATTTTAACATGATCATCTGATGAGCAAATTCCATGTTTGTCAATTTACCATAGGTAACATTTTTGAAAGGTTATAACACAAAAAGAACAAAATTCTGTCATTCACATTAGTTCCAGGATCACATAGAGGATGAGGATTGTGATACTCTGTCACATAACGTCTATCCTATTTGCGACTACTGTGTGGTCACCCAATGTTTGTAATCTGAATTGCAACCTTACAAGAGTTTTACTAGCAACTTAGTCCTTAACCAAATTCAAGCAAAGTCTTCAGAAGTCTGTATGATAGAATAGTAGTATCATAGTTTTGTCATGGCTATGTTTTATGGTTTATTGCTTTATTGAGTAATTTACGTAAAGATCCTTTGACAGATCTCATTTTCATATGATTCACAGTGATACTAAAATCCAGCAGTTTCAGTACATTTCAGTCCGGAGCAGTTTTTTGTACAAAACCCAGAACTAGATTATGCTGGCACAGTGGTTGGATGTTGTCTTAGACATAACCAGACAGGGACATAGGGTGGTGCCTGGAGCCTGGTGGGGGCCCAAAGGTCCTTTTGCCACATAAAATATTCCACTATTCTAAATTGCACAAGGTAGTAATGGGGCCCCTTTACAGATTTTGCACAGATTCAAGTTACACCTCTGCATCCAGATATTTGCATCACAACCTTGCAAGCATTTCCATCTGCTTTTCTCAACACAACATGGTTTTGTGAAAAGTTATCACAGAGTGATATGCTAACTATCCTATATGTGTCTATGTGTGACCACCCAGCAAGGGAGGGTAATCTGCAGTTCTTCAAGACTTTTGTTAGCATGTCATTGTCCAAATTTCAGACCAGTTGAGTATGGCCACATTCATTTCACTGTGTTGGGGCCCTGCGCAAAAACAAAACAACAAAAAACTCATAACCAATACCAATAGTAAAATTTTAGTCAGCAGCGATCCATTAGGTTTTGATCACTTGTAAAGAAATGTACCCTAAGAGGTGTTATCGTATGTTTTTGCCATATTGTATGTGAATATGTCAAAGAACAGTTTTGTGGTTTGGCATTTTTGATTCAGTTCCAGATCTTGCTCTGGAACGTCAAGGCATTTTATTCTATTCTTGACTTAAATTTGCAAAACATTACCTGTAACTGAATGCTCATTATAAGAGCTCTGTGGTTTTACTATCCACATACTTGTTTCAGGTAATGACCTTGTGCAGTACGCTGCCTGGGAAGGATGGTTTAGACAATCATTAGGAAGAATATTAGAATAAATTTTCTGTAAAGGAACTTGTTAGTAATACATTGCTTAATATATATGATACCATCACTCTGACATCTTACTGTGCCTGCTGTATTGCAACAGATCTATATGGATATAACATTAAGCTATAATACCAATTAGAAAGTATTAGAACACACATATAGTAAAAACCTCTAGTTTACTTACTAATAAGCTATTAAGATTTAAAGGGAATGTGTCACTGTCACCAAAAATGGCCTACTTTTTAAACCAAGTTTTAATTTGAATCATATTTTATAGATTTTTTTTATTTTATTTTTAATTTATTTCTTTTTTGATAAGTACTATATCCTGTATTTTTCTTATTTTTTAATAATATATTGCCAATTGCCAATTCTGTATGGGATTTCATTGCAGCAGTCATCTAATTTACATCACAAACAATACAGCGTTACAATAGAAGGTCACACCTCTATAGATCACATCACATAGTAACCCATCATCGCATCTCCTACTTACAATAGAGGATGTCATAGCTCATCTACTCCCCTCCCTATACACAGTTTGTCTAGGAAACTCTCCCAAAGACCTCAATGAGTCGACCCCAGTCTGTTGATGCCTATGACAATGACTATAATGTATAGCATGTCACTAAATTTTGTTTTCAGAGAAGAAGCTCAGGAAAGATGGCAGACCCCATAATCATGTGCGAAAAATAGAACAAAAAATCTACAATCAGGAAATAAAAACAAATTAGAAAACAATGACATATTTCACCCTCCAGTTTAATAAATACATTTAAAAATTGTTGATACATTCCTTTTAAAATGGTTTTCTAACTATATACAACTATGCCCTATTCAGAGAAGTGCCACATGTTAATAGATCACATAAGTACATTTTTGTTCAGAACTCCATTAGTCTCTATTTGGTTTGATAACCCTTTGGAGGAGAAATCCTGGAAGTGATGATATGGCCCCCTCAGAACCCTGATCTATTTGGTGTGACCATCCTTTGGAGGAAGACCCCTGAAATTGATGATATGGCCCCCACACAGCCCTAATCTATTTGGTGTGACCAGCCTTTGGAGTAGGAGTCTTGGAAGTAATATAGTCCCCACAGAGCCCTGATCTCATCCAATATGTCTTGAATTACATGGAGAGACAGAAGGATTTGAGAAAGCCTACATCCACAGATGATCTGTCCTTAGATGCTGTTTTGAAGGCAAAGGGCGGTCACGCCAAATATTGATATGATTTAGATTTCTCTTTTGTGCATTCACTTCATTTTGTTAATTGACAAAACTAAATTATATACTTTTCTATTTTTTAAAGCATTCTTACTGTTGCAGCAGTTCCCCCCCCCCCCCCAAAACTGCCTAAAACATTTGTATGGTATTGTATGCCACAGATTTTGAAAATTTATTTCAATTTTAATACAATTGGTGGGTAATAATATAATGGAGCTCTTGGCTTCCTGCTTTAACAATAAGTGCAGACTACAGATCTCTTCTGACTAACAGGTTAATAAAATCCGCATTTCTAAGTTAAATTTTCTTTTTTTATCTTTGTGTCAATTGGCAAGAACAGTAAGCAGGGCCACTTTAACCATAGGGCAAACGGTGCAACGGCCCTATGGTTGCGGGGGCCCCAGATCCGCATACCTTCCAACCGTCCCGGATTGTGGGTCCTCTTCCACGGTCCCGGTTGGCAGGAGGTATATCCCTGATTCAACTCATCTGCGGCCAGAGAGGACGCAGATGAGTTGATTACAGCGATGAAGCAGGAGCCATCGGCGGACAGCCTCTTCTTCATCTTTGTGCTCCTGTAAGCACCGGCCGTGGGAGCTGTAGGCGCGATGTGATGACGTCACTCACATCACCTGTAGCTCCCTCAACAGTCCGGAGAGGCAGACATCAGACAGAGCATCAGGGATGCGAAGAGAGGTAAGTATCAGTGTTTTATTATATTAAACTGTGGGGGCAAATGAAAAGGGGGCATTAAACTGGGGGGATGGAGGGGACATTAAACAGGGGGAGATGAAGAGGAAGATTAAACTGGGGGGTAGATTAAACTGGGAGGGTGACATTAAGCTCGAAGCAGCTGAAAGGGGACATTAAACAGTGGGGTTCGCTGGATGGGGACATTAAACTGGGGGAAATTTGGAAGGGGACATTAAACTGGGGGCAACTAGAGGAGGACATTAAACCGTGGAGGTAGCTGGAGGATGACATGTCTGCCTCTAGTTGCCCCCAGTTTAATGTCCCCAACCAGCTACCTCCACAGTTTAATGTCCCGCTCCAGCTACCACCACAGTTTATTGTCCCCCTCTAGTTGCCTCCAGTTTAATGTCCCCCTCTAGTTGCCTCCAGTTTAATGTCCCTCTCCAGCAGCCCCCAGTTTAATGTCCCCATCCAACTACCCCAACGGTTTAATGTCCTTCTCCAGCTGCCCCAGTTTAATGTCCCCCTCTAGTTTTTTCCTACTGTGGGGCAATTGGAGGGGAACATTATAATGTGGAGGCATATAATGTTAGGGTGACTGTGGGAGTATTATAATGTGTGGGGGCACATAGAAAAATGGATGAGAAGGGGCGGAGTCAATGTAGAAGTGGGTGGAGCTACATTTACATAGCACTCTGCACATTCTGTGTCCCTCTTTCTATCTTTTGAAAGTCAGGAGGTATGTCATAAATATTAGCCCCCTTAAACATAAAAGTTTTTCCTTTATATACAATAGTTCGCCCTTAAAAAAGTCCTCCTTAAAAATAAGTTTCCCCCTCATAATAGTTCCCCACCTTATAAATAATAGTTCCCCTGTATAAATAAAGGGGAACTATTATTTATAATGGGGGGGCTATTAGTTATAAATGGGGACTATTATTTCAAAGGGAGAACTATAAAGTAGTACTATTATTTATAAGAGGGAACTATTTAGAAAGGAAAACTATTAATAATAAGGGGGACTATTATTTATAAGGAGGGACAATTACTGATAAGGGGCACTATTTATAAGCAAGGACCCTTATTTATAAGGGTGTATTATTATTTATAAGCAAGGAATCTTACCCACCTTTTAAATAATAGTCCCTGAATATAAATAATTATTATTGATAAGGGGGCTGTGAACAGGACATATTATTTATAAGGGTGGACTACTATTTATAAGTGCAGGGGCATGGCCACTGATATTGCATGGGGCCAGTAAGAATGAATTATACTATGTGGGGGCCATTTTAATTTGGGTGGGTCAGGTATGTTGGTGATGGGGGGGGGCCACTTATGAAACCTTTGAACTGGGCCCACCAATGTGTTAAAACGGCCCTGATAGTAAATCAAAGGGGCACTGCTTAGGAACTGTACAGAACCATTGGCCTGGGATTATAAGGCACTTTTATTCTTAATGGTTTGGCCTCTATGGCATTATTGATATGAGTATATTCTGACAGTAATAGAGTGCATATACAGTATGGACACAATACTATTACTATTATTGAAAATGTACAGACATTGGGAACAATTTGTGGTTTATGCTGGTGAGAGTTTACATGTGCTTTTAGAATAATACAAGGATCTTAATTGATATGACCTCTGCCTATTAAATGTTTAACATTAATAATTTTCAACATTAATATTAAACATATTTTAAATTATGCAAGACTCAGCCATACAACAATGCTATCCAGGATCCAAAAATAGAGCAATGCTGGGCAATGGATCAATAAGACCAAGAACATTGACAGGAACAAACATACCCTGGGAGACATTTTCATCTGAAATTCTTCTTAGAGATAATAGACATATTGTAAATAATGAAATCAGATGTCAGTTTTACTTACTAGAAATTATGATAATAGGGAGATTTACTAAGCAAAATTTCCGAAAATTCTATTGTTAGATATTTTTAAATTTATTTAGATGATTTTATGCTAGGGGTGTCTAGAAAAAGAAGTTACGGCTATGAAGTGTCGTAAAATGTCCACATTTACCATGTCACTTTTTGATAAATTTGGGATCATTTCAGCATTTTAGCTGTAATTTAAACATTTCTAAACATTTTGGAATTTCTCCAAATAAGTTTTGCCCATTGATGCAGATTCCATCATGCCACCCCCTCTTCCTAATCTATTCATACTGAAAGGGGTTGACCAGGATAACAGTTTTTTTGCAAGGAGGCAGGGCAAGGTGAAAATAAAGAGCAACCCATGCTCACCTGTCTCCGGTGTCTTCCACCTCAGTCCGGTCCTGCTTCTCCGGGGTCTTGTTTTGGCAGAAGTCCACATTACATGTGACCACTGCAGCCTTAGTGGCCTAAGGAAAGGAAGCGTCACAGGTGACATATGCAAGTGACATCCCAGTTCCATTACTTAGGTCACTGATGCCGCTGATTGGCCTCAGCGGTCATGTGCGGTGGGGAGACAGGTAAGTATGTGTTGTTTTGTTTTTTTTTTCACCTTCCCTGGCCTCCATTAACAACAAGAATGTGTAAGCATGGCAGTCAATCTCAACAGTGATGCTTCCATTCCAGCTCAAGACCACTGAGGCTAGTGATGGGCGGCAACTGTCACGTGCATGTATAGTACATCCTCACTGCAGGAAAGTAACCGAAGACTGAAAGAGACCACTGGAGCAGTACTGGAGCAACAGGAGATTAAAAAAAGTGAGTTCTGGTTATTCTTTATTTTATCACATATTCTTCTATTCTACTTCTATTCTACTACTATTCTACTATTCTATTCTACTATTATTATTTCATATTCTTATATTCTACTATTCTTTTTTTAAAAAAAAAGGGTTTTCATGCCCACAGCATAGGTAATCAGTACCTGATCTGAGTCGTTCCGACACCTAGACCCTGCACAGATCAGCTTCTGTGCCGTATGCTGCTGCAGTGGACAGAGATCAGGGGCAATTCTGCTTCTATTCAATGAATGGACAGATTATAGAGGTTTATAGAGATGGTACTGCAGCTCCGATCCTATTACTTGTATAGAAGCAGAGCCACTTTAGCGTCCCAGAGGCTGCCAGAGTAGCTGATCTGTCTGGGGTCCGGGTGTCAAACCCCCATGGATAGGTACTGATGACCTATCCTGTGGACAGGTCATCAGTGTGAAACATGCATATGGGACTGGAAAACCCCTTTAACATCAGGGGTGTGAAAGATCCTCAGTGCGCCAACACCGCTTTGGCCCACACCTGAGACTTCTTTACTAAAAACCACACTCACCGCCAGTGAGTGCTGGGTCCACAAGATAAATACAAAATAAGCTTTCTAAATTTTATATATTTATTAACCCATAAATGGGTCGGTATTAACATCTAACACATGCAGTTCAGAACAGATATGTAGATGTATGCAAGCATTAACAGTTACTAGTTACAATATACAGCACTTAAAATAAAAAGGGAATAAAATTGAAATAATTACTTTACCACACATATCCTTGATGTGGCTCTATAGTCCAACACTCACACATAGCATGTGGAGATAACCAGTGGAGGCTCCTAGCAGCAACATCACAGCATTCCAGCCTGCATGCTCATCACAGTATATCCTCAGTAGTCTCTTCTTTGTAGTCTCAGCACAGTCTCTCCTTTGTAGTCTCAGCACAGTCCGATTGACTAACGCACTCAAGTCAAGATTCTTTGTAAGGAGATGGGACCAAGTGGAATGACACAATGCCGTCTATATGTTATCAATCAGGTCGGATCAACAGCCCAGGCCAAACAATACATGTGTATTTGATCACCCAGGGCTATGTAGGAATTCAATGGAGCCATTCTGGGATGAGTGCAAAGCCCTATTGTTACATTGTTGCCACTACTGACAACATACACCTAGGATTAGAGCTACGCACAGTTAAATTAAATAGAATTAAGAGGGAGATACGATACCCAGAGATCAAAATACATCTTTGAGTTATAGCCATATTTAAGTGGAATCATCACACCTCCCCCTTTTAGATGGGGCTTGTAGGAAGTAGGGGCCTGTGCCCCTCTTCTGAGAGCACCTCCGCCTCCAGCTTCTCAGGCTCTGGCCCCAAGGCTCCCCCACCTCCCACGGGGTCCCAGCAGACTCGGGCCTTGTCAGACTCCGAGGGTGGTTGAGTGGCACACACCTTAAATATGTCCAGACTAGGGTCAGCTTTCACAGCCTGTAGGAAAGAACTCAGTAAGGGGTTTAGCCTTCCCTGCAGACATGGCAAGTTCATCTACAACATTCACAGGTACAGTTAAAGTAGCATTTTCACAGAATGTATGAGGAGACATTTCAGAGGGAGGGTTATCAGCCCCCTCTGCAGGTAGTCCCACAGGTACAATTAAATTAGCATTTTCACAGAATGTATGAGGAGACATTTCAGAGGGAGGGTTACCCTCCCCCTCTGCAGGTATTCCCACAGGTACAATTAAATTAGCATTTTCACAAACTGTATGAGGAGACATTTCAGAGGGAGGGTTACCAGCCCCCTCTGCAAGTAGTCCCACAGGTACACTATCAGACATATCAGCATGGACAGACAGCTGATCACAGGGAGCTGGGGTGGCCCCCAACCCATATTGGCACATCATAGGTCCCAAATCTGTCCCCAACAGTACATTGGCAGGCAACTCAGACATCACTCCCACATTCCGCATTCCTTTCCCTGCACCCCAATCTAAATGGACACAAGCCATGGGTACAGTAAAACGTTCCAATCCAATACCCCGTAGGGTCAGAGTTTTCCCGGGAATAATACTGTCTGGGGGGACCAAATCTGGTTGTACCAGTGTAACATCTGCCCCAGTGTCCCGGAATCCCATCACCACTTTGTCCCCCACAGTGACCTGTTGACAGTTAGCATTAGGCTGGGGCCCCTCCCTTGCAACCAGATACACAGATGGGCCGGCCGCTGTAGTTTGGGGAGCAGGGGGGTTCCTAGGGCGGTTGGGGCAGTCTCGTTGTAAATGTCCCGTTTGATTACAGGCATGGCACCGCCTGATCTCTCCCTGGGGTATGAGAGAGGTCGCTGGGGAGCCCAGAGTTTGCGGGGCAGGGGACGTATAGGAACCACCCGGGACAGAGTGTGTCTTACCCTTCCTCCAGCCGTTGTTGGCAGGTGTCCACGGCAACTGGTTGGCAACATAACGATCCGCCATTGCTGCGGCTGTTTCAAGGTCCTTGGGCTCTCGGTCCAGGAGGTATTTTCGCAATTCCTCGGTACAAATGGTCAAGAACTGCTCTTGAAGCATGAGGTCTGCAAGGCTTTCTTGTGAGGTGACGGACTTGCCCTCCGTCCACTCCCCGGAACCACATGTGCAGCTGGGCCGCTGTATCATCATGGCTCTCTGAAGGCTTTTTCTGCAGGCCTCAGAACCTTCGACGGTACAGCTCCGGCGTGAGTTGGTATCTCCGGATCAGAGCTGCTTTAACGAACTCATAGTCCTGGTCAACTGGCAAATTGGCGTAAGTGTCCAGGGCTTTTCCCCTCAACCGGGGAGCCAGGTAACGGACCCAATCCGTCTGTGGTAGCTGATACTGCTTACACACTTTCTCAAAGGCCCGCAAGAACGAGTCCAAATCCCTGTTTGTTTCAAGGATTGGAAAGTCCTCGGATCGGAGCCTTGGTACTTGAGCTTCTGGAGTGCGTGCAGTGACAGACGGTGCCTGCTGGGAGAGCTCCATCCTTTTGAGCTCAAGCTGATACTGCCGCTCAGCCTGCTGCTCTGCTGCCTCACGATCAGCTTGCCGTTCTGCGGCCTGCCGTTCGTGTTCTGCAGCTTCCTGAAAGCGCCACATCACCTGCAGGTATATGTTAGGGTCACTGGTGCCTACTTGCTGCAGGGCCGTTTGCCAGTATGAAGCCATTCCCCCCACAAGGCTGGGGCTACTGGTCCCTCCTGGTGAAGTAATCCTTGGGACGGGGCTGCTTGCTGCACTTCCTGGCCTAGCCCCAAAATCAGGACTCTGCTCGATTCTCTGCATAGCTGTGGCTGCCTCCATTTCAGCCATACGCTCAGGATCTCCAAAAGCCTGGTTCAGCAATTCTTGAGCTCTGCTTCTGAGCCCACTAGCCATCCACTGGTATTTGCCAAATAAAAGATAGGATAGAATACAAAGAGTAAGGGAGGGGAACAGCACTGTATCAAACTTTCACTGTATCTTAATGCTTGCTTTAATACCGAGCTTGTCTCATAGGATTACCACAATCCCCAGCATCTGAGTGATAAAGGTCACCAACACACGCTGTTTATCCTAAGATCCCACTTCGCTGCCACCAATGTGAAAGATCCTCAGTGCGCCAACACCGCGTTGGCCCACACCTGAGACTTCTTTCATAAAAAACCACACTCACCGCCAGTGAGTGCTGGGTCCACAAGATAAATACAAGACAAGCTTTCTAAATTTTAGATATTTATTAACCCATAAATGGGTCGGTATTAACATCTAACACATGCAGTTCAGAACAGATATGCAGATGTATGCAAGCATTAACAGTTACTAGTTACAATATACAGCACTTAAAAAGGGAATAAAATTGAAATAATTACTTTACCACATATATCCTTGATGTGGCTCTATAGTCCAACACTCACACATAGCATGTGGAGAAAACCAGTGGAGGCTCCTAGCAGCAACATCACAGCATTCCAGCCTGCATGCTCATCACAGTATATCCTCAGTAGTCTCTTCTTTGTAGTCTCAGCACAGTCTCTCCTTTGTAGTCTCAGCACAGTCCGATTGACTAACGCACTCAAGTCAAGATTCTTTGTAAGGAGATGGGACCAAATGGAATGACACAATGCCGTCTATATGTTATCAACCAGGTCGGATCAACAGCCCAGGCCATACAATACATGTGTATTTGATCACCCAGGGCTATGTAGGAATTCAATGGAGCCATTCTGGGATGAGTACAAAGCCCTATTGTTACATTGTTGCCACTACTGACAACATACACCTAGGATTAAAGCTACGAACAGTTAAATTAAATAGAATTAAGAGGGAGATATGATACCCAGAGATCAAAATACATCTTTGAGTTATAGCCATATTTAAGTGGAATCATCACAAGGGGCAATCCTCATAATTGATAAATCCATTCTACCATTGTAATTATGAATTGGCAAATCGGTAAGTTGGTATGATCAGGAAAATCAGGGGAAAGTTTCGGCTCATCTCTATATTACTGTATATTTATCTATTATAAATATAATTACAACATAATAAATTGTAAACTACAGTGAATGTTTCCAGACAAAGAAGTAGATTCACTTAGATTATTCGGTAGCTGATCCTGCCACATATCTGTACATGCCTTTAACAAACCTTGGCGTGTAATTTCAAAGCAGAAGTCATCGTGTTTTCTCCCTCATAGTTTGTTCTGCAGGCTATTCCCCGTAGACACATCTGATTAGACAATTGTTTTATATTTAGAAAATATGGTTAATCCCTTCCACTCTCATTATCTTAATCATTTGTAATCTGTCTACCTCTTACCTGAGCATTGCATAAACTCATGTCTTAGCAAAACGTCTTCTGAGGAAAAACCCAGAGCACCTTTATGCAACATGCATTTTAAAGATGGTTTTGGCAGTTGGTTTAGTATATGCTTCAAAACCACTCAGACAGTGGGACCTTGGGGACGCACGGCCTTGTAGCTGCCTGTCTTGTCAGATCACTGAAGACTTTCAGATATTCACATCCAATTGCATTCTATCTATAATTTCAGAATTTAATTGTTTGGCATAAATGTGTCTGCTACTGAAATATTTGAGCATTTTAAGGGGTTTTTTTTCTAAATATCCCTCTGGTTATACAAGTCATTTTGTAATGGAAAAAAATATGTTGATAATACATATTCCAGAGAGCCTCTGTATGAAATCTAGTTCAAGCATACACATTTGAGAAAAACAGTATATACTGTAGATATAGATATAGACTGTATCATTTTTTTTTACTTATTGAATTAAATGTTGCAGCTTTATATCTCATTTTTAGTAAATAATTTGCTATTTGGTTCTAATTTTTGTGTTGATAGTCAGTGCAAAATCATGAAATTAGAAGATTTTATTAATATAATTGGGGCAAATTTATTATGCCTTGTACGACAGTTTTGGAGTACAATGCATAAAAAGTGTAACATTTTCTGTGAAAATAGGTTTTTGTGTAAAAACATTTGCAACTTTTTCTTTTTCTGTGCCACCCTCATCACTTCCTTAAAAGGGAGCACGTTGAGGGGCAGCGACACTGCCAGTTTTATCATCGTTTACCCCACTTTACTGGTGTAAATGATGGGCGAACCTCTGAAGATTCATTTTCTCCGCGGTTTGGACGAAGCAATCCTCCAATTCGGTTCACTGAATTTGAAATTATTATACTCTGGGGTTTCCTCCACAGGTGGAAGCCCAGGGGAGGTGTAAAAAAATAAAAAACATTTATACTCACCTTCCCTGACCTCTTTGAGGCCCCCCTCACAGCATCCTGCGATCTGTATCTTCCTCCACCGGGCATGTGTCACTGCTGAGGCCCAATCTCAAGATTCAGCAGTGACCCCAGGAGCATGACATCACAGAATAGCACAAGAGTGCCTGAAGGAGGAAGACACAGATCACCAGACACCGCAAGGAGGAGGTGAGGGAAGGTGAGGTGAGGTGATAAATGTTTTTTATTTTTTTGCACCTTTCTTGGGTCTATATCTATTATACTCTGAGGTCTGAAGAGACCCCAGAGTCTAATAACTAAATCATGTCGCAGTGGCCATTTGAGTTTGTCTGAGACAAATCCCAAATTGTTCAGTTTCGTTAAAAACTGAACCATTTGGAATATTCGGGTTAAATCCTGTTTGTTGAGATCAATTCACCCAGCTCTATAAATGGTACCTGCAGTCCAAGCGCGCGGACCTGCTGAGAATGTGCCTCGTATATATGAAGAGGTGTGTACCTCTTTTAAATGAGGCACACATTATGCCAATATGCCAGTCTTCATAATTCGCCCCTGATTTTGTTTATTCTATTGCTTAGTTTGCAAGCAAACAATTTTCATCCATTTTGTTGGCTGTGTTTGCAAAAAAAGATGTGTCCTTCCATACCTCATCCTCTTTTCTGGAGACATCTCGAGATGTGCTGCACCATATAAGCAGCTTTGAGAAAAAAGAAAAAGTGTTACTCACAGCACCTAACAGTTTTCTTCTGGTCATCTTGTGCCACTAATCTCAGGATATCCTGGGGGAAGAGGAAAGGTAACATAGTAGATGAAGATGGATGAAGACACAGGTTCATCATGTCCAACCTATAACTCTACAGTGTTGATCCAGAGGAAGGCAAAAATCCCCATGAGGCTGAGGCCAATTGCTTCATGTTATAGGAAGAAATTCCCAACTCCAAATCTGGCAATCAGTGTAAAGCCTTGGATTAACCTGTCATATCCAAAAATCTACAATCCATAACTTATATTTATTTTCCTTTAATAAAAGGAGTTCAGACCCCTCTTGAGCTTGTACTATGAATCCGCCATCACAACATCCTGTGGCAGTGAGTTCCATACTCTTATACATCACTGCTTTTACAGTAAAGAATCCCCATATATGATGCCAGTGAAATGTTCTTTCCTCTAGGTTTAGAGGATATCCCCTTGTCACTGTCATATTAGAAAAGTCTTTGTACTGTCCCTCCATGTATCTGTAAATTGTGATTAGATCTCCCCGTAGCCCCATATTCTTTTTTTCTCAGTTGAATAACCCAATGTCTCTGTACTCCAATCCAGTCCCAATTGTCTTGCTTGCCCTCCTATGTACTCTCTGTAGTTCATTTATATCTTTCTCGTACACTGGGAGCCAAAATAGCGCGTAATAGTCTATGTGTGGACATACTAGTAATTTGTATAGCGGCATAACTATGTTCCTGTCATGAGCATCTATGCCTCTTTTGATGCATTATATAATTTAATTTGCTGTGGCAAGAAGGAAGCATCTTACAAAAAAAAAAACACATGTGGCTTAAAATCCTCAGATAATGGTGATATCATCAATTCCTAGTCGTATTCCTAGTTGACCATTGAGCTAGTCTGCTAAGGATAATCCAGGCTGTGCTAAACTACACATAAAAAAAAAAAATTACAGTCTATAGCACAAACGATCTGAAAATCACATGTTCAAGCCTGTTGGGGGAAGGGGGGGCTTAAAAAAAAAGTGAAAAAAAAAAAGTTTAGAAAAAAAATTAAAAACCCCAAAAAGTTCAAAATGCCCAAACTATTAAAATATAAAAACATTTGTCCCATATGGTAAACGCCGTAGCAGGAAAAAAAATCTAAATCTCCACTTTGCCTCCCTAAAAAAAAAATGGAATAAAAAGTGATCAAAAATTATACATTCTCCAACATGGTATCTATAAAAACTACATATTGTTCCGCAACAAAGAACACTTTACAGAGCTCCATACACTGAAATACAAAAAAAAAAAGTTACAGGTGTCAGAATATGGTGATTCAAAGAAATCTTTCTTCCAAATTTAGAATTTTTGTAAAGTTATTAAAACATGAAAAAAATACATAAACTTGGTATCACCTTGATCGGGCCAACCCGGAGAATGAAGCTAACATAGTTTTTTTACCGCATAGTGGAAGCCCTAAAAAAAAAAACCCATAAGAAAATGGCAGTACTGCATTTTTTTTACGTTCCACCTCCATTCTGAATTTTTTCCCGCTTTCCAGTACATTGTGCAGAATAATAAATTGTACCATTTTTAATTACAACTGTCAAGCCCTCATCTGACTATGCAATTGGAAAATGAGAAAGGTATGGTTTTTGGAACTCAGGGAGTAAAAAAACGAAAACACAAAAATAAAAAATGTCTGCGTCACGTAAGGGCTAAAACAGGCAATTAAAAAAATAGACATGCATTGTAAAATAGCAACTCTTGCATTACATGCTGCATAGAGCAGCCTATAATACAAGTGTATGCCAGACATGCCTGTGAGCCTTCAGTAGGCTCACAGCTGTAATGGCAATAGATCACTGCCTCTGGATCTAGGGGCTGGCGATCCAACCCAAAATGGTGGTGTCCATACACCTTCAGGAAAATGGTGCTTTGGTCAGCTTTGACTGAGGCACCAGGGGGGTTAATCCCTGCGATCAGTGCTTTTCTGCCGAGTCTTCGCAGGAGGTGAGTGGCCACCATATTTAAATACTCCACATCTGCCGTACTATTACGGTGGATGTCTGGAAAAAGTTGAAGGGGATTTCAGGGCCTAGCAAAGTTGGATATTGATGACCTATCCACAGTATAGATCCTCAATATCAAATTGATCAGGATATGACACCCAGACCCCACACCAATTACCTGTTTTGCTTGTCAGGAGCGGTATACCAGGTATACAGCCAGAGCATCTCTGCTCCTACTCAAGTGAACGGGAGTACAGCTCCAGTTCCCAAAGCCACTGCTACCATATACAGAGTTCTGTACACTATATTCAGCTTCCTGTTTGTACAATGTAGTGGTGGCAACTGAAACTGCAATTCTGCTCCCATTCACTTAAATAAGAGAAGAGCTGATTCCAGAGGCATACCTGGTATACGGCATTCTGTGGGTGGAACAGCTGATCAGCACAGGGTCCAGGTTTCAAATCCCTGACTGATTTTATACTGATGATTTTTCTCTAACTCCCTCTGTTCTTGAGCATTCAATATACCAGTAATTAGTTTTGGTTCCTGATATGCTACTTAGGTTTTGTACAGTCAGGTGGGTGGTATCAAGCAGGACCAGGCAAAGTCTCGTGATTCTGATCTCCAGTCACAGATAAACAGCGTCAGAGTTCAGAATCACACCCCTTTTCTGCTTCTAGCTACACTTTGTTTGGCGCAGACTCACCACGCTTTGTTTGGCACAGACTCATCACGCCTTGTTTTTTTTGTCTTTTTAATGTTAATATTGATATTGCAATTGTTCAAACAAATGGCAACAATCATCCAAAGTCAATTGTGTATGGCCGGCAGCACAACTGTTCTATGTTTTTGGTATTGAACCTCAGCTCAATTGAAGTGAATGGGGCTAAGCTGCAATACCCCATGCAAATAGTGAACAGGTGTGGCACTGTTTTTGACAGAATGCAGCCAAGTTTTTCTACCCCTGCACAAACCCTTTAATTATTTTACACATGAAAGAATATAAGTTTGTATGTTAAGGGATTCTTCCACCATATTTTTGCACAGGGACCCTCAATTCTCTATATCTCGAATGGTCTAACCCTATAACTTTAGTCTAACCATTACTAGGATAATAATAATTGAAACAACCTTGTGAAACAAGAGGATTCAGGGAGAAAGGAACAGCCGAGATTACTATGCAAATTTTACAGTAGTATATTGTAGAAACTTAGAAGCGAAGAAATATGCAGAATAGGCAAGGTGCGATATGTCAGCACCCCACAATTAAAAGGTGGGCAAGCATTAAGTCTGCTTCACTAAGCAATACACTTAAATGAGTAGAATCCCAAATACTCAATCTGTCTTCAGCTTCCTAGACTTATGCAGAACTGCAAAGGTTATTCTTGGCACATTGCAGCATTTTCTGAGAGGTTAGCTGTACTGCCCTCTCTATAGGTTAACTCCGGCAGATTAGTGGATTTCGGCAGGTGCCCTGCTGCTTTTACTATTTGATTTTAATTAACTTACCACTGCTACATTTAATATGCACAGAGGAAGGGCATCAAAGCATAACAACCTCTGCTTCTCTCAGGACTTCCATACACTTATGCTGTCCGATGGATTTTTAGTGTGCGGCTGGAAATCCTGCGTTTTATTGAACTTTAGCACTTTGAACTTGATAATTACATTCACTGTAGCTATATGAGCATTACCGAAACTGGTTTATATTTTATGGGGGTTGTAACTCATTAATAGCTTTATATGTAGGCTACCAACGTACTATATGAGCAGTATCTATGAGACACATAAGGAGGTACAGTAAACCCTCAGAAACATTGGCTGTATTGGGGCTCTGTACAACTTGGTATACAGGTTGTATGAAGTCATGAGTATGAGGCCAAATTTTGATATTCTACAGTGGGTACGGAAAGTATTCAGACCCCTTTAAATTTTTAACTAACAGCAAAAACGTTCATTTTATTTCTCAGTAATGTACACTCAGCACCCCATCTTGACAAAAAAAAAAACAGAAATGTAGATATTTTTGCAAATTTATTAAAAAAAAGAAAAACTGAAATATCACATGGCCATAAGTATTCAGACCCTTTGCTGTGACACTCATATTTAACTCACAAGCTGTCCATTTCCTTCTGATCCTCCTTGAGATGGTTCTACTCCTTTATTGGAGTCCAGCTGTGTTTAATTAAACTGATTGGACTTGATTAGGAAAGGCACACACCTGTCTATATAAGACCTCAACGCTCACAGTGCATGTCAGAGCAAATGAGAATCATGAGGTCAAAGGAACTGCCCAAGGAGCTCAGAGACAGAATTGTGGCAAGGCACAGATCTGGCCAAGGTTACAAAAGAATTTATGCAGCATTCAAGGTTCCTAAGAGCACAGTGGCCTCCATAATCCTTAAATGGAAGAAGTTTGGGACAACCAGAGCTCTTCCTAGACCTGGCCGTCCAGCCGAAACGGAGCAATCGCGGGAGAAGAGCCTTGGTGAGAGAGGTAAAGAAGAACCCAAAGATCACTGTGGCTGAGCTCCAGAAATACAGTAGGGAGATGGGAGAAAGTTCCACAAAGTCAACTATCACTGCAGCCCTCCACCAGTCAGGGCTTTATGGCAGAGTGGCCCGAAGGAAGCCTCTCCTCAGTGCAAGACATATGAAAGCCCACATAGAGTTTGCCAAAAAACACATGAATGACTTCCAGACTATGAGAAATAAGATTCTCTGGTCTGATGAGACGAAGATTGAACTTTCTGGCTTTAATTCTAAGCAGTATGTGTGGAGAAAACCAGGCACTGCTCCTCACCTGCCCAATACAATCCCAACAGTGAAACATGGTGGTGGAAGCATCATGCTATGGGGGTGTTTTTCAGCTGCAGGGACAGGACGACTGGTTGCAATTGAAGGAAAGATGAATGTGGCCAAGTACAGAGATATCCTGGAAGAAAACCTCTTCCAGAGTACTCTGGACCTCAGACTGGGCCGAAGGTTCACCTTCCAACAAGACAATGACCCTAAGCACACAGCTAAAATAACAAAGGAGCGGCTTCGGAACAACTCTGTGACCATTCTTGACTGGCCCAGCCAGAGCCCTGACCTCAACCCAATTGAGCATCTCTGGAGAGACCTGAAAATGGCTGCAATGAAACAAAGAGTGAAAAATTTAAATAGGTCTGAATACTTTCCATACCCACTGTATATCATCCTGTTATGATATGAGTAACATTGTTCCGAAGACCTACAGGGTTCTAATACCAAATGGAAACTTTAAAGGGAGTCTGTCACCAGAACCCAGCATATCAACCTGAAGTATCTAATGTAGTATAAACTATAGTAATATCCAATTTATAATTTATAATAAAGTGCAATAAATTGCTCAAAAAAACACAGCAAAATCTGCAACAAAAAAAGCTGCGTTTCCACAACGTTGGGCCTCAGCCTATGGCTAAGGCCCCACATTGCAGAAGCACAGCGTTTTTTTTTCTGCTGCTCTGCATTTTACAATACCAACAAAGTGAATGAGATTTTGGCTAATCCCATCCACACATGGGGCCTTAGCCTAAAGTAGGTTTTCCATCTGAGCAAGTTAGGGATAAGGGATAATTTGCAAATTGGGTCCCCACCAATCAGGAGAATGGAGGTATTTTGTAAACCATTCTGAATGGAATGCTAGTTGGACATCATTCACTTTAATGAGAGAAGTTGAGCTAAAAAAGTACAGCACTCTAGAGTGTATGTCTGGCACTCCCATTGAAATGAATGGAGCAGTGAGTTTACTCCGCAACCATTGCTCCATTCAGAACATGGGACAAAGCACCCACGTTCTCCTGATCAGTGGGGGTCTCAGTGGTGGGAACCTGACTAATCTGCGTGTTATCCCCATCCGACAAATAGGGGATAACTTACTCAGATAGCTCAAGGAATAAAAAAGGTAATACCAGCCAGGGATTACTATCTTCAGATTCACAGTTCACAAAACAACCAGTGAGTGGCTATAGATTTGTGACAGAATATCACAAAATCATTAAAAACTATAACAGTACAGTGGTTACAGTCATACTTTACATGGGCCCAAAATGTACCAGTACCCCATAAAAGTATACCAGCACTAAAGACGTGACATGCAGTTGCATTTTTTCTTATATTTCCCCAAATTTTATTAAGGCCTCCAATTTCTCTTGACAAAAAATTTACGTATTTTCAGGTAGACCACTTGTAGCCTAAACAACGTGAATTTTTTTCACTAATATCTAGGTATTTGAAGCCAATAGGAAAGTTTAGGAAGGAAGCATCTATTGTTGGGGACCCTGTAACAGATGTTTGAGTCCCAGAAGCTCCAAGTACCACTGTACAAGAGACAACATCTCCTCCATTGGGATGGGATTTACAGACTTTATTATCATATCATTATAGCCAGTCTTAAATTAGCATCATAATAATAACAGCAAAAATACAGTAGCATTGCCAATAGTTGTACTGGTATGGCAGCTAAAAGTATATCAATACAATATTATATATTTTAAATCGAGTCTACCACCTCACCCAAGCATGTTCAACTATCACCACTACATTACAGAGCATGTTACATCGATAACCAACACACCTTTGTTATGTACAGTACAGACCAAAAGTTTGGACACACCTTCTCATTCCAAGAGTTTTCTGTATTTTCATGGCTATAAAAATTGTAGATTCACACTGAAGGCATCAAAACTATGAATTTACACATGTGGAATTATATACTTAACAAAAAAGAACAAAAAAGTGTGAAACAACTGAAAATATGTCTTATATTCTAGGTTCTTCAAAGTAGCCACCTTTTGCTTTGATTACTGCTTTGCACACTCTTGGCATTCTCTTGATGAGCTTTAAGAGGTAGTCACCTGAAATGGTTTTCACTTCACAGGTGTGCCCTGTCAGGTTTAATAAGTGGGATTTCTTGCCTTATAAATGGGGTTGGGACCATCAGTTGTGTTGTTCAGAAGTCAGGTGGATAAACAGCTGATAGTCCTACTGAATGGAGTGTTAGACTTTGTATTATGGCAAGAAAAAAGCAGCTAAGTAAAGAAAAACGAGTGGCCATCATTACTTTAAGAAATGAAGGTCAGTCAGTCCGAAAAATTGGGAAAACTTTGAAAGTGTCCCCAAGTGCAGTGGCCAAAACCATGAAGCGCTACAAAGAAACTGGCTCACATGAGGACCGCCCCAGGAAAGGAAGACCAAGAGTCACCTCTGCTGCGGAGGATAAGTTCATCCGAGTCACCAGCCTCAGAAATCGCAGGTTAACAGCAGCTCAGATTAGAGACCAGGTCAATGCCACACAGAGTTCTAGCAGCAGACACATCTCTACAACAACTGTTAAGAGGAGACTGTGTGCAGCAGGCCTTTATGGTAAAATAGCTGCTAGGAAACCACTGCTAAGGACAGGCAACAAGCAGAAGAGACTTGTTTGGGCTAAAGAACACAAGGAATGGACATTAGACCTGTGGAAATCTGTGCTTTGGTCTGATGAGTCCAAATTTGAGATCTTTGGTTCCAACCACCGTGTCTTTGTGCGACACAGAAAAGGTGAACGAATGGACTCTACATGCCTGGTTCCCACTGTGAAGCATGGAGGAGGAGGTGTGATGGTGTGGGGGTGCTTTGCTGGTGACACTGTTGGGGATTTATTCAAAATTGAAGGAATACTGAACCAGCATGGTTACCACAGCATCTTTCAGCGGCATGCTATTCCATCTGGTTTGCGTTTAGTTGGACCATCATTTATTTTTCAACAGGACAATAACCTCAAACACACCTCCAGACTGTGTAAGGGCTATTTGACCAAGAAGGAGAGTGATGGAGTGCTACGCCAGATGACCTGGCCTCCACAGTCACCAGACCTGAACCCAATCGAGATGGTTTGGGGTGAGCTGGACCGCAGAGTGAAGGCAAAAGGGCCAACAAGTGCTAAGCATCTCTGGGAACTCCTTCAAGACTGTTGGAAGACCATTTCAGGTGACTACCTCTTGAAGCTCATCAAGAGAATGCCAAGAGTGTGCAAAGCAGTAATCAAAGCAAAAGGTGGCTACTTTGAAGAACCTAGAATATAAGACATATTTTCAGTGGTTTCACACTTTTTTGTTAAGTATATAATTCCATATGTGTTAATTCATAGTTTTGATGCCTTCAGTGTGAATCTACAATTTTTATAGTCATGAAAATACAGAAAACTCTTGGAATGAGAAGGTGTGTCCAAACTTTTGGTCTGTACTGTATGTCACTTTTGTAGATTTGGAGAAAAACAACTTTGAAATTTTATGCAAATTAGGCTGTTGGTGCACTGGGGGCGGGACTTCAGCTCCCTGGAGCACTGATCTTGTTGCTCAGTTAGGATGGGTGATGTCATAACAGTGGGAGGGCAACTTTCAATGCAAGGGTGGCGCAAGCAGAAGATGGTAGGGGTCTGAGTGGCGCAAGCAGAAGAAGGCTAAATGGCTAAAGCAGTTCTGCAGGAAGATGAAGACCTGTCCTCAGTGCACCAACTGCTTCACTTTTCACAAGACATCAAAGTTGTTTTTCCCCAAACCTATAAAAGTGACATACATAACTAAGGTATTTTGTTTATTACTGTAATGTGCTCTGTAACATGGTGGTGACAGTTCTCTCTGTATATATATATATATATATATATATATATATATATATATATATAACAGTCATATGAAAAAGTTTGGGCACCCCTATTAATCTTAATCATTTTTAGTTCTAAATATTTGGGTGTTTGCAACAGCCATTTCAATTTGATATATCTAATAACTGATGGACACAGTAATATTTCAGGATTGAAATGAGGTTTATTGTACTAACAGAAAATGTGCAATATGCATTAAACCAAAATTTGACCGGTGCAAAAATTTGGGTACCCTTATCATTTTATTGATTTGAATACTCCTAACTACTTTTTACTGACTTACTGAAGCACAAAATTGGTTTTGTAACCTCACTGAGCTTTGAACTTCATAGCCAGGTGTATCCAATCATGAGAAAAGGTATTTAAGGTGGCCAATTGCAAGTTGTTCTCCTATTTGAATCTCCTCTGAAGAGTGGCATCATGGGCTCCTCAAAACAACTCTCAAATGATCTGAAAACAAAGATTGTTCAACATAGTTGTTCAGGGGAAGGATACAAAAAGTTGTCTCAGAGATTTAACCTGTCAGTTTCCAGTGTGAGGAACATAGTAAGGAAATGGAAGACCACAGGGACAGTTCTTGTTAAGCCCAGAAGTGGCAGGCCAAGAAAAATATCAGAAAGGCAGAGAAGGAGAATGGTGAGAACAGTCAAGGACAATCCACAGACCACCTCCAAAGAGCTGCAGCATCATCTTGCTGCAGATGGTGTCACTGTGCATCGGTCAACAATACAGCAGACTTTGCACAAAGAGAAGCTGTATGGGAGAGTGATGCGAAAGAAGCCGTTTCTGAAAGCACGCCACAAACAGAGTCGCCTGAGGTATGCAAAAGCACATTTGGACAAGCCAGCTTCATTTTGGAAGAAGGTCCTGTGGACTGATGAAACAAAGATTGAGTTGTTTGGTCATACAAAAAGGCGTTATGCATGGCGTCAAAAAAACACAGCATTCCAAGAAAAACACTTGCTACCCACTGTAAAATTTGGTGGAGGTTCCATCATGCTTTGGGGGTGTGTGGCCAATGCCGGCACCGGGAATCTTGTTAAAGTTGAGGATCGCATGGATTCAACTCAGTATCAGCAGATTCTTGAGAATAATGTACAAGAATCAGTGACGAATTTGAAGTTACGCCGGGGATGGATATTTCAGCAAGACAATGATCCAAAACACAGCTCCAAATCTACTCACGCATTCATGCAGAGGAACAATTACAATGTTCTGGAATGGCCATCCCAGTCCCCAGACCTGAATATCATTGAACATCTGTGGGATAATTTGAAGCGGGCTGTCCATGCTCGGCGACCATCAAACTTAACTGAACTGGAATTGTTTTGTAAAGAGGAATGGTCAAAAATACCTTCATCCAGGATCCAGGAACTGATTAAAAGCTACAGGAAGCGACTAGAGGCTGTTATTTTTGCAAAAGGAGGATCTACTAAATATTAATGTCACTTTTCTGTTGAGGTGCCCATACTTTTGCACCGGTCAAATTTTGGTTTAATGCATATTGCACATTTTCTGTTAGTACAATAAACCTCATTTCAATCCTGAAATATTACTGTGTCCATCAGTTATTAGATATATCAAATTGAAATGGCTGTTGCAAACACCCAAATATTTAGAACTAAAAATGATTAAGATTAATAGGGGTGCCCAAACTTTTTCATATGACTGTATATATATATAATAGATACACTGTATATACACACACACACATATATATATATATATATATATATATAACTGTATATATAAGTATATATTCTTATTTTTTATTTCTCTTAAATTACAACATTACACCTATCCTGGCTGTGTTTTAGTTGTAAAAATGAATTCCTGAATGTATCCATTGAAATAAGGACAAAAAAATCATTTATTTTAATTTTATTCATTCCAAGTTCTGAATATAATCTGATTATTTGTATTTTTGTCTTGCTGTAGACTACCTTAATAGGTAACATGGTTTTCTGACTATTGCTGTAATTTATTACCCAAACTAATCTTGAAAATTGCCTCCTGGATGTAATAATTTGTTATTACTTTATTTGGACCTTTTCCTGCATAACATGTTTATTATAAAGATGTCACCATTGTGATGCCTAGCAACCATTGGAATGTTCTAGAGTTGCTTTGCATACATTTTCCTAAGGGAAAGATCAGCCTGGTCCCTGCTTGGGAGAGCTGTCAGTGTATTCTGATATATGAGGGATAAAAGGGTCCCTGCTGCTGCCTCCAATAAGCTGGAGTCATGGCCCCAAAGCATTGACTTGAGCATCACTATACAGTGTTAGAAAATGTGTCAATTATCAGATGAACAGCCTGAGGGTAATGCCTGGGTCTAGGTCATAAAACCATCAGCGATGAGGAAGGGGAAAAATTGATGAGGAAGTTACTTGAATTAATTGATAACAAGAATGTCTGTATGTGGAATATTCATTATAACGAAAGAACAGGAATGAATAATTTACGTGTTGACTTTATTTTCCAGTGCCAGTGGTATATAGTATTTGCAAAGAAATCAGCACCTCCTCTTGTCAAGCCTTTCAGTTTGTTTAATGAAATTGCATTTATCTGGGGTAAAAAAAACACAGTAGTCAAAAGTGCAAGGAAACCATAAAGCTTGTAAATAGAATGATAGCAATATTGTTCCAGACATTATTACATTTTTTTATACATTCCTTGCTTTGAATACATAAGAGACTCTCATAATATAACAATACGATTTCATGCAAAGGTATATTGGAATAACAAGAAGTAATGATAAATCATGGATTAGCTGCTTTTATTTATCAATACGAAAACAAAAAGTGCAAGTATTAAAAACATTAATCCCAAAACTAAAGAAAAAAAAATCCCAAAACGTGACAAAAAGAATCCAAACGATGGATAAAAAAATAAACTCCTAAACTATGTACTATTATTTATTTATTTAGCTTACTAAATAAATTAACTAACTAACTAAATAAATAAATAAATTGATGGACTGATCGATTTTAAATGGAGAGGAAAATAACTCCATTTTTTACATTACTAGAATTTTATTGAATTTTTAGCAAATACAGACATCAATTTAGGAAGGTACATTAAATAAGGGGAACACAGGACATGGAAGGCCCTGAAAAGGGTAACATGAGGCATAACATTTGTGTAGCACAAAGCAAATGTTAAGAGAATGAACACATATTGTAATTAAATCTGTCAAAATAAAAGACAAGAAAAGAAAAGAAAAGAAAAGAAAGAAAAGAAAAGAAAAGAAAAGAAAAGAAAGAGTATTGAGTAGACCTAAGTCTATAGTGAGATTTGGTATATACACTGTACATGTCTCTACGGACAGGAAGAACAAGAAAAGAGTGAAGAAGGTAATAACAAATGAGCAAAGGGGAGGTCAAAAATGAGAAGAAAGAGTGAGAATGCATTTGAGCAAAGGGATTTGAGATTGTAACTCAAGTACTACTCAGTCGCCAGGGACCATTATCTCCCTCCCTCTCATGATCAGGTTGAAAATAAACTATACTATATACACTACATTCATGTACCAAAAATATCCTCTTTCCTTGTTAAGGGATTACCCTTGACCACCCACACATTCAGGGTTGAAACAATATCAGATTACTGATGTCTCAGAATAATTGTTGTAGCAGATTTTAAAGGGGATTCAAATTTATCCGACTTCCTCCAGGAGTTTCTTCATGCTGGACCTGACCCCATAGTCACGCGATTGAAATCATCCCCCAACCCCCATGTCGTTCCTCCCCGTCTTCTCTTCTGATCTCACTATAGTAAAGCCAGCCCCATAGTGCAGGTAGTTAGGTAATTACCTGTGAAATCCAGAGAGGAGGGATGGGTGGAGCGACCCATGGTCCAGAGGCTGGTTCTTGTCACATGACCCAGGGTCTGAACCAGGCCAGAACTTCCGGATCCAGCATGAAGAAACTGGAGGAGCAAGTCAGGCAAATTTAACTCCTCAGACAATTCCTTTAAAAAGTTGGAATTTTTCACTGTGCATTTGAGAGTGTTAGATTTACTGACTATACATAAGAATTCCCAGAGTCAGCATGAGGAAACCAAAGTAGCAAGTCAGGTAAGTTTAACTCCCCAGACAATCCACAAAATGACTCAAGAAAACCTTCTTCAAGACTGACATTGGTCCGGGGACAATGAAAGGGAATAAATCCAAGACGATATTGGTAAAGCTGAACCTTTTGTGAATTTCAACTATGTTCACAATAGTAAATATCTTAGCTCTGTGTATACAGAAGAACAGGGAGTAGTTGATGTAGGTGTCACCAATGCTGGTAATACATCATATACAACTATATACTGGATAAACATAAAAATAGTCCAAGCAAAGCTAAACAAAATAAACGTGAGCAAGGCTCCAGGTGCAGATGGATTACATCCGAGAGTACTTAAAGAACTCAGTCCAGTCATTGCTATACCACTAGAGAATCCCTAAAAATTAAGAATAGGGGTATAGCAATGACTGGACTGAGTTCTTTAAGTACTCTTGGTACTGTGCCAAGGGACATGCACAAGACAAATGTGGCACCTATTTTCAAAAAGAGCTCTAGGTCTACCCCAGGTAATTACAGATCGGTGAGCTTAACATCCATTGTGAAGAAACTGAGGGGTTCTTAAGTGACTATATACAGGAGTATGTGACTGTACGTACAGTAGTATTATACAGTAAGTGACAGACACCATGGTTTTACTAAGGACAGAAGTTGTCAGACTAATCTGATTTGTTTTTATGAAGAGGTGAGTAAAAGTCTGGACAGTTGGAGGCTATGGATATAGTGGGAAGGGGGTGATTGCGGATATAGTGTTCCTGGACTTAAGATAGGCGTTTGACACTGTCCCTCATAGATGTTTAATGGGTAAAATCAGGTCCATTGGCTTGGAAAATATAGTTTGTAATTGGATTGAAAACTGGTTAAGGATCATATCCAGAGAGTTGTGGTCAATGATTGCAGCTCAGACTGGTTCTCTGTTATAAGTGGTGTACCCCAGGGTCAATGCTGGGTCCTCTGTTATAAGTGGTGTACCCCAGGGTTCAGTGCTGGGTCCTCTATTATAAGTGATGTACCCGAGGGCTCAGTGCTGGGTCCTCTGTTATAAGTGGTGTACCCCAGGGCTCAGTGATGTGTCCTCTGTTATAAGTGATGTACCCGAGGGCTCAGTGCTGGGTCCTCTGTTATAAGTGGTGTACCCCAGGGCTCAGTGATGTGTCCTCTGTTATAAGTGATGTACCCGAGGGCTCAGTGCTGGGTCCTCTGTTATAAGTGGTGTGGCCCAGGGCTCAGTGCTGGGTCCTCTGTTATAAGTGGTGTTCCCCAGGGCTCAGTGCTGGGTCCTCTGTTATAAGTGGTGTGGCCCAGGGCTCAGTGCTGGGTCCTCTGTTATAAGTGGTGTACACCAGGGTTCAGTGCTGGGTCCTCTGTTATAAGTGGTGTACCCCAGGGCTCAGTGCTGGGCTCGCTGTTATAAGTGGTGTACACCAGGGTTCAGTGCTGGGTCCTCTGTTATAAGTGGTGTTCCCCAGGGTTCAGTGCTGGGTCCTCTGTTATAAGTAGTGTACCCCAGGGCTCAGTGATGTGTCCTCTGTTATAAGTGGTGTACCCCAGGGCTCAGTGCTTTGATCCTCTGTTATAAGTGGTGTATCCCAGGGCTCAGTGCTGAGTACTCTGTTATAAGTGGTGTACCCCAGGGCTCAGTGCTGAGTCCTCTGTTATAAGTGGTGTACCCCAGGGCTCAGTGCTGGGTCCTCTGTTATAAGTGGTGTACCCCAGGGCTCAGTGCGTTGTCCTCTGTTATAAGTGGTGTATCCCAGGGTTCAGTGCTCAGTCCTCTGCTATAAGTGGTGTTCCCCAGGGTTCAGTGCTGGGTCCTCTGTTATAAGTGGTGTTCCCCAGGGTTCAGTGCTGGGTCCTCTGTTATAAGTGGTGTACCCCATGGCTCAGTGATGTGTCCTCTGTTATAAGTGGTGTATCCCAGGGCTCAGTGCTGAGTCCTCTGTTATAAGTGGTGTACCCCAGTGCAGTGCTGAACTGGTGGATGGTTGTAAGCTAACATATACAAACAGTGAGTAGAGGAGAATCTACTCTATAATTGACTGTCTCTCAGCTCCATGGTCATGCAGACATATATAGAAAAGTACTGACCTCTACTGATGTGAGTAAAGTGGTCAGGTTGTGATAGAAAGACATCTATTTAGCTTGAGCATTAGTCTAAGCCTGAGTTTTGTATCTTCACTCCTTCACATCTTGCTCGCTCTTCCTCCTCCCCACTGCATAGACTTGTATAGAGATAAGTCATCTGCAGCTTGTGACCTGCGGTCCGTCTCAAATTAGATAGAGCAGGGATTTTTCTCAGTGAAAGTTTTTTTTTAGTAGAGGGAGGGGGCATGGATACAGCCACTTAAGAGCAGAAAGAGTCATTTATCTGTGGTATATATTTCTCTCCGAATAAGATACATTACGAAGTTTCTTATAACCATCTGTACTGTACTATAGAGTTATGCTGTGTTTGTTGAAATGATAGCACCTATTTAACTAGGGTGTCATCAAAAAGCATATTTAAAGCCTCAGATTTTTAGTAGCGGACTTTAATATTGCAGAGCTATCTATATATATAGTGACAAGTGCATCCACTTTATGTATAGCAGGTCATCCACATACAGTGCGAGTTTATATTGGTGGTAACCCAGGCTCAATCCTTGAGTTTTGGCTTTTCTCTGCAATATCACAGCCAGATGTTCTATGTAAAACACATAGAAAAAGAGTAACAATGGACACACCTAGTGGCATTTTGAGACTTGAAACAAATATGATAACAAGCTATTGCCTTTTACCTGAGCTCTCAGTCTATGATGGAGCGCCATATTGTTTCTCCACATTGATGGACGAATATCATAGGATGGACGCAATCAAAGGTTTTCTCAGTGTCTACTGCCAAAAAAAAACTGATAGGGATCTTGCATTTTTATGCATCACAGGAAAGAAGGAGGGTTTTATTTGTATTGTCTACTACCTCTCAACCCCTAACAGTCCCCACTGGTCATCATGAACAACACAATAACTTTGTGGGCAAGCATAGACTCGTATAAGGTAGACATTTAGTGACAGAATATTATGAAGTCATGTTGTTTTGAAAAGCTAGTTATCTTGTGACATGCGTATCTCTACATGTAAGGCCAAGAGGAAGACACGTCAGTATATAATTATTTCAGTTATATAATTTACAGTATAATTTCATATTACATACTAATAACTCTAGTCACTTCATGTATTTTAGGATATGAAGCATGATTCATTTCTTAAGTACTAAATTCAGCATTTTTAGAGTGTAGGAGCTCTGAGTCTTCTATTAACTGTTGAAGCACAAATTAAGCAGCTTTTCTGAAAACAAGGTAAGTTATCACAAAGTGATATACTAACCATCATATGTGTAAACAAAAAAAAATGTTTTTTTTTTTTTTTTTTTTTTTTGTGGGGGGGGGGGGGGGGGGCTTTTTTTTTTTTTTTTTTTTTTTTTATAGGTTTTTTAAAAAATAATAGGGGTTAAAAAAAAAATAAGAGAAATAAAGGGGAATTTTTTTTTTTTTTTTTTGCCCCCCAAAAAACACTATAAAATTTGGGGTTTTTTGGGGCCCACGGGTTTTATTGTGAGGAGCCCCGGGGGGGGGGGGAAAAATAAAAAACCCTGATTCTCCCCGTCCATCACCTTTTCTCAGCTCTCTCACAGTCTTTGGTTGTCTTCTGACATCCTGGGTGACCTTCACCCCCCCCGGGGGGCCCCTGGGGCTTATGACTGAACACTCACATTGTTCTGCCCAATGGATCAGAATCTGATGTTAAAAGTTTATAATCTCATTTTACATACTTGTGTTAATGTATAGTCTAATTAGGTTATAGCACCATGTAGTGGTCTTTCAGTTACATTACCTGTTGAATTCTCCTTATGAAGCTATTGCATTATGGGAGCTACAATGCACTCTGGGTAAAGCAAGGCATTCTGGGAGCAAGAAACCTGCCCACAAGACATTGGGATGCCATCTCTTGCACTACTCCACACTTGAGCTCCATTATCCTTGTGCAAGCATATCTGGTAGGAATTGTCTTATTCCTATGTGAATGTATGTAGTGTTCAGGACTGTTAGTGAGCCATGTATAGCTTAATCAGGATGTATTACTGTTAGTTATATGTGTATATGTATAGGCTTCCATCTTACCATGTGCTTTCACTGTTGATTTTAAGTGTCATGGCCATGTATTCATGCTCAATACTTATACCTATACTTTTGTATTCTTATAGTTTTACCAGAACATATCAACATATCATATCAATATCATCATCACATTACCATATTTACAACCTGTTGACCAATAAATTCTTAGACTACAGAAAAAACAGTCTGTTTATTTGGAAGACAGAGAAGGTTTATGCTGTATGTCAGACTGCACACTGAGAGAACGTGTAAGAAGACAGAACAGTAAAACAGATGCTAGTCACAAGCAATAGTGGATTAGACTATACGGAGCCGCTATCACCCACATGGTCGTACATACGGGTATTGCAGCAGCCGCCATACAGTCACAAGTAACGAGTGTGCAACCCTCCAACACAATTCAGACCACGCTGAAATCTGTTTCTATCTGATTGAGGTGCACACAGAGACATTCAGTGGTCAGCAAGCAGACACGCAATGTCTATCAGCAGGGCATCTTCACTCAGGACGAGGTCCCGAACAAGCTGTTCCAGCAAGTCTTCAATAAAAGAATCTGCTGCTCTCGCTCGTGCAGAAGCTGAGGCGGCAAAAGTAAGATTGTCCTTTGCTTCACAAGAAATGCAACTGAAGCTAAGACAAGCAGATCAAGAAGCAGAGAAATCACGCTTGCAAGCAGATCAAGAAGCAGAGAAAGCGCGTTTGCAAGCAGAAGGCGCACGTTTGCAAGCAGATCAAGAAGCAGAGAGAGCACGCTTACAAGCAGATCAAGAAGCAGAGAGAGCACGCTTGCAAGCAGATCGAGAGGCAGAGAGAGCACGCCTGCAGGCGACTCTGGAAAAACTGGCCGCAGAGAAAGAGGCAGCAGCCGCAATAGCCAAAGCAGAGTTCCTGGAAACCGTGGAGTTCCCCAAATCTGAGAAACACAGCAGTGTACTGGGGCCAGACCTAGATCAACAAGATCCAGCATGGCGCGTCTCAGAATACGTCCACCAGCATTCCGGAACAGGCAACAACCATGATTCACTTCATCAACCAGCCTATGCAGATTACAAGAGATCCAACCCTGATGAACTGCAGTACCGCAAACAGGAAAGTATGCAACAAAGCGATGTCGACCACAACTACCGATCTACAGAGCAGAAGACACAGCCTCAGCTACAATTAAAAGGATCACCCTTCGCTTCAGAACGATATTATACAGACTATCCTAGGCCAGAAGCTCCCAAAAGGTATGGTGATACACCTCACTCACACCACATCAGCACACCAGCTCATATCGGCAATAACCAAGCCTCCATGGACTTTGCTAAGTTCTTTGCTAAACGAGAGCTGGTTACCAAAGGACTTGTAAAGTTCACTGACTGCGCTGAGAGCTACAGGTCATGGCGAGCCTCTTTCCAGAACGCCATCAAAGACTTGGATCTTTCTTGTAGTGAGGAGTTAGATCTCATGATAAAGTGGCTTGGGAGTGAGTCTGCTGAACACGCCAAAAGAATAAGAGACATTAACATAAATTATCCTGACATGGGCCTAAAGATGGTATGGGAAAGGCTTGATGAGTGTTATGGGTCAATAGAAGCTATAGAAAATGCTTTATTTAAGAGAATTGATAATTTTCCCAGAATAGTGAGTAAAGGAGGTTACCAGAAGCTCAGGGAGCTGAGTGACTTGTTAATGGAGGTATGGGTTGCTCAAGCAGAAGGAGATCTACCAGGCCTGGTATTTCTGAACACTGCCAGGGGTGTCAATCCAATTGTTCAGAAGCTCCCATATAACCTACAGGAGAAGTGGATCATGCATGGATCCCGTTATAAACAGGTTAACAATGTACCATTCCCTCCTTTCTCTGTGTTTGTAGACTTTGTCAGACAACAGGCGAGAATTAGGAATGATCCTAGCTTTGATTTTACTTTGTCATGTTCCACTGCCCCTGGTGTCAAATCTTATAAAACACCGGTGGCAGTTCACAAAACTAATGTTACCTCCACAGGTTCTTCTTACAGAACGTTCAAGTCTTCTCAAGAAGAGAATAGACCTAAGGATCTCAGCAAGCAGTGTCCCTTACATAAGAAACCACATCCTCTACTAAAATGCAGAGCCTTCAGGGAGAAGTCTCTGGAGGACCGGAAGAGTTTCCTCAAGGAAAACAACATCTGCTTCAGATGCTGCGCTACAACGTCACACTTCGCCAGGAACTGTGAGGTCAGTGTCAAAAGCACAGAATGTGGTAGCACAGATCACAACACGGCTTTACACCCTGGACCACCCTCACAGATGTCATCGCAAGCTGAGGAGCCATTAGTACAGCAGATGGACACTGACGCAATAGACACCCCGATAGTCAGCTCTCATTGTACAGAGATCTGTAAAGGATTTGTAGGAGGAAAGTCCTGCTCAAAAATCTGCCTTGTGAGAGTCTATCCGGCAGGTCACCGAGATAAGGCTATTAAGATATATGCAATCTTGGATGACCAAAGCAATAGGTCTTTAGCTAAGTCCACCTTCTTTGACACCTTTAACATAGTAGGCCCCGGTTCTCCCTACTCCTTAAGGACATGCGCAGGTACTGTCGAGACGGCGGGGAGAAAGGCGACTGGATACAAAGTAGAATCCATGGACGGTCAGACCTGTTTATCTCTGCCAACCATACTGGAGTGCAACCAGATTCCCGACAACAGGTCAGAGATACCTATATCGGAGGTAGCAGCACACCACCCTCATTTGAAGCGTATAGCTCACCTGATACCACAACTGGACCCAGAGGCTCCAATAGTCCTACTCCTCGGAAGAGACATACTACGAGTCCACAAGGTTAGGGGACTAATTAACGGTCCCCAGAACGCTCCATATGCCCAGAGACTGGACCTAGGGTGGGTCATTGTAGGAGATGTCTGTCTAGGAGGAGCACACAAGCCGACTTCAGTCAACAGTATGCTCACTTGCACACTTGAAAAGGGACGTCCTTCTCTCTTCCAGCCTTGTCCGAGTAGTTTCCTGGTAAAAGAGTTGCCACACAGTGCTCCCCTGCCTTGTCCTTTCGCAGACCTTTCCTGTGAAGGCCATGCCTGTGATGGTGAGCCAGATCACATAGGGTGTACAGTTTTCCATAGGACAAGAGAAGACAACAGGGTCACAATGTCCATAGAAGACAGGCTGTTCTTGGACATAATGGATCAGGAAATGGTGAAAGACCAGTCAAAAAGTTGGGTCGCACCTTTACCATTTAAGCCCCAGAGACGACGCTTACCCAACAACAGGGAACTTGTCTACAATCGATTTGTCTCTCTCAAACAGAAACTTCAGAGGTCACCAGAGACAAGACAACATTTCTTTTCCTTCATGGAGAAGATATTTAAGAACAACCATGCAGAAATCGCACCTGCGCTTCAGGATTCTGAGGAGTGTTGGTACTTGCCCATATTCGGTGTGTATCATCCAAAGAAACCAGGTCAGATAAGAGTAGTATTTGACTCAAGTGCCAGGTGTGACAGTATCTCGCTAAATGATGTCCTACTATCAGGTCCAGACCTTAACAACAGACTTCTGGGAGTGCTTCTCCGCTTCCGCAGAGATTCGGTGGCATTTATGGCTGACATACAACAGATGTTTTACTGCTTTCTTGTCAAGGAGGAACACAGAAACTTCTTGAGGTTCTTTTGGTACCGTGACAATGACCCTTGTAAAGACATTGTGGAGTATCGAATGAGAGTGCACATCTTTGGAAACAGTCCTTCCCCTGCAGTTGCGATCTATGGTCTCAGACATTCAGCCCGAGAGGGTGAAACAAGGTATGGGTCGGACGTCAGATCCTTTGTGGAAAGAGATTTTTATGTGGACGACTGCCTGAAATCCACACCCACTAGTGAGTCTGCAATCAGTCTCCTCAAAAGGGCTCAGGAAATGCTTGCTCTGTCTAATTTGAGGTTGCACAAGATTGCTTCCAACAGCCACGAATTAATGGAGGCCTTTCCCTCTCAAGATCACTCAAGTGACCTAAAGGACTTAGATCTAAGCACTGATTCCCTTCCCATGCAGCGGAGCCTTGGATTACTCTGGGATTTAAAGGTAGATGCATTCACCTTCCAAATCAGCAAGGAAGAAAAGCCTTTCACACGCAGAGGTGTCTTGTCTATCATAAACAGCTTATATGACCCTCTGGGATTTGTAGCTCCTGTTACTATCCAAGGTAAATGGATGTTAAGAGACTTCACCCAAGAGAAATCTGATTGGGATGATCCTCTTCCTGTAGGAAAAAGAGACCTGTGGGCAGATTGGAGGAAGTCTCTGGAAGCTTTGTCCAGCCTTCATGTGACACGACCTTATGCTTCTGTACCATCAACAGAAGTCAAAATACAAAGACTCTGCATCTTCTGCGATGCTTCAGTCAAAGCGATTGCAGCAGTGGCATACCTAAAAACTATAGACGTTGAAGATCAATGCCATATAGGATTTGTCATGAGCCGGACAAAACTGGCGCCACTCCGTGAACACACAATACCCAGGCTAGAACTCTGTGCTGCTGTGCTTGCAGTGGAGTTGGCTGAACTCGTAACGACAGCAATGAACTTGGAAATCAAGGAAGTTGAGTTCTACACGGACAGCAAGGTAGTCCTAGGGTATATCTGCAACGAAACCCGACGCTTTTATGTCTATGTCAGCAATCGGGTTCTAAGGATCAGGAGATCCACTTGTCCTAAGCAGTGGCATTATGTGCCTACACATCATAATCCAGCGGACCACGCGACCAGATCTGTCACGCCAAGCCACCTTAAAGACACAACATGGTTTACAGGTCCTAGATTCTTATACCATCCAACATCCTGCGTTGCCAGATCAGATGCATTTGAACTAATAGAGCCAGACGCCGATGAGGAAATCCGCCCTCAGGTATCCGTTTTGCGCACAGTGACTTTGGACAAACACTTCAAATCCCATCGTTTCAGCAAGTTCTCAACTTGGAAGTCACTTGTTCGTGCGGTTGCTTGTTTAGTTCATATAGCTGAGTCTTACAAGTCGACCTTACCTACGGGACAGAAACCCTGCAAAGGTTGGCATCACTGTAGACATGCTTTTACTGCTCCCAACTTAGAGAGGTCCAAGAACTTGATAATTCGCACAGTACAACGTGAGTGTTATGCCAAAGAAATAGACCACCTCAATAAAAAGCAATCCATTCCTAAGGACAGTGCTTTGAAGAAGCTTGATCCAATCATCGACCAAGATGGGTTGCTCAGGATAGGAGGCCGTCTTCATGAAGCCAAAGTGGAATTTATGGAAAAACATCCACTAATAATTCATGGACATCATCATGTCACAACGTTGCTTGTGCAACACCACCACATTCAAGTGAAGCACCAGGGCCGATTGTTTACTGAAGGGAATCTACGAGCTGCTGGACTGTGGATAGTTGGAGCAAAGAGATGTGTGAGCAAACTTATCTTCAACTGTGTTACTTGTCGCAAACTTCGTGGCAAGTTTCAGAATCCGAAGATGGCCAATCTCCCACCTGACAGACTCAGTACAGATCCTCCTTTCACTAACGTAGGTCTGGATGTATTCGGTCCTTGGTCTGTAGCTACACGGCATACTAGAGGAATCCATGTCAGTGCGAAACGCTGGGCAGTTCTGTTTACTTGTATGTCCAGCAGAGCTGTCCATATAGAAGTGATTGAATCGATGGACACTTCAAGTTTCATAAACGCACTTCGACGGTTTATCGCCATCAGAGGGCCTGTAAAGCATATTCATTCTGACAGAGGTACAAATTTTGTTGGTGCAGTGAAAGAACTTCAAATTCCCTCCAACTTAGACACTACTAATGTGGAGAGATACTTAAGTGAGCAAGGATGCACCTGGACTTTCAATCCACCACATTCTTCTCACATGGGAGGTGCCTGGGAGAGAATGATAGGGATAGCACGCAGAATCTTGGACTCAATCTTCTTGCAAGTGGGGGAGTACAAGACTCACCCATGAGAGTTTAATGACATTCTTGGCAGAAGTTTCAGCCATCATGAATGCCAGACCATTAACTACGCTATCTAGCGGCTCTGGAGATTTGACTATTCTCACTCCTGCCATGTTGTTGACCCAGAAAACCAGTGTTCTGAGTGCACCATCTGGAGATTTTGGTGACAAAGACCTTTACAGACGACAATGGAGGCAAGTGCAAAGTCTCTCCAATGCTTTCTGGGACAGATGGAGGAAGCAGTACATCTCTACCTTACAACCAAGGAGGAAGTGGCAGACTAACAAGCGAAACATTAGACCTGGAGACGTCGTGCTCATGAAAGACAGCCAGTTGCACCGGAATGAGTGGCCACTGGGCCTCATCACTCAAACGTTCCCAAGCAAAGATGGGAATGTACGTAAAGCCGAGGTCAAGGTGTGGAAGCTTGGCGAGAGTAAGCTATTCCTCAGGCCAGCAGCTGAGCTTGTTGTATTGTTTTCACAAGAGGAGCCTAATAGTGGCATCTCTTGATACCAGACGGGGAGTGTTCTGCCCAATGGATCAGAATCTGATGTTAAAAGTTTATAATCTCATTTTACATACTTGTGTTAATGTATAGTCTAATTAGGTTATAGCACCATGTAGTGGTCTTTCAGTTACATTACCTGTTGAATTCTCCTTATGAAGCTATTGCATTATGGGAGCTACAATGCACTCTGGGTAAAGCAAGGCATTCTGGGAGCAAGAAACCTGCCCACAAGACATTGGGATGCCATCTCTTGCACTACTCCACACTTGAGCTCCATTATCCTTGTGCAAGCATATCTGGTAGGAATTGTCTTATTCCTATGTGAATGTATGTAGTGTTCAGGACTGTTAGTGAGCCATGTATAGCTTAATCAGGATGTATTACTGTTAGTTATATGTGTATATGTATAGGCTTCCATCTTACCATGTGCTTTCACTGTTGATTTTAAGTGTCATGGCCATGTATTCATGCTCAATACTTATACCTATACTTTTGTATTCTTATAGTTTTACCAGAACATATCAACATATCATATCAATATCATCATCACATTACCATATTTACAACCTGTTGACCAATAAATTCTTAGACTACAGAAAAAACAGTCTGTTTATTTGGAAGACAGAGAAGGTTTATGCTGTATGTCAGACTGCACACTGAGAGAACGTGTAAGAAGACAGAACACACTTTTGTGTTTTTTTTTTTTTTTTTGTGTTCGCGCCCCCCCCCCCCCCCCCCGCCGCGCCCCCGGCCCCCCCGCGGCCCGGGGGGGGCCGGGGCCCCCCGCGGGGGCCGGGAAGGGCGGGGGGGGGGCCGGCAGGCCCCACAAAGGCCCGGCCCGGCCCCCTTTTTTTTTCTGGGGGGGGGGGGGGGGCGGCCCGGGGTATTAAACACCCCCTCTTTTTTTTTAAAAAAAACGGGGGCGGCCAGAAAAGGGGGGGGGGGCCCCCACCCAAAATCCCCAAAAAAAAATTGGGGGGGGGGCGCCTTTCTTTTATTTAAGGGGGGCCCCTTCTCCCCCTTTTTCCCCCGGGGGGGTTGCGGCATGCCCCTTATTGGCCGGTTGTTAAGGGTTTTGTTTAAGGCCCGCCCCGGGGAGGACTTGGATGCCATTTATGGGGGTAGGGGGATTTTGGTTTGGAACTTTGTGAAACACTCATGTCATTTTGAAGCTGCCGCAATGGGGGGGGGCCGGGGGGGGCCCATGGGCATGGCTTACTCTTTATCCGAACACTCCAGGTCATAGGATAGTATCATTTACAAAGTGCTGGATATTTTTAATAGTTTCCCCAAAAACTTATTAGTATGCTTACTAGTTACTAGCAAGTATTTTATTTCATATCCATCCCTTATAAAGCCAGCATCACACAACTTCACATTTACGCAATGCCGGATTCTAAGACTAAAATCAGATTGAAACTTTACTCACATAAAAGTTCTTTTCAGCTCCATACACAGGATCAGTGAATTTGCAGTATTCAGATATAAAGACTTTATTTTCCTTTTTATGATGATGATTATTATTTTACTTCCTCCCAGACTTCCAGTTTAATGCAAATAGCACATTCTGAAAATAGCTGCTAGTAAATATGGTAGCTGTTTCATAAAGTAGCGCTGTCATTTTCTTTCAGTAAATTTACTGAAATACTTTGAATTTAATATCGGGGACTTAATTCGTAATGGAAAATGATGTTTGATGGTGTTTAAATGCAAAGTAAGTCACTTTATAAAGCATAGGGCTCTTTTAAGTTTTTTTAACTTCTTGACATGTGTCACAATTTGGAATTCTGTTCTCATGGGATAAATGCCAGATTACATGGTGTAGTATTTTTATCCTCTGTACTTTCACTGTAGAAGCACACAACATCAAAGAGGAGGCAGATCACTCACATCAGCAGAAAATGGAATAGGTCTGTAATATGCTGGCTTTGATCTCCGGTTTTAATAATTATCTTGGCTACATGCATGCATTGAAAGTAAGATTGGAATTAATAAGTCCAAAAGGCATCGGAAAATGTACAAAAACACTAAACTTTTTTTTTACTATCTCTACAAAGATAAACTATATAAACTAAGCCCACATGATTATAGCCTGCTCATTTACCACATTCATCATGGAAGGTTATTCTGTACTCAGCCCATTGTCACACTGAAAACAGAGAAATGGATCTTATTATTCTATTAAGTCGCTCTTCATTTAAACTAGAAGCTCACTTAAACTAACAAGTTACAATTTATCAGTCTTCGTATGGATTTTAGAAAGAAGATGCCGTAGGTAAAAATCATTACATTCATATAAAAAATCAACAGCGCACAAATGTTATCATTAAAAAACTATTCTAATATCGCCCAAGGACAGATATTTCTTTTGATATGGAAAGTAAAACAGATCTTCCACACACATGAAGGATTTATGCACCGTGCTTGGCAACAGCATATTAAATGATTGGTCAGTGAAATGTCTGAATGAGTTATGATATTCAGACACGCTGCTTTAGTTAATAATGTGGTCTGCAGAATTAAGATAGTCTAAGTAGTCTCCTGACAATGAGATAGGCATGGGCCACACGTGTGCATTTTCTAATGTCACATCTGGCATGTTCTAAGAGTTCAAAGATGCTTAATATTAAGAATAATTATTCACCTCTATATGCTTACGTAGCACCAACATATTCCAAACGGTTGTGCAGATGTGTCCACCTTTAAGGGGGTTGTCCAGGAGAAATTTTTTTTTCTAGGAGGCCGGAGAAGGAGAAAAAAAAAAAAACAAACCTGTCCCGGTGCTCTGGTGTCTCTCAGCACGGTCTTGCTTTGGTCCCCACCACATGTGACTACTGAGGCCAATCAATGGCCTAATGAAATGAACCACAAACATCATCTGTGACGTCACATATCATTTCCTTAGGCCACTGATGCCGCTGATTGACCTCCGTGGTCACATACGGCAAGAATTTCAGCCAAAACAAGACACCGAAGCAGCAAGACCGGACCACGCTGCTAGACACCAGAGTACCAGGGACAGGTGAGTATGTTTTTTTTTTTTAATTTGTTTCAACTTCCCCGGCCTCATATGAAAAAAAATAAAATAAAAAACTTTTATCCAGGACAAACCCATTTAACTTTGGTTTGGTTAAGGACTCCAATTTCTCCTTATTCTAACAAATTATTTACACTATTGCAAGAAGCCTGCAAAACCCTTGAAAAGCCTTAGTTCCCAATACAACTATTGGGTGGTCACACATAGACATTTACATATGTTTCAAACAAAAAAAAAAATTGGATACATTTGTTGCCACTGATAAATGTCAGCTGAATACTCCTTCAATGTCATCTGGGACATGGAGGACTACTCTGCTGACGGTAGACTTCTATCTGTAGCCGAAAGTAATGGTACAAACATGTTTGGAATTGGACAAGGTACACAATTATAATAAAAGTGGTGGATTCAGTGCCAGTCTACCCGTATCGCCTTATTTCTTCACTCCTCCACTACCAGTATCTAAAACTGTGTAAAAAAATAATTAAGGACATGACATCTTTAAAACATTAATACACTATGGCAAAGAACTTTAACTGGATTTCTTCAATGGCTTTTGTTCTGGTGTACTGTGATAGATACCACACTAAACAAGTTATCAGTGTCAAACTTAACTATGTAGCACAGTAAGGCAAAAAAATATTTGGGATATATTGGTTAACAATAGTTTAAAAGGGGCATGTCTAAAAAGTATTTACTAGCACTATAGCAGCATGGTCATAGTTTAATAATACATACATAGTAACCAGAAGTATCCTTCCTTTCTACTGCTTGTGCCTAATGGAAATTATAGAAAAAAAAAGATTGAGGAGCAAGTAAGCCGTGTGTGTGTATATGTAGGGTTGTAATGTTTTGTGTGACCAGTCTTCACTTCTCATATTCATTTTTGGTGCACATTCAGCCTGACCATAGCCAGGCTGAGTGTAGGCATGTCTGGTGATGGTCAGAGCTCCCATTGAAGAGTTCCAACCACCATCATGCATACGTACATTCTTGCAGCTTGGCTTCAGTCAGGCTGAATGCGTAGCAGGAGGAAAAGGCCCTTCCGTTCTTAGGATCGGAGTGGGTCTCAATGGTCAGACTTCCAGCACTCAGGTATTTATCCTCTGTCCTATGGATATTGGATAAATATGTTTTGTGGCATAGCCCCTTTAATAATTTATGTTGCTATCCTTACAATTGTATTTGACATATTTGAATACGTATAAAATGTAGGTGCCCCTCTCCTGTAAGACTGAAGTTTGCACATTGAAATTGCAATTCTTGTCATTGATTCTGGTTGAATAAGTGCGCTCAGGTACAATATACATCACATGAAGAGTTGACATAAAGCACTGTAATGGAGGTATTTAAACAGTAATCCAATAGCCAATGTAAACACAGTATCTGGTGATCTCATCTGTATGTATAAGTTAATCAATGAGCGCCATTAATTCTTAGTTCCTTCACTTTCTGAACATTCTTTGTATCTTTGTAATAGAATAAATTGCATAGTTTAAATGGTTTGGATTCTTTATCAATGCAATGCAAAAGTTTTAGGCATATGTGGAAAAATGCTACAAAAGTAAAAATACCTTTCAAAAATAGAAGTGTTAATAGTTTATTTTTGTTAATTAAGAAATTTAAATTAATGGAAAAAAAGAAAACCTAATTCACAACATCAACATTTAGTGTAACTGTCATGGAAGTGATGGTATGCCCCCCTCCCCCAGATCTCACCATCTTAACATCATCCAGTCTGTCTGGGATTATATGAAGCGACAGAAGGATTTGTGTAAGACTACATTCACAGATCTGTGCTTAGTTCTCCAAGATGTTTGGAACAACCTCCAAGTTCCTTCAAAAACTGTGCGTAAGAGTATCTAGGAAAATTGATGGGAGGCAAAAGGCAGTCCAAATATAGATGTGAATTAGATTTTTCTTTTGTTCACTCCCTTCATTTTGTTAATAATCAAAAATAAACTATTAACACTTCTATTTCCTACTTTGCAGAATTGTTTCCACACCTGCCCAAAAAAATCTGCACCGTACTGTATCTGTGACTTCCAACACCTTCCATAGTGGTCAGACTTGTGTATTGCGCTTTAAGAAATAATTTGCAGGCATAGTAAGAACTGAAGATATTCAGTGTTTATTGGTCATGACTTATTATCAATTTAGCTCTTACTGATATGAGACCCCTGTGGAAAGTATCAATATGTATCTGTCAATTACGAAGTAGATGTTTCTGTATATTCTGCAATGTACCGCAGTTCTGTTGCTTGGTATCTTAAGAAACTATTATTTTAGTCTTATGTCAGCCTATTGCAAATAATCACTTTGGCACATGAGTTTTGTAAGTCTCCAGAGTTTGGTTTGCAGCAGTCAATATTCTTCACAATATTCTTCGCAATGCTTTATCTTCTCCGTCAATTAGATACTTTAATTACCTCAGAAGGGATAGATACTGATATCATTGCAACATAACAAGCTATTCCTATATTATATCTTATCTGCAGACTCGACAGCTATGGACATGCTTGGTAATTATATATATCAGGTAACACAGATCAAGTTTTGTAGACCCAGGTTCAATTCTTTCACCCACATTATTATTAACCCTAATGATGTGGCTCAGTTTAATGATTTTTAGTACTTTTTTGGTTTAATAATTATAACTTTTTTGTGGGTGTGTTAAATGGATTTTTACACCTTTTTATTCACTTATTAGACTTTATTTTGTATCAATATTTTAGGCTGTTTTTATTTCTCTGAAAGGCTAAATCATAAAAACTGTAAATAATGTCTTTCTTGCCTTTAGCTGGAAATCACATAGAGCAATTCTAAAGGCTTATTCAAATGACCACAAAAAATGGACCATGTGCCGGCCACATTTCCTGGACTGTCAATGGTTGTATGAATGAAACTCATGGCATCATTGTGAGTTATGATGCAAACGGGTAGATCACTACAGTCATGGCCAAAAGTTTTGAGAATGACACAAATATTATATTTTCACATGATCTGCTGCCCTCTGGTTTTTATGTGTGTTTGTCAGATGTTTTTATCACATACAGAAATATAATTGCATTCATATTATGAGTAACATAAGCTTATATTGACAGTTAGAATGAGTTAATGCAGCAAGTCAATATTTGCAGTGTTGACCCTTCTTCTTCAGGACCTCTGCAATTCTCCCTGGCATGCTCTCAATCAACTTCTGGACCAAATCCTGACTGATAGCAGTCCATTCTTGCAGAATCAATGCTTTAATTTTTGTCTGAATTTGTTGGTTTTTGTTTGTCCACCCGTCTCTTGATGATTGACCACAAGTTCTCAATGGGATTAAGATCTGGGGAGTTTCCAGGCCATGGACCCAAAATCTCTATGTTTTGTTCCCTGAGCCATTTAGTTATCACCTTTGCTTTATGGCAAGGTGCTCCATCATGCTGGAAAAGGCATTGTTGAGCGCCAAACTGCTCTTGGACGGTTGGGAGAAGTTGCTCTTGGAGGACATTCTGGTACCATTCTTTATTCATGGCTGTGTTTTTAGGCAAGACTGTGAGAGAGCCGATTCCCTTGGCTGAGAAGCAACCCCACACATGAATGGTTTCAGGATGCTTTACAGTTGGCATGAGACAAGACTGGTGGTAGCGCTCACCTCTTCTTCTCCGAATAAGCTGTTTTCCAGATGTTCCAAACAATCGAAAAGGGGATTCATCAGAGAAAATGACTTTACCCCAGTCCTCAGCAGTCCACTCCCTGTACCTTTTGCAGAATATCAGTCTGTCCCTGATGTTTTTTTCTGGAGAGAAGTGGCTTCTTTGCTGCCCTCCTTGAGACCAGGCCTTGCTCCAAGAGTCTCCGCCTCACAGTGCGTGCAGATGCACTCACACCTGCCTGCTGCCATTCCTCAGCAAGCTCTGCACTGCTGGTAGCCCGATCCCGCAGCTGAAACACTTTTAAGAGACGGTCCTGCCGCTTGCTGGTCTTTCTTGGGAGCCCTGGAGCCTTTTTGGCACCAATGGAACCTCTCTCCTTGAAGTTCTTGATGATGCGATAGATTGTTGACTGAGGTGCAATCTTTCTAGCTGCAATACTCTTCCCAGTTAGGCCATTTTTGTGCAGTGCAATGATGACTGCATGTGTTTCTTTAGAGATAACCATGGTTAACAGAAGAGAAACAATGATGGCAAGCACCAGCCTCCTTTTAAAGTGTCCAGTGGTGTCATTCTTACTTAATCATGACAGATTGATCTCCAGCCCTGTCCTCATCAACATCCACACCTGAGTTAATGGAGCAATCACTGAAACGATGTTAGGTGGTCCTTTTAAGGCAGGGCTGCAATGATGTTGAAATGTGTTTTGGGGGATAAAGTTTATTTTCTAGGCAAATATTGACTTTGCAAGTAATTGCTGTTAAGCTGATCACTCTTTATAACATTCTGGAGTATATGCAAACTGCCATTAGAAAAACTGAAGCAGTAGACTTTGTAAAAATTAATATTTGTATCATTCTCTAAACTTTTGGCCATGACTGTACAGTACCGTACTGACTGTTTCATGCTAGTTCAGTACACTGGCACTTTGGCCACTTGGGAGCCCACTTTATTGTAGCTCACTATGATGCAGTGAGCTCCATCCACACAGCTATGGTCAGTCTGGAAAATGCGGTTGGCACACGTACCATGTTTCACTGATCGCACTATTGAATGATGCCTTAAACCGAATCTTACTGTGTCTTCATCATTATATTATATTCATCATTTTAGGAACTGCATGTTAGGGAGTTTTTGTTTTTTGTTTTTTTTTTTACTAATGGCAAAGGGGTGTGGCTTAATTCTGAAAATACCATATTTTTGCACACTTTATTTGTGCCAACCAAGAATTGGTGTAAAGTTAGACAAAATTATCTAAAGACAAGTTTATTATACAGCATGAACCACTGTGATACATTTGGAACATTTTCAGACTGTCTAAATATTAGACAGGTTTGCTAAATACTGATCCTTTCTATTAAAATAATACTAGTTGTCACACATGCTTCACATCTGGTGGTTCTGCTCAAGAGGCTCTGGATATGAGTTTGACATACAGATGCATCTCAATAAATCAGAATATGTTTGAAACGTTTATTTCTTTCAGTAATTAAATTAAAAAAGTGACCTCCTATGTTTTCTAGATTCTTTACACACAGAATGTTCTATTTGCAGTGTTTTATTTCTGTAAATGTTGATTATGGATTACAGGTAATGGAAACCCAAATCTAATAAAATTAGAAAATTGTAAAAAAAAAAGTTCAGTATTGTAAATTCAGTGTGTCACCTGCCAAGGTTTCCTAAGCCTTTAAATGGTCCCTCAGTCTGGTTCAGTAGGACACACAATCATGGAAGACGCTAATTATGAATTGTATTACTGAATTACTGAAATGAATGAACGTTTCAAAGATATTCTAATTTATTGAGATGCGCCTATATAATTGGTTACTGGCTTTATAAAAAAAAAAAACCTTGGAAAGCCCAATAAAACAAAAATGGGTTAAGAGATAGCTCTAAATTCCCAAAATGGGAGTGTCATCTCTACTTCACATGTGTCGCAGGCACCTCCAGACTTGCAAGCGCTGGCAGAGAAGAAGAGGGGAGGAGCTGTTCCCGGAGATGAAGATATATAAGTATGATGGGGTTGGGGGAAGGCGTAATGGTAACGTTCCATTTCGGAAACGGGGAAACGGAACGTCACCGGATTATCAGAAAGTGTCCCTGGGGCGGTCACATGACCACCCCAGGCATATGGGTAATTATAGATTTTTTTTTAATATAAGTAAATTGTTAATGGGGGGGAGGGGGTTTAGTTTAGGAGTTAATTTTTATTATATCCCGGACAACCCCATTAAGAAGAGGTCTTCGTCTTTTAAGCACACCGATGTAGCATATTTTCTCTCTGTACATACTGTAGTACTCCAAGATGTGTTAACTTGACTATTGTACATTGTGTTGTTTGTTTTCTTTTTCTTATAGTAAAACATGTAAAGTGTTAATAAAAATGATAGTACAGTATTTTAGTACAGTATATAATTCCCAAAGCATGTCACCGTTCTAACACAAACTATTAATTATGACAATTGGCATGCTATTCACAAAAATAAATTTTTTAAAGTTGTCACAGTCGAGACTTGTTAGTAGAATCTCTCAAATGTTTCTACTTTCCAAATTTCTATCTCTTCATCTGTAGATAATAGGAAAACTCAAATGAGTTATAGGCTATTAAGGAATCACAGAGCAAATTAATATGGATGTAAATTTCCATATTAAACACATATAATTCTTTCCTCTTGTCAGAATTAAAGCCTAGTGCTAGATGTTATCTTTGTGCTAGATTTTAAGAAGCTAGTCTTGAAAATAGCAAGGTCATTATTTTTAATCTTTCAGTGCTACATATCTTAAAATAGTACTGGAGAATTGTTTAAAAAGCAAGCGAGATTACAACCTTGGCATTTTTGACCATTATCTTTGACATTACAGCATTCTGAAAGGTTACTTAGTGTCTATGTTTATGAAAAGCTGGAGAAATACTGGATCAAAAGCAGAGTTAACAAAGTTCTTATACAGTATAGTACTGTCCAGGGCAAGCAACCTAAATTTCTATTGGGATATACAGAGGTGTAACAAGTAACCATGGGGCCCCATAGCAAAACTTGTAATGGGGCCGACTCTACCATGACCACTCTAAGCAGCAAGTTCAGAACTTGGTGTCAAAGTACCAGTATAATATACACAGCGATGTCACAGTCCCAGGGTAATGCACACAATGATGTCATAGTACAGTAATAATGCACACTGTGATGTCACAATATAGAAATAATACATATAGTGATATTACAGAACAAGGGTAATAAACAAAGTGATGTCACAGAGCTGGAATAAGGCACATAGCGATATCACAGTACCAGGATAATAAATATAGTGATTTCACAGTAGATGGATAATGCACACAGTCATGTCACAATACAGGGATGACGCACACAGTGATGTCTCAGTACAGGGATAATGCACACAATAAAGTCACAGTAATGACATAATATACACAGTGATATCACAGTACAGGTATAATGCCCACTATGACATCCTAGCACAGGGATAATTCACACATAAAATGTACACTGTGACATCACACCATATGAAGAAAGTAATTATAATGATGTCACATGTAGGCATTATGATGTGAAGTAATGGAGGCACATTCACTTATACCCATGCAAGCTTAAACAAATTATATTTAGATGATTTATTTATTTAAAACTTAGTTTCATGTATATGAGGAAGTCTTTTCACAGGAACCAGTAAAACCAGGTTTCTAATAAAGGTGAGGTGATCCCAACTCAGTGTACATGATAGACTGGGTATGATTGACCGTCCTTTGGTCCACACACAAAGATTCGAAATTCATGAAAATATGAGGGAGGAATAACCAGGAAATAGGAGAGTTGGTTGGCTCTCCAGAAGCCCAGGTAGCAAGATTCAGTAGTCTCTTGCAAAGTCTCGACAGACATCCCTGCCCCCTATCTCAAAACATAGGAGACACCAAAAATCCCCTCTTGGAACCACCGAAGGAATGCTGCATCTACAATGAGGGGAAAAGAGGGATGTTGAAAGAGAGAGTCGGTCTTGGGGAGAGATGGGACATGGCAAGGGTTGTTTGAGCTATTTTCAAAGTTGGGTCCACTGTTGGATGAAGGAATGCCTCATGTAGTATCGTAGCTAGCCATGGTGCTCAGATGACCATTTCTGATTCAGGATACAGCATCTGGTCTACTATACTGTTCTCACAGCATCATTTGTGTATGGGACAGTAAACCTGTGGTCCAGCTGGAACTCACAGCTTCATAAATCGCTATTATGTAGTAGGTTCAGTCCTATCATAATTCAATAGAATCTGCTGCAAAATGGATCCACCAAAACTGTCATGGATACATTAAGGCAGATAACAATAAAATCAATGGAAAATTACATTGCAACGATAGCTCCATAATACAGTACAGTACAATAAAGACAAAACAGTAAACAAGAATATACAGGATATTGCACACAATAAATAAAATAGGTGCATATAATAAATAATTATAGTGACCTTTTATCATTGTAAAAAAAATACTTACTAGCTAAGATAAAACATAGTTCTAGCTAGTAAACCTTTAATGGGATGTGGGAACTCACATTTAGGACCTGGATCTAACTAAAAAAGGGGGTTCCTGACCCTGTCTCATGGCTGCAGTAAGTGAAGAGTATGTCACACATTCACATCTTTCTCTATCCACTTCTATGGATGCAGGGAGTCTTGGCTATTCTCCATTCCCCTCAAAAAAATGCCATATAATGGCTTACTATTGTTACTATTGTTAGCTATAGGTTAGCTATTACATGCTGATCTCACAAGTAAGGATAGTTTCATAATATTGTTATTAATGTCCATTACTCTTATCCATCAACCCATCATAGGATGAGAGCAAAAGACATTAAGTGACTGACGCAGATGGAGCCCCCACCGTCTTCATTCATCCTCTTTTAAAAACTTGGTGGAAACTTTCCTCCGTCATGTTTTTACTTTTCTGACAGAAGCAAAAGTGGTGCCTGCAGGATCTTTTCTTCAATTACAAAAGTGAACAAACATGATGGAAGACAGCTCTGTCATGTTGTTTACATTAGAGTCAATGGAAACTGACCCAGATGGAGGTTGCTTTCTGTTGCTCTTATCCTATGACGGATCAAAGCGACAAAAACTCTTAATGGTAGTGTGGAAATCCCCTGATTCTTTTATCTTTTAAAGCTCACAGTAATATATTTATACATCTATTCAACAATTTTTTACATTTAGTAAAGAGATTGTTAAACGAGAATAAATAGAAAGATATAGGAATATAGAAAAAGGAAGAAAAATGGAGTCCCTGATCCCGTTTCATGGCTGTAGTAAGTGGAGAATATGCCGCGCATGTACGCCCACGTCTATGAATGCATATAAAGGTTTACTATTGTTAGCTATTGGCTATTTTACATGTTGATCTCACAAGTAATTTTTTACCACTTAAAGCTTCCATTATCGTATTTCTATAGTTATTCAACCTTCATAAATTCAATAAAGAGATTGTTAAAAGAGATTAAACACAAAGACACAGAAACATAGAACACAAACAAGCCTGTCGTACTCTATCTGTTGATCAGTTTTTAAGACCGTTGAATAAGCCACTCCAACAAATAAATGATGCAATGTGGCTCATTTAGGGGCTTGGACACATGACTAGTGACAGTATTTTAGGAATGATGGCAGTGATGTAACAGTTACATAAGTGAACTGTGACATTTTGGGGTTTGCGCCCACAAATCATTATTATACTCTGGGGTCTCTTTATTCCAGGGAAGGTGTGTAAAAAACCCCACAATACTCACCTTCCCTGGGCTTCGCCTGGGCTCCACATCGTCCTCATTCCAGTGTCCTTTTTCGGTTGACTTGGAAGCCAGAAGAAAACACTAAACTCTTTTTTATGAATGTGGAGGATATTACAGCGGAGCTCAGGGAATATGGGTATTCTGCATTTTTAATTTTACATACCTTCCATGCCGTGTGATTATTATACTCTGGGGTCTCTTCACTCTTCATAATATCACTAAATTTCTCAGGTATCCTTGCATATATTTGTGGAACTAATCTCACGACGTTAGCCCATTACTTCTAATCTTTGTCTATGCATTTATATGTCTAAATATATACATATATATACACTCAATGTGCAATAATTTCCCTCCTACATTTCATCTGTAATTCCTATGTCATGGCAATCTCATCTCTACTAGTGTAATTACTTCTTCACAGTCTTGCAGGACTTCTCTCATGTTTGCCTTCTCTTCTGGAACTCCTGATATGTCTAAAGCTTCTTATTCCCATTACTTTACATCTTGAATTCATAAACTATTCCTTATAGATTGCTATCTCTAATGGACTTACCTAATGTTAGATGTAGTAAAGTTTAACTTTACATTTAAGATGTTAACAACACTGGGGCACAGAGTGTTAACTCATCTATTTCAATAACTTTTCAATGGCTCTTGTTGTATTATTTGATAAGATATCACACTGCAGAATGTCAAGTTAAACTTTGCTACATCTGTGCCATGTAAGCATTGTGTCATTTGTCTGAACCAAACTGACCTTTACATTGGTTACAGTGTATTCCCCCAATATTGTGCTGAGTGAAGCATTACATATGGTACACGTAAATAGTGCTATATAGGTAAATAAATAAATAATGATGATGATGATAAGAAATATTAATTTACTGATGATCTCCAAATCTGTAAAAGGGAGTCTGTCACCAGAATAGTCCCTACTATAAGCACAGTCAGACAGTTGGAGTTCACATGAATAAAACATTTTCTTCTTCTTTTGGATCAATGTCTCCATTGCTAAGATAGCAGCCTGACATGTTAATGAGCTGTTTGGTGCAATGAGGGTGTCACCATTGCTCTTGTCACAAAAAAGAGCTACCTCCCTGCTTTGACTGACAGGGCCAGGCAGTGCACATGTCAATCATGGCAGCGAGGGAGGGATGGAAGGACCTTTGGCATAGCTCTTTGGTGTGATAAAAGCAATGGTGACAATGCTAGTGCACCAAACAGCTCATTAGCATATCCACTGGGTCTCACTCCCCACTGGGTGGCAGCACATAGACATGTATAGTAGTTAGCATATCAATTAATTTTAATTTACCACAAAATCAGGTTGCTTTTAGAAAAGACATTTATCTTATCCAGACACGTTTAGCTAACCTGACAGGTAAGGCTGGATTCACACTTGTGTTGGAGTCCGCCACAGAATTTGCCTAAAATCGGAGAGAAAAGTCCTGCAAGGAGGACTGAAACCGGCGGAACCCAGACGGAAACCCAGCGGACCCCATTATAGTCTATATAGTCTGGAGTCCGCGGGGTAACCTCTTTTTTAAGCAGACAGGATCTCCCTCTTTCAAAGGACGGAAACCCGAATGCTAGTGTGAACCTAGCGTAAGGAAGGATACATCTGTGCAGATTGAAACAAATTTCATTCCAACATATAAAATGTGCTGTTCTTATGAATTTCTCTTAATACCTGTGTGTGAATGAGACCTAAGAGACATTGTCATGTTTTGCCATAAACTAAATAAAGTATATATAAAATCATGGCAAATCATTCAATTCCTCTAATCATTCTGACAATGCAAACTCTATCTGTACACACCCAGAACATTTCATAAGGCTCATGAATAGCACACTGCTTTATTGCATTTAATATCTTATGATTGACTTGATGGGGAAAACACAGCACTAAGTATAATAACATCTATTGTATTTAATTGAATGCGGTGACATCCATAACAGAATGGAAATGATCTCCCTAAATCGACTCGGTGTATTTGCTTTGCTCTTGTTAAAGTTAAGAAGTGCCTTTTTAATTTTCATTTTTGACGAGAGAATACAATATGTGACAGATGACATTGTAATTCCGCTATCTCTCGGTGTTCATAAAACATTGCTAATATGATTTCTACCTTTCCTTTGTTCTCAATTAAATTAAATGTTTCACGACAATTAATGTGTTCTTACACTTTAGTTTTTCATTAAAGCTTCCTTTACCCTCTGTTTAACCACGTTTCATATCCTATACCGAGAACCTCCGACTGCTCCGGCGCATATTTCATTATGCCTGGCAGCCATAAATATAATTGTGAACCAATATCATTTTAATTGTTTCACTTATAACTTGTTTTAAATGATTCAACAGTCATCAGGAAAGATAAGTGCTCTTGTAGCCTGCAGGCTTTCCAGGCATAATAGCAAGAGGCGATGTAACAGAATATCGAAATAATGAAACCATATGCACGAGATAATGACAAAGCACTTGTATTGCAGCAAAGATAAATGAAAACTGTAGATCTTCTTTTCTTCGTAACATCACATCCATTTCCATCTACAGCACCATTTCAATCATTAGACATCCCAAACAAATTGATGTTGCAGGCGGCATACAGAGCGAGAAGAGGGAAAAAAAAAAAAAAAAAAAGGCGCACATGACTCAGATTTACAATATGGCCTCAATAATTACTCTGGCTTCTATAGCTATCTGTGTAGATTGTAAATAATGAAACTAACAAGCTTTACAAGCGTCCTTGTTAATACACAAAAAATGGTATTTTTCCAAAGGGGGGGCATATATAAATTAGAGTTAATTATAGGAGATAATTGCAGCAACCAGTTTTTGTGCATGTGTATGAGACCGACGAATAAATTGAACTAATGTCTCTTTGTGTCTTTAAATTTAATAAGCAAACAACCTTTTTATGTTAGCAGTTTACTGGCATCCATGGGTCTGGCAGGAGAAATATGCTATGGGAGGGCTCGCTAATGGCAGAACATAATCACATTAATTAAAATATAACTGCCATTAAAAGATTTGTAGTATGAAATTAGGGCATGTTGTGAACTGAGACTATTGGGCTTAGAGTGCATATTACAGCCATTACTCTGTGCTCTCTGCACAGCGGTGAGCAACCTCACATGTCATAAATGCAATGTATTACCAGTGTTTTCCTTGAAATCTATGGTTTTTAGTTTCCTTATTAAAATGTAAACATTTGCACTCACCACTTCGCAGGGTTCACAATAACGTCAGTGAAAACTAAAACCTACCATAAAGTATTAATATATCCCTTAAATTGATTTTCCAGTAGTGTTGCTGTACAGGCACCACTTTTTCCAGTGCTTTGTATTCCCTTATTTAGAGGTCTATGCAGTGTAGGCTATATGGGAAACACAACTCTTATTATTGTGACATAGTGAAGAATGGGCATGCTATAAATATAGGCATCCAAATGTATGAGAGTGAGCCAGGGTTATATATCTTGCGGTATCATGAATTATTGAATTCAATATAGTAGGTAAGTTTGGCACCAAGTGAAAATATTGGAATACATATATGCAGTAGTCTATGTTGTAGAACTGAGCAGTTTTTGTTAAAGGGGTTGTAAACAGAAAATGGATAAAATACAATAGTAGGATGAATGAAACTGTCAGTAGTTAAAAGGTTGGGATAACCAGCGAATAAGAAATAGATGCATGGGCACTAAGACTCCATTTAAAATCAACCGGACAGATGGACATAAGCCAACGCTGTATTTGGCTATCCCAAGTATATGTCCCATAGAGATTAAATACAGTTGTAGCACACGTGCATGACCACGCTCCACTCAAATAGGGGATATGGGATCCTCATTCTCATGACTATTACAATTTCAATTGTCACACTTCCAGCCATCATACATTTATCACTTATCCTTAACTAACTGCAACACTTCATGGCACTCAAAAATAATGTATCACTTATGTGCTCTTGAACAATCTACTACCAGCCATATAAGTACTATCATAGCTAACATCAATGGTTTTCTTTTGTGGAAGTCCAACATTTGGCAAACTAAGAACCTTGACTAGGACATTGAGAAACTTTAATATAGAGGGTAACTCAGCCACCTAGACCAGACAGAACCCATCATATCAACCAAACCCTGCAGATAGATAGGTTAGGATCCCCTGAATCACACAGCATTTTCAGTGTGAATGGGTGCTTCCATTGCAAAATATAGCTGTCTTGTCAATGCAATTTACTCTTTGGAGCTATGAGGGCGTGCTGATGCTTCAAAAAGGTAGGCGGCAATGCCCTCGTTGCTCCAAAGAGCTAATTTGCATATTGACAACACCAACTAGCCAACAAAGAAACTGATTCATAAGGGGAAAACACTGTTTGATTCAGGTGACCCAAACTTGTCTATATGCGGATCTGAACTGATCTGTTGGCTTGGTGATTCACTCCCTTTAAGGCCGGGGCCCCAGGCCATAAGTAGCTGATTGGTGCCGGGCCGTCGGTTGGTCTCTGGACTGATCAGCTGCATGAGCCATTTCCAGTGCACGTCCTATACACAATTCAGGACTGGAAGAAGAAAGCTCTGTCCTCTGTATAGTGGCCAGGCTGCACCATTGCAGCTCAGCTCCCACTGATTTCAATGAGGCCTGAGCTGCAGTGATGACGCCAGCCGCTTTTTTTTTTTTTTGGAGGGCCCAATTCTGATTATGAGTCCCAATGATTTCAATGTATGCCCCTGTGGGGAACCCTTTTGTCATCCTCTTCAGCAGGTGAGTTGGCCACATACATATGGAAAATGAATAGCCTTGTGCCAATTAAGTCAATGATTGTCTCAGGAACAGCTGAGCCATGCTTGTCAACCTTGTTTGATGAAACAGGGCTCTATGACCATCATCTGTGAATATACCATAAATATCTAAGATGGGAAATCGCTTTTAATGCAGCACCTAAAGAGCTGTGGCACATAGTGCCACCCTTTAGATTGCAATTGTCACCCCAAGAGTATGATCAGATCCCCCTACAGTTCAAATCCCTTAGATGCCTAAGTAAAAAAATGAAAAAGTTTAAAAAAATATAAAAAATATATAAAAGTTCATATCACCCCCTTTCCCTAGATCAGATATAAAAATTAATAAACAAAAATAAACATAAACACATTTATCATGTCTGAACATGTCCAAACTATAAAAATAATAAAATATTTAACACTTTTTATGTACCTCATAATGCCCTCATAATCTCCCGCCTAGACTACTGTAACACCCTTCTCCATGGCCTCCCAGCTAACACTCTCGCCCCCCTCCAGTCCACCTTAAACTGGGCTGCTCGCCTAATACACCTCTCCCCCCGTTCTTCATTGGCAGCTCCCCTCTGCTAATCCCTTCACTGGCTACCCGTTGCCCAGCGAATAGAGTTCAAACTACTAATGCTGACATACAAAGCCATCCACAACCTGTCCCCTCCATATATCTCCGACCTAATCTCCCGCTACCTGCCCGCACGTAACCTCCAATCTTCCAAAGACCTCCTACTCCGCTCTGCTCTTATCCACTCTTCACATAATCGTCTCCAAGACTTCTCCCATTCATCCCCCATACTCTGGAACTCATTACCAAGACACATAAGACTGGCCCCCACAATCACAAGCTTCAAGAAGGTCCTGAAGACTCACCTATTCAGGAAGGCCTACAACCTCCAATAACACTACTGTCACCACACCACCATCTGTACAGCCTCTACCCCCACCTTCTGTGTCTATCCCTCTTCCCTCATAGATAGTAAGCCCTTGTGGGCAGGGCCCTCTATCCCACTGTGCCAGTTGGTCACTGTTAGTATTATACTTGTCTTGTATATTTTGTGTACCGTATGTTAACCCTCAAATGTAAAGCACCATCGGATTAATATAATAATGTACAGCACCATGGAATTAATGGTGCTATATAAATAAACAATAATAATAATAATGTACACCATACCTGGACAAAAAAAAAAAATAACTCAATTAGCAATTTTCTTACTGCTTTACTTAAAAAATAAATAAATAAATAAATAAATAAATAAATAAGAGGAGATAAGAACGTCAAATCTTGCACTAAATGGTATAACATTTGTACACAGAAATTAAAAAAAAATACAGGTGTCACAATGCAAATGCAGTAAAGATATATAAATTTGGCATTGCTGTGATCATACTGTTTGCAAAATATAAATAAGATGTCAATTTTATCGCACAATGCATGTCGTAAAGACAAGACTCGTAAGAAAGTGGCGCAATTGCAGACTTTTTCTAACACTACTACATTATGAATTTTTTTTCCAGCTCCCAGTCCTTTGCATAGATTATTAAATAGTACCATTAGGAACTACAATCTGTCCCATAAAAATGGGCCCTCAAAAGACTATAAACCAAAAAATGAAAAAGTCTAGCTTTTGGAGAGGAAGAGGTTAAAAAATGAAAATGCAAAAACAAAAAATGGCTGTGACGGGAAGTGATTATATCATTAGTGACCCATAACAAAAATATACAGTGGGTGGCTTTCTAATTCTGATTACATACATTTTCATCATGGTGGTCTTATGGGTGCTGTCTGTTCATCTGTCAGATAAGTGGCTGGAGCCGAGGTGGTTTAACTCCTCAGATGTTGCAGTCAATAGCGACTGTGTAATCTAATGTGCTTGATAGAAGGAGTTGGCTATCTTTGTCATCCCATTAGTGTCCCCACAATGCAAATGTGTGTTTTCTGATGGATTAATATAGCAGCTGGGGCTTGACCAAGGCCCCCAAGTCTCCTTTCCTCATCTCCTTAGAGGCAATAATACTTTGCAATACTATGTATTTCAAAGCATTATACAAGCAATTGCAGTTTCAAATCCCCAGGGGGACAAAAAGAAGAGTAATATTAAAGGGGTTGTCTGGAATGAAATAAAAATTAACCCCTAAATTAAACCCCTTCCCCCTCCTCATTTCTAATTTACTTATATTAAAAAATATATATAATTACCCATATCCCCAGGCACACTTTCTGATAATCCAGTGATGTTCCGTTTCTCCGTTTTCAAAATAGAATGTCACCATTACTCCCTGCCTCCCCAACCCCATCATACTTACGTATCTTCTATTGTCGCCTCGTGGGACAATGGAGAGGTGGACCACTAAATCAACTGTTACACACAGAACCCATCAGACCCCATAGACTATAATGGGGCCTGTTGTTTTTAAACTGTAAACCGAAACTGGCAGAGGAAAAAAATCCTCCATGCAGGACTTTTTCCTCTTCCAATTTTTGTCGGACACTGCAGATGTGAATGTAGCCTTATTATGTTATTTTTACTTGATAAGATAAGATATGATAAAACAAGATAAGATAAGATAATCCTTTAATAGTCCCACCATGGGGAAATTCAGTGTGTTACAGCAGCAAAGATAATACAAATACAAATACAAAAGCTCCAAGGTAGAGGCATTACAGTGACAGTAGGTACAGATAGAAAGATACAGGTAAAAAAAAGTAGTAGAAGGGATAGCACAACTTAAAGATCTTTCAGTTCTCTGTATGGAGTGATCTCCGCTTAGGTCAGTGTTGGTTGTACAGCCTGACCACAGTGGGGAGGAAAGACTTCTGATAGTGCTCCTTCTCACACTTAGGGTGAAGCAGTTGGTCACTGACAGTACTGCCCAGTGCTACCTGCACTGGGTCCAGGGGGCTCCCCAGGACAGAGCTGGCCCTTCAAATCAGCTTGTTGAGTCTATTCCTGTCCCTAGTTGATATGCTACTACCCCAGCAGGCCACTCTGAAGAAGATGGCTGATGCCACTACAGAGTTGAAAAAGCCCTAAGAAGTGCCCCCTGGACTCCAAAGCCCTCAGCCTCCTAAGCAGGTAAAGCCTGCTGTGGCCCTTACTGTACAGTGCATCCAAGTGATCTGCCCAGTCTAGCTTATTATTGAGGAGCACACCCAGGTACTTATATGTGTTGACTATCTCAATGCCCGTCCCCAGGATGTCCACTGGTTTTGGAGGGCATCTGCGCTTGTGGAAGTCCACCACCATCTCCTTGGTCTTCCCAGGATTAATCCTAAAGTGGTTCTGATGGCACCAGTCCACAAAACCCCGTTTCAATTCTCTGTACTCCCTGACATCTTTGCCTTTGATGAGGCCTACTATTGCAGAGTCATCAGAATACTTCTGTAAGTAGCAGCTAGATGAGTTGCACCTAAAATCTGCAGTGTACAGTATGAAGAGGAAAGGGGCAAACAATGGAATAAATGTCAAAAAACTAAGGAAGAATTTTAGGTTTGTTTTGCATCCTCTCAAAGAAAATTTATTATAAAACAGAGCACATAACTTGTCAATGGAAAAATAAAATACTTGGTTAAGGCCCAAAATAAGTCCTTAAGGCTGAGACCCCACGTTGCTGAAACATAGTTTTTTTGTTGCAGATTTTCCTGCTTTTTTAAGCCAAAGCCAGGAGTGGACTAAGCAAAAGATACTTCCTATATATTTCCCATTGCTTTTGTTGTCACTCTTGTTTTGGCTAAAAAAACTGCAGCAAAATCTGCAACAAAAAAATGCGGCATTTCCGCAATGTGGGGCCTCAGCCTAAGGCTGAAGGTCCACATAGCGGAAACGCAGCTGTTTGGCCGCATTGGAAACGCCACATCAAATACATTGCAAAAAAATTTGCACAGTGGAAATGCTGCGATTTCCAAAACCGGCGCATTTTTGGAAATTGTAGCATGTCAATTATACCTAAGGAAAAGACCGCCACTTTCCCTATAGGTATAATTGAAGCAGAAAGTCTGCAGGGCTTTTCTGTTTTTCCTGCAGCGGTTTTTGGCTGCGGCGCACTATGTGGAGCTTTAGCCTAAAAGGGTTTTCTGGGCGTTTGATACCTATGACTTACCTTTAACATTGGTCATCAGAATGAGTTGGTGGGGTCCATTGTGCTTGGTTACTGCAGATCAGCTGACATTTAACTGATTGGTGCAGGTGCAGGTTGTCAGACCACCACCATTCCAATATTGGTTTCAATATCAAAAACCCAGAAAATCCCCCTAAGGGGTTAAGTTCATTGATGTGCAACAAGTAAACTAGTGTTATTTGGTGAATGTCTACAGTATGCATTGCATATAGTGTAGATCTATTGTTTTTCAGTAGATCTCTTCAGATTTGGTGAGAATGACTTATACACCTGTCCAGATTGCTTGTCTATACATTTCCATATACACACTTGGCACATACACATCCATCAGTATTATGATTTGTAATATGCTTTGCAATTGTCCAGAATTTCTCCCAAATATGCCTTCCATTCACTGATGTCATCAAAGCAACAAATAATTCCAGTAAAGCTATTTTGTTTCATAAGCTGCTATGACTTCAGAAGTCTTAACTTTCGAGACAGCAAAGGACTTAGCTTTTAATACTGCAGAGGTGTTAACTTTGAGGTCCTGGATATTCAATTTTTCGTGGCCTTAGCTCCCAGACTGTAGGGATTTGAGTTTTTCGGTCTGCAGAGATCTTTTATTTCAGATTACAGACCTTATCTGACCTTTGGCTAAAATGATATACCCTACACTGGAGAAGATGCTTACTTCTTTGTCTGGAATGTGAGTCGGAGCCTGATAGCAAAGGTGACAGCTCTGAGATGCAGAGAGTACAATGTTTTGTGTGAAGTCTGCTATAATATTACAGAAGTGACAGAGATGAAAAACGAAATAAGTAGAAGCTTCACTGTCTAAAAGTTACACTTATGACAATAACACATTAGTCATTTCTATATTAAATAACATATCTCTTGACTAGTAAAGATGAATGATTTGTGCAATAAAATGGATTTTTTACCCATCCAAAAATAACTAAATATGGGTTAAAATATAGCTATATTCACCTTTCATATCCCCCACTCTCGCCTTGATAGTTCCCTGGTCACCCACCAGACCTGTCATTTCCACACTACCATTATACATAAAGATACATATGTTTCCCTGTGTATGTAGATGTTTTAGTAAAATAACTTAAGGACTATGTGATAGAATAATTTGGAAAATGTATGGTATTATTCATTCTCTGTATTGGGGTTATGTTTACGCATAGTATAGTGATATTTCACATTCTTGTCTTGTCTATTATAGTAGCCTAGGGCAGCATTAACGTTAAATATTGCCTTGACCAATTGAAAGTAATGGTGGTTTCACACAGCTTTTGTTTTAGGAAAAACGTTGCATCTTTGGCAGAATGTTTCCTGATGTTTTTGCAGTGTTTTTGTTTTTTTAGGACAAAAACACTACAGACAGATGTTTGCTGTAAGTCCATAGGAAATTATATGGTATTAAGAATTATTACATAAAGAATAATAAAATATTTAGTTATAAACAAATGCACGTATAAAATATAGAATTAATTATTTTTAATTAAAAAATAGTTATAAAACATAAATCTTGTGTTTGTCCTCTTAATGGTTACAGCTTATGTGATAAATGTAAAACATAACATAAAATCTCATCATTGATTGTAATTTAATAACTACAATGCACAGAAATATAGTGTTGTTCCTGTTTCAAAATTCAATTAAAATTCAATGCTAAAAAAAAAAAATGCAAGGTACTCGGAGAACTACACTTAAAAAAAATAACAAAAATTTTAAGTACTAAAAAAACCTAAATAATTAAAACAAGACCTCATGCAGCAACATTGACAAAAAACTTAAGATTTATGGCTCCGGAAATGTAATGAGGTAAAAACTAAAAATATGCTGCATATAAGAGGACCAACACAAAGTTTTTGCTGTGGTTTTTGAGCCAAAGCCAGGAGTGGATTGAGCAGAAGACAGAAGTTTAAGAAGCTTCCTTTATATTTCCTATTCCTTTTATAACCACTTTTGGCTTTGGCTAAAAAAATGCAGCAAAATCTGCAACAAAAAAAGCTGCGTTTCCGCAACATGGGGCTTCACCCTTAAAGCAACTTTCATCATTTTTATGTTGCCCTTTTCTCAAAGTGGACGGGTGTGGGCTGGGTCATTAGTCACACTACACATTTACTATCCTTTACACTTTTGTGGCGTAAACAATGACAGAAGCACCACAGAGGACTAACTGATTTATGACAAGGTTCAGGCTATGTCATGAATCAGGCAAATCCTCCACCATTGCAGGGATCTCAAGCCCAGTATACAGTATAATACGTGGCATTGATGGATCTACCCCAGGGTTTATTGTACTGTGTTTGTTAGTCACAAGAATGTCCTTGACCACCTCTTTCTACTGTTAGTGGTTAAGCACCTCACCAGGGATAATCTTGACTGCAGAAAATAGGGTCTGAGTGTCTCCTTTTATACTGCAAACTGTGCTGTACATGCCTCTCTCTTGACATGTGGCTGTGCCAGGAAAATTCACGCCGGGGAACAGACATGGGAAGGAGAGGAAACAAAACACCCAAAAGAGGCTTAACAGCAGTTGTAACTAGGGGGTCTTGAAGATAGATAACCATCCAGAGCACCAGTTTCCATATTCCCAGCTTCCACAGCTCAGCATTTCCCACTGCTAGAGGGACTTATGCTCCAGCTAAAATCCTTCATTTTGTTTATCATATATAGCAATATCAGTCTCAATGGGGAGAATCTTTTTTCATTGTCAACTAGAGGATTTGTATTTTCCCAAAGATCTGTACTGTACAGAATATCAAATCTTAAAGCGTAGTTCCAAAATATTTAATAAATTAATAGTACAGATGAATATAAGAAACTTATAATATATCTTATTTAAGAATTAAGTTTCTTTCATATATCAAGCTGAGTTACTTTTTATTATTAGTCTATGGAGGACAGGAGACTTCTGGAAAACACACACAGATAACTGTTGCAGCTATACTACTACTCTGTGAGTCAGGTAGCTCTTTTAACACTGCTATACCAGTTCATAGAATGAGGCAATGTATCAATTAACATTCTCCCCCTCCCCTCTCCATAGTGTTCTGTGTGAGCTGGTTACGGAAATGGTCTCTATATAAACAAACAGACTAATAAAAGAAAAGGAGAAGGAGAGCAGCTTAACCCCTTATCAACACATGGCATACGTGTTCGTCATGGTGTCACTAAGGTAATATGGAGAGGGCTCAACAGCTGAGCCTGCTTCATAACCAGCAGACATTGGATGTTTCATACAGCTGGTACCCGCTGCCAACTACTGCTATCACTGCCTGCACCAGTCACCGCTGTTAATCCTTTTGATATCTCATCAATTGCAACCATGGCACCTAAATAGCATTAGTGCATAGGTGCTGCCTTCTTGGGGTAGCCCCCTAACACCCCAGAATGTCATTAGTGGGTAGCGATCAGTTGTAGTAACAGCTGGCCTGTTGTAGCTAAACAATATATACTACAGTTGTTTTATAGTATATTGACCCTAGGGTGTTCTAAAAATAAAAGATAAAAATATAATAAAATTTTTAAAAAGTATAAACAAATATAAAGGTTTAGATAACCCCCTTTCCCTAGATTACATATATAAATAGTTAAAAATTAACATAAACAAATTTGGCATCTCAGCATTCCAAAATGCATGAACCATAAAAATATAGTAATATTCATCCCATATGGTGAACTTCATAGCAGAAAAAAAAATCTAAACATGCCAATTGAAGTTTTTTGTAATTTCCATTACCACAAAAAAAATTAATAAATAGCGATCAAAACGTTATACAAGCCCCAAAATGTTATTAATACAAGTTACAACTTCCCCACAAAAAAGAGCACTTACAAAGTACAGTACATGGAAATATAAAAAAGTTACAGCTATCACACTATGGCGACGGAAAGAAATTTTAAAATTTTTCAAAGTTTTAAATATTTTTAAAGGTGCTAAAACCTAACAAAAACTATATAAATTTGGTATCACCTTGACTGTGCTGACCAACAGAATTTAGGTAATGTATTATTTTTACCACATGGTGAACGAAGTCTGTAAGAAAATGATGCAATTGTGTTTTTTTCTCAATTTCACTCCATTCTGATATTTTTTCCAACTTCCCTGTATATTGTACGGCAAATTAAAATGTTACCATTATGAAGTACAATTTGTCCTCCAAAAAAAATAATCCCTTATATGACTCTGTGAACAGAAAAATTAAAAAAAAAAAAGTTATGGCTATTGGAAAATAGAGAGGAGAAAAGCTAAATGCAAAATCAGAAAATCGATGTAACTTAAAGGGTTAATAAGTGGAAAAAGAAACAGATTTAATCAATAAGATATATTACAAAGATTTTTATATTCATATGTACTATTCATTTATGAAAAGTTGTTTGACAATTGGAGGTACACTTTAAGGTCATACTCCTCACTTATTCAGCATTAAGTTTCTGTTGAACTGTACATAAAATAATAGACAAGTGGAATGTTTCCATATAAAGCATAAGCTGCTTTGAACCTTGGTTTATAATGATAAAGAAGTCATTTTGACATTATAATATCACTGGGTACGTCAATGTCCTTGGTATTAAGGCTCCATCATATCCATTCTATTGAATAATATACCCTGTAATGATTAAAGACATTTATTATAGGAATAACAGAGAATTTCTGAATATTTTAAAATGCACTTGAACAAAAGGCAGCTTACTTATTATAATGCAAGATGCTTTTAAAGTCTACTGTATATTGTGGTAGTAACTCATGCATACAAGATATAAAAGGATCAGTCAAGCTTGTTGGGAAAAACAGATTACATCTTTGTAGAATGTGTGACAAAAATGCTAAGAACCATAATTATAAATAACAAAGAATATTACATGAATACAACAAAAAGTGCTCTCAGGGAAGTTGGAAAAAAAAACTTCTAAAAGTTCTGATCCATTAAAATGTTAGCTGTGACAGCAAAAGCGGATCTAGAAGCGCAACAATTATGTAGGCAAATTAAAACAAACTACAGCACTTCACCAAGTTTGACAAAACTGAACATTATGACTATAAATATTATCCATTTCTTTGTATGTGAGACAATATGACAAAGTGATAGTTGTGCTAATAAGACAGAAGATAAGAAAAGAAGTTAAAAGAACACATTTACATGCACAAATATAGAAAAAACAAGAACTAAATGATGAAACATTAACAAGGAGATATACTGTAAACTAAGAAGTCGACAGCTTATTAGGGCAATGTTGGGAAAATGGGTTATGAGACTGGCAAGGAAGGTTCCTTACTATTGGTAATAAAGCTTACATTGAAGCTAATATTCTTGCCAGGCACACTAAATGAACTAGCAGTGGTGTAAGGTATCACAAACTATACAGTTAGCACTGTCACTTGACTTTCTCCTGCTGGCAGGATGCCATTTGATTCTGGTGACCTGTTCAACTGTTCCTGAGTTACTCCTTTATGATTCTGCCTTCATCACTAAGCCACATCCTAGGGCACCATCAATGCAATGGTTAAAGGGATTCTGTCAGGTCCAAAATGAGTCCCAAACCAATAATATTGATGTGTAGAGACCTTTCATAGAAGCAAAAACATAAACTAATGAAGCAATGTAGAAAAAAAAAATCTTATTATAGATATGACTTGCCAGATTTGCCTAAAGACAGCTGCATATGCTTTGGATTTCCTAAGGAATTGTAGCCCAATGACCTCCCTGTAGATGGGAATGACATTCTCAGCTTCTGCCTGTATTACAGCTGTTTGTAGGTAAACCTCCCATATCAGGCCGCCCACAACGCACTTACCAACTGATTTGCACATCTATAAAAAAAAAGATCATTATCTATGCATTACTTAATCAGTTTTGCGGTGACTGATGTTTGGTTCTACTCCTATTAAAGGTCCCTATCTGGCACTATTATTGATATGTCAGGCTCCCTTTAAGTCTCCATCAATTGAAGATTCTTGGGGGTCTGATACCTGGGACCCCTGTATGTCAACTATTTGAAGTGGCAGTTGTGCTCCTTGAGCGGCACTTCTGCTTCATAGGCCATGTGATGTCATGTTTATTGGTCAGTTGAAAAGGTCTTCTGCTGTCTATATAAGAAACACAATAATAGTCTTGTAGTTTAGAGACATTACCTTTTAATGTGTAATTGAAATAATAGAAATTGTATTAAACAGAAAACAGCCAGTGCCCTTTGTAATACTATGATATAGTACCAGTAAACACATAAAAGTGCCATAATTGAATAAATTATGTAGCAGTAGTATACAATAAAGCCAATAAAACACTGCTATAAGGCACCAAAATATCTGTGCTGTGTTTAGGAGGATGTTTAGATTGTTTAGATGTTTAGATTGTTTAGATATTTAGATTGTTGATTGTTTAGATTGGACTGCAAGTTGTGATAAAGATGCCATGTGGTGGAGGTTATTTTACTTATGTTATTCTATGGCCTAGTTTTGCGGTACAAAATTCAGTGCTCTTAGACTACTCCCATAAATTATAAATCTGGGAGAAGGTAATAAATCTCAGGGATAGAAGTAAAGCAAATGAGCAGGAAGCCACTCACAACTAACATCATGGCTTTATTCTGAATCCTATTTAATTATAAGGGAGTCAATGAAGGTTTTGTCAGGGTTACAGTACTTTTACTGCAATAATAGTGCTATATACTATTCTATTCTTGCTGTCAAAAATATCAGAAGTTCTTACAGAAAGCAAACAATGTCAATGTAAACCAACCCCGAGAGATCAGAGTTCAGCAAACTTCCTGTGAACAAAAAAGTTACAACTTCAATTTATAATACAGAAACAAAATGTGATGAACCTCAACATAAGAATAATATATACTGTAGGCACAGGTCCAACAATTTGGGTCAAAATCAGAAAAAGGAAAAAGACAATATCTGAAACTCACCAAAGAAATGTTGAGAACTACACATTGAACGCTGAAAATGGGTTTATATTAATTTCAAAGTCTTTGTAAGGGGTTGGTCAGGAATTGTTATTTATGACCTATCCTTAGGATAGGCCAAAATATCTGATCATGAAGGGGAGGGGTGGCAACTGTCCCCCGCACTGATCAGCTGTTTGGAGATATGTCCAGTACTATACACCACATGTAGCCAGAAGTAGTTGGATTGAACCTGAGTTTTCTAAAAGTTTTGGGTTTGAACAAATAAGAACTTTGGGCGTTCGTCACCCCGTGAACCTTAAGTGAAATTATTATGCCCTGGTTTCTCTACAGACCCTAGAGTTTAATAGGCAGGGGCCCAGGGGTGGTGTAAAAAAAACAGACAGTTCTGCTTACCTTCCCTCATCTCTTCTGGGCCTCCTGGCTGTGTCTGTGCTATCGATGGTCCCTCTTCTGGCCACTTTCATCCTCCTGGGTGACATCATGTGCCCTGTGGTCAACACTGAGGACTGTGATTGGGGCTTATCAGTCACATGGGGTGCGACAAGCGTCATGACATCAGTGAACCCAAAACAAAACAAATCTTCAGAGGTTCATCCATCTCTTCTCAGCTCTCATTGACTTCCTAAGGTTAGGCCATAAATAAAAAATTCCTGGCGAACCCCTTTAAGGAATTATGCTGATGTATGTTTGGACCATTAAACCCACAGTCAGGGCAGGAGTTGTGAATGTAATACACACTGTAAAACATCTGAAGGAGGCCTAAGAGCTGAAATTCTGTTACTTTATACACCTGCCATCCTTTCCTGGTATTTAAAGGAATTAGTAATCATTTATAAGAAGAAGTTTTCCTCTTATTAACCCCTTAAGGGTGCAGCCTAGTTTGAGTATCAAGGCTACAGTGACTTCTTTTCATTTTTACATCTCAGCATTTCAAAAGCCATAACTTTTATATTTCTGTCAATAGCTCAATAGCTATATGAGGGTTTGTTTTCTTGCTGGGGGGGGGAGTTTTATTTGTGGGGTTTGGTTTAACTTTTATTAATGTTATTTATTAAGTTGATAGCTTGAAAACACCTGCAATTCTGTCACTATGTTTTGAGTTTAGTTTTTTTATGATGTTCACTTTGTGGTAAACATTATCATAATTTTTTAGCAGATCATTATAATTAATTATGTTTATACCTTATTTATATAGGTTCTGTAATGTTTTGAATATTTTTAGGAATTAAAATCGCTTTTTGTTAAAATAAATGCTGTAATAGGGCTCTCTTCTTTTGGGAAAGCTTTAGTTTTGATCACCTTTCCCTTTCTTGGGAAGGCAAAGTGTCCAAAAAACAACAATTCTTGCATTGCGTATTTTGTTTTTTTAATTTGAGTCTACCATTAATAAATAACTTTTTTTATATTTTAATAATTGGGATTTTATGCACGCTTTGTTCACAATTATGTCTTTATGTCATTATGTTTCATTTAAATGAAATTAAATGATTAAAATTAAGGTTTTTAATATTTGTTTATTTTTTAAATAATTTTAAAACTGTTTTTGAGGCTAAGGCCGAACTTACCGGGCTGCAGCCAAAAAGCGCTGCGGGAAAACCATCTGCGGACTTTCTGCTTCACTTATCCCTATACAGAAAATGCCAGCATTTCTACAGGTATAATTGACATGCTGCAATTTACAAAAACGCAATGGTTTTTGGAATTGCAGCATGTCCGCTGCGGATATTTTTCTGCAATGTGTGGATGGGATTAGCTAGAATCTCATCCACTTTGCAGTTACTGTAAAATGGCGCATTTTTTGCTGTGGCATTTACGCTACGTGGGGCCCCAGTCTAAATAATTTTTTACAGTCCCACAAAGGTACTTGGACATGCAATCCCTTGATCTGATATAGGACACTGTTATGCTTTCTTCTGTTGTTGCTCATGTACAAGCAGTTGTACAGTTTGTGTTACTATTATTTAATTTACTACTGTATAAACAAGGTGGAGCACGAATCTGTAAGGCCTCCTTCACATGACCATGTTGGTTTTTACTGTCCGCAAACAGTGATCTGCAATCTGCAAAATACATGTCTGCATGTCCCTCCACAATCACAGATCACCACAAAGATCCCCTACACTTGTATGTGCCCCAAATGTGGGCAAAACGAGAACATGCTTCTTAATTTCCTGTCCATGTATACGGCACGGACACACAGATGCAAAATATGCGGTCGTGTGTCTGAGCCCAAATAGAAATGTATGTGTCCGTACTTTGATCAGCAATTGCGGATCAACAGTACAGTTGTGTCTTACTTTCCTATAAAATATCCTAAATTAATGATCAAATGTTTTGAGCTTTCAGAAGAAATCCAAGCAAAACTGAAGGATGTCTTCACAATCAAGCTCATGACACAATGCTACAATAAGAGCTAAAAAGCAAACTCTTACATGCAAACAGAAAATATCTACCTTCTGGTCATTTGCCATGCTAGAGGAACTTTTCTTTTTCTCACCTTCAGCTTGTGATTCTCAGATAACCGGATTGATCTTGTCAGTTACGAAGAGCAAAGAGTCATTCATTTTCCAGTAGTCAATCACTTGTATTCCCTCACACATTCGTGCACACAGCTCTAGTGATAGACACTGAGAGACGTCCCCAGGAGTTGGTGTCGTTAATTCATTCACGCTACACCTGAACAATTTCTGCTATTTCATTACAGTAGAATATTCTGGTGTCTTCTGACCCCTGACTCCAAGAAATTGTTTCCCTACAGTATCTAATATACACAAGCTAGATGGCTACTTGAGCTCTTCCTGCTATGACTATTTTATGCCTATCTACCATATAACACACATATTCAATTGAATATATGGATGAGCTCATATACAAAGAGTTACAAGTAGTTAACATAGAAATAGAATGATTATCTACTAAGAGTGCTGTTGCTTTATATGGAGAACAGTCGGGAACCAATTGCTGAATTTCATCTATGGCATCCCCCTTTCTTAAAACTTTGGTTGTGGTTGATGTACTTGGCTATCCCCAATGTCTCTAGCTAGTTTAGCAGTTGATTTCCAGTATAATAGATGCCCAGAAGGGTTGTAATTAAAGGTTCATGGGCCCTGGTGCAAAAAGTCAGCTGACGCTAGGTTTACACTAGCGTTTGGGTTCCGATCTTAGGGTCCGCTTGGGCACGCCAAATTATCAAACAGCATTTGGAAAATCCGATGCAGTTTAAGACTGTCTAACCTCTAGTCTGCACTGTCTAAAAGTTACACAGTATTAGTTTATCTGGCCCACTGTTTTTGTTTTGTAGATATGTGCACTAAAAATCCACAGCAGTTCACTGAACATCAGCAGCACAGTGGATGAGATTTTAATATCCATCCAAATGCAAAAAAAAAAGTTGACATGTATAAATTGACATGCAAAGTGGCATAATGATTGGGCCCAGAGGATCCAGTTGGTAACATGAAGCGTAACATTAATTTGCCTCTCTTTGCAGCTATTTGTGTTTGTCACTTGGCCCCATTACACTGTTCCGCCGGTGGCACCGACTCGGCTCCTATTCTCGTCCACAATTTTCAGAGTTGTGTTATATGCAAGGTTCTATTGTTACAGACTGGACCTTGTACATGTCATTGCACAAACATTGTGTGTTTTGGCCTGATCATGTGATAGCGGGGCTTTCTGTGCCAGGTCGTGATATGGCAAGGGGCCCTAGTATGCTGGGTTCTGATGTGGCAGAGGAGCCTTGCGTACGCTGCCCTGAATATAAAGGAAGCCATAAATGCGGAGAGATACAGTAAGTAAATGGTCTTTTCATTGATTTACTTTAAAATCTTTTATGCTCTCTGTATATTGGAAATAAACTATTTCTAGAAATATTTTCTTTTTTTTTAAACTGTAATTTTTATTAACTTTTCAGAAAAGACATACACATACAAATAAAAAACAAACCATGTCATATACAAAAAGAAAAACCGGAGGGGAGGAGGGAAAGGGTCCTAAAAACCCAAAGAAAAGGGAGCCAACAGTACCTAACTAGACAAGGAAAATATCAAAAAACAACATTAGAACCTAGGCAAAAAAAAAAAAAACAACAAAAAAACACAGATTCTAGAAATATTTTCTTGCTCTTTCAGAAATTGTTATGTGCTGCAGTGTAGAGAAGCGTCACTGAAGATATTACTCTTTTCCATGAACAGAGATATATCTTGTAGTGTGAACTTCTAGGTTATGAGGTCACACTGCTATCTTACATGACTTCTTGAGGTCATGCATTGTCTGCCATGTGGTTCACAACCTTACATTGGATACACTGAAGTCTACTTGATTTTGTCTCTTTGGAGGCTTATATATTTAGTACGCTACTTCATTGTGCAGAATTGAAGGCGTAAAGCTTTATCGGGCATCTCTGAATTACAATTTGAATTTTTGCCCGATCATAGTAGTTAGGAGAGCATATATTGCTGATACGTAAAACGCATGTAAAATACTGTAGAGTATGCCACTATGGACAAGGGTTTAGATGCATTCCTGATTCTCCATTTATTTTATAATATACCTCAATCATAGCTAAGGATACTGCTTTTTTGGGGCCTTAAGGTCACAGTGATTTTTTTTATGTTTTTTTTTTTTTATCTCTGCATTATAGTTTTTTTATTTTTATTAATGAATTGCATTTCATTTTTTAACCTTCAAGAATAGTAAATTATTAAGTTTATACTACAAGTTGCTATGGATCAAAAATACCAATCTGTATACAATTTATTTTTCCTCAATGAAGATTTTTTTTTCCTTTTGTTTTTAAACACCTACCATTGGACTTTACCTGTGATGCTTTCTTTCGCTTTGGTCTCTTTAGGCTTTTCTTGATGGCAAATTTCCAAGGATCCTCCATTTTTAGTAGGCTGGGTTCAATCCAGTCAACATTAAAATTCTGAATCTTTAAACTTTCTATACTTAAAATTCCATCTGGAATTTAAATCAGCTTTTTTTGGATGTGCTGTGCATATAGAATACACTATACAAAATCCTAGCATTTTTTTATGAAATTACTGAAATATGAAACTTAACTGATCCAAAAATATTTCAATACGGGTTTATTTTGAAGTATTGTTATCAGGGCTTTATGCATAAGAACATGTGTATATATACAGACTGAGTATACATCTGGTTTAGCACATCCAGACACTGGACCCTCTTCATCATAACTGGATTGACACAGACTAAACTGAAGCTTGGAGTCGACACACTAGTTGTCATGCTTTATGCATAAGATACTGACTGTACATAATCGGGTCCATTATATAAGCTCTGATCAGTGGTGGTTAAAGGGGTTGGCCACTTTCAGACCAATATTGAGAGACAAATGTTATTGTTTGTATAATAAAAAGTTGTACAATTTTCCTATATACTTTCTGTATCAATTCCCCACGGTTTTCTAGATCTCTGCTTGCTGTCATTTGTTATGCTTACTGACAGTGGATAAAATTCTGACCATGGTCATGTGATTTATGGTCCATGGTCATGTGATGAGCACACAGGTGCCGCTCGTTATAGTCACAACACAGTAATCAGACATCTGCCTGGTAACGAGCTGTGCACCTGTGTGTCCATCACATGACCATGGACTGTCTATCATGTGACCATGGTCAGAGTTTTATCCATTTGAAGCAAGCAAAATGAATGACAGCAAGAAGAGATCTGCAGATTACCCAGAATCCCGTTCACTTTCCAGGTACTGTAATACGCCGCAGACAAATCACGGTGTTTACGCTATGTGGGGCCCTGGCCTTAATGTTTTTTATGCTGCCCATGTACTGGAGTGTAGTTGCACATGTCATAATTTCATCTAGAAATGTTACTACAGATAAACCATGCCCACTGTCCCCAAAAAGTAGAGTGACAATACTTGTGTAAAAGGCCCAAACACATGATAAATCTTGAACATAAAACTTAAAAAAGGGCCATGTTTAGAAGAATATCGGTGGAAGAGACTTGATGAATTAAAAGATAGATCAGTTTCTGACCATTCTTTGTTGAACACATTTTATTGACTCATAAATGGATGTCAATGTCAGTGTTTATGGCGGAGAGCAGTAGGGCAACATTTTAACCTCACAAGGTTTTTCCCAGTTCTCAAGAACTAGAGCCATCACTATGCTCAAAGGAGTCACTTGAAGCTCCTAGGCCCCAAAACTAAAACTATAGGCAGGTCCCTACCTATCATGTGCAATTAATAATGCTGGGGTCTTCCTATGTAGCAGAGAAACCATTGTGCACCCCTAGACACTGCATGTCTGAGCTTTTTATTTTTTTTTATGGCTCTGACTAATTTACTGTAGATCCAGCCAATATGGCTAAAATGCCATAACCAAGGATTAAAGTCAGGATTCAGGATGTCTTTTAACAGTGCTAACTTTATGAATACCAAAGTATATCTAGATCTTGAAACATGTCTCTGATTTGTCATGGCAAACCTGCAAAGTTCAGGTTCGAGGTGGTCCAGACGTAACAGAACATCAGAGAATTTATAAAGTATATATTGGTTGGCTATGGCGGTAGCTTCCTCTTAAGCAGTTCTTTAATAGTTTCAGCACAATATGTGCAATCAGCCCAATGGGAAGATTAATAAGTCCTTATCCTCACACTACAGCACAAACCCAACATGATTGGTGCCAAAAGCCCATTTTTATCAAGTAAGACCGACTCCACTGATTGGGTATGCGAGTTCAGTACAGCCATATAGTCACCACTCCCTACATTCTCCCAGGGCTCCCACATAGAGAGATCTGGAAGGACCAACCTCCTACAACATGGAGTCCAGGGCCACAATCCCCCACCAGCATGCTGTACTACAGCAACACTAAAGTACATAATAAAGATTCAATAAATGTTCAACTGGAGGAATTTGAAGATGATTTTGAAGCAGATTCTGCATCAAAATCAGCTCCAAATTGTGACCAAAATCTGCCTCCCATTGTTTTGAATGGGAAGCAAAAATAGATGCTTTTTTTTTCAGGATGCTGAAATAAGAAGCATCCTGCTCAATCTCGCAATGTGAGGATCACACTGATTAACCCCATTGTATCTGAGGCTAATCAACAAGCAAAGCCATGCTTCGGAGTTCCGTCACAGGCTCTACAGGGACGGAATTTAAAGAGAATTCTGAGGGGGGGAAGACCGCCTTTTGTACAAAAAAAAATTGTATATATATAAAATATAAGTGAAAATTCAGCCATTAGATGGCAGTAAAGTAAACAATAATACTGTATATAATACACAGCAGACAAAACATTTTAAATCCAGTGCCCCAGGTGGCGTAAACACCGCGATTTGGCCGTGGTGGAAACGCCGCAGAAAAAAATCACAGCATTTTACAGTCACTGAATTCCATCCACACCTTGTGGAAAAATACACGCAGCGGACATGTTGCGTTTTCCAAAACCGTTGCGGTTTTGGAAACCACAGCATGTCAATTATATCTACGGAAACGCCGGCGGCTTTGCTATAGGGGAAAATTATAATGGTAGCAAAAAGAAGGGTATAATATAAGTAAAAAGTCCGCAGAGTAAACCTCTGCGGACCTTCTGTGAAAAGCACTGCCGGAAAAACCTTGCTGTGTTGTCGCCGCAATTTTTCCTGTAGCGCTTTTTGCTGTGGCCCACTACATGGGGACTAAGCCTAAAAGAGTAGATGCACATGTAGGCGCTCATGCACACCTTCTAAGTCAACACTGGTACTGAGTAAAGATGGGTGAACCCCAGAAGATTAGTTTTGTCCTGTTCAATTCAGTCTGAACTTGTTTGGATAGAACCAGATGGTAAATTATTATACTCTGAGGTCTCTTCAGACCCCAGAGAATAGTAGGTGAAAGCTCAGGGGAAGTGACAAAAATAATAAAACATTTATACTCAACTTCCGTTACATTTTCTGGGCTCCCTCTCAGCATCTGGCGCTCTTCTCTGACGTCATGCTCCCTGGATCACCGCAGAAGCCTGTTATTGGACCTCAGCAGTGACATGGGCACGCCGAGCACCATGAGAATAATAATTTACTGGTGGTGGATATCTTAGTTCATTTGAGAAGAATTCCAAATTGTCCGGTTTCCTTACAAACTGAACAGTTTGGAATATTCGGGTTGAATCCCATTCGTTGCGCCCCATCTCTGGTACTGAGTGAACATAGGTAGCTGAACCAGCCTTGGAACACAATAAAACTGGTAACATTGGCCAATTATAATTTACAGATTGATAGACTAAAAGTAAATATTAGTGATATCAGTATATTATAAACACCAATATTATCACTAAAAAACACTATTATAATATGTTCTGAGCTCCCATTGTCAGACTATATGGTAGCTTTATTATGACAGATATGTCCTTATGTTACGTGTTATTACTATCCATTAACATAATATACATCAATGCAACAGTATGATTGAACATGATAGCGTACAAAGTAACAGATCAACATGATCAGCTAGCATCTGCAAAGTGCCCTAACATAATTCATCACCATGTAACTAAGCTTCTAACATTGTGGATAATGGTGCAGGTACATCAAAATTTCCCATTCCTAATTCTATGTATAGTCTTTTACCCTCAGGCATACCCTAGTTTCATTTAACCATGGATACAGGTGATAAACCCAAGTTGTCAGTGATGAAGCTGCCCAAAGGCATCATGTGTATTTAATGAACACTGGTAGCTGTGAAAATATCATACAATACCAGATTATTCTTGTATAATGATGACTCATAGGAGTTTATGTGTGTAATTATCCTAATGATATGTAATGTGAATGCTACACAAAGTCCCTGAAAAATAACACAAAACCAAGTATAGAGTTATATGATAATACATATCATAAATTAGTAACAAAACCACAATGCAACAATATCACATTAATCTGGTTTATTCAATGTCATAAATATTGTTCCTAAAATATTATACAGTTTTAAAAAGATAATATTATAGTTGCTCCGTATATTCCATATATCTGCTTTACAGTCTTCTTTTCTACAGGAGTTTCACCAGCCCAGACATTGTGATAGCTGAACGGTACCCTTGTTCGCAATTCACTCCAAAATTGATAATATTTCTTTAATTATGTTCTAATTTTTAAACTATTAAAATGGATCAAGTTATGTCACTAAACTAGAGATTGCTGCAACTATATGCAACATGGAATTATTTCTGTCAAGGCAATTGGTTGGCACCATCTGTGACACAAGGCTCACATTGTGAGAAGCATTATTACGTACGCTAGCACTCATTTTCTAAAAGATTTGTGCCTATCTAGTATTATTTGCAAAAAAAAGTGGGTATGGCATGGATGAGAAGTGAGTCAAATGCAACAATTGTGCCAAATACAAAAGTTGCATTTCTAGACGCATAATCAATCCCCACCACCCGTAAATCTTTAAAAGGTCTCATTGTACACTCATTGCGCATAAAAAAGTTGCAATAGCACAGGACATGAGTCAAATGTTAAATGATAGTGACAGATTACGGTAGTTTTCAGATGACCACCCTTTTTTAAAACTACAACAAATTCATCAAGCATTTGTGACTATTTGATGAATTTGTCAAAATTTTTGCAATTTTGTGACATTAGATAAAGTAAGAAGTCAGGTAATTTTTAAGATTCATTACATGATTCTCCCTCCCTTCTCTCATCCCAGTGTTTTTTTCTTCCTTTGGTGTGAAAACAGGATAAGGACTGGGTCAGGGTTGGTTCACACTTGTGCCCGGAGTCCGTCCGCTGTGAATCCTACCTAAATGTCAGAAAAAAGGATTGGGAAAGGATTGGAAAAGTTTTGAAAGAGTTTGTTTAAAAACCCATTCACTTCAATGGGTTTTTAAAGCAATGCGCAGGTGTCTGATTGCAGCCTCTGTGCCGCAAAGCCGTTTTTTTTTGGTCGGAAACAAAGTCGGACATGCAAAACTTTGTGTCCGACCAAAAAAAACGGCTTTGCGACGCAGAGGCTGCAATCCGACACCCATGCATTGCTTTAAAAACCCATTGGAAGTGAATGGGTTTTTAAACAAACCGTTTAAAACCTTTCCCATTCATTTCCCAATCCTTTTTTCTGACATTTAGGACAGATTCACGGCGGATGGACTCCGGGCGCAAGTGTGAACCCACCCTAACTGGAGAGGAAAGAGAAGAAAAGATCTCACTTTTTCCTAACCATTGTTTCAGTTTGCAAAATTGGGTCATTTTAGTCCCATCCCCAGGACTGCCCTAAACTAGTTGAGAATGTTCACTGTAAACCTCACACCTTTTCAGGTGAGGTTTATCTGACACAAGTTGAGTTGGCTTGGCTGGTTTTGACAGTTTAGGAAAATCCTCTTGACAATTCAGGACATCTGTACGCCACCTTCAGGATAGTCCAGGGATTGGGCAGTTCAACGATGCCTTATGCAGCCCCTTACATGGAAATATAAAAATGTTATGGATATCAGAATAAGGCAACTCCAAGAATTTATTTTTTCATAGTTTTGGATTTTTGCTAAGGTGTTAAAACATAACAAAAACTCTAAAAAAAATCTAAATTGTCATATTGGTTGTGTAGTGAATACTGTAAAAGCATAACTTGCACAAATGTAGTTTTCTAAATCCCTTGATTCTGAAATTTTTTGCAGCTTCCCTGTACATTGTACCGAATATTAAATTGTGCCACTATGAAGTAAAATCTGCCAAGCAAAAATAAGCCCTCATATAGATTTGTGATAGGAAAAATTAAAAAAAAAAAAGTTATGGCTTTTGGAATGGGGGAGGTTAAAAAACAAAAATCGAAAAATGAAATCTTAATCTATTTTTCACGTCCACTGGATTTTAATCTGTTGGATGGCCATTAAAAACGGATGAATGGGTTGGGACAAAAAAAAAAATAGAACAATGAAGTTCATCCATTTTTTTAACTGTTAGTTGGAAACAGATGACAATCTGATGTAAAACAGACATTGAAAAATGACAAACTGCTAAAAAATGGCCTGACAGTTTTATCCATTTTTCTGTTTAAATAATTTTTATAAAAATTTTTTAAATATAAGAACATTATAATAACAAATAGTAACAAAAGTGAAAAAAAAAACAATGGTTAACTGTAACAGGACAATTATCGGTAACAGGGCGATGTGGAAGTCCAACTATACTTTCTGAAAATCATTCAACTTCTGGGTGATTATACAAAATGTTTTATCGTAGGGACAGAAAATGTTGACTCAAAGCAGTTTTATCCATTTTTAATGTCTCTGTTTTTTCATTGTCATGTATATATAGCCTTAGTGCCTATTGGCATAACCAAGTATATCGGCTGAGTGACATCCGAGACCTGTGAAAAAATAGAACATTCTCTATTTTTTCACGTCTTGGCGATCAGGACAGTTTTCATGGATCTGTTTCACCCATTGAAGTGAGTGGGTCTGTGAAAAAAAAAACTGGTGCTGCACAGATACTCCACTGGTCCATTAAATACATTGCAGAGTCTCAGCTTGGTCGTGTCAGTAAAGGCTAACACATACAACTCTCGAAGATGATATAAGGATATGACAGCATCCTGTTCACTATATTTTATATATATTTTATCCCCTTACTGTTTATATTTAATCTAGGCATTCACTTGTCAATACAGGTTAAAAAAATGGCCACATAAAAGAAATGTATTTTTAGGAGACCATATATGATTGTAAGTTCTTGTTACCAGGGCCTTTATGCCTATTGTTTGGATTGATTATTAATGTATTATTCTTATCTGTACATGAACCCTATGATTTGCATATAAATGAAAAAAATTCTAAATAAAATTCTATATACAAAATTCTGCACCTATGCTATATGTGTAGAAGGGCAGTAAATACATTAATAATAGCAAAGTGCACCAGTGGTTCCTTTAACACTTGCTATATCTGTGTGTGTGTGTGTGTGTGTGTATATATATATATATATATACTTAAAACCATATCACTAGGACATCTAGAGACATCTAGTGGCTGCTTAAACAAAAGATAAAACATTCTGCTGTAAAGTCTTTCTACTGATTGCCACGGTGACTTTTCATGAGAATGTTTTAATGTACCTTTTTCTTCTTCTTTAGCCAAAATGAGAAAAAAAATCCTAGTTCAGGACACATCTACATTTTATAACTATGGATTCTGTGGTTAGTATTAGGCTCCATTCACATCACATTTCTAGGCTACATCCCAAATACTGTATACTTTGGATAGCAAAAAAGTATTCATACTGCATGTATCCTGAGACATCCCCATAGTGTAGCCTGCCATGGCATTTAATATACAAAATACTCTTGATAGATAGATAGATAGATAGATAGATAGATAGATAGATAGATAGATAGATGTGATAGATAATAATAATAATAATAATAATAATTTAACAATAATAACTTTATTTATATAGCGCCAACATATTCCGTAGCACTTTACAAATCAGAGGACACATGAACAGACAATATGATACATTACAATGTGACAAAGTAATAAAGATATCAAACTATAGCAGTGAGGGTCCTGCTCGCAAGAGCTTACATAGATAGATATGTGATAGATAGATAGATAGATAGATAGATAGATAGATAGATACATAGATACATAGATAGATAGATATGTATCTATCTTTTCTCACTATTTGGAGTGCTGTCTGATTTTTGGCATATTAATTGGGACTATAGTTTGTACCCTGGGGCTGACACCCATAGCTCCTACCAGTGCTGTCTTTGTTTTGGATTTATATATACTATGCTTTTCCTATGCCAGTCTTAATAAAGTCCCCACTGGCACAAAGAGAGGCTCCGTCCTCTTAATAAATCAGAAACACTCTTGCGCACCATGATTGAAATCTGCACCAGTCAGGAACTGGCGTAAATTTGATGTATAACTTACACCAGGGTTTTAATAAATTTGTTGGGCCGTGGCATCCCCTCCCGGATCTGCATTGCTCTCCTTCTCACTCACCTCTCCTCTCAGTTTTACAAAAATGAACAATGTGGCAGATCTTTGAAGCAAGAAAGAGTGAGCCCCAAAGATATGCAACAACTATACCCATCTACACCAGAAAACTGGACTAGATGGTTTAATAAATTCCCCCTTAGTATCTAGCGTCACTAGCATACTTCCTTCTGGGACACTGAACCCAACTTTAGAGGATAGTATTCCCATGGTCACTTTATTGCCATTTAAGGCTGTTATTTGGATATGACTATGTAGAGTACCTATCTCAGAGGAGGTTTCAGTATGCAACAATTAATACTGCTGGTGAAGACATAAACAATGCCAACAATGTAATACATGTCTTCTGAATCATCAGACTGCTTCTGCTTACACGCCAAGGAATACTGGTTAACCATAAGCTATCTATATACGACAGTGATCCATACTTCAAGGCTACTGAAGTGCTGTGGAACACCAAGGTAAAACCATGTCGATTATTGAACCAAGAAGCTTTAAGTACAGAAATCCAGATGGACTAAAGCTTGGTCTACACATACAGATTTCAGACCATATTCAATATCTTTAAGATTGATGTGAGGTGGCTATTTTAACACATATATTAGGATAAGACCTTATCTATTGTGATCTAGGAAAATATAAGCAAATATTCCATACACATTAAAGTTGTCAGAACCTGCTGATTTTATTGGGAGTGGCTGGCTTTCTAATATGTATGTGGGTGTCCCAACTCTTCACCAATGTATCTGCGACACAAAAAAAGTGTAATAAAATGAAATGGACAGGGCACTCTAGTGTAGTATGTTAGGATACAAAATGCATGCACAGTAGACACACTCTCTTCGGATGAAAGTTGGTCAAAAGCATTATTGAAATCCCTGTGTGCTGCTGGTATAATGTTCATTAGCTGCGGCTCCCAACTCGAGGATTCCTATGGAAAATGATCTTCCCGATTTTGAATGTGTACACCAAAAAAAGAGGTAAAAATTGGGGCGTTGCTACTTAACTAAACACAATTATCAAAAATGTATATAAAAAGTTACAAATTTTTTTTTTTAATATTAATAGTACACCATGTAGAGGCATAAACATTCTCTAGCATAATCCTGCCCAATTTATTATTTTCTTTTAGTTTAATAAATAGTTTTAGACCTAGCAGCGCTCCCTTTTAGCCCTTCTTACCTCTCTGTTTCAAACCACAACCCTCTACCGAGAGCAGATGTCCAGGGAATAAAGTATTGGATATGTGACATCTGTCTGAGCCATTGTTCCTACAGGAGGTAAGGAGGCTGGCGATGGCTCATATTCTTCTCCCCATAACCCCTTGGTGACAACTGTTGTACATGTACAGGAGATTTATGCTGGGGCAATTTGGCATGAGCTCAAGAACATGAGTCATGTGCTGGACACACAGGTGCGTGGCTTGTTATCAGGCAGATTGCTGTGCTGTGATTATAACGATCTTTACATCTGTGTGAACTGTCCATCACATGACCATGGACTGTATATCACATGACCATGGACTGTCCATCACATGACCATGGACTGTATATCACATGACCATGGACTGTCCATCACATGACCATAGACTGTATATCACATGACCATGAACTGTCCATCACATGACCATGGACTGTCCATCACATGACCATGGATTGTATATCCCATGACCATGGACTGTCCATCACATGACCATGGACTGTATATCACATGACCATGGACTGTATATCACATGACCATGGACTGTCCATCACATGACCATGGATTGTATATCACATGACCATGGACTGTCCATCACATGACCATGGTTTGATTTTTATCCACTGGCAGTAAGCAGAATGAATGACAGTAAGCAGAGATCTAGAAAACCGTGAATAATTGATACAGAAAGTATATTGAAAAATTGTACAATTTTTAATTATGCAAATAATAACATTTGTATCTCAATATCTGTCTGAAACTGGAATTATTAAGTGCATCTCACACCAGCAGGATAATTGATTAAGATTATAAATTGGATGTCAATACCCATATAGTCTACCCATAGCAGAGCCAACTTCCCTCGCCACTGGTTGAAGTCTGTCTTTTTGGGTCTATTGAAACTCTAGAATTGTGCCAAACTCTTCCACTGCCAATTCTAGTAAACCAAAGTATGAACTGCAATATATTTGACGTTGACAAAAGCATAATAATGGACACAGACAATAAATAGTAAAATTTAAGCAAAATAATTAAAAATGATAATAATCGATGTAAGTGCCAAAGGTCAGTATTACTGTGGGCATAACAAACATGTATTCATGCACTGACATTATGGATTAAGCAAAAAACAAAAATGGATATTTACCTGTGTGGAATGTTTATTTTTTACCATATTAAATATTAAAATAATATAGTGTATAAAATAATCTTTTCTGCTTTCTAGGGCAAAAGAAGACTATGAAAATGCAATGTATAAATAGAGTAGTAGCTATAGGGGGCACTGTGGAGACTGTGTGCCATAATACTGTCAGGTTAAAAGGTAAAATCAGACATTATTCATAAGCAGAAAAGAGCCTTAGGATACCAACATGACATTTGAAAATCTTGAAGTTACTTGACTGGGAATTGTTGTACCATATATTATAAAAGTTTTCTTTATGTGAAGGGTTTTTATTGTGAAGCTACAGGAACTGCTCAAGGCTGTGCCGAGAGAAACCTCACTAAAACTGTGAAAGGAAACTTAAAGAATGGCTCGAAAAAGCAACATTTTTAATAAATAACGCATCAATTTTTCTTTAAAAGACCTTGTAGATTTTTTTTAGCGTGTTTGTTTTGTAAAGCCCTGTTTGTTGCACTTTAATATAGAAGAGGCAGAATACAAGGCACAATAAACAGAAATATCATATTAAAATGCTAAAAAATGCAGATATTAGTCAAAAGGTAACAACATTTGTCTACAGTCTGTCTGGGAGAAAAAAAATCAATTAGTCATTGTGCACATTGGTGCTGCGTTCTGTTCCATCAGGCTTCCAATGTTTTTGACAAGAACGGCACAGTCTGAAATGCTATTTCTTCAAGACCTATCCCTGGGTCAATATTACTCCTTAGGATTTTTTGGGATCCCTTAGAAAATGGATCCATCATACCCATACTTGCCAAATCTCCAGAAACTCTAGGAGGCTCCCAAAAAAAAGGGATGATCTCCTGGAAACCCAGAAGAGCAGGTGAAATGCTGGTGTAGCCATCCTTTTAGTCCTCTCCTAACCTCTTCCAACCTTCTGGTTGACTTGGTTTTAAACATCTTGGTTTATGCTTAATCTGAAACTATTGGAAAATTTATACCAAACCCATACCAAAGCCAAGTCAATAGAAGTGTGCCCATCTCGCTATATGGGGCCCCTTGTTTCTAACTACTAGATTAATAATTGTTAGATGCTACAGATATGTATGTGCCTTACCTTACCTTTCCTCTTGGCTGGATATATCCGGATATGTGTCACAAGTTGTTCAACTATTCAGGACAATAGTGTTTTGTAATATCACATCACAAAGTGATATCCAAACTATGTCTATGTCTGACTACCCATTGTTTGTTTTAAGAATTGCACCCTTTTAAGGGTTCTACTACCATGTTGTCATATTGTATTAAATTGGTTTAATAAAAAAATGGAGTCCTTAAAGAGGACCTTTCATGACCTCATACAGATGCATCTCAATAAATTAGAATATCTTTGAAACGTTCATTTCTTTCAGTAATTAAATTTAAAAAAGCGACCTCCTATATTTTCTAGATTCTTTACACACAGAGTGTTCTATTTCAAGTGTTTTATTTGTGTAAATGTTGATTATGGATTACAGGTAATGAAAACCCAAATCTAAGAAAATTAGAATATTGTAAAAAAGTGCAGTATTGTAAATTCAGTGTGTCACCTGCCAAGGTTTCCTAAGCCTTTAAATGGTCCCTCAGTCTGGTTCAGTAGGACACACAATCATGGAAGACGCCGATTATGAATTGTATTACTGAATTACTGAAATGAATGAACGTTTCAAAGATATTCTAATTTATTGAGATGCACCTGTAGATGTGTGGTAATATATACAGCTAGAAAGGTGACAGTGCACTGAATTCAGCGCACTGTTGGCTTTCCCGGTATGAGCCCTGATGCTGGAGATATCGGTACCATTAATTTTTAATTGCTGCACTGATATCTCTGCACCGTCAGAAGGGAGGCCCTTACAGTTTAGTATCATCGCTGGGCTGTGAGGAATGCCCCTCCCTGACTGTCCTCTTACATAGACTTGTGCTGTCGGGCAGCAATAACACTGATCAGTAAGGCTGGTCCTTATGACAGTGGGGAGATATCTGTGCCAAAAGAAATGGCACTGATATCTCCAGCATCGGGGCACAAACCAGGAAAGCTGACGGTGTGCAATGTCAGCTTTCTAGTGGTATATAATACCACACATCTATGAGGACGTGAAAGGTCCTCTTTAACTAAATTCAAGCTGTTTAATGTGGACACATCTATATAGACAACCTCATGACTCTCACTAGTCCCTCTTCAGTTTGCCAACCCATAAGCTATTACGAGTCATAACTGGAAACCATTGCCATATTCTCTTCTCTGCAATATTATAGATAATAGAAAGTGTTGTTATAAAGTTACAAAAACAGAGCCTGCCCTGTAGTCTAAATATACTGTAGCACAGTTTGCCATCATTTACATGTGTACTTAATCTGTATGACTCTAATCACGTCTTTTGTTGTATGTATTACAAAATAGCTTTATTGTATCTGAATTTCAATGATCTTTTTTCCTTTTTCTTTTTTCAGTCAAAGACAGAAAGAAACAGCTACTGTTTCCTATATAAATATTCATACTCCTGCCCAATGTGCTTCCGACTCTGTGCCAGAACTTTTTGTCTGAAGTAGACATTGAAATTCATATCCATTGAGTGTTTATGGAAATGTATATTTGTTGGAAATAACATGCATAAACCATTTGGTCTAGGAAAGCCCCATCCAAGAATGAACAACTATCAATAATTTTCTTTAGCTTTCCTTTTCCTTAAATTCTCTTGAAATGTTTGAAGATGTCATGAATACACAAATACACATTATTCTGATCAGAATTATTTTTAGACTCCTCTTCCATGTAGGCTTCTATGTAGCAGAAACAAAGTATTCATGGCTGACTTTCGAGAAAAAAAGTCCCTGTACATTTTTCTCATATAGTCAGAAACTGCATAATACAGTGACCAAAATAGGTAATGAAGTTGAAAACCTTCTTATATTTTATATTCGTAACCCTTTGCCTTGAAAACAACTTGGTATACTTTTGGCTTTCTCTCAGCTAACTTCACGAGGTAGCCAGCAGGAATTTTGATTTTCTGACAATATGTAAGTATGACTGCTTTTCCTTGACTGTCCACTTCTACTTAGGTCAAGGGACTCAGCTCTCTTCTTTTTTGTTTAGTACTGGAGCTCCTTTACAGCCTAAAAATGAGTTTTGGGTCATAGCTGTGTTGAAAAACAAATACTAGTAAAACTAAAGGTGGCATAGATTTACATCATATGAAGCTTGTGATATGAGTGGGCTAGCTATCTGACGCCTATTGGAGTTTTGCAACTCTCTTCTGATAGATGATGTCAGGAGAAAGAAGGATCGAGCATGTTGAATTCTACATGCCTAATCTTTTTGTTCTTTGGGGGATGGATGAAGCGCTGCCTGAAGTGTCCATGAACAACACATGCATGCTTAGCTGAAAAAACATACAGATGTAGCAGACTTTAAATTCACTCTTAGGCTAATTTACACGACCGTGTGTGGGCCGCTTGCCGTAATTGAACAGCATGGCTGGTGCTCCGTCAGCACACAGATGTCATCCATGTGCTGCCCATGCACCGGTAGTGCTTCTGCAATAAATGGGGGCCGTGGAAACACAGCCACAACACTGGACAGGAATAGGACCTGTCCTGAGTTTTGCGGCCCGGACTGTTGGACCGCACACTGATCAGTGTAATACACAGAAATGAATGGGTCAGTGTGCTATCTGGGAAAAACCCACATGGCACACTGAGCTCGCACATGGTCGTGTGCAAGGGGCCATAACAAGTAATCGGAAGAAACATGACTTTTCAATGACTTCTGTTGTGTGATAACACACTGCTGCAAGTTGCATAGTTAATAATGCTGAAAAGCTATCAAGTCCAATCTATAAACCTACAGCATTGATCCAGATGAAGGAGGATGTCAATTCCCCCTTATATTAAGGAAAAAATTACTTCCACAGTCCAGATATGGAATTTGAAATCCTGTAAATCCCTGAATCAGTGTCTTGTCTCCAATAATCTAATTCTTTTAACTTGTAATTAAGTTGGTTACAACTCTCAATGTCAAAGTTGTCAGATTCAAGTTAAAGGAAAATTGGTGTCAAACTAAAGACAATACCTTATAGTGCGGCTTCTATACTTTACAAAGATGCCTTTCTTATTCTGCATTGCAGCTCCATTTTTATGAAAATCAGTGTTTTATTCTTTTGCAGATTAGCTGGAAAGGGCTATAGGGGCGCTTCTTTTCTTGACAGGGCTTCACTCTCCTCTCCAGATAACCACCCCAAACTGCAGACAAAGTGTGACAAAGTGGAAGGTGTCACTCAAGCAGTGAGGGGAGGAGCTGGGGAGAAATTTGGGACAATTATCTAGAAAAGAGAGTAAAGCCCTAGCAGGAGAAGAAACACTCCTAAAGCCCTATTCAGATCATCTGTATTAGAATAAAGCTCTTATTTTCATGAAAATGGAGATGCAATGCAGAATGTGAGATATTTTTGGAAAGTGTAGAAGTCGCACTATAAGGTTCTATCATTAGTTTGATAATGATTTTCCTGCTGACAAACTCACTTTAAAAAGCTGCAATTTACCCTCCCCCACTGAGTGCTCGCTCGCACATAGACGCAAAACTTGTGAAAACTTGTTGTGTTGTGTTCAGAAAAGCTGCTAATCTTTTATTATAAACATAGCTGGACATGTCCAGCCATAATGACAGGTAAAGATAGGTGACTTGAATTTTATTATATTTTTTAAAAAACTTTTTATTTATTTTAACTTTTATTTTTAGACATGCAGGAACCATTTGAAGTCTGATAAATCAGAATATAATTCCTTTACTTCTATTACACGGTTCCTGTGGCAGGCCTGGGAGCCTTCAGTAGTCTCCGCGTTCTGGGATGTCATATCAAAATGTCAATAAAGTTAAAAATGTAATGGGTGCACTTAAAAAACCTTTATCCATAAAAAAAACTTTACAGTTCCTGAATTCATAAACATCAACTACAGTATTTAAATTTGTGTTAAAATACTTTCAAGCACTTAATACATAAGAGTTTAGATCAAACGCCATTACAACCACTGACAGGTGAAGTGATGAAGTGAATAACACTGATTATCTTGTGTCATTGGCACATGTCGGATATATTAGGTAGCAACTGAACAGTTCTTAACAAAGTTTTCCTGGACCACAATATTAATGACCAATCATTAGGATAATATCAAATATTTGGGAGTCTGACCCATGCGATCCTCCACAGGTCAGCTGTCTAAAGTTTCAGATATTTTCTGGTGAATGCTACTTCTGCTTCACAGGTCATGTTACATTACTTTCATCAGTGAGATGTCCTGTTTATGGCTCAGTTCCATTCCAGTGAATGGGGCTGAGATGCAATGACATGCACAGCCTCTATACAATGTTTAGTAAGATACTGTGCTTCATAATAAGGAAGAGGCCACAGTGCTTGTCCGAATGCTGCAGTCTCTTCAAACAGCTGATTATAGGGTGCCAGGTGTTCAACCCCTACTGATGTAATACTTATGATTTATTTTAACTAGAGATGGGTGAACCTCATGAGATTTGCTTTAACAAATATTTCAGTTTGTTTCAAGCCAAACTTGTTTGGCACAAAACGAAAGTTCTATTATTATACTTTGGGGTCTCTTCAGACCCCAGAATATAATACGTGGAGGCCCAGGGGAGGTGCGGCATAAACAGTTATACCCACTGTGATGAAATAGTTTATATCATATGGCACAAATTATGTGTTTTAACTGTTGTGCTCAGTGTCACAGAGGAGTTTGCTCCAATTTGTCAGCACATCCTGTGTAATTGGTATAGTCATTGTAATGCGCAATCCAGGAAACTCAGAGAGAAAACCAGTCCCTGGTGTTTATTCAATTAGTTACCATCTAATTAGTAGCCAGGGTTACTGACCATCGCAGACATTGAGGCAGCAGAGCTTGCTGATCAAAAGCCCTACCTTTCCAACAAAAGGAAATTATGACATTATAGCTGGGAGGTTACAGAAAGTGAAGAGACCTGAGGGTCCATAAATGTGAGGGGGATACATGCCATCTTTTTCAGATTCTTTGGAGCCACGTCTTGTGTGGTATCAGCTGGACAACACCAGAATACAGTCACCCGCCCAGTTAGCTGACAGTTGTTGGGAAAGATGAGCACATGGGTATTATGTAATACATGGTCAAGTCCTCCATTAGCCATGCACATGGTCATTCCCATCTTTGAATAATAAGCTTGGGGCATTGCTATATGATGTCAATCTTTCTTAATAGGGCATATGCAAAGGAGGCTTCTTATCAAGACAATGGCACATATAATACTTATAAATGTCCTGCTTTCATCTAAAAATTAATTTATAAACATTGGAGCAGAGTTTTGAAGTCATCATAGCCCCAGAGCTGTCGGAGAGTCCACCGCATATATATGACGAGGCGCAAACCTCCTCATAAGTGATGCACACCCTCCACTGGGTTGTGCGCCTGGGGGGAAATGTATGCTAGCCTGTAGGCGGTGTACATTTGCCGCATCATTTATGCTTGGTTTCTGGCGTAAATTATAAAAATTTGGTATGGCTAAAGGTTCCACCCCCTGCACATCCCATTTTTAGAAAGAGGCAAAGGTGGCCCAGAGTTAAAAAAAAGTTACAATTTTTTGGTTGAAACAACATTTACACAAAAAATTGTGACTTTTTATGCTTTGTATGCCAGGCATAATAAATCTGATCCATTAAACCTATTACATTTATGGAAATAAAATAGTATTACGTGACTTATTAGTCAGTGTACAGGCAGTAGCTGGTTAACCTCATCATTACAAAATTGCAGTACTTTGTAGATAGGAATATAGTATGTTTCCACCAGAATTTTTTTTATGTTAACTTTGTCCCATAGCATTTAATGAATGAAAACAATTGTCCTTGTTAGTATCCCATCTCTTGGCATCTGTCCATTATGTAGTAGCTTTTAGCACTTGGTTCATCATTAGTTTGAGTGGAATTAGACTGTTTTGCAATTCTGATGCCTCCATTAGAAAATTGTGGTGTGCAAAAATAAACTTTTAGCGGACGGAGCGAAGTGTTTGTCCTATTTGGCTCAGTTTGACACAGGTCAACTAAAGTCATTTAAGCTTATTAACATTTAGAGAACACTTTATCTGCACTACTTTGTCCGATTCACATAGGTGACTACTGATAGTGGTTGAACTTTTTACATTGTGTAAACTTTCATATTCCTTAAAATACTATATATATTGTTTTTTGTGAAATGAATTGAAAGACAGAAGCCCAGATTTACTTTTTGTGGTTACAAGTAGACACAGGCATAAAAATGGTGCATATTTTGAGCAATGTGGTGCATCGTTGGAGTTATGTGAATGTGGATTCCCAGAAAAGATGAGCATGGCTTAAATGTGCCATGATGCACCAAAAATTGTGGCTCAAATTAAGCCAATAAATTGGAGGTATATACATAGATTATACAGTCTCGATACGCCAGATTTATCATCTTGCATCAGCCACTGTGATGAATCTGGTGCATTTTCAGACTGCCTGTCTAAGTTTACACTATTGTACTATTAGTAAATCTGAACCATGGACATGTATTTGTTAGATGTGTACTGGTGGGATGTAAATCTAGTTTTGCGATGATTATGATCATTGATATTGTTGTCATCTTTGATGGGAGATATTAGATTTGTGCAATTGTCTAGTTAGTGGACCACTCATTGCACTCAAGCTATCAACAATTTACAGACTATTCGAAGCTTGTGAACATTTCCTTTGTTTATTTCCAATACTTACAGGGAAATTGTCACCCTGAAATTAGCTATTTTCATTCACCTTTTTGTGTTAAACATATTTTTCTAGAATTTTTAGTGATGTCGTTTTTATTTTTCCATGTTATTATCTATATTTTAAAAATTCTATGAAAATAAACAAATGAAAGTCAGACATTGCTTTTCAACCATGCTTCAACAGAATTTTTAAAAAAAGAAAACTCATGAAACAGGCCTGGACAGAAATGATGGTTCCCTTAACTTAATATTTTGTTGCACAACCTTTTGAGGCAATCCCTGCAATCAAACGATTCCTGTAACTGTCAATGAGACTTCTGCACCTCTCAGCAGGTATTTTGGCCGCTCCTCATGAGCAAACTGCTCCAGTTGTCTCGGATTTGAAGGGTGCCTTTTCCAGACGGCACGTTTCAGCTCCTTCCAAAGATGCTCAATAGGATTTAGGTCAGGGCTCATAGAAGGCCACTTCAGAATAGTCCAATGTTTTCCTTTTAGCCATTCTTGGGTGTTTTTAGCTGTGTGTTTTGGGTTATTATCCTGTTGCAAGACTCATGACCTGCAACTGAGACCAAGCTTTCTGACACTGGGCAGCACATTTCTCTCTAGAATCCCTTGATAGTCTTGAGATTTCATTGTACTCTGCACAGATTCAAGACACCCTGTGCCAGATGCAGCAAAGCAGCCCCAGAACATAACAGAGCCTCCTCCATGTTTCACAGTAGGGACAGTGTCCTTGCTTCATTTTTCCATCTGTGAACATAGAGCTGATGTGCCTTGCCAAAAATTTCGATTTTTGTCTCATCTGTTCATAGGACATTCTCCCGGAAGCTTTGTGGCTTGTCAACATGTAGTTTGGCAAATTCCAGTTTTGGCAGATCCAAGTTATTTCTGTGACCATTGTGGGTTTTTCTTTCATTAAACGAGGGGTACCAACAATTTTGTCCACGTGTGTATATATATATATATATATATTTATATTTTTTTTTTTTTTTTTTTTTTTTTTTTTTTCCTTTGGATGTCTTAGTATTATGATTTTTGTTTTAAAAAAAAATGTGTATCTGTTTAGGTACCTCCCCAATGTGGGTGTATGCCCAAAGTTAGATTTCCCACATAAAAGGTGGGGTGTTTGGCCCCGAACGCCATTGTATTATGTGATTGTTTTATTGGATTTGAAAATAAAGGATCTGTTTATATACTGAATTGCTGGGTGAGTGCGGTGCCTTCCCTTTTTTCACTGTCTTCGGTGGTATTGGATTTGGTCTGGTTTTGCTACTATTAATTTCTATGGGAGAATTTTCTAGGCATATTTTGTGACCTGGGCAAAAGTCATTGCCCAGAGGGGAGTAGATAAGCTGTGAAATTACTGTGACTTGTGGATTCTGTCTTATCTACATATACATGACAGCTCAACACTGATCAGTGTGCTGACAAGTGAGAGGGCTTCTGTAAAAAAATCTCCTATAGAAAACAGTACATCTCAGCATATTATTTGGCTTAGTAGCCAGAGTCAAAGTAGTATTTTAAGGATTTTTTTAAAATATAAATAATAACATAACATTCAAAAAAAATAATATTTTTAACATATAACTTGATAAAAAAATGGAGATAATTTTGACACATTTCCTTTAACCAGAGTATCTCCAGCCTCTTCATAAGATTACTGTATATGGAATTTGTAGGTTCACCCTGATGGCCTCAAATTCTGCCTAACACTCACACCATCCATGTTACATAGTTATTGCAAATAAATGATACATACTCTGGTAGATATTGCTTTTTCATGTAAATTGCCACATGATTACGGTGAATTCTAACATAAAAAAGTCAAAAAGAACACTTTAGTAGATGTCTAAAAATGACTTTTCTTTGGATAAAGCCTAGATACTATGGATTACTGTTGTCTTAATAAAGCTTTTCTAGCTCTCCTTTCTACAATGTTGTAACCAAGTTGAAGTTCAAGAATAGCCTAAAGAATGATTTTTATAGGCAGAATATCCTAGCTTCCTAAATGGACAGGGTCTGACTGCCATTGCCTTCACTTGTTCTCAAAATGAAGAGGCTGCAGCACTAATTAAAACGGGTTTTCCCACCCGAGCAACTTAGCCCTCATTCACATTCATCCCCGCTATCAGAGACCCACAATCTGCAACATATCCACTTATCATGAGAATAGGGTACCTTGCACCCCAGTCTGAAAGGAACAAGGTTTGGACCAACATGCCGTCACTCGATTCATTTCAATGGGACTGCCAGAGATAACTCCCTTCTCAGACCATATCTGGGGGCAGAGCTTGCAGGAAAGCAATTCTACTCAGGACATCATGCCATCACCGAAAACGTTGGCTTGTGGCTGAGTCTACTTTGGTCTTGAATGCCACCCATCTGCCCAAAGCTGATTATAATTAGAACATAAAATGGGTGAACTGCACTCCCCTTAATTCATTTCTAGGCCCAGAGTTGGAGAGGAGACTACTGTATTTGAAATGTGTGTTAAGAATAATATGGCTGAAGACACTAGCCCTGAATTCAATGGAGGCCAAAGCTCAGAAAGAGGTCAGTCATTTTAGTGTTTGGTCCCAACTATAAGAGGACGACTTGTTGCTGGCAGATGGGCTTATACAATTTTATCAAACTGTTAACCAAGAACTTAATCTTTATATATTTCTATATACAGTAGGTGTTAGCAGTAATACTCTTAGTGCTAGTAGAGTGCAACTTTTTGTGTTCACATTTCTTTTTTTTTTTTAACTGTAGTTTTTATTAAAGTATTTTACAATAAGGTATACATTTAAGAGGAAAAACCACAACAGATGGAGCTACACAGAAACAAAATCCTCTGCATATATAGATTACAAAGATCATCAATGAATAGAACAATATCAGACACCAGACAAGGGAAAAAAGGGAAAGGAGGGAAACGGAGAACAGGAGGGGGGAGGACAATTCGGTCGGAGTCAAAGACCATGCAAAATAGAATAGGTGTCCCAGTACGATCATATGGAATTAAAGGCCTCCACAGTGTGGTTCAGAGTAGCTGTCAGAAATTCAAGACTGCAGATGTCCTTCATGCGGGCACACAGTTCAGTCCCCATGGGAGGGAGCGTCTTCCTCCAGTGACGGGCAATCAGAGTCTTCGCTGCAGTACATAGGTATAAAAACAGCCTAGACACCCCCTTGCCCAAAGGCCTGGGAGGCAGATTAAGCAAGTAGGTCGCGGGGTCCAGGGGGACCCCCTGTGTAAAGAGGGCCTCAGTGAGAAGTTGCACCTCTGTCCAAAAAGTACAAATGATGGGGCAATCCCAAAAAATGTGACACACCGTACCCAGTGAGGTCTGACAACGCCAACATTAGGAGGGAATATTAGGATTAAGGGTATGAAGCAGTGCAGGCGTGTGATACCAGTGCATGAGGATTTTATATTGGGTCTCATGGAACGTAATGCAGGATGAAGATTTGGCAGCTCGGGACCATATGGACTGCCACTGTCCAGGTGAGACCCGCCTACGCAGAGCCTCCTCCCACCTAGCCATGTATCTGTGTGCTGGGGGAGGTTGCCCCTCAGGGGAGGACAGAATCCTATATATATTAGATATAAGTCCCTTTGTAGAGGTGCCAGCGCGGCACAGCCTTTCAAAAGTTGTGGGTAGTGAGACTTGCTTGGATCCAAGTTGAGTCCGAGCAAAGTGTGTTATTTGCTGATAATGAAACCACTCTGTAGCTGGCAAGTGTAGGGTCGAAGTAAAATAATCAAAGGGTCTGAGCTCCAAGGTCGAGGGGTCGACCAGATCCGCAATATGGAACAGACCTAGCCTGCTCCAAGGGTGCACCATAGGAGAAGAAAGTCCCTCCGGGAGGAGTGGGTTATAGAGAAACGAGATCATGGATGAGGAGCGAGAAGCTAAGGCAAATTACTTAGAGTATGTATTCCAGATTGTCCTCGTAAATTTAATGGGTCCCAATAGGGGAGTAGCAGGTGAGGGGGGAAAGCATGACCACAGGAAGGCATTCGGATGCACTGGGGCAAACCAAAGCTTCTCTATTTCAACCCACCTAGTGTATGCCCGGGGTGCTGCCCAAAACGGGAGGGCCCGAAGATGGGCAGCCCAGTAATAATGCAAAATGTGTGGCACCGCCAAACCCCCGTCAGCCTTACCGGCCAACATCACCGAACGGGGGATACGATGGCGCTTAGCGTTCCATATAAACTGGAAAATTGCCTTTTGAAGGGATCTTAATTCGCACCTCGGCACCGCCACTGGGAGTGTTTCGAAATAGTAAAGGAGTTTAGGGAGGAGGGTCATCTTTACTGCTGTAATCCGCCCAAATAGGGAGATGTGAAGGGGGCGCCATTTATCCAGAAGGGAGCGGAGCTCATTGAATAAGCGAGGATAGTTGGCAGAGTACAGGGAGGAATAGGCCGTAGAAAGCTGGACACCCAAGTAGCGAAGCGAGTGGTCCCTCCATTGGAAATTATAATTGGTTTTAAGTATCTGTAAGATAGGATCCGAAATGTTAATAGGGAGGGCTTCAGTCTTTGCAGGGTTGACCTTATAGCCTGACATATTACTGTAATCTTTGAGTGTACTGAGGAGATTCGGAAGGGTGGTATGGAGGTTGGACAGGGTTAAAAGGACATCATCTGCAAATAGGGATACCTTGAATTCCCTGTCACGAACCGCAATGCCCATAATATCTAGGTTGGACCTGATCGGGACGCCAGGGGTTCAATACAGAGGGCGAAAATTAAAGGGGAGAGGGGGCATCCCTGGCGAGTCCCATTACAGATCGGGAAAGGGGGAGAGGTAGCGTTAGCAAGTTTGACAACTGCTGAGGGAATGGAATACAAAGCTCAAATTGCCGTTAGGAAAGCCCCAGAGAAGCCGAAATGCTCAAGAGTGGCCAACATAAAAGATCAGTCAAGGCGATCGAAGGCCTTCTCTGCGTATAGGCTTAAGATAAGAGCAGGGGTAGCCGAACAGTTGGCCACGTCAATCAAATCCACCGCCCTTCTGGTGTTGTCTCTCCTCTGCCTGCAGGGGACGAAACCCACCTGGTCCTTGTGGACGAGAAAGGGCAGCCAACCGCTAAGCCTAGTTGCCAGAAGCTTAGTGAAAAGCTTAAGGTCAGAATTTAAAAGAGTGATAGGGCGGTAATTCGAGCAGTCTGTGTGATCTTTGCCTGGTTTGGGGACTAAGGTAATGTGGGAGTGGAGCATAGTCTGAGGGATAGGGGAGCCCTCCAGAAATAAATTAAAAAGGCTACACAGATGGGGAATTAATTCAACTTGGAAGACCTTATAATACAAATAGGTGAACCCATCTGGGCCCGGGGCCTTACCACTAGGGAGGTCCCTCAATGTAGCCGTAACCTCCTAGCTGGTGACAGGACATTTAAAGAATCCAACGCCGAAGTCGGAAGCGTGGGAAGGTGGCAGGCAGTTAGGTATGTTTCCAAATCTAGTGTCCGACCTGGGAGGGCTGGTGAAGGGAGGTTATACAATTTAGAGTAGTATTCATGAAACAGAATCCCTATAGTGTCAGGGTGGTGATGAAGGACCCCCTTCGGGTCACGAATTGCATGTGGGACAGAGGAGGACTGCCACTCCCGGAGGGCCCTAGCCAAAAAGGGTGTGGGCCTTATTCCCTTTCTCATAATAACGCTGCCTGCAATAGAGGAGAAGGCGCTGCATAGCCCGAGTAGCTATAGCGCGTAGGTCCACCCGAGCCAGTACTAGCCGATGCAGGAGGGAGGCAGAGGGGCAGGCCGCTAGACGCTCCGTCAGGGATCGTATCCGAGCCCTCAGAGCTACCTCCTCGGCCAGCCTATCCTTTTTAAGCCGGGTGGCCGTAGCTATGCAATGCCCCCTCATCACAGCCTTGTGTGCTTCCCAGAGAGTGGAAGCAGATGAGACTGAGCTAACGTTAGTGTTAAAATAATCTAAGAGATGGGCTCGGAGGGCCTCCCGGGTGGGAAGGAAATGCAGTAAGGATTCATTAAGCTACCAATGACAGCACCTGGTAGAGAGTGGGTTGGGAGACAAAGAAGTGTTCACATTTCTATGGCAGCCATGGCAAAAGTGCACCTGCAAATTTATTTCTTACTGTTTGGCAGTGCTGACTATTTTGGTGAGTTTGCAGGGGACAGGGGAATAACCCAGGTCACATAAAATAGTCTCCAATGGGTAAGATTATTTTATCTTACCCATACAAACTTCTAAAATTCTTATTTGTGAGTGGACAACACCTTAATGAAAGATGATTTGACATTCCCTTAAGAATATTTGGCTTTTGGGTTAAACAGTCTCCTTTAACTATTACACTTATCAAGATCCTGTGGCAGCAACACATCTGATCACCTACAAACAACTCTCACCTTTGTCTATTTTATGATATCAATAACGGACCCCTGTTATCCAAAAAATTCTGGAAATTTCACATTCACATTAATGTCATTAATGGATAGTAGTTTTTAATACCCTACTTCTTTCCCATGAATTCCAGGCTTACCAATTCTTTTTCTTATTGTCGAATTTTAAACATTTACAACATATTTGACATATTTTGTGTTTTCTTAGATGAATTGGGCATACCTTACAAGATTTACTGGTTCTTTTTGCTATCTGCATGTAAAATAATGACTTTCCCTATTGTTGGATGAATATTAAAAGGGTTTTTAGGGGCTGTAATAATTTTTTAATATGTAGTTCAGAATAAGTTACTGATCTTTTGTCACTATCCTTTCAATACTGTACCACCCCGGTTCCCTTCTGGTCTCTGGGCACAGGAAATGCCTGTTCAGGCAATCAATGGCGACAGTGATTATTGGCCTCATCCAGTGATTGACTGAGCGAGCATTTACTGTGTCAAGAGGGACCTAAAAGCAGAGACCAGCATGGTAGGGTTGGAACAACAGTGGTGGAGGATTGTTGAAGATAAAAAATTTCTCGATTCCCACCCTCACCAAAAAATCCTTTCAGAAACATTCTGACATTTACTCTAAGGGGGCAGTGCAAATATGATACATCTATTTTCATATTGATCCCAATGATTCTTATAGGATCCCTTATGGGCACAATGGGACCATCAGGTTTCTGCCCAGGGTACTAATATTTTTGATGGTAAAACAGGGTTGCAGACTACACTCTCATTGCCACCAAACTTACTGTAACCCGTGCAGGAAAGTAAATGTGAAAAGAACCATAATAAGCTTTTTTTTTTTTTTTTTTTGTAAAGTGCCCTTTTATAAGCTGTAGTTTTATAGGAGATTTACCAGAGTCTTGAGATGCCATTACATACAAGTGCCACCCACCATTAATTCCTTTCTTGTGAATTTGTCTTCCAGGTTTCTTTTATCAGCTTGTATTTTCTATTTTCTCTACAAATGCTGCATAGCATGATTAGGAATAAAGTCATTTATGATAATTATCCACTGCACGCCTTTATGTTAAATGATGTATTCCTACCTTTTTCATTCATTGTACAATTAAATTACAATAATGGGAAAGGGCTGATATGGTTACAGTTAATGAAGCAATTTATTTTTAGGCCCGGCATACCGGTTGTGTGGAGTTCGGCTTTCTTTAACTTGATTATGTTTAAAAATAACAAGTCTTCATTTTTTCTCTTATCGATGGTTACAGTTGTATAACATGTTCAGGTTATGAATATTCATTGATTGACTATTACTGCTGCGGTTTTATTGTAATTTAGTAATGTAGCAAGGTACAAGACAGTAAATCTCAATAACAATCTGATACTAAAATCCATACAGTGTGTTCATTTATCATCATAATTACAAATAGGATATTAAGCCAACAATCATAGCACAGTGAAATTTGCATTGAAAAGTAATTCATAGAAAATAAAGGAGTAATAGTTTTCTGTTTTGTGGCAATGCTTTCCCTTTAGAACTAACACTTGACTAAGTAGAAAATACTGTTTACTTTTTAGAATGGATCCGTTCACAACTGTGTTAGACATTTCATTGGGAGTCTCTAGTGTAGATTCTGCCAAAAAAAAAAAACTTTGATGAAAAAGCTCTGCTTTTCTGTCTGGGAAATAATGGACACCAAAACAGAAACTTGATGGATTTCATTATAGTCAACGGGATCTGTTGGGTATGTACTTTAATGGATCCATTTTTAGCGTCCATTGTATTTTTCTTTTCCTACAATGGAACAAAAAACAGAATGAATGCTGCAGATATGAACCTAGCCTAAACATTTTAGAACAAGGTTCATAAAGGATCTGAAGAACTTGCTAACACTTTTTGGACTACTTGCTGTCTACATGTCTACTGTCAAAAACATATTTATATATTAACTGGAACCTATGTAGATCAGCTCTGATCCAATACATGGCAAAATCCATCCCAAAGTAACGGCCATGAATGGGAACACCATTACTCATAGACTTTGCCATTAATAGTTTATTTTGCTGTGTTATGGTCACATGGGCTATAAGGTTTTTAATGTTTTCACTGATTTTATGCCTACAAAGGAATACAGTAGGTTCCTGAAGTACTTTATATGTCTAATCTGCCTACTGAGTTCTGTTTGTGAGACATTTGTAGAAAAGATTTTCCTTTCAGCATACGTGTATGTTTTGCTACTATATAGTAAAATAGTAGATGAGGTTAGATGAAGACACAGGTCCATCAAGTTCAACCTATAACCCTACAGCAAAAAAATAAAAATAAAACATGAGGCTGATGCCAATTGTCCCATGCCAGGGAGAAAAATTCTGTCTCGATTCCAAATCTGACAATCAGTATAAAACCCTGGACCAACTTGTCGTCTCCACAATCGAATCCCTGCAACCTGTAATAGTTTTCCTTTCAAGAAAGGCATCCAGGCCCCTCTTGAATTTGTACAATGAATCCACCATTACAACATGCAGTGGCAGTACGTTCCATAGTCTCACTGCTCTTATAGTAAAGAACCTTCTTCTATGGTGCTGGTGGAATGTTCTTTCCTTTGGATGTAGAGGATGCGCCCTTGTCACTGTCACAGGTCTAGGAGTACTATCCCTAGGAGTACTGTCCCTTCATGTAGTTTTACATTGTGATTAGATTTCTCCATAAGATATGTTGTAATGTGTAAGGTTTTTACAATGAGAGTCAGTGGCAAATGTACTGTATGCCAGGGCTGTGGAGTCGATAGATCAAGACGCCGATTCTTACCATGTTTCCACATAGCCACTCCGATTCCCTCATTTTATCTGGAAGCTGGGGCCCTTAACTTCTTTTCAATTCAGACTCAAGCAAATTGGTCCCAACTTCAACTCCCTAGCCCTCCTGTATGCAGCTTTATAGCCAGCTGCATATGTCCGTGGAATACTATACTTTTTACAGCAGTCTTCAAATCTGAATGCTGATTTTAATAACTCAATGTGATGTGTGAATATAGTCTTAAATGTAACATATCGAGTGATAGAGTATGGCATTCTTCCCCCAAATACCAAAGTGAAGCAACAGGAGGATACATTAGAGAACCTTATCTATGTGAATAATATTGGTATTCTGCTTTATTTAGGCTTCCAACAGTATAATATAATAATGAGATGGCTCAGTTCACATTTTCTTAGTCTATACAGCAAAGCTGACAAGTGATCTGCAGAAAAAAAAATACTCACCAACTCCATAGGCTACTGTCAACTCTATCAGCTAGTGCAAAAACTGGAATATTTCAAGATATTTTTTATATTAGTAGTAGTATAATAGTATTCAATTTTCCAATAATGTATTCCCTATAGCTCTAATTTCTAAAATTACAGTCATCAGTGGTTACCTAATAGTATTCCACAAAGGGATGGGTGAGATCACTGTGTCTTAATGTAATTTGCCCACAAACACAAATATACTGTATGTGGAGTTTAGTATTAAGAAAACACTGTAGAATTTCAATTTTTCCTCATGACATACTAAAACATCAGAATATTGAATTAAACAAATACTGGCATTAATTCACCCTACGAACATCTCTGAACCATAGACAGGGGAGATACGTATGTTGACCTATGTTGGTATGAGATATTGCAGTGTGTATATTAGACTTAGACTCTCATACTGTTCTTGACCCTGCGATCCACTCTGGAATTTCAAATAATTATTACTCAATTTACTACAATCTATAATTGTACTTTGAAATACAAAGTCTGCATTGATCTTTGTAGAAATCGTGGAATATTTTGAGAGTTGCCAAGGTCACAGTTCTTTGTCGCGAATACTCTGCCATATTTGTCCAACAGGCCAGTCTTTGTGTTTGCTCATTGTTATCAAATACTCAATTCCATTTTCATGGTTGGTACAGATGTGTATGGTTTTACAAGATTAATTCAATTATGCAATGTTTAAATGTATCAAAGAGACACCATGTCCCAAGATTTGACATTGGATACAGCAAGTCTTTATCTGGCAAGAGAAGGTGGTAAAAATTGGATTTATAATTAATAACATTCTAAAAGCATTTACGCAAAACTGCCTACTCCAAGTGCCTTTCATTTACTCTCTATTTGTTCCGAAGTGCATTATTCTAAAGAATTTCCTTTTAACATTGGCAGAAAGACTATTGACCATGATGACATGTGTAAAGCATTAGAGGAAGGCAGAGCATAAAATATGAAAGGGTATTTCAAGGTTCTTTGTTCTAAGTAAAATGTATATGTCTCAATCCACTATCTCTGGCTATGCTGCTTGGTAAATGGATACAATTGTAATGTAATTCATGCTAATATAGACATTTTATTGTCAAAACAAAGCAAGGAACTTAAAGGTGATAAGCAGTGTGGTCACAAGGAATGGGCAGCGCTATTGTATCCAGAATTATTCTGTAAACTGTGACAAATGTATTTATAGGTACTGCCAGTCCCTTCACTACAATTTAAAGCAAGCTAGATGAATAGACTCTTTTTTACAAGGAGGTGAATTTGACACTACAATCATGCTACACCAATCTGACCACTGTTCTTATTAATGCTTATAATGTTAGAATTGGCTCTTTTTCAGTGGAACTGCTTCTGCTTCAGATTTGCCGACACATTGACATGCAGTAGTTGGTTGACCTGAATTACACTATGTAATTGTTAGCGTTCTATTATTCTGAAGACCTGAAGGCTTTTATCTTGCCTTATTAGCTTTATAATTGGTTACATGGATACTACAGATATCTAAAATATATAATACATCTTAAAGGTGCTGTATTCAAACTTAAATGCATGTCGAAGATTCGGCAAAGAATACACAAACATATAATTAAATTAATCAGTAACCTACATTTATTTGCTAAAAATCTGATCAACATGGAAGTACATGTATTTATTTTTGTATAATTATAGTTGGATAATGACAAGCCTTCATGTCCTTTTTTATGTCGTCATGTTACAGCTGACTGGGGGGGCCATATACATTAGACTAAAGTTAAAGAAAATGGACAATTACAACCATAACAAAAGTTGATCAAGTGAAATTCGACAACAAGTTGTCATTGTAACCGACTGATGACACACCCCATCATGGTCAGGAAAGAGGTTGACTACATTGGAGATTTTTGTCTGATAGTTCACTGCTATTATGATAGACCCTTGTTTCACAAAACATCTTTTTTAAAGATGGAAAGAAGAAAATAGACAGGTTTTTATGTAGTAGCTTCCTTTGTAGCTAAGAGATAGCTGATGATGCCATTGGCTGGTAGTTACAAGAATCAAGTGTGGTGGAAACATTGGACATTGGAGGTCTCTAAACTGATCACCTAGGTCTTCTGCAATACGTGTTCAGGGTTGAAATTGCAATATGTGACAGAAATATCAACTGACTATTTATTAGTTTTGAATGTGGGTCCTTATGGGAAGGATGTTCGTAATGGTGGGTTGTACTTATTATCTCATGAATTTATGTTTTCTATTCTCACGTTTTATTGTAACCTTCAAATGATATATTATGTTGCCTTTGCAATTTTCCTATTTTATGTTATATCCTTTTTCCTTCTGCTGAGGAATCCGTCATTGATGGATGTTGCTATGTTATGTCTTTATATTTATGATGAAAACAGATAAAAAGTTTTGTTTTGTTTTTTTAAGACAGGCATATACTGTACACACATATTTTAAGAACTTTTTTTTACACAACTGTATTCATGGTTCGCATATTATATACAGTACAGACCAAAAGTTTGGACACACCTTCTCATTCCAAGAGTTTTCTGTATTTTCATGACTATAAAAATTGTAGATTCACACTGAAGGCATCAAAACTATGAATTAACACATGCGGAATTATATACTTAACAAAAAAGTGTGAAACAACTGAAAATATGTCTTATATTCTAGGTTCTTCAAAGTAGCCACCTTTTGCTTTGATTACTGCTTTGCACACTCTTGGCATTCTCTTGATGAGCTTCAAGAGGTAGTCACCTGAAATGGCTTTCACTTCACAGGTGTGCCCTGTCAGGTTTAATAAGTGGGATTTCTTGCCTTATAAATGGGGTTGGGACCATCAGTTGTGTTGTTCAGAAGTCAGGTGGATACACAGCTGATAGTCCTACTGAATGGAGTGTTAGAATTTGTATTATGGCAAGAAAAAAGCAGCTAAGTAAAGAAAAACAAGTGGCCATCATTACTTTAAGAAATGAATGTCAGTCAGTCCGAAAAATTGGGAAAACTTTGAAAGTGTCCCCAAGTGCAGAGGCCAAAACCATCAAGCGCTACAAAGAAATTGGCTCACATGAGGACCGCCCCAGGAAAGGAAGACCAAGAGTCACCTCTGCTGCGGAGGATAAGTTCATCCGAGTCACCAGCCTCAGAAATCGCAGGTTAACAGCAGCTCAGATTAGAGACCAGGTCAATGCTACACAGAGTTCTAGCAGCAGAAACATCTCAAGAGGAGACTGTGTGCAGCAGGCCTTCATGGTAAAATAGCTGCTAGGAAACCACTGCTAAGGACAGGCAACAAGCAGAAGAGACTTGTTTGGGCTAAAGAACACAAGGAATGGACATTAGACCTGTGGAAATCTGTGCTTTAGTCTGATGAGTCCAAATTTGAGATCTTTGGTTCCAACCACCGTGTCTTTGTGCGACGCAGAAAAGGTGAACGAATGGACTCCACATGCCTGGTTCCCACCGTGAAGCATGGAGGAGGAGGTGTGATGGTGCGGGGGTGCTTTGCTGGTGACACTGTTGAGGATTAATTCAAAATTAAAGGAATACTGAACCAGCATGGTTACCACAGCATCTTGCAGCGGCATGCTATTCCATCCGGTTTGCGTTTAGTTGGACCATCATTTATTTTTCAACAGGACAATGACCCCAAACACACCTCCACTGTGTAAGGGCTATTTGACCAAGAAGGAGAGTGATGGGGTGCTACGCCAGATGACTTGGCCTCCACAGTCACCAGACCTGAACCCAATCGAGATGGTTTGGGGTGAGCTGGACTGCAGAGTGAAGGCAAAAGGGCCAACAAGTGCTAAGCATCTCTGGGAACTCCTTCAAGACTTTTGGAAGACCATTTTAGGTGACTACCTCTTGAAGCTCATCAAGAGAATGCCAAGAGTGTGCAAAGCAGTAATCAAAGCAAAAGGTGGTTACTTTGAAGAACGTAGAATATAAGACATATTTTCAGTTGTTTCACACTTTTTTGTTAAGTATATAATTCCACATGTGTTAATTCATAGTTTTGATGCCTTCAGTGTGAATCTACAATTTTTATAGTCATGAAAATACAGAAAACTCTTGGAATGAGAAGGTGTGTACAAACTTTTGGTCTGTACTGTATTTCTTATTTAGCTACCAATAGTTCCAAAATAAATAAGTGCTGCTATTTGGTCAGCTGCTCCCTAAAACTCTAAAACAGTATTTAAAAAAAAAATTCCTCTTCAATTAAAGACCAATTTGATAAGCTTTTTTTTTTACCTGGCACATTGGATTCAATCTCAAGCAAATATAGTGTCCAGTTTGATATTGAAAGAAATTTAAGCTATGTATGTAGCGAGCTCTTAACAATAGTTTTATATAGATACAAGCATACTGTGTCTTATGATAGATCTGGTACTATCATTAAAGTGTACCACCAAGTATGAACAACTTTTCATAAATGATTAGTACAGGTGAATATAAGACACTCTGTAATATATCTTATTAAAGATATCCGTTTCTTTCCCCACTTATTAAATGGTTCTCTTGCTCCTTATCTTCAGTCTGACTGCTTGTTTACATAAGATTCCATTTCCATATCCAGCCTCACACAGAACTCTATGTAGAAGGGAGGGGTGGAGTAGGAGGCTGTTGCTGGCTAGTTGGTTTATTGCCTCATTCTGTGCATTGATGGCCTTTTAGCTACAAACCTAGCAGTGTTAAAAGAGCACAGAGTAGCAGAAGGTAACAGCAGCAATTATTTGAGTGTCTTTTCTAGCAGCATCTTCTTTTCCCCTTCCCTCTTCATAGACTAATACGTAGAAAGTACCTCTGCCTGAAAAGTGGAGAACAAAACATATTTCTCTAATAAGATATATTACAAAGTTTCTTATATTCACCTGTACTATTAATTTATGAAAAGTTGCTTATAACTGAAGGTAATCTTTAAGATAAAATATACATTTATTTGTATTGTTCGCACTTGGTATGGGACCTTAAAACATATCAATAGTTAAATAGTCAATAGTTTGGTGAAATGACTACCTGTTGATATTGTGTTGGGTTTCCACGTAGTCTTACTGGTAACTTTCATAAGGGTGAAATGCAGCTGTTATACAAATGAACCAATAGCCATGTCTCATCGAGAGTTACAAATAAATAAAGGAAACAATGAGAACACAATCTGGGGGAAATCTTGGAAGATAAATGTCATAACATGCTATTTTTGACGAAATTTCCTTGACCCTATTCTGATCATAAAATGGTACAATTTATGTAGTTTAACAAACTCTAATATTGTTCTTTCTTAGTATCTTTTGACCCTTATATGTGTATTTTAGGAGATATGTCTTGGTTTGTTTCTTTGCCTAGGTAAGGTATATTGGAAATTATTATTTCTGGCAAGACTTCTTAAGATTATCAACCCAATCTATTACAAGACTGGCACAGTGTACAGTCATGGCCAAAAGTTTTGAGAATGATACAAATATTAATTTTTACAAAGTCTACTGCTTCAGTTTTTCTAATGGCAATTTGCATATACTCCAGAATGTTATAAAGAGTGATCAGCTTAACAGCAATTACTTGCAAAGTCAATATTTGCCTAGAAAATGAACTTTATCCCCCAAAACACATTTCAACAACTGCCTTAAAAGGACCACCTAAACATCGTTTCAGTGATTGCTCCATTAACACAGGTGTGGGTGTTGATGAGGACAGGGCTGGAGATCAATCTGTCATGATTAAGTAAGAATGACACCACTGGACACTTTAAAAGGAAGCTGGTGCTTGCCATCATTGTTTCTCTTCTGTTAACCATGGTTATCTCTAAAGAAACACGTGCAGTCATCATTGCACTGCACAAAAATGGCCTAACTGGGAAGAGTATTGCAGCTAGAAAGATTGCACCTCAGTCAACAATCTATCGCATCATCAAGAACTTCAAGGAGAGAGGTTCCATTGGTGCCAAAAAGGCTCCAGGGCGCCCAAGAAAGACCAGCAAGCGGCAGGCCGTCTCTTAAAAGTGTTTCAGCTGCGGGATCGGGCTACCAGCAGTGCAGAGCTTGCTGGGATGGCAGCAGGCAGGTGTGAGTGCATCTGCACACACTGTGAGGCGGAGACTCTTGGAGCAAGGCCTGGTCTCAAGGAGGGCAGCAAAGAAGCCACTTCTCTCCAGAAAAAACATCAGGGACAGACTGATATTCTGCAAAAGGTACAGGGAGTGGACTGCTGAGGACTGGGGTAAAGTCATTTTCTCTGATGAATCCCCTTTTCGATTGTTTGGAACATCTGGAAAACAGCTTATTCGGAGAAGAAGGGTGAGCGCTACCACCAGTCTTGTCTCATGCCAACTGTAAAGCATCCTGAAACCATTCATGTGTGGGGTTGCTTCTCAGCCAAGGGAATCGGCTCTCTCACAGTCTTGCCTAAAAATACAGCCATGAATAAAGAATGGTACCAGAATGTCCTCCAAGAGCAACTTCTCCCAACTGTCCAAGAGCAGTTTGGCGCTCAACAATGCCTTTTCCAGCATGATGGAGCACCTTGCCATAAAGCAAAGGTGATAACTAAATGGTTCAGGGAACAAAACATAGAGATTTTGGGTCCATGGCCTGGAAACTCCCCAGATCTTAATCCCATTGAGAACTTGTGGTCAATCATCAAGAGACGGGTGGACAAACAAAAACCAACAAATTCAGACAAAATTAAAGCATTGATTCTGCAAGAATGGACTGCTATCAGTCAGGATTTGGTCCAGAAGTTGATTGAGAGCATGCCAGGGAGAATTGCAGAGGTCCTGAAGAAGAAGGGTCAACACTGCAAATATTGACTTGCTGCATTAACTCATTCTAACTGTCAATATAAGCTTCTGTTACTCATAATATGAATGCAATTATATTTCTGTATGTGATAAAAACATGTGACAAACACACATAAAAACCAGAGGGCAGCAGATCATGTGAAAATATAATATTTGTGTCATTCTCAAAACTTTTGGCCATGACTGTAGGTTGGCTAAATAAACATAAAACTATGAGGGCTCATTTCATGTATAAGACCTACTCACCATTCCCCAGAGGCTTTATTACTGTTATGGGATAATCTTTTTCATAAGTTATACAATGTACTATGACCTTTGTTTTTCATTTTTCTTCCCTCTCTCTCCTCAGTCTTACTTGGGTATTGTGGGAAACTGATAACATAATTTAAAAAAATGTCTATCAACAATAGTAGTGCATAGTAGTGGCAAACCCATCTTTTCTAGTCTCATGCAGTCTGAGACAGATTTTCAAAGCTAAATACACCAGAATTATGGCTTAATTTGCACCAAAAATCTGTTATACATGCATTGTGCCACATGTATTATAGGTTTTAAACACTTATTTGTGCCTTGCACAAGAAGGGGTCATGGATAAGCGGGAAATGATCTAGATTTTTTGGGAACGAGCTGTGACTGATGGTGCATCCAATTTATCATCCAGTATAAGCCAATTTGGAACATCTTTAGACAGTTTAGTTTAAGTTTACGCTGTTTAAATAATGGTCAGGATTAGAAAACCTTCCCCTCTCATTCAGTCGAAGGAGCATGAAATAGGTGAATGAATAGCTTGGTCAGCCCTTTATTGCCTATGTTTATGATAAAACATTCAATATACCTCAGGTTATCATTGGACTTGAATTCTGTCTACAGTTTAGGGCTCCAAGTACAAGAAAGTTATTGTATAACCTAGAGCAGTGGTCCCCAACCATTAGCTTGGAGCCACATGTGGCTCGCAACTCCCTTCTGTGTAATTCACCATAGAAGCCATTAGTTATGGCTATACGCACTGGTTACACTAAGACATACTGAAATATTGGCAATATTGTATGTGTATTATAACCTCTTACCAGTTCCCTTTCGGATGGTATCATATAATACCACTAGTAGAATTACAGTAAATTATCTGCAAATATTTGTGGATTTTAAATTTATTTCTTTACATATATATATATATATATATATATATATATATATATATATTTTTTTTTTTTTTTTTTTTTTTTTTTTATGTGGCCCTCGACCACCACTAAAAGCTTAAAGCATACCTCCAGTTATAAACAACTTTTCATGAATGTATATTGCATATGAATAGAAGACATTTTGTAATATATCTTATTAAGGAGATCAATTTTCTTCAAAACTTATTAAGCTGTTCTCCTGCTCCTTATCTTCAACCTGACTGCTTGTTTACATTAGATTTGTCTCCATATTCAGCCTCACACACAGAGCTCTATGGAGAAGGGAGGAGGGAGGAAGCTGTTGCCGGCAAGTTAATTGATATATTGCCTCATTATGTGCACTGGTAGCCTCTTATCTACAACCTAGCAGTAGTTAAAAGAATTCAGAGTAGCAGGGTGTAGTAGCAGCAATTATTTAGAGTCTTTTCTACTAGCCTCATTCAACTTTTCCTCCTTCATAGACTAATATGTAGACAGTAACTAAAAAGTGGAAAAGAAAACATATTTCTTTAGTAAGATATATCACAAACGTTCTTGAGTTAACATGTACCATACATTTATGCAAAGTTGTTTATAACTAGAGGTACGCTTTAATGTAGCTCACTGTGAGCAAAAGGTTGGGGACCTATGATCTAGAGTGTGGTTCACATCACTCCATAAAACACCTTTGAGAAAAAATCTTCCATGTTTACAGAAAAAATGGATATATTTTAGATAAATATACTACAGTACCTTCCAACAAATAGTAACTAGGCATTTGCTTTTCACAATCATGTTGTACATTCCCATCAGCTAACCATAAGCATTCTATATTTTTTTTAGACGGAACATAACAATCGCATTCAACGAAGTAAATAGTTGTTTCCTGGAACACAAAATCTCAATAAAACTGCCCAGACAACCACGTTCTGGAAATGTATAAAAATACAAAGTGGTCAGGATGTTTGATCCCTTCTGAAAGTGAAATACGTAATTAGCAGCAACCACCACAGATCAGGTTTCTATATTAAAGGAGTGTAATTTAGCGAAATGTATGTGGTTGAGAATACTGGCCAGAGTAACAAATACTGTACTTGTTTGAGATCCACCCTAAGGTTGTTCAGAGGTCAAATCAATTAACATAATGAATGTGTATTACTTGGAAAGTAAAATCATTGAAGCCAAGGTCATAGCCAATTAAAGTGATACTTGAAGTGGGATTACATTAGAACATTGCTATGCTGGAGCTTTTCCTTCCAGAGTCTGCTTATGCTTCACGAAATGAGAATTAAACTGATGTGGCAAGTATGACACCTGGTTCCACTACCGTTTATATGTAGAGTGCGAAGTACATGCTATCAATGCCAACCACACTGATCGCTGTGACTTTAACTGTGTGGAGGAACTCTTCTCCCCTCTTTCTACCACATTAAACATTTTTGCATTATTTAGTATGATTGCTATTTAAAGTAACTTCATTACTTCATTATATATTTTTTTCAATTATTACACATTAATTTCAGCGGTGCTGCACATTATTATGGGAAGAAATGAATAGTTAATAACGCAATTTAATTTAAGCATTATTAACTACATGTTAATGCGGCTTTATTGGCTCTACATCAAGAGTAACTTGTTTAATTTTAATGCAGTTTTAAGTAAAAAGTTTTTCGCTGGTACATTCTGTTTTAGAGAAAAAAAAATGGAACCATCAAGGCGATCATCTTTTAAAGAGAAACTTTCGGCTTTGTTGTTTTAACATATATTAGAAACTTATTTTCTGCGCAGCATGACATGACTTTCATCCTTTACAGCCCATCGCCAAACCAATAGTCTCAAAGTAATGTAATAAAAAAAAAGTATTGTAAAGCTGGACAGTTCTTATGGAAAAGATGACAGCATATATTCCTTTTGATGAATGGTAATTGTCCAATACATTGGGTATAATGTGATATACAGTATGTCTAAACTGAAAAAAAACCCTGAAGATTTAAAGGCAAAAATCAACACAATCGTTTTTAAAAGGGATGTCTAGTTCTGAAAAACTATATAGGCACACCCTATTCTGAGCTTCTTTAATAGTGGTGGTCCCTAGTTCAGGACCCTCATCTATTACTTTTAGTAGATGATTGACTCTTAAAGATAGAGGACACAACTTGTGCACTAACTGGACAATCCAATTTCCCTTGTGATTCTTTGGTGAGGTTGAACATTTGCTTTCAGGTTCCTTTCACAGATAACAAGTTATCATTGGGGATTTCAGTGACTTATTTTTGAGGGGACCCATCTAAGCAAAAGAAATCACCAAATTTGGACAACCCATTAAAAAAAGACACACAGATGGCAACCATTTTAAAGATATTGTCTTTTCTTAAAGGGTTTGACCCAGAATGACAACCTTTAACTTATCCAGGTGTAGGTAGAAATACAACTACAGGGACCCTCATTTATCACAAGAGGGGGTCCCCCTCATTTTATTAAAATAGTGGTCACACATGTTCACTGCCACTCCATAAAACCTCTACTGGACTGATAGAAATAGTCAAGGAACAGTGCTCAGCTCTCTTCATCAGTCCCATAGACTTTAAGAAGAGAAGCATGTGCAATTACCCCTCCAGGGTACACAGGACCCTTGTTATCATGATTTGAGGAGGGATCCCCAAAAATTAGACACTACATATCCTGTGTAAAAGTGATAAAGTCTGGGTGATTTATTTTTTTTATATTATTCCTATTTTTATACAATTAGAGGACTTTCCCACTTACAACATTTAGACCCTATAGGAGAAGAGATAAGGAAAAGACGGGTAAACTCCATTCTCACAAGGCAGTCGAAGACCCACATACTTGTGATTGCTGGGGGCTCATCCACTGGGACCCCTGCAATCACAAGAATAAGGGTCTTCGACTCCCTTGTGTAAATGGAGTTCACTGGTCCATTCACTTCTAAGGGACTGATAGAGGCTGTACTGGCTATCTCTGTTCCGTAAAAATGAATAGAGAATCAGTCATACATGTGCACTATCACTCTATTCACACATGGGACTCAGGAACCCCATTTCCAGTGACCACTTGGGGTTTCAACAGTTAGGGCTACAACAATCAGACACATTCTCTATACTGTAGATAAAGAGTAAGTGCTTTTAGTGGAAAACCCCCTTCACTTGTATGTCTGGACATACAGATGTAGCAGTCATTATAGGAAAGTTCGATGCACCAGTTGAAAACTTTGGTGAGTTATGAAGTAGCTGTTTCTATACGAAGTCAACAATTGAACAAACTCAAGTTCTATTTTACCAGATACAATAGTGATGCATGCTGCAATACTTTTTCCATAGAAAGTTTTACAATCTGCACCTGAACCTATCATCAGAATAAGCATTCAGTTAGGTCCATAAATATTTGGACAGAGACATTTTTCTAATTTTGGTTCTGGACATTACCACAATGAATTTTGAACAAAACAATTCAGATGCAGTTGAAGTTCAGACTTTCAGCTTTAATTCAGTGGGTTGAACAAAATAATTATATAAAAATGTGAGTAACTATAAAGCATTTATTACACACAATCCCTTCATTTCAGGGGCTCAAAAGTAATTGGACAAATGAAATAATTGTAAATAAAATGTTAATTTCTAACACCTGGTTGAAAACCCTTTATTGGCAACGACTGCCTGAAGTCTTGAACTCAAGGACATCACCAGACGCTGTGTCTCCTCCTTTTTAATGCTCTGCCAGGCCTTTACTGCAGCGGCTTTCAGTTGCTGTTTGTTTGTGGCCTTTCTGTCTGAAGTTTAGTCTTTCACAAGTGAAATGCTGCTCAATTGGGTTGAGATCAGGTGACTGACTTGGCCATTCAAGAATATTCCACTTCTTTGCTTTAATAAACTCCTGGGTTGCTTTGGCTTTATGTTTTGGTCCATTGTCCATCTGTATTATGAAACGCCGACCAATCCATTTGGCTGCATTTGGCTGGATTTGAGCACACAGAACGTCTCTGAATACCTCAGAATTCATCCGGCTGCTTCTGTCCTGTGTCACATCATCAATAAACACTAGTGACCCAGTGCCACTGGCAGCCATGCATGCCCAAGCCATCACACTGCCTCCGCCGTGTTTTACAGATGATGTGGTATGCTTTGGATCATGAGCTGTACCACGCCTTCGCCATACATTTTTCTTTCCATCATTCTGGTAGAGGTTGATCTTAGTTTCATCTGTTCAAAGAATGTTCTTCCAGAACTGTGCTGGCTTTTTTAGATGTTTTTTTAGCAAAGTCCAATCTAGTCTTCTTATTCTTGAGGCTTATGAGTGGCTTGCACTGTACAGTGAATCCTCTGTATTTACTTTCATGCAGTCTTCTCTTTATGGTATAATTTGGATATTGATACGCCTACATCCTGGAGAGTGTTGTTCACTTGGTTGGCTGTTGTGAAGGGGTTTCTCTTCACCATGGAAATTATTCTGCGATCAACCACCACTATTGTCTTCCAGGTCTTTTTGCATTGATGAGTTCACCAGTGTTTTCTTTCTTTCTCAGGATGTACCAAATGTAGATTTTGCCACTCCTAATACTATAGCAATTTCTCGGATGGGTTTTTTCTGTTTTCGCATCTTAAGGATGGCTTGTTACACCTGCATGGAGAGCTCCTTTGACTGCATTTTTTTCTTTACAGCAAAATATTCAAAATGCAAGCACCACACCTAAAATCAACTCCAGGCCTTTTATCTGCTTAATTGAGAATTACATAGTAAAGGAATTGCCCACACCTGCCTATGAAACAGCCTTTGAGTCAACTGTCCAATTACTTTTGCTCCCTTGGAAAACAGGGTGGCGCATGTTAAGGAGCTGAAACTCCTAAACCTTCATCCAATTTTAATGTGGATACCCTCAAATGAAAGCTGAAAGTCTAGACTTTATGTTCATGTCCATGTCCATTATATAAATATAACTTGAATATGTTTCAGTAAACAGGTAAAAAAAAATTTGTGTTAGTGTCCAAATATATATCAACCTAACTGTATATGATGTTTTTCTGAATCACAGCACTGACTGAATATAATTAATTGTCTCTTAGCATGACAGACAGAAGGTCCACTGAGCCTCTGTCATCCAAGGGCCCACCAAAACATGGAGCCAGCCCTGACTATGGAAATGAACTATGCATTTAGCACAAATGTTGTTTTTTTTTACTTTACTTTGCACCTTTACTTTTCAAGATATGATATCATAAAATGATATGCTATCTATCTTACATTGTATGTGCCTATGTATAGCCACCCAGTGCTTGTGCTGTGACTTACAACCTCTCAGGGGTTTCGCAAACAGGTTGCATTGAACTGGTTTAATGAGGAATTGGACTTACTAACCAAGTTAGAGTTAAGATAAGGAAGGACACGGCAGTACTTTTACAGCTCTGAACTTTTGGTTCATCCACTTATCAATATCAATCATTAGGAAAAAAATCAGCATTAAGGTTTTGCTAAAGCCCAGTGAGCTTACTTTATACATTCACTTATGATTAATCATTATGAACTACGAGGGCAAATCTGCATGTATTACCACATTATTTCTCTGCTAATTTTCCTTCATTAAGTTGTCTTTTACTTACTTGATATATTCCTTAGTGTAATGAAATTGCTTTGAAACAGTTTTTAGTTTAATTATTGAACTTGTAGATTTTCCCACAAACAGGATTTGCATGACTATTATCTCATGACCTTTCTTTAATGCTTGATGTTGAAGTCATCTTACATCTGTATTTACTTAACAGACATTAAAATATGCACTCAGTATTCTCTTTATTAGAAAGACTGACTTAGCCTGACTTGGACATTGCAGATTTTAAGTTAATAAAGAATATTGGGCAAGATTAAAGGGGTTGCCCACTTTCAGATTAATATTGAGAGACAAATGTTATTGTTTGTATAATAAAAAATTCTACAATTTTCCAATATACTTTCTGTATCAATTTCTCACGGTTTTCTAGATCTCCTCATGGTTTTCTGCTTGTTGTCATTCATTCTGTTACTTCTAGGGGATAAAAGTCTGACAATGGTCATGTGATTTATGGTCTATGGTCATGTGATTTAAGGTCCACGGTCATGTGATTTATGGTCCATGGTCATGTGATGGACACACAGGTGCACAGCTCGTTAGTAGGCAGATGTCTGATTACTGTACTGTGACTATAACAAGCTGTGCATCTGTGTGTCCATCACATGACCATGGACTGTATATCATATGACCATGGTCAGAATGACACCCAACATAGGTAAGTAGAGATTTTAAAAAATTGTGAGGAATTGATATAGAAAGTATATTGGAAAATTGTAAAACTTCTTATTATACAAACAATAACATTGGTCTCTCAATATTGGTCTGAAAGTGGCCAAATCCTTTAAGGATTTGACATAGTCTCATGGGCTTTTCCCAGTAACTAGTGGTTAGATTCTACCAAAGAGGTGGATTGTTGACAGGGTCATGGATGCCCAAATTTCACTGGTGTTTGTGAGGAGTAAATTGACTAGTCTAAAATAACTGGTATGGTACAATTAGCTGAAAATGTTAAAAGGGTAATCCTATCATGGCCAAACATGACTAAAATAGGAATACGAGGACTCTTCTCTCGACCATGATGTTAGAGTTATGGCAAAGGCCAACTGTAGCTTTTCTATGCTGTTTCTGTAACTCCCACAGAATTAAAAAGGAGTTATGGAAACAGGGCAGCACAGCATTGGATGGAATCTTCCTCCTATTACTTTCCACAGAGCCAGAGTTTGGAGAAGAATCTGACGCAGAAGACTGCCTCAAATTCCTCTCCAAATATCTCCGTGTGAACCTAGTTATTCAGTAACTCTTATTTCCTTCTATAGGAGTTAGTGAAAGAGTGTGAAACAGCTGTGTTCAGTTTTCTTCATAAATCCAATACATCACAGGGAGGTGAAAACAGGGCCATTCCCATCTCAGCTTTTGCTTTTTGACATATCTTATTAATAAATTAATAAAATAAGTTGGGTGAAAGTGGTTAGCTTACCTATAGTAGACATGGCACCACTATGCACTATGGGCCAGTTCATAACTTGTACACTGCATTTTCTAGAAATTTTTTAGCAATTATTCGCTATGCAGGCTTAATCTAATTTTACATTTTCTCTGAGTTAATGGATGGAGACGGGATGCTATCATATACTACAAATACTACACGTACAAAGAAGATTCTGCTCCCCTATTTACCTGTATCTGAGTCTATAAGTAACAGCAGCATGGAGAACAACACTACAGTACACTGAAACAAAACTTACTGTTATCTGCAATAGTCTCTGTATGCCTCCATCTCTGCTTCTTTCCCATGTGGCTCCCCAGCAATCAGGAGAACAAAGAGCCTGAAAGTTCTCCTGAATGCTCCAAGTGAATGGTGCGCTTGAGCTCATGTGAGACCAGTGTTCCATTAACTTCTATGGTGCCACTGGAGATCACTGAGTGAAGCATTCAAGGCCCCCCAGCAATCTGACAAATTTCCCCTATCCTGTAGATAGGGAATTAGTGTCATTAGTGGCACTATTCCTTTAATAATTGTTTTTACAAATCAGATTATTAAAGAGGCTGTACAGGATTAGGCATTATTTACACATATGCATTTCACGTATGTATGTCTTCTGCATTTTTTGTGGATGCCATACATACCTATTCATTTCAATGTGTTTATTCAGACGTTAGTGTTTTTTGTGGACTGCAAGTGGGTTGCTGTCTGTGAAAAGCAGAGACCGCATATGCGGATGTGTAAATAAGGTCTTAAACACATATGGCTGCCCACTGTGCATTCCCCTTTGCACAATGAACCTACTGAAAGAACAGAGGACTGGGAATCAGATTGTTCATTTATTGTGAACTGACTACCCTAATACAGACATATCTTAGGGACAATGCTGCAGATGCAATTCTTTGACTTCCCTCAGCAGTAATAAACTGAGCTATAGCATTCTTAATTTGATTACCATTCGAACTGCCTTATACTATAACATTTAAAAGATGTCTGCTGTTCATGAATAGTTGAAATATCTGCAATATATTGCTGTGTGTATGACTGTATAATCCTTTTTCCATGGTATCTTATCAGTTTTTCTGCTGCTAATAATCACACTATGGCTGCAGCACATTTTACATAAGGAGTGGTCTGTCTCCATTATAACTAATTTGATTTGTTTAAATGTAATTTTATATAAACGTATACAAATAGCTGAGAAAAGCCCAAGTGACCATCATAGGAGATCCAGGAGATCCAATAACACTGAACTGCAAATATAGGGCAAATACATGCAGGCATGACACAGGAAAAAAAAAAAGCAATCCTTGACCACAGTCAGGAAAGCTACTTGCTTTCTATTAATAATTTCCATCTGTAATAACAAAAACAGCCAGAAGTAGATGCAAGTGTATAGAAGACTTTTCTTACATTGTAAGATGTGCAGAATATTCAGTTCTTTGCACAGAGAAATCCACTCACTGTGATCCTGTCTTGCATCTATGGAGATGAAACTTCCCTAGCAACAGGAAGTGAACTGCAAATTAGCTAGAAGAGAGACACCTGGTGGCAGGAACTTTAAAGAAGTTTTTCAGGCATTATATTTTGGTTCAGAATCACATGCTGTATTAAATACCTGCCTCTTGGCTCAAGATATTGCAAGATTAGTGGTGCGAATTGGCCCTTTTTTAGAAAAAAAACTTTTGCATTGTAACTAAAGCAAAAGATTTTTACTCACAGCTGGTGATCCTGCGTCACTCATTTCAGCATATAATGAGGTAGGTGAGGAAGGACACATGTGTCCAATAGGCTAAAAATTGTAAAAGAAAATGATATGATGTTTCATAAATAAATAAAGTACGTGAACATTACAATGTAACAAAAAAATAAGTAAAGAAGTATTAGTGAGTAATGATAGTGTAGTTTTTCTTTAAATACCGTACTTCCTCTGGCTAATATTACATGTGAGAATTTTACAAATGTACACTATATTGCACCCAATCTTCTCATTTTTCTGAAATTGCTCTGATAATGTGTAGTCTGGCCAGTTTGGCCACGTCTGTTGGGAGAATATTGCTAGATTTGAGACTCGCCTTTCACTACATTAGCTTGAACCCACATCATCACTTTTGGCGTAATTACCACACTCCTGGATTTTGCACAAAGCAATCATTCGCGTTACGAGACATCTGATAAAATGTTATTGTTTGGTGCACTGAATTTTTGGACTATTTATAAAAAGAAATGTTGTCTTTAGCAGGAAAACACACAGATTATACATAGCCGGGATATTCAATACACCAGCTCCTAAATGTCAAAGATCTTCAACGGAAATGCAATTGGAAATAATAATTGTGATCAAACAGTGTGTGAGATTCTTAGATGTGTATTTATCTGATGGATTTCTTCCTGTGGAAGGAGGCCTTCATGTTCTCATCCCTATGAATACTCTGAAACACATCCATAAACCCGCCTGGATGTCATGAAATGAAAATTCATTTTATACACAGTAAATGTTTGCACAATCCACGTTTGATACCTGAACTGCCCGGCCTCATTATATCCATTCTTGAGGTTGCAAAGTTTTAATGGTGAAAGGTAATCTTTGAGATTCATTTGCCTAGCATATCTTTTTTTTTTTTTTTTGATCAAATGAATACTTTTTTTCCCTCAGTTTTCAAAATACGGGCTTCAGTAAGAGCCAATGTAGGCTCTTAATCATGGCTCGATTCCTTTTATCCATGTCCTTTTTCTTGCGCTAGAAGCAAGACGGAGGTTTAGAATCAGACCAAGAAGATCTGAGCTCCAGTCCATATTTTAATGTCATGATTCCACAGACGTTACCTCATTTGATTCGAGTTCACAGGTGGCCTATTTAAAATGTCTCTTCATGTATTCCTAAATTCCTAGATAAAATGTTATTTCAACTTATAATAATAATAGGCTCAAAGAAAAAAAAAATACATGGAACATTTGTACTTAATAAGGCGAGAAGGAGGCGTCCATTTTATTCCTTACCAGCCTCATAAAAATCTGTGTGGAGGTGTCTCTATTTTTATATACCAGTTTCATATTCATTACTCTTTGATAGATAAGATGCCTTTCTTACCCCAACAAACCTGAACAGTCACCCCATGAATAACAATGAAAACTTTCACAGCGGCATGACTTAAATATATATATATATATTCAACACACTTTTTTGTATTGTAGAGTATATGATTCAAAAGGTGGCCTTTTGTCCCTGTAAAATATTAACCAAATTATGGTCAAATTGTGTTGTGCAGAAGATATTGTATTTTCTTAAAAGTGAATGTTATCTTTTCATCAAGCTCTGACAGCTGGTACAGCGGGCATCATTCAAAGGGTGCCATTCCTTAAATCTTTCGATGTCTTGAAGGTGTCCTCAACTATCAGTTTTCAAACTTCTGTTCTAGAAGTATTTGAGGTCTAAACTTTTTAGTGCTGGTAACACAAGTACTATAACAATGTAAAGTGTGCAATCTCCTTATAGTACAGCTCTCAAGAGGGTAGAGTTAAGTACCCAATGCCAGCAAGGAACCAGTAAGTCTCTTTATCAAGGCATTGGAAGGTTACCATATCATTTAGAATTATTTGGTTCAAAGATTACTGTGTTTTTTGTAGTATTTGATATGCACTAGAAGTAAGTCATTGACCCTTTTTTTTAATCTTACGTGTGATCAAAAGAGACTCTAAAGCTAGACCTATATTTAAGATACAGATGTGTCTACCCATACCTTAACTCAAATTAGGTTCAAGAAGTTATCCAATCATTTGTTCTAACTTAGTTCCTGACCGGGTCCTTCTTACCCCAAACCTTGGGTTACTGGGATAGTTCAGAAATAGGGTCATGTGATCGGAACCAGCATTCGGCAACGGAGTCGCTTCACCTCCTCCCTCCTCTATGTGTTCACCAGTATTACCTGGGCTATGGAGACTCCATTATTGCAATAGTAAAGCCAGCCCTTATAGTACTGGTAATACCAGTGACAGGAAGGGGAAATACTTAGGTGCTCGAAAACCAAGTTTAAGTGTGAAAGGCATCCAGACAGGAAGTTAAAATAAGTCCCCAGATAACCTTTTTAAGGACTCATAAAACTAACCAATTCAATACATCTTCTACATGCTAGAAAAATGTTTGACAGAGGACACATAACCGCATATAGGATAGATATCTCATAAAAGAATATTGCAAAATCCTGTTCTTTTAACCCCTTAACGACATTGGACGTACTATTACGTCCTGTGCGCTTGGTACTTAGCGCAACAGGGCGTACTAATACGCCCTGGGGCGGCCGCCCGCTCACTATCTGAGCGGGCGGCATCGGAACCGGGTGTTAGCTGTAACTGACAGCTAACACCCTGCTCCATATCCCCTGGTCGGAATTGAGTTCCGATCCGAGGTTTTAACCCCTTGGATGCCTCCAAGGGGTTCCGCTATGTTGCCGCTCCAATCGGCACCCCCCGCGGCGAGATCGGGGGGGTGCCGATACCTAGAACCTGCAGCCCAGGGTCTGCTCAGTGACCCCAGGCTGCCGGGAGACCCCACTACCTGGTTGATCCTTGTAAGAGACAGCCAATGTTGTCTTAAGCTTCATTTGTCTGTATAAACTGTTAATGTTGAATGTATTTCTGTGATTCTGTTCCTTTAAGACAGCAGCCATTGTAATTGTGACATGATGCTGGAGTGAGACCCCCCTTTTATGTCAGCCTGTCTGTTCTGCAGACAGAGTGTGAGCAGAGAAGAGGAGTGACGAGACAGAGAGCAGCAGCCATCTTGGCAAGTGTTGTATTGAACTGGTGTGGAGATTTTTCTGTACAGCTAAGCTGTATCTTGGTCCAGAGACAAACAGAGTGTAAAGAGACACGTGAGGAACTGTGCTAGTGGCTGATCAGTGAGACTGACATTGTGACTGTGTATTGAATACCACAGATAGAGACTCGCAGTGCTGTTGATGTACTGGACGGCACCTGCTAATCCCGGCTTACATCCCAGCTCGTGTATGGTTCGGCAGGACTGTCAGTGTGCTGGTGGATCTGCTGTTGGATTACATTGCATTCAGTTGGTTTCCCTGTCTGTTAAGGGACTTCATTTCTCCCAGATCCTGATAACCGTGAGGAGGCGCTTCCTATAAGAGGACCGACTTTGGGCCCCACCGCGGCTTCTCGGGTGTGCGGTCCCCTGGCCCTGGGGGGGGGTGCCCCTGTGTGTAGGGTGTTGGGTAGTTTTGGTTATTGTTCATTCAGTGTCCATACTGCAGGTGGACAGGTGTAGAACCATTGCAGATTTGCCTTGATTGTTCATGCTATATTGTATATTTTGTTGTCTTTAGCCCTGTCATTTTACCTTTAACTAACCTTTATTAACTTATAGTAAATATATATTTTTTTCTTGAACTACCGCGTGTGCGTTCATTTCTGGTTGCGGAGTCCAACCACCTGCCTTGCTCTCGGTTCACATTGGCGTAGTCGGCAGGATCCGCTTACAGTGGACGGTGGGCCCGTTCGGGAGTGGTGCTGGAGGGTGCCGCAGGGGCTATATGAGTCAGTTAGCTAAATTTGATGGCTTTGTCAGTGAGTTGTGGGTGGAACAGATACGTGATACAGCGTGTCCAGACCGCACCAGGTACTAGTAGGCTAGCATATTGACATTACAGGGGATGCTAGACCACGGTGATACTGAGGCCATTTGAACAAGGCAGACATTTGAGAAGTAGTCCAGATTCTAGAAACCATCTATGGAGAACTGCATTGCTGGGGTCTCTGCAGGCTCGGTTCTTAGAGGGTACAACAGGAGAATGAGCCTTCCCCAATATGCAAATGCCCTACAAGACTGCTCCGAGATATTAAGGAAGGAGAGGGGGCTCGCCAGCCTTCTGTAACCCTGATCGGACTCTCCGTGACCAGTTTGTCTGGGGATACGTGACGGCAGTTTAACTGTGACTATGCAGGATTTTATACGACGAGAGACTGATGCTAAATTCCATGATGTACAGGTAGAGGCCATCTCCCGTGCCAATAGTATGGTCCCGGGCCGCAGACCGCAGTTGGAGTTACTTTGTCACAGGGGGCTAGTTCTGGCTCAGAGACAGTAGGGGACGGTTAAAGAATTCTCACAGTAATGCAGAAACTGCAGAACAATGGAACACTTGCACACCCGTTGTGATGAGCAGTCTATGATTGCAGACTTCAGAACTGGAGGTGGGGTGAGCCGTCCATACCCAGAAAATCAGAATCATCCACCACCCCGCTGGGGGTGGGTGGACCTACCGGGGTCCAATCATTTAGTGCAGTGCTCAGGAGTCGGGGGCTTACCGAGGGGCCCAACAGATGGCCAGAACGAGGGGGATACGCTGCTGGGAGTGTGGACGGTGGGCCCGTTGCTGCTAGATGTCCAGAGCAGCGACAAACTTATGAGGACCGCCGTTACTGAAGTCCCCTGCTGCTGAGGGCGTGTGTGGGGAGACTGACAAGGAGACTATGTGGGGAGAATGCCCTGATGATGACCTGATCGCTGCAAGTCCTGTCATACAGGTGGAAATGGAGGGTATTCCGGTTACCGGGATGATTGACACGGGTTCCCAGTAACGACCTTGGTAGAGACTGTTATGAACGGTACTTCCGGCAACATGTGAAATATGATCCCCATACATTCGTACGAGTGGTCGCAGCTAACCAGTTACCAGTTCCGGTCGTGGGAGTGGCCTGGATGAATGTCCGGGTATGTGGCCAAGATCTAGGTAGGAAAGGCATTGTGGTGGTACAGGAGTCACATGAAGTAAAGGTCCCTGTCATTTTGGGGATGAATGTGTTAAAAGAATTAGATCAGATCCTCTTTGAAAAGAAAGGTCACGGTTATTGGAAAGAACCCCCCCATCGGCCTACTCACAGCTTTCCGCGGCTGATCCGGCTGTGGCTTACAGAGTTCAGATGCCAGCGTCCTCTGGCTCAATTTCGTTCCTTTGCATACAAAGTTACACTGCCCCCAGTCGGGAGACTGTGTCCTGCCCGTGGCACCTGTCGGAAACTAGAGGGCTGCTGTGTTGGTGCCACTGCGGCGCCGGGGGTGTTGTCCCTGTGGCCCGTTCCTTGGCAATAGTTCGCATGGAAGGTACCACTTCGTGTGTAACACTCAGGACCAGAGTGTGGACCTGCCCCGGGAGGCTGCTGGCTACATCTTGTGACTCCGGAGGAAGTGGAAAGTACTCCATGCGCTGAAGCCGCTGGGGATGAGTGGCCGTAACTGTGTCCATGGGAGAGATGAGGAACCCATCTCTGAATGGAATGGCTGTGCATTCGGAACAGATGAGATGGTGTAGTTCATGTTCTCTGGAATGGGTGCAGAAGGTAGATGAGCTGTTGTGGGGACCAAGCCACCTTTGCCGGTATGCTGAAGATTTTGGATGTCCACAGGGATCTACCATGAGATTCCCACAGGAGACACCCCTCCAATTAGAGAGCGCTCCGACAAATTCCTCCACAGTTGTATCGGGTGAAGAACTGTTAGCTAAGATGCTCGGGTGGGATCATCCAAGAAAGCCAGAGTCCCTGGGCGGCTCCTGTGGTGTTAGTAAGAAAAAGATGGGTCCATCCGATTTTGCGTGCTATCGGGTTACGCTTGCCCGTCGAGATTCCTCCCCTTGCCACGGTTGGGGTCCCTCTCGCGCTGGGGGCCCGTCTTCTCCTCCTAGTCTGGCTGTGGGTATTGGCGGTGCCGTGGCCACAGACAGGAGAAGCGGCATTCTCTTGCCCTGGGTCTATACGATTTACCGGATGCCCTTCGGGTTGACAAATGCCCCGGAACGTTTCGCGGTTGATGGAGAAATGTCTCGGTGACTTCAACTTTGAGTTCACTCTCATCTCTTGGATGACATTATAGTGTATTCTGCGCCTTTGAAGACCATCTCCCCGTTGGGGCGTATTTCGGTTGCGGGAACATGGGCTCAAATTGAAACCCAGTAAATGTCGGTTGTTCCAATCTGTTGTTACTTGGGTCCCGCGTATCGGAGAAGGGGTGAGACCATCAGAGACAAGATAGCGGCTGTTCAGTTGGCCGATACCGACTACCCTGCGAGAAGTGAGGGCGTTCCTTGGGTAGCCGGTTACTATCGCGGTTTATTAAGGATTTCGCCAGGTAGCAGCCCACTTAATGCTCTCCTACGAGGCACATCCGCTGGTCCTTCTCAGCCCATAGCTGCAGCACCCCATAATATCCACCGGTCCTCAGCGGACCACTAGGCCAAATGCTGGTATTCCCCCTGTTCGGTATGCGCGGATGGTTTGTTTGGCCTACCATACATCGGTATACTCCCCCTGTGCATAAAAGTACAACCCTTTGGATATACAGTCATAGGCAGGGACTGCCAATCTTAAAGTGGGGGGATATGTGAGACAGCCAATGTTGTCTTGCTTCATTTGTCTGTTAACTGTTATGTTGTGTATTTCTGTGATTCTGTTCCTTTAAGACAGCAGCCATTGTAATTGTGACATGATGCTGGGTGGCCCCCCTTTTTGTCGCCTGTCTGTTCTGCGCAGGTGTGAGCAGAGAAGCAGGGTGACGAGACAGAGAGCGCGCCATCTTGGCGTGTTGTTTGACTGGTGTGGAGATTTTTCTGTACAGCTGCTGTATCTTGGTCCAGAGACAAACAGGTGTAAGAGACAACAGGCTGTGGTCCACGTGAGGAACTGTGCTCAGTGGCTGTCGTGGACTGCATTGTGACTGTGTTTGGTCCACAGTGGCTCGCGTGCTGTTGTGTCTGGCGGCCCTGCTACCCGGCTTCCCCGCTCGTGTTGGATTCGGCGGACTGTCGTGTGCTGGTGGAATCTGCTGTTGGATTACATTGCTTCAGTTGGTTTCCCTGTCTGTTAAAGAGGACTTCATTTCTCCCAAGATCCTGATCCGTGAGGAGAGGCGCTTCACTATAAGAAAGGCCGACTTTGGGCCCCCCGCGCGCTTCTCGGGTGTAGCGGTCCCCTGGCCCTGGGGAAGGGGGTGCCCCATGTGTGTCAGGGTCGTTGGGATAGTTTTGGTATATTGTTCATTCGTGTCCATCTGCGGTGGACAGGTAAAGTAGAAACCATTGCAGAATTTGCCTTGAAATTGTTCATGCTTTTGTATATTTTGCTTGTCTTTGCCCTGTCATTTACCTTACTAACCTTTATTAACTTATGTAAATATATATTTTTTCTTGCTCCGCGTGTGCGTTCTTTCTGGTTGCGGGTCCAACCCCTGCCTTGCTCTCGGTTCCTTGGCGTGTCGGCGGTCCGCTCCGATGCGTCTGCATAGCCTCACTTCCTGTATAGACTGCAAGACACTTGTAAGCTCGTGTCTTGCAGTCTACAGTGCTGAGCCAGCAATCAAAGCATTGCTGGCTCAGGTGTCCTAATGGGACACATGAAAAAGTAAAAAAAAGTGAAAAAAAATAAAATAAAGTGTTTTAAAAAAATTAATAAAAGAATAAAGCCCCAAAAATTCCCTTTTGCTATATAAAATGAATTATATAAAAAAAAAACTAAAAATTAATAAAAACAATGTATATTTGGTATCGCCGCGTCCGTAACAACCTGTACAATAAAACTGAAACAATATTTAATGTACACGGTGAACGTCGGAGAAAAAAAAATGGAAAAAACTCACTAAAAGTAATGATTTTTTGCCATCTCACCTTACAAAATATGCCATAAAAAGTGATCAAAAAGTCATATGTCCCCCAAAACAGTACCAATAAAAAGCACAGGTTGTCCCGCAAAAAATAAGCCCAAAACCAACTCTGTATAAACCGTAAAATAAAAATGTTACGCATCTCAGAAGATGGCGATGCAAAAACAATTAATTTATGTCCCCAAATGGGTTTTTGTTCTGCAAAATTAGTATCGCATAAAAAAACAGTATAAATGAGGTATCTCCGTAATCCTACCGACCCGTAGAATAAAGTAAAGGTAACACGTTACTTATGCTTTATGCTGCATGGTGAAAAATTTCAAAGGTAAAACGCAGTGTCAGAATTGATGGGGTATTTTTTAATCCAACAAGAAAGAGTTAATAAAATTTATTCAATAGGTTATAGGCGCCCAAAGATGATGTCATTACAAAATACATCTCACCCCGCAAACAACAAGCCCTCATATGGCTACATCACCAGAGAAATAAAGAAAATATAGCTCGTACAATGTGAAGACAAAAACCCCAAAAATCGCCAAATCTTTAGAACATAACTGGCTGCGTCAGGAAGGGAATGTATAAGCTTTGTGAGCGTATATCAGGGGACACCCCAGATTTAGATCTTATGAGGGAAAATAAACCAGAAGTGACCCCCAGAGTGACCTCCCCAATAATAGGAACTACTGGGGAAATAGTAGGGAATTTGGTGTTCCCAATGCACTCCGCACAGCTTACATATTCACTTTTCCTCATCCGCTGTGTATTCACGTCTGGGATACTAATGCTTACTACACCCCTTGATAAATTATTTGAGGGGTGCAGTTTTCAAAATGGGGTCACTCCTTTGGGGAATCCACTTTTCTGGTACCTTACAGGCTCTGCAAACATGACATGGCGTCCAGATCCCAAACATCTGAATCTGCACTCCAAAAGCCACATAGCGCTCCTTCTCTTCTGCGCCCGGCTGTGTGCCCAAACTGCTGTTTATGCCCACATGTATTACACTTGTCGTACCCAGAATAACGTACTTAATGTCATATGTGGTATAAACTGCTGTATGGACACAGCTGGGCACAGAGTGGAAGGAGCGCTCTTTGGTTTTTGGAGCACAGGCTTGGACGGTTTGGTTTTTGGACGCCATTGCACTTTTGCAGAGCTGAAACGCCAGTAAAGTGGAATCCCCTGACATGTTACCCCATTTTGGAAACTACACCCCTGAAGGAATTTATCCAGGGGTACAATGAACATTTTTAACCCCCAAGTGTTGCTATAATTTATTATCCATAAATGAATACGCAGCTGATTGTGAAAGGTGAAAATGACAATTTTTCCAGGAATACATCATTTCAGTGTGTAATATGTTGTGCCCGGCTTGTATCAGAGATGAACGCTCCAAAAGCTGTTGTGCCCAGGATACCCACTTAACAGTTTTTGGAGTGTGTGTCTGTACAGACATAAGCTGGGCACAACATATCGGGCACTGAAATGGCGTATCTATGGAAAAATGTTATTTTTAACTTTTCATTATCATCTGTGCATTCATTTCTGGAAATTAAAAGAATGCAACACTTAAGGGTTAATAAAGCTCGCTACACCACTTGATAAATCCCTTGAAGGGTATAGTTTCCAAAATGGGGTCACAAGTCTGTGGATTCCACTTTACTGGCAATTCATGGGCTCTGCAAAAGTGACATGGTGTCCATAAACCAAACTGTGCTCTAAAAACCAAAATAGCGCTCCTTCCCTTCTGTGCTCGGCTGTGCCCAAACAGCAGTTTATACCCACATATGGCATTAAGTATGTTACCCTGGATACACCAGTGTCACACATGTGGGCATAAACTGTCATTTGGGCACACAGCAGGGTGCAGATGTGAAGGAGTGCTATGTGCTTTTGGAGCGCAGATTTAGATTGTTGGTTTTTGGACGCCATGTCACATTTGCAGAGACCCTAAAATCGCCCCTACAAAATGGGGGTTACTTCTTGGGGAATTCCAGTTTACTGGCACCTCCAGGGCTCTGCAAAAACAACATGGCGACCAGAAAGTCCCTCTAAATCTGTACTCCAAAAGCTAAAAAAACACAGTGCTCCTTCCCTTCTGAGCCCTGCTGTGTGCCCAAGCAGCAGGTTACACCCACATATATAATTTTTTTCCCCCGGGATAGCCCACTTAATAGTTTTAGGAGTTCATGTCTCTGATGCCACAAAGTGGCCGCAACATATTCTGAAATTGGATATTTCTTCAAAAACTTCAATTTTCACTTTGTACATTAATTTTTGGGAAGCATTTTTAGGCTCAAAATGATAATACCCCTTGATACATTCCTTGGGGGGTGTAGTTTCTAAAATGGGGTCCCTTTTGAGGGGTTTCCATTGTATTGGTACTTTAGGGGCTCTGCAAATGCGACATGGCACCTGAAAACTATTCCAGCCACATCTGCCCTCCTAAAGCTAAATAGCACTCTTTCCATTCTGAGCCCCACCATGTACCCATACAGCAGATTACAACCACATATGAGGCATTTCTGTGTTCAGAAGAAATTGTGTAACAAACTGTGGGGTGTTTTTTCTTCTTTAACCACTTGCAAAAATTAAAAATATGCCGCTAAATGGACGGCTTATTGGAAAAAAAAGTAATTTTTCATGTTTACGTCCCAATGATGATAAAATCTGTGAAACAGCTGTGAGGTCAAAATGCTCACTATACCCCTAGATAAATTCTATGAGGGGTGTAATTTCCAAAATGGGGTCCCTTTTGAGGGGTTTCCATTGTATTGGTACTGTAGGGGCTCTGCAAATGCGACATGGCATCCGAAAACTATTCCAGCAAATTCTGCCCTCCAAAAGCTAAATAGCGCTCTTTCCATTCTGAGCCCCACCATGTACCCATACAGCAGATTACAACCACACATGGGGCATTTCTGTGTTCAGGAGAAATTGTGTAACAAACTTTGGGGAGCTTTTTCTCCTTTGTCCTCTTGTGAAAATGAAAAATTTGGGGCTAAATTGACAGTTTATTAGAAAAAAAGAAATTTTTCATTTTCATGTCCCAATGTTAATAAAATCTGTGAAACAGCTGTGGGTTCAAAATGCTCACTATATCCCTTGACATGTTCTGTGAGGGGTGTAGTTTCCAAAATGGGGTCACTTTTAGGGGGTTTCCACTGTTTTGGTACTTTGGGGGCTCTGCAAATGCGACATGGCACCTGAAAACTATTCCAGCAAAATCTGCCCTACAAAAGCAAAATAGCGCTCTTTCCATTCCGAGCCCCGCCATGTACCCATACAGCAGTTTATGACCACATATGGGGCATTGCTGTGTTCAGGAGAAATTGTTTAACAAACTATGGGGTTCTTTTTCTCCTTTAACCCCTTGTGAAAATGAAAACTTTGGGGATAAAGTGACGTTTTAATAATTTTTCATTTATACATCCCAGTGTTAGTAAAATCTGTGAAACAGCTCTGGGGTCAAAATGCTCACTATACCCATTGATGAGTTCTGCGAGGGGTGTAGTTTCCAAAATGGGGTCACTTTTAGGGGGTTTCCATTGTTTTGGTACTTTGGGGGCTCTTCAAATGCAACATGGCACCTGAAAACTATTCCAGCAAAATCTGCTTTTCAAACGTCCAGTGTCGTTCCTTCCCTTCTGTGCACTGCCGAATGCCCAAACATCAATTTACACCCACATGTGGGGTATTTCTGTGCTCTGGAGAAATTGTATAATAAACTGGGAGATGCATTTTCTCCTTTAACCCTTTGTGAATGTGTTAAATTTAGGGCTAAATGAAGGGATTAGTGGAAAAAAATGAAATGTCTAAATTTCACCTCGATATCGTTTTAAATCTTGTGAAATGCTTAAAGGGTTAACAAACTTCCCAAATGCTGTTTTGAATTATTTCAGGGGTGCAGTTTTGAAAATGGGGTGATTTATGGGGGGTTTCTAATATATAGGCCTTTATAATCCCCTTCAGAACTGAAGTGGTCCCTAAAAAATTAGTTTGGGAAATTTTCTTGTAAATCTGGAAAATCGCTGTTACACTTGTAAGCCTTCTAACATCCAAAATAAATTAAACGACGATTAAAAGATGATGTCAATATAAAGCAGAGATATGGTAGATAATATTTTTTAATGTATTTGGGTGGTATGACTATCTGTCTGAAAAGCAGAGACTTTCACATTTTGAAAATTGCGATTTTTTTTTCCAAATTTCCATCAAATATCCTATTTTTTTATAAATAAATACAAAAATATTGATTAGTGTTTACCACTAACATGAAGTACAATGTGTCACGAGAAAACAATCTCAAAATCACTTGAGTAAGTTAAAGCGTCTCAAAGTTCTTGCCACATAAAGAGACACATGTCAGTTTTGAAAAACAAGGCCTGGTCCTTAACGCACTTTTGGGCTGTGTCCTTAAGGGGTTAAAAAGCTACTCATCTTACACCATACATTTTGGGATAAGTTGACACAAGATAAATGATTAAGGTAAGACACATCTGTAAATGTAGGACAACTGATCGACTGCCAAGTATTCATGTTATTTTATTAATCTGAGGGATATATGCAGTTAATACATGCATGAGCTTATTTCTGCAAAAATGGGACATAGTACCAAGTGCCATGTTTAACTCATAGCATTATCATAGGATGAAACCTGCCATGATCTGCTGTAGGAATCTTCCTGACACCAGCAGAAAGAAATCCTTCTCTCATTCATTTTAATGGAAAGTTGAGCTGGAATCCACTAAAGAGTGCAGGACACTTCTCTTTTCAGCCAGTTGATTTTTTCAGCTAGCGGAAAATGAAGAGTCTGCCTGCCATAGAAATGACTGAAATCTTTGTGATAATTGTAAAAGGGAAGGGGTTTTTCCCATCTCAGACATTTATGGCCTGTCTACAGGAAAGTCTATAAATTTCTTATAGATACAGAATCATATTCTTGAACCCCCCCCCCCTCCTATCATAAAAACAGGGATCACTGTGAGTGGAAAGGTGACCACTTTTGTGGAGCTCTCTCCATTCATTTTTATGATTGTTCCAAAAATAGATGAACAAGTTTGCTTGACTGTTTTCAAAAGCCCCATAGAATTGAATGCCGAGTGTGCACATGCTCAGCCACCTCTCCATATAAAGTGACCACAGGACAGGGGTCCATACCTCCATTCTCAAAATAGCTTTGTGTCCCAGGATTAGGACTCACATCTATAGGATATTTATGGTGTATCTGGGTATCAAAATGTTTAAAAATAAACCTGTCTTTTTATAAATCTACCCCTAGTATCCATTATCATCAAAGATGAGTGAATCGAAGCTGACGAAGTGGAATTCGATCCGAATTTCAGGAAATATTCCATTCACATCGAATCTGGATTTCCTCACGCTTTGTGGTAACGAATCACATTTTTTCATAAAATGGCTGCTGCACATGTTAGGACATGGAGCAAGGAACTCTGCAGCCAATCAGCAGCCAGCTAGCCCTGTGATGTCACAGCCCTTTAACCCCTTTGCGACCGCCCACAGCATTGGCAGCGTGTGTTAGCTGTAACTGACAGCTAACACCCTGCTCCATAACCCCCGGTTATGGTCGCTGGTTTTAACCCCTTGGATGCCGCGGTCAAACATGACCATGTTACATGTCGGTGAGATCAGGGGGTGCCGATATGCATCTTCTGCAGTCCAGGGTCTTGCCAGTGACCGTGGGCTGCTAGTAGCCCCCAGTAACGGGTTGATCCTGCATAGGCTGACTTCCTCAATAAACTGCAATACACGTGTATTGAAGTCTATAGTTCTGAACCAGTGCGTGGGACATCACTAAAAATCACTGCAAGGCACAGTTTTCTACACCACTATACTGGCTCTCTGCAGCCAGGAAATAGCTGTTTTTTAACACGGTTCGCCGCAAATTAATTCTTATCGGAAAATTCGGTGACACGGCGAATTGAATTTTTAAAAAATTCACTCATTTCTAATTATCATGCATCAAGTCTATATATGCTAAATATCCTCTTATCTTTAACAGTATATAGACCTTTTCTCTCATGTGTAAGGTGGATATTACAATGTACAATGTGGTCGTTACTATAGATGTGTCCTCCCTTACTAGCTGGACATGTTTAGATATGAATATCATAAGTTAAGCAGCTTTTCCAAAAATAACATGATCCCTAGAGATTAGCAAACTGGGTTGTGTAGTTCGGGATAATTGTTTTTGCAGCATAATATTCATTTACTCATTAAAAACTCATTTTAAAAAATCCACCAATGCACTCAGTTATTACACAGGCTGTTTGTTATCAGCTACCATCCTAGATGTAACTTTGGCTGTGTTTGCATTGCAGAGCTAGAAAGGGGTTCCATAGAATCTCAGAAATCCTTAAAGTGTCAAACATGACATTTTTAGACAATTTGCACATGACTGGTTCCTAATTGTAATTCCATTCAGGAATTAAAAGGTATTTCAAAGTATTTCATGGTAAGTTATCACAAAGTGAAAACTTGAAGTACACAGTAGAAATAGAAGTTGCAAAGTCTGCAAATTCTAATTTGAAAACATATTTTTCTCTAAATAATATTTTCTCAGTATTTTTCTTTTAAATGTTGGTGTGTACAAATAGAATATTGTCTCCTGTTTGATTAAATGAATAAATATTTTTAATTATGAGTTCTTCTTTACATTCTGACCTTCTAAAATAACAAGCCTGCTAATCTAGATGTTGTTAAATTTTCACAAGTCAAATATAGCGGAAAGGAAAATGCTGTCTGCGTAAGTGGAGTATGACATTGAGAAATTATAGTATTAATATTTTGGCAGACACAGCAAAGACTGTTTAGATTAAAATTAAGGGCAAGGAGTCAGGATGGTAACAAAACGCTTGGCTCCTTCAAGGAGTATTCCAATGATATGTTCAAATACTGATGATGGGACAATTTAATCAGGGAAGCAATATTGTTGAGGCTTGGAATAAGGGAATTATAGAAAACTTCTTGCTTATAGAGGTGCACTTAAAGCTAGACTGCATGCACACTGCTTAGGTTAAGTTTTTTTGTAATTATTGTAGGTAACTGATTGTATCCGTCCACTACTTTCATGTACACAATTATACTACCAAGACCTTCCGGCAACTCTTTGAAGAGGACCTTTCACCGCCTACAAGTTCACACCTTTACATCAATTAGTAGGTTCTGCTCCACTGATTTTGGTACAGTTGGATTTTTTTCTCTAGTCCCCACCATTCCTGAGCAATCAATGCTGTTAGTTTTGGTTCCTGTTATAATATAGAGATTCTGTACTGTCAGGAGGGCAGTGTCAGGCAGGAGCAGACAAGGGGTGTGATTCTGAGCTCTGACATTGGCTGCCTCTGATTGGATCTCTGAATCACACCCCCTGCCTGACACTGCCCTTCTGACATTACAGAGCTTAAATAGCACATAAGGCACCAAAACTAACTGCACTTGTTGCTTGGGAACAAGGTGGAGGCTAGAGAGAAAATTCCAACTGAGCTTGAATCAGTGGAGTGGCGCCTATTAACAAATGCTAAGAACTTGAATTGGTGGAAGTGGTAAAAAGTCCTCTTTACAGTGGTTATCCAGCCTTTTAAAACTGATGTCCTATCTATTTACTTATACTATCTTAGATTTTTTAGGGAAATGTAGAGAGAAGGATAATTACACTGTCACCAAACAGGAAGATATGGTATTGTCCCCCAACTGCTCATGTGATGCTGTGTTGAAGCATGATGGGATTGATGGCAGAGCAAGAGATATAAAAATCAAGATGATGCCTGATCAGACACAGGATTTCAGGAATATGAATGCAATATACATAAAGCATGATTCATTTCTCTAGCCCCCACCATTCCCAAGGAATCAGTGCAGTTAGTTTTGGTGCCTGAAATACCTATCAGGATCTGTGCTGGCAAGTATGTGGTCTCAGCCATCAGTAGAAAAGGGGGCATGATGCTGAGCTCTCGGGCACTGCCTGCCTCTGATTGTAGAGTGGCAGATCTCAGCATCACACCCTTTGCCTGCTCCTGTCTAACACTTCCCACCTGACAGTAGAGAAGCTAATTAGCATATCAGGCACCAAAAAATAACTGTACTGGATTGCTCAGGAATGGTGCAGACTGCAGAAAAAAGTCTAACTGCTGGAATCAGTGGAGCACTGTCTATTAAATGATGTAAAGAGCTGATACTGTTTGAGCAAATGAAACGTCCTCGCTAATAGACAGTTTTTACACGTATCCCATGGTTATTTTCCATTGCTTTTCAGTTTGTGCTGCTCCATCTTCTCTTGTTATTTTCACCAAATGTTGCAAATACTTATATAAAAGTTTTGCAGATTTCCCTCTACAGCAGGGTCGGCATCCCCCGGCACGCTTGCTAAGAGTGGCACGCAAGGCTTATTTCACCCAGCAGTTTCAATCAGACCAAACACGGCCGAAACGAAACTGTTATTATTATACTCTGGGGTCTCTTCAGACCCCAGAGTATAATAACCGGAGCCCCAGGGGAGGTGATCAAACATAAAAATAATGTTACTCACCTTCCCTGCGCTCCGCGGCGGCTCTGTGCTCTGCGGGAGCTTCTGCCTGAAGTAATAGACTGCTGACAGGGCCTCAGGGGTCATGACGTGACCCCTGAGACCCAATCAGCAGTCGCTGACTACAGGCAGAAGCGCCCGAAGAGAACAGAGCTGCTCCGGAGCACAGGGAAGGTGAGTAACGTTGTGTTTTATGTTTGTCACCTCTCTTGGTCCTCCACTTATTATACTCTGTGGTCTGAAGAGACCCCACAGTATAATAATAGCTAGTGAGTGACGAAAATTGGAATATTATAAAAGTTATAATATACTGTTTGGAGAAGCCACTATGGGACTTATACTGTGTGCAGGGGCTGCTATGGGACATATACCATGTGCAGGGGTCACTATGGGACATAATACCGTGTGCAGGGACCGCTATGAGACATAATACCATGTGCAGGGGCCGCTATGGGACTTAATACTGTGTGCAGGGGCCGCTATGGGATATATACTGTGTGCAGGGGCCACTATGGGACATAATACCATGTGCAGGGGGCACTATGGGACATAATACCGTGTGCAGGGGCCGCTATGAGACATAATACCGTGTGCAGGGGCCGCTATGGCACATAATATTGTGTGTAGGGGCTGCTATGGGACATAATACCATGTGCAGGGGCCACTATGGGACATAATACCGTGTGCAGGGACCGCTATGAGACATAATACCGTGTGCAGGGGCCGCTATGGGACTTAATACGGTGTGAAGGGGCTGCTATGGGACATAATACCACGTGCAGGGGCCGCTATGGGATATGTACTGTGTGCAGGGGCCACTATGGGACATAATACCATGTGCAGGGGGCACTATGGGACATAATACAATGTGCAGAGGCCGCTATGGGATATAATACCGTGTGCAGAGGCCACTATGGGATATAATACCGTGTGCAGAGGCCGCTATGGGATATAATACCATGTGCAGAGGCCGCTATGGGATATAATACCATGTGCAGAGGCCGCTATGGGATATAATACCATGTGCAATGGCTGCTATGAGACATAATGCCATATGCAGGAGCCGCTATGAGACATAATACCGTGTGCAGGAACCACTATGGGACATTATTCTGTATAACGGTGTGTTTTCTGTTTTAAGGATGTGTTTTTGCACAGAAAACTCAGGCACTTGGTTTTTTTTGTGCAAAAATGCACTATGTGAACGCAGTTTTACATCAAAGTAAAAGTTCCAGTGGCCTAAAAATATAGCTGCATCCAGATACATAATGTATTTCCACCATAAGGATGCTGCCATAGGGTGCTCCTGGACACATACACTTACCACTAATTGCGGGATGCACATGTACTTTCATTGTTTTTAATCGGAAAGTGCAGGTGCGTCCCAGGAAATAGCAGTAAATGCATGCGTCCTGAAGCATCTGGTGGCAGCACTTCTGTGTTATGGTTTGTGGTATATGACTTTAGTTTAGGGGTCGTCAGACTTACAATTATTGCCCGGCACTCCGAGCAGCTCATCATTGAATGTTTAATTAAAATTGGCACGCCGAACAAAAAAGGTTGCCTACCCCTGCTCTACAGGATGCATTGCAAAGGGTGAAATCCACAGAATAAAGTCCATAGAGCAAGGCATGGACAAGGCTACTAATATAAAACATTGAGTGTTGTTCTCCCACAACTCTGATGTTTCCCATGTGAATGTACCCTAAAAGTTCCAGGAAATAAATAAAATATATTGGAATATATTGGAAAAAAATAGGTGAGGATTCAGATTCATTTATTAAAATTTTCTGATACTTTCTGCCTAAACAAATGACAGAAAATGCTTCCTGGTCCTAAATAGCATTGATTTTTACCCACCTTGGATTCATCAGTAGGTCATGCATCCCAGTCATGAATCTGCTGCACAGTACTGGAGACTGACAGCCTGTGTAAATGGATTGCTTGTATCAATATACATCTTCCCTCCTGTATATGAAGTGAAATTACACTAGAATTTTCATGTTAATTTTCAGATCTCTGAAGGTTTCTTTCTAACCCTGATTTTCCGGCCTGAACTTAGTCTAGAGATCAAGGCTCCAAGCATCATAGTTCTATGACGCTGGGAATCACTGTGTCCCCATGGCTCTAATCTCCGGGGGAAGGTGCAGAAACATAATAAACACTTATACTCACTGTCCCTCAGCCCTCTTGGGCTCTCTTGCAGCATCCAGTCCACCCTTGGGGTCATCTTCTGGCCTCCTGGCTGACATCACACACACCTCTGAGTGCCATTGAGGCCTATGATTGTGAGTTGAGTATAAGTGCTTATTATGTTTCCGAATCTACCCTGAACATTCCCAGAGTATAATAATTATTTGTGAGTGACAAACCCCAAAAGTTTCTGGTTAAGGTCAAGCCCAAAACTGGAAAGTTCAGCTCATATACGGACAGGATATTCTGGACCATGTTCCCTATTTTGCAGGATCCCTAATTTGTATATTTTCACAGCTCACAGTAAATGCTACTGATGTGACCATGTCAATAGATAGCAGTATATTACATACATTATTTATCATTCTTTATACTTTTCCAGTTTCTAAAAATGTTGTCTGTCTGTGATTTTTGGAAACTGTTTGAGAAAAATCAGGTTGGCAACCCTGTCCTGATCTGTGGCAATCCTGACACTTTCTCATAACAGGCACTTTCATTTAGACACCATTGTTTTATAGGTATCATGAAACGTTTTAAATTACAAGTCAGTGCAGATTTTATGATCATATTAAGCAATTTATACAGAAAAGGTAGAACTTGAAGCAATATCGTTTGCTCTTGTAACATATGATTTCAATTTGCTTTTCCTTTTGAAGTTAACACTTGAACTATTTTTCCTTCGAAATGTTACAGTCACTCACATTTGGTAATTCGTCCCAGGTATGTTAGAGCATTATGTTACAAGACAGTAAATGTTTCCAGATAATCGGGGAAGGACGGCTATCTTGTTATAGCTCATTGTTAAACTATGTGTACTCACCATATAACGCCAATTAGAGCGCAGCTGCAAATGACTTTTTCTACTTTATTACCTTTAGTATTTACAGCACTCCATTAATTCATTTTACTCCGATCAGACAAACAGTTCTTCATTTTTGGCATGTTCATCCTTAATGGGGTAGTCTGGTTTAGAAAACCCCTATCCATATGTCCTATTATCCATATGCCACACAACTATGTACTGTAAATAGAATCGCAAAATGAGGCTGTTTAATAATAAAAAATTACCTGATTACACAATGTCCTATATACCGTCCAAAATCCATTAAACCCTCCATCAAAACCATGTATGTTGTAGGAAGGGCCATCCCGCTGCATTGTGATAAATGGACACATGTCTTCTTTGGTGTGTGATCCCTGAGAATGTCAGTTTTTATATTAACATCCTGGAGCTTAGCAAATGCCGTCAGGTATTTCCAGTAATAATACCTGTTAGGGTTTACAGATGGAGCAGAGTTAACCTAGACTGCGATTGGTTAAACTGCTGCAGCCTGATATCTTATCACAGAAGACAACATAACCAATGAAAAGTTATTGGAAATATACTTCTGCGATAAGATATCACTCTGCAGCAGTTTAACCAATTGCAGAAGTTTGGGTGAACTCTACTACAGCTGTATCGTTAGATATACCCTTTGGCTAAGTTCACACTTGTACCACGTTCTCCGTGGTTCATATCCACCATGGGACCCGAATGATGGAGAGCCCGCCTACTAAAACAGCGGTTACCTGCGGACACCTGTGGACCCCATACACTATAATGGGGTCTGCCATGTGTCCGTTGGGTTTCCGCCGTTTTTATACTGAAACCAGCAGAGAGAAAAGTCCTCCATGTAGGACTCTTCTTTCTGCCAATTTTCGGCAGCATCTCTTACGGAGACACCTACGCAGATGTGAATGTAGTCTTAAAGTGTTAATATTTGGTATATAGAGGTTCCAGCATGTGACAATGTAACATGACTGGATATTGAATATACTCAAATTTCAGTAGTCTAGTGCCATCTGTAACCTCAATATGTCTGTTATACCGTGTAGGACTTTTCTCTCCTCCGATTTTCAGTGGAATCTGCGATGGAGTCTCTTACAGAGACTCCGACGGAGATGTAAATGAAGCCTAACAGATTCTTGTGCATTTTCTCTGTGCTAATAATGATGTAATATTGTTTAGGATTTTGACATTACATCACAGTTTAAAAAAAACTGCTGCAAAAATAGTGGTGCAAAATATAGAATATAAAGCATTTATTATCTAAAACTGTAAAAAGCATAGTTATATTTTGTATTCTAACTATAAAGATATTTTGTAAGATGATTGCTGACCATTAGTTTGCAGCAGAAATACATAGTAACATCCTACCTGTTACTGCTTTAAAAAAAAAAAAAAAAAAAAGCAACATGTGAACCAATTGACTTGAATTGTAGCCTGAAAAAAAGGTCTGGCAATAGTAACAGGTAACAAGTAAAATGAACTTGAAGTGTAAAACAAGCCAAATTCAATGGTAATTCAAGCATTAACAAACATACAAAACCAAAAGCTTGAGAGAAGCCACATGAAACCTAGTTAACTAATACTAAAGACTAGCTATAACTAGGCAGTATTTTAGAGAAATGGCACCATATTTAATTAAACTGCCAGTGACATCATCAGTCAGTTCCATGTGCCATAGCAACCAGATACTGTTAGAAGGAGGGGTTGCCAGGAGAGGGGCTGGAAACAGTCAAGTGATGCCTTGACCAAGACCATTTAGCACCACTGTCTGGTGTCTCTGACCATGTCTCAGTTTGTATGCTTACAGATTCTAGTGGAATCTATGAGGAAGGATCAGTATGGGTTTATGTAATCTTATAGGCTTGATATTATAGAATCATACTACATGCATGTGTAATACAGCTATGTACATAAACTATGACGTATGTCCATGCCATTAGTAGTTTACTGTTTCCTATTCTTGCTACAGTATGTCTACTTCTCAAAAGTGGATAGTTTAAAGGGGTTTTTCCTTTGGCATATGGACTGTATGATTACTGGGAGTTCAGTCTCTGGGACCCCACCAATCTTAAAAATAAAGAGACCACAGAGTTGATGGTATGACTCTGATGTAGGGAATTGTGGGTAGGGGAGAAGACATAGAGTCTTCTCTTCCCTTAGAGAGATGAAAGAAGTAGAGATAGGCAAACTGACTCATAATGAGCCAGGTTCGACCAGAATAATTCCAAAAATTGTTGGATTTTTTACAAATCCGAACAAATGAATATTTGTCTTGGGTGAACTAATCTGGCCGTCACATTATACTCTGAGGTCTCTTCAGACTCCAGAGTGTAAAAGATGGAGGTCCAGGGGAGGTGACAAAACAATTATACTCAACTGCCGTTGTCTCACGGCAAGATCAGTACAGTATATGAGGGCAAAGTTATATGGACCTTATAGCTATGACCCTGCCTGTATACTCTGGTCAGATAGGGCAACCCATGGTAATTGTTATAAAAGTGTGGGTTTGGAAGTGTGAAGCACACCGTTAAAGTAGAAGACTGCCAATGGGAAGTGCCATCTTGCAACTCGATCCCAACCCCAGTGTATGCTCTGTAAGAATTTAACCTCCAGTATCCGGATACTGTTGAAATTACCTTGATCAACCTCAAGTAAAAACCCTTAGTTACTTTGTTCTGTAAATCCCTGTCTCCTGAGTCTTCTTCCTACAGGTCATCAAGGGCACTCTAACCACCATCAGGCTCAGGGTTCCCCGGGGAAACATGACTAGCTCCCTCAGACACCCGGAAGACCCACTCAGCACTGCACCAGGCTTGGAGTAGAGCTAGAGAATCTGATCAAGATCCTTACCACTGTGACCACAATGATTATTACTCCCAGCTTCTCCCTCGCAATGGGCTACTGCATCATGGCATCTGCATGCACCCATTAAAATCAATGGGTTGGAATGTAGTCAATAGACATTTACATGTACAATGGACATGTGAATAAGCCCTTAGATATCTTATTGTCATACCCTGTTGCAGTTTAGAAATCTCAGTGTGATACCTAAAATATCAAAGTCATGAAAAAATGTAAAATTATGGATTCTAAAGTTTTCTTTTACAAAAATTCCACATATTAAATACTACATATGCCTAATACAGGCTTCCATATGGCATGCATTGCTTGCAATCTACAAGGAGACCCCAAAGAAGAAGAAAAGCATAAAGCATAGAGATAAAAGGACAGCATCTAATCACTAAAGCAGTTCCACATTGGTTCAATCATCTAATATTATGTTTCAGATTATTCTGTTTACTATTTAAATAATGTATCATATAGTAATGCATTACATAATTTGTACAACATGTTATCATAAGGCTACTACCCATAAACTGGATTTGTAATCGGTGCAAATATAAAAATACATATTCTGCATATTCCTCAGTCCTCCGCCAGTCCTTGTTGAGGGCAGAGAAGGACCATAGCTAAACCCTGTGGGGGCCCCAAAAGCCCCTCTGCCACAAAAAATATACTAGCAAATGGAACAAGGTGGGATTTTCCACTAGGGCTCAGGAGATTCAAGTTATGGCACTGGAGCACAGGTAGCAGTCACATCTGGGCCATGGTGACACCAGTGTATCTGCAGCATGACCGGTAATGATAACTTCCTGTGAGTGAATAAAATTGACCATGCATAGATAAAAGCCCAACTGCCCCATACTGCATGTTCAGCTTATCTGTCCAAAAAGATTCCTCTTACACATGGATGGCGGAACCCATTGAAATTGGACGGTTACACTGAATATGTATGGCCAGCTTAGGAGGCAAGAGATATCTGCAGCACATGCATCTGAGGAAGGAAAATTTTCACAGAGGTGCTGTGTATGAGGATCTGTGTATGAGGATCTGGGATGATCTTTCAGGTTATTCATACATATTTGTGTCTGCTTTTGTAATTTTAGTTGTGTAAAGGATAAGATATACTGTATAAAGAATAATCACATACATTGAAGACAATAAATGCATCAAGTAGCATAAGGTTAAGCTTTGATGTGATGTGTAAAATAAAAAAGAATAAACCATGAAACAAACAATAACATTTATGAGATAAGAAGGCTTTCTATTCTATTGGGAAACAACAAATAGATTTATTTCAGATTAAAGGGGCTGTCCCATTATTAATACTTATCCCGTATCCACTGGACCAGGGGATAAGTGTCCGATTGCCGGGGGTCCAATCTCCAAGTCCAACCAATAATCAGGTGGATGGAGAAACGAAAGTCCCCCTAAGGCCTCCATGTGAATGGAACACCAGTGCACTTGCGTGACCAGCGCTCCATTCAAAATTCTACGGGGTTGCCGGGACTGTAATGCTCGTGTAGCCCCATAGAAAAGAATGGAGCACCGAATAAGAATAAGTGTCCATAACAGGGCAACCCCTTTAAGGATATGAACAATAATAATAATAATATTTTTATATTTCTTTCCTGTATCACTTTTCTTCTATGTCTATAAAATAATGTGGTTACTTTTAACCTCTATTTATATCTATGTAAACAATAATTATATTAATATAACCAAAAAAGGTAGACATACAAGTAACCAATTAGGCTGATAGTACCCATATTATAGTGAAGTGAAATACATATTATACTGTAATTTGTGGTGTTTCAGCCAACATCAGTATTGGAGATGTTAAAACTGTGTCATCTCTTTAAAGGGGCAATCCAAGATAGACACTTTTTGACTTTTTGTTAGGATAAGTCATCAGCCAATCGGTGGCCATCCTGATGTTTCTACGTTTCAATGTCATTGTAACGGGAGCATCGAGGGATCGGTGGGAAAACTGGACTTTTTCATTTTTACTATGTTCCGAGCTGTTTTAAAAGTAATTTTTTTCTTTGCGGGACAACCCTTTTAAAATGTTTGATTAAAGTTGTCAATAGACTGCGTTCTCTGATGACTTATATCCCCTCTGGTATTTGTTTCTGTAGATTAACCACATTATTGATATTTAATTTAACACTTTTATGATATTATATGCATTTCGTTAGTGTCATAAAATCTGATTATCTGAAGATGATAGAATTCTAATTTTACGGACCATTAACTATGAAATTAGAAAGACACTGTATATTAGACCTGTCTACTAAAAAGACATGAAATAGCCATGTTCAGGGGAGATATTTTCTACATGCTGTATTACATTTAATCCATCCATTCCTATGTTGGTATGCTATAAGTGATAGACAGTAAAATACTTTGGCTTTATGATCATTTACATGCAAACCTTAATAAACTCCATATGAGTGCTAACCAAACAGCAGATGATCTTACACTACATATTTTTTTATGTTGGCTCTTTACATCATTTTTATTACCCTTCCGATAACAACTTTAGATTGATCTATGGCTGATAATCTGAATAAAATATACAGGGAAAACAACATACAGTGATCAGATTATCCCTTCTTTAGAATGAAAAGAGCTGCTATGGTTATTAATGGAGACCCAATTGAGGTCTAAGGACTCACACTGCCTTCTGTAACCATGCAAGAAGCATAAGATTGAATCACAAACATGCCTTTTAACTTCTTGCTCACCAAATATAACACTTGTGCATCATTCATTGGTGTCTTAGAAGCATTTACATGATGGCGGTATTGGTTAACAAGTAGAAGTGCACATCCATGTTAAATATAGCCGTAACTCATACAATTGATGTAAGCAGAAACCTATTTGTCAAATTAAGCATGATTCCCAAAATTCTTAATGCATGTAAAATCATGTTGTGTTCTATGCAATGAAAACATACATTAGCAAAGTCACAATCGAGATGCTTAGGCCATATGGCTGTTTAAAATCAATCCGTAAAGACCTTAATGTGACACAAACCTCTAAAAGATATCATTATAACAGAATTGTGCAAATGGGGAGATTGTGTGTAGGCAGATGCGGGAGGAGAGAGAGTGCATTTTAGAAACAGAGTACATTACCATCAGCATTACCATTGATTGCCAATGCTGTGTGCAACTATTACTCAGAAGCATTATATCTCGCCGTAATCTTATTTTAATTTCTCAGGACTATGTTTTTCATCCGCATGTATTAGAAGTCAGGTTGACAAGTTTATTGTCTATGTCTTTATTTAAATTCCTGTTTCCAGAAAGTATCCTATATTAAATTAAAGGTGATTTATTATTATAATAGACATTGCATACAGCAAATGAGCATTCAGCAAATGACGCAATATGGAAGCTCGTTTTGCAGCTTCTACATCTATAGTAACAGCAGGGCAGATATATTAAGACTGGCATATTGTACGACAGTCTTTATAAGGACCCTGATAGGTGCAGGAAACAAGCGATCTATAAAGAGGCCCCGGCCACTTCTTGTGCCGGAGTGGAGATCTATACCAGTTAGAATTGGCGTAGATTTCCATTATAACTCAGGTTAGAAAACTGGAGTGGGTTATATAAAATAAGTCAGGCTGATGTGTCTCCTCGTCCCACTCTGCCCATGCATATTCACACAATATGGCGAGCATGGGGCAAAATTGGGTTGTGGTATCACAATATTATCTCTCTACTCCATAAAACTAGCATAGAGAGATTGATAATTCTTGTCTTATGTGTCTAAAAAGGGACACTACACACTAACATAGTATTCTGCTTACAGTCTTAGTACATTATACTTATAATATCTATAATAATATGAAAAAACTGATGGACCGGCACCACCGATGGATGTAGTCAAAGTGAAAAAAAACTTCTTTGGTAAGGCCATATAAAAAAACTACATAAAGTTGGACCCAGTATACTGTACATAGCAACTCGGCCCTGTTGTTCACGATATTTCAGGTCTACCAACCCTTAGTCACAGAATACAATGGGGCAGAAAGTGACCTATGAGCTATCCATATAAAAACAATATTAAAAAATAAAACCAAACATGTTTATACACACATATAAAATATATGAACTCCCTTTAGATATATAGTATAGATCAACAACATCTAATAACCTTCCTTTCAGATCCACCTTATGTTAGATAAACGCAATGCCACGTTCACTGTATATACAGGAGCTCCTGTGCACCACTTTGTAGTTTGGGTCCAGTGATGTTGTATATTGACACCTCTGTATCTACCTTCCAATGCTTCCTATGCGTTCCAGTGAACTGTTGTACTACCTTAGTGAGTATGCCTTCCATGGTTCTTTTACTACCCGCTGATCCACTTTTCTGATTTAGAACCAAAAAAATTAAACTAAGACGCACACTCTTAGTTGCAACCACTTGTTGCATGAGTTTGCCACAACCCAGTGGAGGGAACTGGAGGATGGGAGTAGTAGTATTGGTGGTGATGTCACAGGTAGGCCAAGGATACTCAACCAATTCTTCCAGCCCACCTCCCAGGCTGGACACTGACGAGGGGGGTTTGCATGGTACCTGATGGTGGTGATAACTGTTCCCCCCAGAGTGCTTTTATTTGGGCAGTGGTCCTCTCTTACCCTGAGCCGTTTGGTAGTGTTCCAAAGGGCTCTGATGGTAAGTGCAGGAACGATTTAGGAGGCAGTTGTGCAGTTGAACCAAAAAAGTAACTTTACTGTATGAGCTGGTAACAGAGAACTCATGCAGGTTCCCAATGGGGGTTGTAGTTTCCACTGTACTGACTACATTGTGCACCATACAAGTCTTAACTACACTGCAGGGATTGTATAAAGAACAACTAAGGAGCGGACCCATTTTGGCGTAGTTTGATACTCATACAAAACAACTCTCTAGCTCCACACCATGAAAATCCACTCAGCACATTTATCCAAGAAATACATAGACGAAGTGTAACACAAAAAAAATATCAGTTGCACTCATCTCATTCTGGCTCCACTACTTCTAATATACATCTACAGCACATTTTAAGGGGAGTCTACGGCCAAAACCATTTCTAAACCACTCAAATGCTGTTGTGAGGGCTGTTAGTGACATACTGAACGTACCTTTTTTGTATCAAAGTGTAATCTTGCTGCAGAGAAAATAAAATTTTAATCTGTATATAAATGAGCTGCTCAGTGAATCGGGGCATGGTCGCATCTGTTGGAGAACACATTTTCGAAGGCACATTATCAAAATAGGATATAAACTCCACATTAACGGGGTTATTCAGTTTCTAATATTGATGGTCTATCCTTAGGATAGGTCATCAATATTAGATCTGCGGGGTTCCTACAGCTGACACTCCCGCAAATGTGCTGTTTGGGCACAGCTTGGCTCCTGTTAATGATTACATTTTTGATTACATGATTTAGATTTTTCTTCCTAGATCTCTGCTTGCTGACATTCTTTGTTTAGTTCCAGTGGATAAACTCAGTCCATGGTCATGTGATGGACAGTCCATGGTCATGTGATCAACACACAGGTGCACAGCTCATTACAAGACAGATGTCTGATTACTGAGCTATGACAGCAACAAGCTGTGTATCTGCGTGTCCACCACATGACCATGAACTTTTTATCACATGACCATGGACTGATTTTTGTCCATTAAAAGCAAGTAATGAATCGCAATAAGCAGAGATGTAGAAAATTGATACAGAAAGTATATCGGAAAATTGTATAACTTTTTAAACATATAAACAATAACATTTATTTGCAGAAACTGGACAACCCCTTTAAGGGAGCCAGAAGGTTTTTTTTGTGTTTCTTTGCTAATACATCCATAACATTTTATTTTACATCTATATGACTATATGAGGTCCTGCTTTCTGCATGATGAGACTAACTTTTTTTTTTCTGTTGACAGATCCATATGGGGCTTATTTTTTGCAGGAAAAATTGTACTTCATAATGATCCCATTTAATATTCCATGCAATGTACTGGGAAGCTAAAAAAATTCAATTTGTGCCATTTTCTTATGAGTTTAGATTTTACGTCATTCACTGTGTTGCAAAAATGACATGTTCCTTATATTTTTTGGGTTGGCGCAATTACTGCAATACCAAATTTGTATAGTTTTTGCTGTGTTTTAATACCTTTACAAAATTTTAAACAAGATCTAATATTTATTTATACTATTTTGGTAAATAGCTAATGTTTTGGCCATCCTTTATTCAATTTTATTTTGGAGGTGAAATGGCAAAAAAAAAAAAAATGTCGATTTGGCTATTTTGATTTCCTTTATTCCTTCAGTGTTCAGCATATGAACTAAATATTTTTATATTGTTATAGTTTGGGATGTCTAGCTGATTAGTTTGTTTATGTTTTTTATTTTTTTTAAATACTTTTAAAAACTTTTTTTTTTACTGTCCTAGGGGGCTTGAACCTGTGATCATTAGATCGCATGTCTCATGAGCGTATTTGCAGTATATGGGAAACTTACTACATAACTATTGAGACCAGCCAAAGGCAAGGGGTTAAAGGACAATTTTGCCATACACATAAGTAAGCATTTAATTTATATTATATTTTATTATGAGTAAAATGCAGAAAAAAAGCATTTGTACCATTTTTATTTAAGACATGTACCAATAACCATAAATAATGTGTTCATTGTACTATATGAGTTATATGATGTTGTCATGGTTACGTGAATACCAAATATGACTTTTATGTGACTTTTTTTTAAAGTGTATTTAAAAAAATTGAATTTTTGTAAAACTGTAATTTTTTTTGCACTGCCATTTCTAGTATCACATTACTTATTAAGTGCACCCTTGCACAGTTTCTTATCCGCAGTTGGGGAGGCGTATACTGTCTCCACCCACAAGCTAAATGAGCCAAGTAGGCAATGCAGTGGAAGGGTATCCCTAACTATCACCATGTTCAATCACTTAAAATCTAAGATCACAGTAAACCATGTTATCTCCCATCCTGCTGAAATAATGGAGCTCATCTATATATTGTGAGAACATCCCGAGGTTCAAGATTTATTCATAAATAGACTAATTTGTATATCTATACCTAAAGTGAATGTCCGCTATTAAATGGAATTTTTTTTTTTTTGAGTGCTGATATATTTTATAATCTATCTTTATAATGATCCTAGCCTATTTTCCCTGACAAGGGCTCCAAATACCCTGCATAAATAGAGAATAAAGCCCTGTCTGTCTTCAACTACTGGTGGAGGGAGCTAAGGAGCTTTCTGAATACAGTTGAAGGTGTTGTCCAAGACTATCGCTCTACTGCAGTTTGAATGGGAGCTAAGCTGCAGTACCCAGATGTAGCCACTGCACAGTGTATGGAGCTGTCTGCTTGCGGATCTATATGGTGTGCAGATCTGGTGACTATGGCAGCTGATCAGCGGGGGGTACCAGGTGTTGGACCGCCAATGATATAAAATTGATGAACTATCCTATGGATAGGGCATAAATATCTAGTCTTGGACGACCCCTTTAACCCTTTAACGTTATAACGAAGTATATAGTAAGCTCATAAGATTAATCTAATACTGAATACAAGTAGCCAGAAATTTATCTTTAAAATTTCTACCTCTGCAGCAAATGTATCAGAAAAAACTTGAGCTTTGTATCCTATAAAACATATTATTTACATTGTGGAAATGCAGCTTTTTTTGTTGCAGATATTGTGGCGTTTTTTTTTTTTAGCAAAATACAGGAGTGGATTGAGCAAAAGGAAGAAGTATAAGAACTTCCTATATATCTCCCATTCCTCTTGTAGCCATTCTTGGCTTTGGTTCAAAAAAAGAAAAAAAGCTGCTTTTCCGCAACGTGGGGCCTCAGTCAGTGGCGTAACTAGGAATGGCTGGGCCCCAAGGCGAACATTTGACATGGGCCCCCCCCCCAGAACGGCTGCCCCCAATTGCCCCCCCCCAGACCGCCCCCTCCAACCCTCCCCCCCAAAAAAACGCATTCCTGCATACACTATTATGCCCCATAGTGGCCCCTGCACACAGTATCATGTCCCATAGTGGCCCCTGCACACAGTATCATGTCCCATAGTGGCCCCTGCACACAGTATCATGTCCCATAGTGGCCCCTGCACATAGTATCATGCCCCATAGTGGCCCCTGCACACAGTATCATTCCCCATAGTGGCCCCTGCACACAGTATTATATCCCATAGTGGCCCCTGCACACAGTATTATATCCCATAGTGGCCCCTGCACACACTATTATTCCCCATAGTGGCCCCTGCACTAAGTATTTTGCCCCATAGTGGCCCCTGCACACAGTATTATGCCCCATAGTGGCCCCTGCACTGAGTATTTTGCCCCATAGTGGCCCCTGCACATAGTATTATGCCCAATTGTGGACCACCCATGAACAATTATTATACTCTGGGGTCTTTTCAGTCTCAGAGTATAATGATCGGAGACCCAGGGGAGGATAGAAACATAAAAAAACAACGTTCCTTACCTGTTCCTCGCTCTGGTCCACTCTCTGCTACTTCGGCCTTCTTCAATGTTGGACCAGGCCGGCGTCACGTGATGTGGGCCGGAGTTGCGACGCAAAATAACGTCCGCTGACGTCTGGGACGTCACCAAACAGGCCCGAAGCCTGGAGAAGCGTAGGAGAGGTAAGTACATTGTTTTTTATGTTCCCTCACCAACTTTGGGCCTAAGATTATTATACATAATAATGATATATATTGATATAATGATAGCAGAGATTGTGGGGTTCAGCCTGCGGCCTCACATACCATCCCCGCTCCTGCTCACAGCCGCCTCCGCAGAATCGGAAGCGCAGGCGGCCATAAGCAGGACCCCGGGGAACGGTAAGTATATAGGGCCCGTTACCTGCTGGGGTTACTCCAGCAGGTAACGGCCTATTAAAAAAAAAAAAAAAAAAAGCATCGGGGGCCCGCGGGGCCCCGTAATGTCCCGGGCCCTGTGGCAGCCGCTACCGCTGCTACCCCGGTAGTTACGCCCCTGGCCTCAGTCTAAGAAAGGAATCAGTGCATGAGCCTAAAAAATTTAAAAAGCGAATATCCGAAGTATTGTTCAAATGTTACATTTCTTGCATACAGACTCCACAAACCATTATTATAAAGAGAATCGCAGAATATTCAGGAAGGCTTCTGGTATTTATTTGTTTTACAAAACCTGTGTTGTTGCTGTTACATATCTAATCTATAATTAATTCTACATGGACATTGCACTGTAGAAAAATCTTCAAGGAGTTGTCTGGGATTAGAAATCAGCCCTACTCTTGTCTATGGGCTGTGTCTGGTAATGCCTATCCCTATTTCAGTGTTTTTTCAGTATTTCTAGTGCTTCTAATAAAAATTTAATAAAAAAAAAAACGTTTTAAATATATTCTTTACAAGGGTTTTAAACTTGGCGGTGCATGAGAACTATAGAAGCTGCAAAACTTCATTCTAGTTTCTGTCACGGTCTAATAAGTGACCTCATAGTAGCTATAAAAAACCCTCCTCTTTTGCACTAGTTTGGATGAATTATCCCCCAGAGATCTGTCACCTCTGCTGACATGTCTGTTTTGGCAAATACCTGAACTCTTCATGAAAAGACAATTCTGGACCATATTTGTAACTATATTTTTACATGTAATAATAACTAGAAAAGAGAGTTTTTCAGTTTGGGGTCTTTCCCTACTCCAGGGGACAACCCCTGGCACTCTTTGCATATTTTGCTGGCAGGGCAGCCAACACAGGACCTTCAGGTGTTAAATGAAGAATGAGCGTCCCTTCAGTGCTCTGCTAGAGCTGAGGTATAGGACACTCCCCCTTCTCTTGCTGCCCTCTCTGCCCACCAATGAGAGGGAGTGAGAAAAGCCCAGGAGGCGGAGCTCATCACTTTGCAGCCTGCAAAGGCTCACAGAGGAGGAGGAGAAGGAAGAAGAGGAGGAGGAGAGCTCCTCAGTAAAGTGAAAGTAAAAAAAAAAAAACAACAGGTACATGCTGGAGTTACTATTCCTAATAATGTCAGGCATTTGGGGTTATTTAGTTTTAGTAACTCCATGTGCCTCGCATTAATAGCAATTAACCCCATCATGTCCCTCACATTAACCCCTGTGTGCCTCACATAAGTAATAAAGGACCTCAATAATGAAGCCATTCACTTCATTATTACCTCCATATGTCTCACATATCAGTAACCCTTATGTAAAGCACACAGGGGTTAATATGAGGGACATTATAAGGTTATCTGCTATTAATATGAGGCACATGGAGTTACTAAACTGTAATGCACATGACCATAATTTTTATCCACAACTGTGGATAAAAGTACGGACCTATACATTTCAATGGGCCCATACACACAGCGGTTCTTTTTGCGGTTGTGTCCGGGCCAAATTGAGGAGCTGCAAATTGTGGAGCAGGTCCTATATCTGTCTGCATTTGTGGCCCTAGCAATTCATTTTTAATGTATAGGTCAGTGAAAACCACATCCGTGTCATTTGTGTGCAGGAGGCCTAAGGCTGAGGCCCCACATTGCGGAAATGCAGCATTTTTGTTGCAGATTTTGCTGCGGTTTTTTGAGCCAAAGACAGGAATGGCTACAAAAGGATTGGGAAATATAAAGGAAGTTCTTATACATCTCCCTTCTGTTCAATCCACTCCTGGTTTAGGGTCAGAAAAATGCTGCAAAATCTGCAACAAAAAAAAAAAAACGTTTCCGTGGGGTCTCAGCCTTAGGGTGTTTCTTTTCGGGTGGTGACACTGTGTACCCAGGTGCAGCTATAGCCAAATCCAATCCCCGGGCACTAGTGCTGTCACTTTGGGGTAAGTGAGACACTCATTAATTCCTGGCTAGGGTTTTACTGTTACCGCACCTCCAGGAATTAAAAGTGACTGAAACTAATCCGCGTTTCACTTACAGAAAAGTGAAGGTACTGGCGGCCGGGGACTGGATGCAGTGTCCAGGTATATAGTGCGTCACCATCCTATAAAAAAGCGGATTAATTTCAGCCACTTTTAATTCCTGGAGGTGCGGTAACAGTAAAACCCTAGCCAGGAAATAATGAGTGTCACACTTACCCCAAAGTGACAGCACTGGTGCCCGGGAACTGGATTTGGCTATAGCTGCACCTACTCCCAGTCATATACATTTACCACTAATTGGGGGTTACACATGTACTTACATTGCTTCTAATGGAAAAGTACAGGTGTATCAAGGCAAATAGCGGTAGACGCATGTGGCTTGGAGCACAGTATGACAGCACCCCTATGTTAAAGTTTGTGCTATATGACTTTAGTTTAGGGTTCGTCAGCCTTACAATTACTGCGTGGGACTCCGAGGACCTCAGCTTTGATTTTTTAATTTAAATCGGCATGCCGAAGAAAAAAGGTTGCCTATCCCTGCAATACACAGTCATACAATGACAATGCCAGAATGTGCAGGGACATACTCTTTGACAAGGGCATTCATAACAGCCAATTTTTAACATATTGAGACATTTTTAAAAAGAATAACAAAGGAAGATGCTCCAGAATTTATATAGTTGAATCTGATAACTTGCTCCAAGAAACAGTCAAGTTAAAGAGGACCTTTCACCACCTCCAACATGTCCAGTTCCTTACATCAGTTGTTTTTCTCTTTAGCTCCCACCGTTGCTGAGTAATCAATGATGCTAGTTTTGGTGCCTGATATACTATTTAGGTTCTGTACTGTTAGGAGGGTGGTGTCAGGCAGCAGCAGAAAAGGGGTGTGATTCTGAGCTCTGATACTGGCTGCCTCTGATTGGAGATCTAAATCACGCCCCCCTTGCCTGACACAGCCCTTCTGACATTAATAGCACATCAGACTCCAAAACTAACTGCACTTGTTGCTCAGGAACAGTGGAAGCTTCAAAAAAATTCCAAGTGCGCTGGAATTAGTGAAGCGGCGCTTATCTACAGATACTAAGAACTTGAATGGGTGGAGTTGGTGAATGGTCCTCTTTAAGGTTTGTTGCTACTGTTTACTTAACTTGTTAAGGATGAAGTTACTACTTTACAAAAATAGACATGTCATGAGTGATGGGCAGGTCCTCTTTAACATGCTTTCAGTACTTTGCTTAGTTTACTCTGTTTCTTTGGGGATATCTGTAATGGCATGATTCTTGCAATATCCAGGAAAAGAACCTACCAAATAGTACAATGTAGCACCCCACTTTCCCATAACTTTAGTTCAGACTTAGGTACTCAGTCGTCCCATTAATAGATGCAAGCCACTGGGGATTCATTCTCAGGATAGCACCTAGCAGGATGGAAATTAGGCCACTGCAAGACATATTGATGTTTGTGGCTGAAGACACTAACAGATGGCACCAGAGTACTGAAATATGAGTATACTCAATATCCAGTTATGTGTTACATTGTCACATTTTGGAACTTCTATATACCAAATAATAACACTTTAAGACTACATTCACGTCTGTGTCTGTGTCTCCGTAGGAGACTGCGCCTCAAATTCCACTGAAAATTGGTGGAAAGAAGAGACCTACATGGAGGACTAGTTTCTCCTCTGGTTTCAGTATAAAAATGGTGGAAACCTGACGGACACCCGGCAAACCCCTTTATAGTCCATAGGGTCTGCAGTTGTCTGCGAGTAACCACTATTTTAGCAGACAGGCTCTCTGTCGTTAGGGTGCCCCAGCAGGCCTGAATAAAATAGAGCCTGGTGCAAGTGTGAACCTAGCCTAAACAGTATTAGTCTGTGTAATTGATAAAGCTTCTTTATTCTTTATTCGCCTTGTGATTTCCCTGTTCAGTTGCTCTGTGACTGGACCAGATTTGTATAAAACCACATTAACATTATTAACATTCATTAAATCAGAATAATATTGCGTACCGATCAATACATCAATGTACATATGTGTATGGCAAGATATCGGACTGTCACAACTGTATCATCTTTTTCTAAGGCACACATCACAGATATTATGAAATGGTCAGAATTCATTTTGGGCAACAACCATTTTCTTCTTGGTGACTATTGTTATTTACAGTGTAGGATACAGATAGGGCAGAATGTGGCACCAACATATATAAGCATGTGACTTAAATGTACGATGCATTATGTCTATGTGTTTCTAGTTGGTACATACTAACAGCTGTAAACCCTAGAGGAGATACATAGATGATTTCCTCACTAGGTTGGGCAGCACTTCATGTCTCTGGAGTGTGCTCACCTGGTAATCTTTCTTGCATCAATCCCTGTCTCTCTGTATGAATAAAAATGCTGATTTTCTAGTCACACAGTGGCATTTGCTTGTTTCAGCTGTCTATGGTATGTTCTGCTGCTTGGACACATGTTGTCCTTCTGTCTGTATATCTGAGTTATGTTTCTGCCAGATGCCAAAGTCATGTGTGTAATTCTGTAGATGCAGTTGTCCTTCTGTCATGTAACATTGTCTGTTTGGATACACTTGTCCTTGTTCTGTTGTGTATGATTGGCTTTTGGGTTTCCTTCATCTCTGCCACCTTGTGGAGCTCTATGTCCTTTTGTCTGCTATGTTTGGCCTCCAGGCTTCTGTTATGTTTGTACCTCTGCTACCTGGATTCCTGTTTTTCACCTGACCTCATCTGGATGTTCTGGCCTTTTCCTGATTTAGTACCTTTGTTACCAGTCTGTTTTATTATGTATATGCATTCTGTGTCCTTTGATTTTAGTCTGTATAGACACTATGTGTTTTCCTAATACTTTGGTGCACTGCACTATATTCCCTGACCTGCCTGGTCAGCTGCTACCAGCAACAGCACCACCTCTGAAGGTAGCGATCTGGCAGACCCCCCACAGCAAAGTCCAGATGTCCCTATATGAGTTAAATACTAATACTGGGGAGTCTACTTAGATAACATCCTTAAAGGTGACCTAAAGTCAAACTGTTTTGGTAGTAATGGGTCCACAATCTGCTTCCCATTACAAGTTGAAGAATAGATCAGAGATAAACTGCTGCTGGTGGAGAGTAACCCTCTACCCACATACATGGATGTACAGTTATAGTTTAGGATGTATTTCTATCATTTGGCTAGCTTTTAAAGACTTTAGACTCTTTTACGTAAATCAAACCTCAGACTGAATTATTTCATTTAAATAGGTTCCAAACATAGAGCCATTTACACATTTTTATGACACTTGTAAATGTTTGGGGAGATTTATTACTATTCTATGCCAGACTTCTTCCATAAAAAAGTTGCAAATCTTGGGTTTGCGACTTGTCGCAGCTGGCATTTTTGCCATTTCCATGCCACTTTCCCAAAAAGGTGTGTTTGTATGTATATGTTGTGTAGAGGAAACCATGCACACACAAGACATTGATTGCAAGTAAAAATGTATTTTATTTGCTCAGAAGGTATTTAGATAGAAAATTGTCTGCCAATTATACTTTAGATGTAAATAATTGCTTTCAGAGTGACTTTCCAAAAAGGAGCTGTCTCAAGGGTGCCAGATTTATTATCATTTACACCAGAAAACTGGCGTACATGATGCTGGAAATATACACCAGATATGAGGTGGCGTAGATTTCACTCCAGACGCGTGGTCCAAGTAAAGGTGCGCCTCTTTCATGAGAAGGCGAGTGCTTCGTCATAATAAAGCGCACACTCCACTGACTATGGGGATATAAAGACTAGTGTTGAATACGCCAGTCTTCATATATCCCTCATTGTATCTAAAAAAAAGTGGTGGGTTATTGATAAAAAATAATATTGTTGCCAAATTCACTTATTTGTCCTGAAATTATGACAAAAAATGTGGAAATATCATTGAGCATTCTCTTCAAATTCCCCTTTTGCCTTTGTCTCACCTATAGATAAATCTGGCTCTGGATTTTTAGAATACATTGGATTCATCGTAATTAACCTCTTATATTATGTTACATTACAGCATAATCATAATAATCCATGAATAGTCATCTCCATTATGAGTCCTTCTTTGTAGCGTATGTGGTGCTGCCTATCCTAACCATTATATGGGTCTTTACCAATATATGGTTTCAACAAGACAACCATTAGTTTTAAGGAAGTCAAATTGATCACCCTGGGTCCAGCTACTGAAAACCTGGAAATAAATTAATATTGTTTGGATAGTTACAACACCACAGATAATGATGGAGACATCACATGCATGAACAATGTGCTGCCATTTCAGCATTGGTAATCCAGGATGGTTGCAGATAAGGACTAGCAGTGGTGTAGTGTTGGGGAATTAAAGGTGAATTTAGTCATTTTATATCACAATAAGCCATAGGGTGAATTGGTGCAAACACAGACACTGATGCCAGAAGCTACAGTAGTGGACAGGGAGCCAATGCAGTAGTAATAGGAGCACAGCGGCAGTCCTGTCCTCTCTATAGTGAGGCACTTAAGTTCTGTGCCTATTACTTAAAGAGGACCTTTCACCACCTCCAACAAGTTCAGTTCTTTACATCACTGACACAGTTGGAATTTTCTCTCTAGCCCCCACTGTTCCTGAGAAATCAATGCTGTTAGTTTTGGATTCTGATATGCTATTTAGGCTCTGTACTGTCAGGAGGGCGGTGTCAGGCAGGAGCAGACAAGGGGGGTGATTCTGAGCTCTGACACTGGCTGCCTCTGATTGGAGCTCTGAGTCACACACCCTGTCTGACACCGCCCTTCTGACATTGCAGAGCTTAAATAGCACATCAGGCACCAAAACTAACTGTGCTTGTTGCTTGGGAAAGGTGTGGGCTAGAGAAAAAATTCCAACTGTGCTGGGCTCAGTGGAGCAGCGCCTTTTAACAGAAGCAAAGAACTAGAATTGGTGGAGGTAGTGAAAGGTCCTCTTTAAGCTGCTTCCAGTCCCATACATAGCAGTAGCTTCTGGCACCTGTCGAAGAAGTTGATCGGTGCAGGGTCTGGGTTTTAATCCCCCATTGATCAGATATCCTGTGGATAGGTCATCAGTTTAAAAAATGCTGGGGACAGGAAAATCTTTTTAACTGGTTCAGGATATGTTTTTAGAACATATTCAACTGCTATAATTTATCACTTTTTATGCATAACTTTTACTTCTCAAAATAATTTTAGGCATAAAGTTTTAATAAATATATAAAAGACCTGGCATGGCATATATGCATTTCTAGTTAATTTTTGCTGGTACATTACATTACATTAAAACAGCCTTTTGTGTCTGCCATCATTATACAGGGATTATACCACCACCGACACTGTTTAACCTGCTATAGCACCATTTTTGCCTATGGTCACCACCCAGTGCTGTTCTTTACCATAAAAATTGACAGGTCCTGATGTGAGGCAACCAAACAAAAAATGAGTACTCCAGAAGACACAGCCACGCCCAAGGTGCACCAAACCACTAATTTGCATACAGATTAAATAATGCTGATTTCCTCTGCAGCGAGATTGTAGTTTGAAAGGAAAAAAACAAGTTCACTATGTCACTAACAGCCCTTATAACAGCACAAAAGCAGTGTAGAAGAAATCTTGGTGATGGTAGTCTCCCTTTAATTTTGATATATTACATGTGTATATTAGAGTAATTTGGTCAGTGCTAGTATTACAACAATGATGGGACGGGCATGCTAATATATATATTATAAATACAGTATATAATTTATTTTATTCAGTGGCTTTTTCTTAAAGTTAATGTATTGCCAATTTATTTGCTTATTTTTTTTTTCTAATCTGTGCTTATCTTCTGATACATGATTATGGGGGCTGCCATCTTGCCTTCTCCTCTACACTTTTAACAGTATTTAGTATTTTTCACTAGACTGGAGACAACTCATTGAAGCAATAGGAGAGTTTTTTTAGGCATTCTCTGTGCAGGGAGAGATAGTAGATAAATCATCCATTGTAAGTAGTGGTTGCAATGATGAGTCAGTGATGTTATCTTCAGAGGTGTTATCTTCTATTGTAATCCTGTCTATGATGTAAATGAGTTGACTGATGCACAGCAAACCCTTACATAATTGGCAAGTGTCAGTCTATTATATGGCTTTGTGGTCAGAGTGAAAATTGTAGGATAATATACTTTTTTAAAATATAGATAGTAACATGGAAAATTTAAAATAAAATCATTTAAAATATGGTTGACATAAAAGCTTGTTTTAAAGATAGGTAATTTTTGGTGATTGACAAATTCCTTTTAAAAGTGTTGATGTGATGTCATAGGTCAGTAAGCAAAAATGCATAGTGATAATTTAACTGTTTTACTTCATATGGAACTACCTAAAGAAGAATATGGCACTTTTACACCCCACATGGAACTGTAAATGCAAAATATTATGCAAATGCAATAGGTTTTAGTAAATAAATTATGACAACATCGTGTTTGTCATTTTTAATTTGTGGATATAATAATCTGATTTACCATAGAAAAAATCATAGGGAAGCAATAAACTTGTTGAAGGCCAGCAAAGGATGAGTGTAAATGTTACTTTTGCTGTTTTATTTAATCAATAATCCACAAAAAGCAAGAAAGGCTTTGGCCGTGTGTCCATCATAGCATATTTTATTTTCAAAGGGTTAGCCTCAAGATTGCTATCTATATAAAAATAGATTTGATGTTGTTTTTCAGAGGTTAAGTTTCACTGTATCCTGCATGCGGAAGGACCACTGCCAGCCTTGGAAACAGTGACAATACGTGTTTTTCTCTAAAGTAGACCCCCTGCATCTTCTAGAAATAAACAAAAAATCCTTATGCTTCCTTTGCATGTTTACAGGAGACCTTAAAAGAACTGAGTGTAAAAAAAAGGGAAAAAAAACTGAAAATTGTCCCTACATGTGAGAAAAATAAAATGTTTCTTCATGCCAGCCTTCCAATCCTGGTCTCATACTTCAGTTGTTAGTAGAAAAAGAAATCATAAAATAGAACTGCTCAGCATGCTGCTACTATGCATGGGTAATATTCTGTTTGTTTGTTTTGTTTTGTTTTTTTACTTGGTGCAATAGTGCACCCTAGTGGTAGAATGGTGAAGTAAATTGTCGCAGAAAAAAAAAAATCTTGTATTTTCTACCAAAGGAACCATATATACTACTAACCTCAAAAATCAAATTGGTATTTTTTTTATAATTTTTGGAACCTTTTTATTTTTTTTTAACCTGCGTACAATTTTTAAAAATGAATTATCACATATTTTTTTTCTAGGAATTATCTAATTTCTACATTTTATTTTTATTTTGAATGATATATTTAAATGATATATATAGCTACCAAATAAAATGTACTATTCCCAGATAACAAAAAAGTGGAATGTTTCTGAAAATGATATCTTTAAAATCAAATACAGATTTTGTAAAGAGATTCTCACAACAGATTTGTAGTAAATTGTGCAACTGAAAACCAGTTTTATACATCTGAAGGGGGTTGAATTGTGATGGGCACATGGATTTCTGCAATGAATAGAAAAATCACAAAAACTTCTGCAACAAATCTGTCCTCTGTGTTTTCCCAACATGGCTTCACTTGCAGGTTGTAATGTTAAAAAAAAAAAAAAAATCAAAACTAAGATAAAATGTATAGGTAATAATATAGTGTCTAGTCTTCAAAGACCAGTAATAAAGTATCTACTGCTGCACCTGTTTAATATCAGCTATTGATGCAGTTTGATAAGTAGCCAGTGCCTATTATTTTATAATTATACATAAAATATACAAAGAATATGTATAACAATATTTTAAAAAGTGTACCAGCTCCTTCAAATTTTAAGGATTTTGAAAAATTGTGCTATATTCCCTCATTCTGGAGACCAAAGGTATAAAATATATTGCTGCAGTATTTAATTAGAATTAACATATAATTAATAAAATGAATAATTAATGTATACTATATATCATCATAAATGATAGCTTAAATAATAGATTACAAAGTTCCCTTATTTTTCAGAATTTGATAAGATATAAAAGACTATGCAATGGTTCTGTATATGAACAATAGAAAATATTACACTCCCATTGTAGACAATTCTGTGCCTCTGCTCTCAGGCCAGCCATACAGTATGTGTAGGTTTCTTGACACATATTATATAACTAAAACAATCAACAATTAAATAATTAATAATTATTTCCAAATATGTAAATGAAATATTCACAATGACAATGTAATAGCATGTTGCTTTTGAATATCATATAAGAATATCACTTTAAATGAAGTCAATTTTTAGAGAAGCTATCATCAGAAAATCGTATAAATTTTTTATTTTTAACGATCAATTTACTAAAATAGGCCTGAAAATGTTTAACCTATTTTATTATGAATTTTTAAAAGTAAAATTAATATATACTTGAGTTATACAATTTGAGAGTATTTAGTGTTAGGATATATATATTGTTGTAACATTAAAATAAAATGACTATATATGTAACACAATCTTAGATAAGAAACACAGTAAATAAGGGAATATGTTAATTATGTATTTGTATAAAATAGTATCCATTATATTATTAATCATATTAATCTTGTTCAAATTAACATTAGACATTACAAATTTAGGTTTATATTTTTTTCTAGCACTAAATCCAATTATATTTTTAATTATGCATAGTAATATATAGGTAGATGACATTATTAAAAAGCACATGTTCCATTTACAATTCTTTTTAAATGGGAATAAAAATTGTAATATCTTAAAGAGGTGAATAATTAAAATGCAACCTTTCTAATTGCCTTCAGTACTTAAGTTTAAGGTACATTAGGATGGATGATCGAATCTTAAAAAACATTGTTTTAATAATTATAGTACATTTTTAAAATTTCACGTATGAATTTGAAAATGTTTACGAAAAGTCAATTAACCAATCCAACAATATGGTAATTTTTGGAATGAGTATGAGAATTTTTGGATAGCACAGTAAACAAATTATGACCCCAAATGAATTAAATATTGAATATATTGTACCTGGTTTATAGGGGATAGGCCTTACAACAATTATATCTTGTTAGTATCAGTATTTCTCTATTTTTGATTTATGTACTTTTGTGAGAGATGACAGATAAGGAAGAAAAATTGACATATTATAAGCTAATAAAAATAAATAACGCCTGAGTCTGCCCTGAAGCGCTTGCATTGGTAAGCAAAATCAATGCATTAATCAAGGATGTTTTGGAGTAAAATATACTTAATGATGCAATGAGAAAACTAGCATTAAAGAGAACACCATACATTGTTTTCTATTAGTGTATTATGATAATGCTGCTGAACTGAGCTAAACCTATTTAGATGACATTTTTAGAAAGCAACATTCACATGTTTGTAGGCATTAAAAATGTCATATGTACTTTGAAAAATTGCATTCAAATACATATATTTTATCATTTCATAGTCCAGAAATTTCACTGATAATGTAGTGAAATGGAAAATGGGTTCGTGTGTTGTATTAAGTAGGCTCTGATTTGTGGAAAGGCTAATGGAAAGACATCATTCCTTTACTTCATTCACCGATAAAAAGCTTGTCGCCCCTTCCATATGCTGAATTAGGATATATGGCTCTCATACAGAGGGGTATTCCAATCAGGACCGCCCTATATAAGCTAGAGGGGCTATTTCCCTGGCAAAATCAACCCATGTAACATCAACCATTCCTTGTAATATTACATTTTCCCTGCAGAATCCTATAACAGGGGACAAAAGTGGGTTGGTAGGGTTTACCCCTTTAAATATAAAGGAACTAATGTCCCTTGGTGATGGAGCTGTACCGCACTCAGTGATGGTGGATGGACTCAGGTGTAATTAGCGAACTTTAGAAATTTACTCACAAGGAGGCCACAAGCTTTGTGGTTACAGAATTCTCAGATAAGTTAACTAGTAAGGTGATTTAAGAGAATTGGACAAGAGGCTTGGACTTGTTGTGACACTTTGCTGATGTCTTATTACTTTATTGGTACTTGTGACACAGTGTTGACATGCAAATCTGTATAACCTCAGTACAGGGCAGTCTCTATAACAGTGTTATCCTAACAGTCTCTATTAATACTGGTCACAACAACCACTTTCTTGTGGTCACCTCTGCTTTATCACAATGCACTGGTTTGTTGCCAATGGTAGTCTACCTTCTCAGTTATCGTGGTACTGTCCCTGACCATCCTGCCACAGTCTCTTAGCTACACTTCATGTATCAAAAGGTAGACTCATTTCACCTTAAAGGGTTTTTCCCTTGAACGTAACCACATTTAAATGTATAAACAATTAAATGTTAAACATTTTCCAAATATAAATTATAAAAAAAAAATGCAGAGCTTTAAAGATTTTCTCTAACCATCTTAGTGATCGTTTTTGTCTTGACTAGTTGCCAATGGATTCAAACTTGAATGATGGAATTTTTCATGGTCTGGTACTTGTTGAAGGCCAGGTTATGTTCTCTTGCATACAATGTCCTGATAACCCAGCCACAATCAGGAATTAATGGTTGGGTTTCTAACAAGTGCCAGACCAAAGAAAGTTCCTGTATTCATGGTTGAGTCTATTGGCAACCGATTAAGACAAAAGATGTCACCACTAAGGCTGGGTCCACACCAGCGTTGGCTCTCTGTACGGGGATTCCGTTCTCCTCTCCGCATGAAAAATGTGGAGAGAAAAGCACTGCATCCGCATATTTCACCCTTTTCGGGCGGAAACTGAGCGGAAACCACGTGGACCCCATTATAGTCTAGCGGGTAACTACTTTTTTTTTTTTAGGGGATTAGGTTTCCCCAAGTGGACCCCCCCGAACGGAAACCCAAACGCAGATGTGAACCTAGTCTAAGATGGTTAGAGAAAATATTTAAAATTCTTCAATTTTTTTAATTACTTTTAGTTAAAATGTTTAAATTTGAATTGTCTACAAATTTAAATATGGTTATGTTTGTGGGAAAACCTCTTTATTGCATTCTCTAATGGCCGATGCACTCTCTCACATGCAGCAAATGTGTTGTCATCCAGGTGAGCCTACTTACAGTATGTCCTCTGGCTAGATTTTTAGAGCTTCTCTGTGGCTGTAGACCCTAGGGTGGTGCACCTTAATAGCAAGTACCACTTGCCCCAACTTGCAGGCAATGTATGATTCGGTAAACTGGAACAAACTGGTCATTGACTGTCTGCTGGTCTCATCCATTCTGACAGAAATGTTTCTCTTTATATCCATTCTCAGATGCTCAGAGGGACATGTGGATGCCCACTAGGCTGACCCTGGTCCTAATCCTTGACCCAGTCATGTATCTCCAGTGTGTAACTTTAAGGGCAAATGCAAAAGCTTCATTCCCTAATGGCATTACCTCAGACCTTCCAATAGCTGCCCAGTGTTACCCTGAATAAGGCACTTCTTTAACCGGGGATGTATCTCCCTATCTTCACTAAGTAACTGATTAATCTTACATAACGGTTGCATTAAACAGACTTTTTCTTAAAGTGACATTTTAGCAAGGATTCTCACATTAATGTTGGTGAGCAGATCATTGTGCTGGATTTCATCAGACACCCCCTTTAAATGTGAACCACAGCATGATTTGAAGCTATTTAGAAAATGTACTCTGCATTTTATAGATTAAGGAGAAAAATAAGCCAAAGAATATTTGACCCCAACCACTCAGTAGGGTGTGTACATAAAATATAGCAGAGGGGTTCCTAAAGCAAGAGTCAAATGACAACTTTTCTTATATTGGCCTCCAAACCCACCCCATTTGGAGTACAGTAACCCAGTAATTACTGATAACCTCCCTTCTCATGCCATATGTACAGTTGTGCTAAAAAGTTTACATACCCCGGCAGATTTTTTTTTTTTTTTTTAGCCTTTTTTCAGAGAATATGAATAACACAAAAACTTTTTCTCCACTAATGGTTAGTGGTTGGTTGAAGCCATTTATTGTCAAACTTCTGTGTTTTCTCTTTTTAAATCATAATGACAACCAAAAACAAAAGTTCACATACCCCAGTTCTTAATACCATGTATTGCCCTCTCTAACATCAATGACAGCGTGAAGTCTATTGTGTTAGTTGTGGATGAGGCTCTTTATTTTCTCAGATGGTAAAACTGCCCATTCTTCTTGGCGAAAAGTCTCCAGTTCCTGTAAATTCCTGGGCTGTCTTGCATGTACTGCGTGCTTGAGATCTCCCCAGAGTGGCTCAATGATATTGAGGTCAGGAGACTGAGATGGCCACTCCAGAACCTTCACTTTCTTCTGCTGTAGCCAATGACAGGTCGACTTGGCCTTGTGTTTTGGATCCTTGTCATGTTGGAACGTCCAAGTACGTCCCATGCGCAGCTTCTTGGCTGATGAGTGAAAATTTGCCTCCAGTATTTACTGATAACGTGCTGCATTCATCTTTCTTTCAACTTTGACCAAGTTTTCTGTGCCTTTGAAGCTCACACATCCCCACATCATCAGTGATCCACCTCCGTGCTTTACAGTAGGAATGGTGTTCCTTTCATCATAGGCCTTGTTGACACCTCTCCTAATGTAATGTTTATGATTGTTGCCAAAAAGTTCTATTTTTGTCTCATCACTCCAAATTACCTTGTTCCAGAAGTTTTGAGGCTTGTCTCTGTGCTGTTTGGCGTATTGAAGGCGGGATTCTTTGTGGCATTTGCGCAGTAATGACTTTCTTCTTTATGCCCTATCCTTAAAGGGTTTTCTGGCTATAATATGAATTTTTTAAAAGGTTTGCTTGGTAGGATGGGCACCTCACATGATCTGGTATTCAGTTTACATTGGTTACTTCCTGATCTGTTTAGTCGGGTGCTTCCTTCCTCGTCTACTACAAATCCCATGGTGCTGGTCTCAGAGCTACCTGCAGAGTGCCACCCACAACACCTCTGCATAGATCTTGGATGGGCTATGGGCATGGAGCAAGTGCAGTGACAAAACTGTATTTGACTGTATTGCCATAACTGGCCAGCACATGCACCATAGTAGGATGAGATGTCTGCTTTAGGTTCAGATGCCACTCTCATCTTTACATCTCTGGTGCATGCATGGTTAAGATAATTTCACTTGTATGCACCAGAGAAGAGAACAGGCGGACCAGACATGATATTGTAATCTTAAAAACCCCTGTAGCTACTTTTATTATCTCTATCTTATGCTTTCATGGTGTTTACAGTAAATACTGTAGGGTAATATATTTCTTTGAATACTATATTATGGCTAGTTGTGCTTGAGGCTTTAAAGGAGTTGAAACTTTAAATTCAATTGAAGTTTCATACTGATGACCCATCCACAAGATAGGTCATCAATATGGGATCTGTCATGGTCCAACACCTAGACCTTGCACAGATTATCTTCTCTACCAGCCTCTGGGTACCAGAAGCTGCTAGTGGATTATCAGCACGTGCAGCACCACTCATATTCGCGACGTTTGCTGCCGTACACCAAAACCACCGCTATGCTTGATACTCCTATACTTGAATATGAGCAGTGCTGTTTGCGCCGCCTGTCCACTAGCAGATTCCGGCACCTGGAGGTTGCTAGAGAAGAAGATCTGTGCAGGGTCCGGGTGTCAGACTGATCCCGTGGATGGGTCATCAGTATGAAAATTCGATTTGGGACAGGACAGCCACTTTAATGTATACAAAAACTCTTTCTCTTAGGGTGGGTTCACACTTGCGCTTGAGTCCGTCCGCTGCCAATCCGAGTAAAATTCTCGGGAAACTGGATAGGCACCGGATAGTGACAGGTTAGCGACGCATTGCTTAAAAACCCATCCATCTGAATGGGTTTTTAAAGCAATGCGCGGGTGTCCGATTGCACCCTCTGCACCGCAAAACCGTTTTTTTTCGTCGGACACAAAGTCCTGCATGTCTGACTTTGTTTCCGACGAAAAAAACTGGATTCGTGGCGCAGAGGGTGCAATCGGACACCAGCATTGCTTTAAAAACCCATTCAAATGAATGGGTTTTTAAGCAATGCATCGCTAACCTGTCGCTATCCGGTGCCTATCCATTTTCCCGAGATTTTCACTCGGATTGGTAGCGGACGGACTCAAGTGCAAGTGTGAACCCACCCTTACATTGAGGAAATCTTACTTTTTCATGCCTGATTATTTTGATTATCAATAGAAGCTATTCTGTGTGAAATGCTGTATATAAAATATCATTTTAGCTTTTCCCAAGCAGAAATAATATTAATTTGAAATCATGGATAGCTATGCAGTAAACATTATAGTAGATCAGACATGTTCCATACTGTAGGGCCTGCACTCACTTTACTTTAATGCTTCATAGGCAGTGAAAATATATGAACATATAAGTAATGTAATGCAATTAGAACTTTAACTCAGAACATCTCATTTAAATTACTATTTCAATAACTAATTATTCAGGAAGCTAAAATTATTTTTTAATTGCATCCATTAATTTGTTATGAGTAAGCATCTAGTAAAATATGTAATTACACATGAATAATTATTATGGGTATAGTTATTTATCTTTATTACATTAACGAACTCAATGTAAAAAAATCTTTATCTGCAGACCTTAAAGATGATGTAAGAATTTCTTAAACATTTTTCTGGTGTAATGCTTTAATTACCAGAGCTAATTGTAGACTCAGTCCATTACTTATAAAGTCAGCTCATTGTTAATAGGATTAGCAGGTTAACAAAAAAATATATCAGATTTCATTTGTGAGTTTCAGACAATTTAAGTGTTATCTAGACTGGATTAAACAGAAAATACAAGTAGCGATATTCCCCATTTTCATATTTCTTTGCTAGATTTTTATTATTACATATTTTCCAGATGCATTACACATTTAATTGCGGTAATCAGTAGAGTATAAGAAATTAAATCTGAAATTATTGCCACAATGTCTTTAAAATGAAAAATAAAGAAACTTTGCAAATAGTTTTGATTAAAAATCACTTTTTTGTTTCTACAGTTCCTACACAGACCTATGTGTTGCCACAGTAACAGACTACAAACTGTGTAGTCTGATTCTGCAGTTATGCTCTCCTCTGTCTTTCTCTGTCTATTGCTAGCATCTATTCAGCAACTTAGTAATGGTCTGCATCTTCTTGTTCTAGAGTACTGTACGTCAGTTCGGTCCCCTGATGATTAGCGTAGAGGTACCAAGAAACGCGTAGGCACTGGAAGGGATTATTTTGCTAGGGTACAGTTTGGTACTGTGCTTGTAAGGGCAGGATTGTGTGGGGTAGAGGGACAGCATTTGAAGAGCAGCACAGGGATCTGGATTAAGATCTATCCACTTTTTCTTGCCTTTGATTAGCCTTTGCTCTACTTCGAGTACTATACAGCATATGAACCATTTTAGCTTTTGCAGGGTCTTGATTTATTCTAATTGTAATTATTAAACGTTAAGTTTTATTTCTATATATCACTGCTGGTTTGTCTATTGAAGCCCTAGTCCAGCATGACAACCTTCAGCAGCAAGCTTAGAAAACTTTGTGATTATTTTGGTCTGTATTATGCACAGGGAAAATTCCAACACTGATGTCATAATACAGGGGTAACCCATGCTAATATATCATAGAACAGGAATAACACAAAAATATCACCATATATAATGTGACTTAGGAAAAATATATAAATATGTCGCATGGAGCCATGCCATTGCAAGGAGAATGCAATGCTGTCATAATACAGGAATAAAAAAATAATGCAGCAGAAAGTCGATGACGCACAAAGCAGTGACAATGATAGGACTCCATAATAAAACTTAGGATGACGCCAGATTCAATTTTCCACAACTCCTTTCACTATCCATAGTTATAACTAATTTCACCTTACAGCTTAGTGGAAATGGGTCGCCCATAAAGGGAGACTGTCAGCAGAGCCTAGCATATCAAACCTGAAGATAGATAGGTTAGGGTCACCTAAATCAACCATTGCCTTCACTGCTGTGATATCGTTGTTTTTCTTGATATGCAAATGAGCTCTTTGGAGCAACAAGGGTCTTATCATTGCTCCAAAGTAGTAAGCGACAACACCCTCATTGCTCCAAATAGCTCAGCAGCAGAGGCACCAATTCATGAGGGGTAAACACTGTTTGATTCAGGTGACACTAACCTATCTATCTGGGTTGATATGCTGGATTCTGATGACAGGCTGTATACAGTGTCCTTGTATAGCAAAAAAATAAACAAATAATAATAATAATAATAATAAATAAATAAATGAATAAATAAATAAATAAAGCAATAGTTATTTTATTCTGATCAAAACCACTATAATTCCAATTAGGTCTTATTTCTAACATGCATCTCATTTCTGTTCACTTTTATGTGGGGCAAGTAAAGAAAGGCCTATGTGGACACCCACAATTATAACTTTTTGTCACTGAGATCAACACCTAGAGTTGTAAGATATAAACTGTTTGACATGAAGCTAAAATTACTTTTTTATAGAGCTTGATACAATTGTATACATAGTAGTTTGGATGTAATAGAACGTAATAATAAGAGATTCAAACAGAAGAATCACAAAGTGTAATCCACTACGGATTCCTTTACATTTGGCTCATCCAGTCTTTGTATTGGCCTAAGTCTGATCTCCATTAAAAGAGGATAGAAAGAGTAAGGTCTGTGACTTGTCCTCTGATACCAGCCTCCTACTAGATTGTTCTACTATACAAGCTTCATGGCGTGATTTATGGTTACACTTACACACTTTATTGTCAGGAAATTGAGCATGACACAAACAATAAAATATGCATAGTAGTAAATTTGCAACACTTCCAGGCATGTTAATTGCCTTTCATCATCATGTAGAACATTCTGCCAACAATGCCTGACAAAAGGTTTCATTTCCAGAGTGACATCCATCAGGCATCTCTAGTACTATCTCCATATGCCAGTGAGTGAAAACGAATAATGGAGACAACTTCTCTGCAAGTGATTTTCTGAGGCCATATTTAATACAACCATATTTGCTAATTGTCATAAAATTATCATGCCATATAGCCATTGTCTAGACAATGTGACCTGAAAATATGAAACTAGTAATGGGAAGTTATTAGTCTTATTAGACATATTGCTCTTTCTGAAGACTTGGCACCCACCTCTTTCAGTCTGTTAATAAAGTCTATACATATACTGTATGTTTTAGTACAGTGCCTTGCGAAAGTATTCGGCCACCTTGAACTTTTCAACCTTTTGCCACATTTCAGGCTTCAAACATAAGGATATAAAATTTTAATTTTTTTGGTGAAGAATCAACAACTAGTGGGACACAATCGTGAAGTGGAACAAAATTTATTGGATATTTAAAACTTTTGTAAAAAATAAAAAACTGAAAAGTGAGGCGTGCCAAATTTTTTTCGGCCCCCTTAAGTTAATACTTTATAGCGCCACCTTTTGCTGCGATTACAGCTGCAAGTCGCTTGGGGTATGTCTCTATCAGTTTTGCACATCGAGAGACTGAAATTCTTGCCCATTCTTCCTTGGAAAACAGCTGGAGCTCAGTGAGGTTGGATGGAGAGCGTTTGTGAACAGCAGTTTTCAGCTCTTTCCACAGATTCTCGATTGGATTCAGGTCTGGACTTTGACTTGGCCATTCTAACACCTGGATACGTTTATTTGTGAACCATTCCATTGTAGATTTTGCTTTATGTTTGGGATCATTGTCTTGTTGGAAGATAAAATCTCCGTCCCAGTCTCAGGTCTTTTGCAGACTCCAACAGGTTTTCTTCCAGAATGGTCCTGTATTTGGCTCCATCCATCTTCCCAGCAATTTTAACCATCTTCCCTGTCCCTGCTGAAGAAAAACAGGCCCAAACCATGATGCTGCCACCACCATGTTTGACAGTGGGGATGGTGTGTTCAGGGTGATGAGCTGTGTTGCTTTTACGCCAAACATATCGTTTTGCATTGTGGCCAAAAAGTTTGATTTTGGCTTCATCTGACCAGAGCACCTTCTTCCACATGTTTGGTGTGTCTCCCAGGTGGCTTGTGGCAAACTTTAAATGAGACTTTTTATGAATATCTTTGAGAAATGGCTTTCTTCTTGCCACTCTTCCATAAAGGCCAGATTTGTGCAGTGTACGACCGATTGTTGTCCTATGGACAGACTCTCCCACCTCAGCTGTACATCTCTGCAGTTCATCCAGAGTGATCATGGGCCTCTTGGCTGCATCTCTGATCAGTCTTCTCCTTGTTTGAGATGAAAGTTTAGAGGGACGGCCGGGTCTTGGTAGATTTGCAGTGGTCTGATACTCCTTCCATTTCAATATGATCGCTTGCACCGTGCTCCTTGGGATGTTTAAAGTTTGGGAAATCTTTTTGTATCCAAATCCGGCTTTAAACTTCTCCACAACAGTATCACGGACCTGCCTGGTGTGTTCCTTGGTCTTCATGATGCTCTCTGCGCTTTAAACAGAACCCTGAGACTATCACAGAGCAGGTGCATTTATACGGAGACTTGATTACACACAGGTGGATTATATTTATCATCATCAGTCATTTAGGACAACATTGGATCATTTAGAGATCTTCACTGAACTTCTGGAGTGAGTTTGCTGTACTGAAAGTAAACGGGCCGAATAATATTGCACGCCCCACCTTTCAAATTTTTTTTTTTTTTTTTATAAAAGTTTAAAATAACCAATAAATTCCGTTCCACTTCAAAATTATGTCCCACTTGTTGTTGATTCTTATCCTTATGTTTGAAGCCTGAAATGTGGCAAAAGGTTAAAAAGTTCAAGGGGGCCGAATACTTTCGCAAGGCACTGTATATGGTAGGTATATGGCAGGTATGGAAGGTATTTCAATGTAAGTCCAACTTCTACACAATAAGTATATTTGTATGTAACATAACATAATGTTTAAAATATAGTAGTGGCCAGCTTACCCCGAATTCTTTTCATGGTTCTTTCCATGCGCAGAATTTTTTCTCATTTTTAAAATATTTGGTAAGACTGAAAAATAAAATACATACACTCAGTACAACCTATCATCCATCAGTGTTGATCCAGAGTGGTGAGTAATCCCCTTCTTTTTACTTTCAAGTCAGAACATGGTAGTTTTGGAGAGAGTCGGGTTCTACTCGATGGATATTTAAATAGTTTACTTGCATTTATCAACTTTATATTAGTATATGTGCTGTGTTTTACTTACAGTCTGTTTTTATATATGTGCTACAGGTATATCTTTTATTCAGTCTGTTTCTGTATATGTGCTATGTGTTTTATTCAGTCTGTTTCTGTATATGTGCTATGTGTTTTATTTAGAGTCTATTTCTGTATATGTGCTATGTGTTTTATTCAGTCTGTTTACTCATCATACTCAGCTGACATTTGCACCAGATGCCCTGAGTGTGGTGCCATATATATATTTCCCTACTATTGATCCAGAAAAAGGCCAAAATCCCAGACAGAAGCCATTTTTTAATTATAGGGGGAAAAACACATATAAGACAAATATATCCTGAGATCAACATCCCATCTCCAGTAATCTAGTAACTATTATCTTACACTTAACACATCTAGTCCCCTTTTGGACTCTTTCAGTGAACTGACAATTCCCTTGGATACAGTATTTGATAGTTTCATTGCTTTTACAGTAAAGAAATCTCCTCTGTGTTGGTATAGAAACCTTCTCATCTATAGACATACTGTACAGTAGTAAGGATAGACCTCACACACTTGACAAAGCTGTGTGCACAGGACCTATACGATAGCATTGGCAGTCTGTATCTCACTATGGTGCCTTTGTAAAGCACTATATTATTCTCTATACTGTAAGTCATGCTTCAACAAGTGAATATCTCAGCGACAGAAAAATAATCCATGTGTCTATATACAGTATGTATTCGGAACACAGCATTAATCCACAGAAGACATTGCAAAGGAGACATCACCTACTGCATGCATTAAATTTTATGATCCTGGAGAAACCCCTTTAAGTCCCTTTAAGGACACGAGTTTCCCATCAAACCAATACAATACAATATCGAAAAAAGCTAGCAAAGGCCTGGAAGGGCTGTAATTTACAAAACAATTGGTAGACACAGATCGGCACACATGGGATATCACTTTGTAATGCAATATTACAAAACAATATTGTCTTGAAATGCTAAATATCTCATGACACACATGTATAGACTTGTCCAGCCAAGAGGAAAGGTAAGGGAGGACACACCTGTAGGACACATTTAATGTTTTTTACTATACTACTCTACGCTTTGCATCCTTGATAAATAACCTGTACTGTTTACCGCTTCACTGAAATTCCAATAAATTATTTTTGTATAATAATAGACAATTAGACAATTCCAAACCAGATTCTTATCTCCTGGAAGAGTCAGATGTTTTCCTAATAATATACAAGATTTCTAGATGTTTCACTAGCTGTCATGTCACTCAAGAGCATCAGTCTTTACTCATTAGCATAATATTGCATTATGGAGAGGTGTGTATGTAAATCTTTTATGAGCAAAGTGAACTGAAGGCATAACAATGTAAGCTGCTATTGATTTAACTATAGTCAGAAAATCGTATGATAAACAACTAGGAAATCATTTGTACTCTAAAGTCATACACCAGATAAAGGTGTTGGACAAAAGCATATTTAGCCCACAGCTATTTCTCCCAACTCTATTATAAATATGTAAACTCAGCTTGGCCGAGTGTGCATGTTTATTTCAGTGAGGAGAGGGGAAAAAAGTTACTGTCACACTCTTCTTCATTTAGACCTGCCATTGGGGTTATTTGAAAGGCCGCCTTATGCATTACATTACTGGCCGATCCTGTCAAAATTTGTCAGTTAGGATTACTTATATCTCATGAATTTACCAATATTTACAACTGCTATAGTCTGAAACAGCATAGCATCCGTAGAAATAAACATCTGAAAAGAATAATGGATAAGGGTTAACATAATTTCTTTTTTTATTATCTCAAGCAAAGGTCTAAGGACCCATTCATACACCAGAAAATTAAGAGGATTTCTGCCTCAGACTCTCCCCATTTTCTGGCCCAGTGCATCAAGCGGTAGAAAGCCAATGCAGAGCTTTGGCTTTCTGCCACGGGTTTACTCACTGATTAACCTCAGAAACAATTAGGATAATTAGCTTAAAGGGGTTGTCCAGGATATATATTTTTTAATTAGGCCAGGCATGTGAAAACATACTCACCTATCCCCGGTGCTCTGGTGTCTACAAGCATGGTTGGGTCCTGCTGCTTTGGTGTTTTCTTCCGCACGTGACTGCTGAGACCAATCAGCGGCCTCAGCAAAGGACACGGGACGTCACTACCTCTGATGTCCCTGGCTCCTTTCCTAGGCGGTTATGTGACCGCTGAGGCCAATCAATGGCCTAAGAAAAGGGAACTGGGACGTCACAGCGAGGATTTCCGGAAAAAGAAGACAGCCGAAAAGGAGGACCAGACTGAGCAGGGAGGACACCAGAGCACTGGGGACAGGTATGTTTTTTTTAATTTTTTTTCACCTCCCTCGGTCTAATTAAAAAAAAAAAAAAAATTATGCTGGACAACCTCTTTAAAGCTCGTACCGCAGCTTCCTAATCAGACACGGAATCCATTGGAGGAATGATCAGGACGATTATTTTTTCAGAATCCTGTGTTGGTCTCAGGATGAAATTGGGAGCTGATTTTGAGGCTTATTTATGAAAAATCATCTCCAAATTCCATCATTTGAACCCTAATAGTTCAGTATTTGTACAATGTAGGATTCTGGAGCAGTGTATGGAAGAAAAGCTGGACTTCCCATCTTTTAGGTACTGAGCTATCCAAATTTTACTATACAAATGTTAGTTATTATAGCAATGTCAAAAGATTTATTTATGAATTTTGCCAAATATAATTATAGAAACAACAGCATAAATGATCCAAGAACAAGAAAGCTAAAGCAATAGATGCCAAGAAAGGTCAACCTAACATAATCCAATAAATATACAGCATTTTTGTTGAGAAAAGAGGGGACCAAGACCCCATCACAGACAGTCTGCCCTGTCTTCTGGAAAACTGTAATAGAAGGAAAATGAAAAGAAGCGAGGGGGAAAGGCAGGAGCAAGGATAATAAAATGAGAGGGAAGTAGGGGGAAAAGTGGAGAGAAAAAAAAAGGAAAGTAGCAAAATCAAGTTAGTAGGTACAGGGAAAGTTGTCAAATGGAAACTGTTCTAGAACTCTAAAACTTTTAGTGGTACCTTGGAAGAGAATCCAGGGCTGCTATACATGATAATAATCTGTGTTTGGGGATTCCTTGGCCACTAGCTCCTCATTGTGTTAGAAGATTTGGATTACTCCAGATTCCAGAACTCAGTGTAGTGGAAATCCCTAGGGATGTGTGCATCTAAAAGCATAGGACACAGGCCAGCGAGCAATGGGATGATGGGGTTCACTGATACCTGATCTATACTAATGTTCCAGGAACAAACATGCTGTGAGAGGGCTGAGTTTGTAGGATAAAAATCCCATGGCCATGAGTTTGTATGTCCCTGCAGGTAGGCCCCTATTATTGGTAATGGCCTTGGTTTTGTTAGAGTAATATGTAAGTCTCTTTTTTGCATCAACAGTTATATTTTTCTTCTATATTGTTAAGATGTGCTCATTTTCTTTATATATGTGTTGCTTTTGTTCTGGTTGAAACTTGTGAGGATCCACTCTCTCAACCCACCATCTGGTATGCCAGAATTCCATAGGTGGGAAACCTTCTCATATACAGTACAGACCAAAAGTTTGGACACACCTTCTCATTCCAAGAGTTTTCTGTATTTTCATGACTATAAAAATTGTAGATTCACACTGAAGGCATCAAAACTATGAATTAACACATGTGGAATTATATACTTAACAAAAAAGTGTGAAACAACTGAAAATATGTCTTATATTCTAGGTTCTTCAAAGTAGCCACCTTTTGCTTTGATTACTGCTTTGCACCCTCTTGGCATTCTCTTGATGAGCTTCAAGAGGTAGTCACCTGAAATGGTCTTCCAACAGACTTGAAGGAGTTCCCAGAGATGCTTAGCACTTGTTGGCCCTTTTGCCTTCACTCTGCAGTCCAGCTCACCCCCAAACCATCTCGATTGGGTTCAGGTCTGGTGACTGTGGAGGCCAGGTCATCTGGCGTAGCACCCCATCACTCTCCTTCTTGGTCAAATAGCCCTTACACAGTCTGGAGGTGTGTTTGGGGTCATTGTCCTGTTGAAAAATAAATGATGGTCCAACTAAATGCAAACCGGATGGAATAGCATGCCGTTGCAAGATGCTGTGGTAACCATGCTGGTTCAGTATTCCTTCAATTTTGAATAAATCCCCAACAGTGTCACCAGCAAAGCACCCCCACACCATCACACCTCCTCCTCCATGCTTCACGGTGGGAACCAGGCATGTAGAGTCCATTCGTTCACCTTTCTGCGCGCACAAAGACACGGTGGTTGGAACCAAAGATCTCAAATTTGGACTCATCAGACCAAAGCACAGATTTCCATAGGTATAATGTCCATTCCTTGTGTTCTTTAGCCCAAACAAGTCTCTTCTGCTTGTTGCCTGTCCTTAGCAGTGGTTTCCTAGCAGCTATTTTACCATGAAGACCTGCTGCACACAGTCTCCTCTTAACAGTTGAGATGTGTCTGCTGCTAGAACTCTGTGTGGCATTGACCTGGTCTCTAATATGAGCTGCTGTTAACCTGCGATTTCTGAGGCTGGTGACTCGGATGAACTTATCCTCCGCAGCAGAGGTGACTCTTGGTGTCCCTTTCCTGGGGCGGTCCTCATGTGAGCCAGTTTCTTTGTAGCGCTTGATGGTTTTGGCCACTGCACTTGGGGACACTTTCAAAGTTTTCCCAATTTTTTGGACTGACTGACCTTCATTTCTTAAAGTAATGATGGCCACTCGTTTTTCTTTACTTCGCTGCTTTTTTCTTGCCATAATACAAATTCTAACACTCCATTCAGTAGGACTATCAGCTGTCTATCCACCTGACTTCTGAACAACACAACTGATGGTCCCAACCCCATTTATAAGGCAAGAAATCCCACTTATTAAACCTGACAGGGCACACCTGTGAAGTGTAAACCGTTTCAGGTGACTACCTCTTGAAGCTCATCAAGAGAATGCCAAGAGTGTGCAAAGCAGTAATCAAAGCAAAAGGTGGCTACTTTGAAGAACCTAGAATATAAGACATATTTTCAGTTGTTTCACACTTTTTTGTTAAGTATATAATTTCACATGTGTTAATTCATAGTTTTGATGCCTTCAGTGTGAATCTACAATTTTTATAGTCATGAAAATACAGAAAACTCTTGGAATGAGAAGGTGTGTCCAAACTTTTGGTCTGTACTGTATATATCACTTATCTTAGCCCAGCCCACAGATGATGCTATCCTGCATGCATTATTAAATTTAACTGACATACTCATGTCTCCGCGATTACTAGCCTTAACCTACTTTCTACGAATGTTCCCAACTTCTCCCTCCCCCCATTATACAGAACAGCTAACAGGGGACAACAACGTAATGGAATGGCCACCTCCACATTCTTACAGGACAACTCATTTAAAGGGGTTGTCCAGCGACTTGAAATTAACTTACCTGGCCCAGGTATTTTATGCAGCTGGGTCTGGTGGTTCCATCTCTAGGTCACGTGATTGGAACCAGCACTCGTCCACCAATAGCAGGGACAAAGGCCGGTTCCAAATACACGACCCAGGGTCAGGACCAGCTCGGAACCTCCAAGTCCAGCTGCAAAAAACCTCCGATCCAGGTAAGTTAATTTCATGTCCCTGGGCATGGAACGTTTTAATTTAATGGAACGTTTATACCATGTTTAATTGTCATATAGTATGGCATGAACACATCCCATTCAAAGCCAGCCTTTGTGACACAATTAAGACTTGCTTCTTAAGGAGTATTCAATTTGTAGGACTGAACGAAGTCATGGATCTTCCAATACTGTCTTCTCTGTTCAGTTAATTAGACGTGTTTTAATGGGTGTCCAGGATTAATCTACTACAGAACAGCCTTACTTTAGTTAATAAGGTGAGGAACTGTATAATGTAATTAAGTAAGGCTCTAACACAGTTCTTTAAACAACAGTAAAGCAATACTGTACTAATAGATGGCCACGCTAATATACCGAGATAATTTATGGCTCGAATACCATTTTCCAAATTTGAAAGAAATGTATGTAGTAGAAAAATGTGCAGCCTTAATTGTACTATAGGGTCATAGGGGTCTCCTATGTAATTAAAAAGCCTTGGGTAGACTGATGTGTCTAGTATAAATGATCCCAGATATTTTTGGGCTATATTATTATTGAACTATCGTACATTTAAGACAATATATTATTTAAAAATCCATAAGTGGAAAATTATTTTTTTCTTCATTGTATTTTAGAATAGAACAAGGAATATTTATAAGCAGGCAGAGGGTAATGTAATAGCCACCATTTATACCATATTTTACCTACCCATGTTGTGCTTTTCCAATAGGCCATTGTACCCCATGTCAAACCATAGACCCATGTTAGAGACAAAATATAGATAATGCAAGGAAAGAAACAATACATAACATTTATTCTGAATTCAACAAGTTCTGAATTCTAATTTTCATTTTCACTAACTTTCTTATAATGAATGTATCACTAATTTTTTTAATTTATTCTTTAAAACCAGATATCGAAATGCATCACTTTTTTCTGTTCTGTTTTCATGTTCTGATTGCTTTTTTTTTTTATTATTATTCTTTTCTGTACATGATTATGGGGGGCCATCTTGCCTGAGCGTATCCTCTGCTCCGTTGTGACATGATCTACTGTCAGTAGGGGATGCAATTAGGATATCTACATAATTCTTACCCTTTATTGTAATATTGCCTTGTCTATGATGTAAGTGAAGTAACTACTGCAAAGAAAACCCCTACAGAATTGGCAATTCTCAGTGTATTATTAGCGTTAGTGGTCAGAGTTAAAATTGCAGGATATTGTACTTTTTTAAAATTTAGATAATGGAAACTAGAAAAAATATTATTAAAAAATTGGTTCATGAAAAAGCTTTTTTTGTTTAAAAGATAGGTCATTTTCTGGTGACACATTCCCTTTAACAAAGGGAAGCATCTATAGCAGCCTAGGCCTGAAAGGTTTGATATTATACCATGCCTCCTTGTTGGTTCACAACTATGCAGTGCTCTGCTCTAGTCCTAGCCTTTGTTTAGAGAGGGGAAACCTGCTTCCTCTTTATCTCGGATTAACTAAAATGGCCACCATGACATGCATTGCGGTAAATTAGTATACTCTGGGGTCTCTGCAGGGCCTCTTCGTGGCATCCGGCACTCTCCTGGTGACTTCATGTGCCTGGGGTCAAATGGGCAAGCCAAGCGTCATGACGTCATTACCTGCGCATGCGAATGTCACCACTGAGGCCCAATCACAAGCCCTGGCACTGAGAAGACCGAGAGAGAGTGCCGTGAGGAGGCTCAAAAGTGGGGAGTAAAAAAGTAAGTACAATTTTTTTATTTTTATTTTTTTTTACATCTCCCCTGGGCCTCCATCTATTATACTCTGGGGCTTTAAGAGACCCCAAAGAACAATAATTTGATCTCCATTTCATACTGAACTTATTTGACCCAAAATGAAACCGAGCCATCCAAACCCAGAATGAAACAAATCTTGAGAGATTCACCTATCTTTAGTCCTAATGAGAAAAATCTCTTTATTTTATTTTTCTTTGTGGAAATAAATGGAAATAATTTATTATTTCATTCAGTATACCTATTGATATGTTTTAGATTTTTTTTTTTATTCATTCACTTAATTTTGATAATTACAAAAATAAGCCATTAACACTTTCAGTAAGCATTCTTACTTTGCAGCATTTTTTTCACACATCTAAAACTTTTGCACAGTACTGTATATGCTGTCATTTACTCTTTAACTTGCTCTTAAACTGGTCTTTATGACACATTAGCAAATGTGCATATAGGGCTACCATAGAGGTGCATGAGTGGTCTACTGTGACCCCATATGACTCCATTTTCATACTGAGACATGCTCCAGACAGTACTGTGTGTTGGCGCTATTCCATCTTCGTACATAGGACATGCGACACTTTCTACCAAGGAGAGGTTAAGCCTCCATACACTGCCGTTGGGGCTGTATGAACACAGGTTATAATGTCATGTGATTTGTGACATCAATTTACCTTTGAGATCAAAGAAATAAACATAAATTCCTTCAATATATCACAACAAAAAAATCATACGACCACCGTAGTCAAAGCAGAAGAAAAATATAAAAAAAAATAAAAGCGATGCAGGGAGGAATTTGTCGCTGGAGAAAAGGAATCGGTTAGAACATATTATTTGAATACGGCCATAAAAATTCATTGTGTGTTCACAAAGCAAAGATTATACCATAAAACCAATGCCATTGTTTTTTTTTTTTATTATTTTAGAAATTCACGATATAGAGAAGCAGTAGCTAAACAGCTCTATGCAGGGTAAAGCTCCCTCCTCCATTGGTTTTGTGAAGCACAAGCTGTATGACCTAAATATAACCTCATTCTACGGGGGTAGAGAAAGGGCAGTTAAAAAGAGCATAAAGCCGGCACACTCTTTTTTGAATGAACTGTGGAAAAAGTCATTAAATTATATGGGCTAAAGTATAAGATTGAAGCTTGGAGCCCATTTGGGTTGTGAACTATGAGACATATTTGAATTAAAGCCTTCATAGTAAGGTGCATTAATCCAATCCCAAGCGTAGACCATTACCTGCAATGATTAGATTGCTGAAGGGTACTGAAAGATACTTATCCATTAGGCACATGGTGGACTCCGAAATCTCTTTTGCACAAAATGCAAATCAAATATACTGCCTAAATGTGGATGTAATGTCACCATTCCAAAGCAAATAAGCATTAATATTAAACGCCTGTGTTATGGAAATGTCCGCTCGTCCAGAAAAGCTGCAATATTTCTGCTGCAGAAATGGATCACATTTAGTGCAGAAAATTTTCTGATTATAACGACACAATAGCATTCTTCTGTAATGGCGAATATTAATTGGATGGAGGTCAGATGTTCATAATTCAGCGTGAAAATACATGCAAAATGAATTGTCAGCTTCACAGGCTACTTAGCTGTCTTTCTCGGGCGTGGTGTTAAGAGAATAGCTAAGAAGCTGCAGATTAATGTAGGGGACCACAAAGAAGTCATATTATCCTGCTTACACATAAACATCAACTGATATGTTTAATTATTATTATGATTATATTTAACATGTGAATTTATCGTAAAGTGCTATTTTATATGTTACTGTATATGAAAGCAAGATGTACACAAATCACCTACTATAAGTGAATGTTTACATTTAAAGTTTTTGACTTTGAACATTTTTAGTCTCCATAATTAAAATTCAGGGTTTATCTGGGTGCAGTCTATATGCTTTCAAGATATTTGGGCTGAGTTAGGCAATGACCACCAAATTAACCATTGCCATGCAGAAAGTAAACAATATATTAACTAAGGCTAGGTTCACACTAACGCTCGGTATCCATTCGGGGATTCCATTTCCCATTCCGTAAACAGGACTTTTCTCTCCGCTTTTTTCGGGCGGAAAACTGGCAGACCCAATTATAGTCTATGGGGTCCACGGGTAACCATTTTTTAAGCAGATTGGGTTTCCATTTTTCGGTTCCCCAAGCAGACCCGAGGAATGGAACCCGAACGCTAATGTGAACCTAGCGTAAGCAATTCTTTTTGTTAATACTATAGTTAAACTAACCAGTTTGGATTGAGCCAGATTTGACCCACATTTTCCAAAAGTTTCAAGCTCAACCTGAGCCTGAAACTTTGGGGCTCGTGACCCCAGCATTATACTCTGGAGTTGCTTCAGTATAATAAGCGGAGGTCCAGGGAAGGTCCACGGACCAGATGTAAATTTTACTTCATGCTTCTATTGCTTTTTGGGTTTCATTTTTCTTTTTACAGATAATATCACATGTCAGCATGTGGGTCCCATCTCAGGTTTCCCTATCCATGTGGATTATGTGAACTCTGGGGCTCAACCTGTCTACAAGTACCACAACAATAGCAAATAAAGGAGGAGAAACCAGTCTAAAGAGATGGTTGTGACACAAACCTCAAAAAAAAAAAAAAAAAAAAAAAAAGGTCAACCCATTTAGATTTTTGCTATAGGATTCTTCTCTTCTACACGCACAACTGGTGGATGGCTAAAAATATATTAATTTGCAAGTAGATACATTTCTGTTTGTTTTCAGGCTAGTTCACACTATTAAGGTATTTTACTCTAGGTTCACTCTTGCGCTCGGGTTTCTGTTCTTCAGGCCTGCTTGGGTACTCGAAAAACGGAAACCCAATCCACTTAAAAAACAGTTACCCATGGAAGCCCGCAGACCCCATAGACTACAATGGGGTGTGTCGAGTTTCCACCTGAAAAATGTGGAGAGAAAAGTCCTGCTTGTAGTACTTTTCTCTCCACATTTTTAAAGCGGATTCGGAGACGGAATCCCCGAATGGTGTGAACCTAGCCTTACTCAGTATGCACTGCCCTTTGCTATAGAGCAGGGGTAGGCAACATTTTTTGTTTGGCGTGCCGATTTTAATTACAATATCAAAGATGAGATACTCGAAGTGCCGGTCAATAATTGTAAGTCTGACAACCCCAAAACTAAAGTCATATACCACAAACCATAACGCAGAAGTGCTGCCACCAGATGCTTTAGGACACATGCATTTACTGCTATTTCCTGGGGCGAGCCTGTACTTTCTGATTACAAGCAATGAAAGTCCATGTGTAGCCCCCAATTAGTGGTAAATGTATGTGTCCAGGAGCACCGTATGGCAGCATCCTTATGGTGAATACACATTATGTATCTGGATTCCGCTATATTCTTAGGCCACTGGAACGTTTACTTCGATGTAAAACTGCGTTCACATGGTGCATTTTTGCACACACAAAAAAAAAAAAATGCCTGAGTTTTCTGTGCAAAAACACATCCTTAATACAGAAAACACATCGTTATAGACGGTATTATATCCCATAGTGGCCCCTGCACACGGTATTATGTCTCATAGCGGCCCCTGCACATGGTATTATCTTTCATAGCGGCCTCTGCACAAGGTATTATGTCTCATAGAAGCCCCTGCACATGGTATTATGTCCCATAGCGGCCCCTGCACATGGTATTATGTTCCATAGCGGCCCCTGCACACGGTATTATGTCCCATAGCGGTTCCTTCAAATGGTATATGTCTCATAGCATAACATAAAAAACAATGTTACTCACCTTCCCTGCGTTCCGCAGCACCTCTGTTCTCTTCGGGTGCTTCTGCCTGTAGTCAGCGACCACTGATTGGGTCTTAGGGGTTATGTCACGTCATTATGCGTAATGACGCCAGATGTGACCACTGAGGTCCTATCAGCAGTCTCTTACTTCAGGCAGAAGCGTCTGCAGAGCACAGAGCTGCCGCGAAGCGCAGGGAAAGTGAGTAACATTGTTTTTTAATGTTTCATCACCTCTCCTGAGTCTCCGCTTATTATACTCTGGGGTCTTCAGACCCCTCTGTATAATAATAGTAGATTTGTTTCGGTCGTGTTTGGTCCAATCGAAACAGCTGGGCGAGGACTCCGCTGCCCGTGCCAGGGAAACAAGAGTGGCACGCGTGCCGGGGGTTGCTGACTCCTGCTATAGAGTAATAGAAGGTTACTGGCATTCAGACTGGTCCCATTGTTTTCAGTAGGAATCATTTTTGTCAGGAAAGTGAGGAAACACAGCTGTTTTGTTTATACATTTTCGGTAACATTTTTTAACATGGTAAACACATTAGCCCTGACATACAACTCCAGGAGGAGGGATGGCAGGACTGATGGAAATTATCACATTATTGTTAATCATTTTATCTATCTGTTTTCAATGTAAAATATATAAGTATTTTAAAAAAATTAACATGGAAAGAACATCCACTTGTATTGGAGTACTTGAGTAGTCCCCTTGAAAGAAACAGCTTCATGCCAGGTGGTTACAACAGAGGAATTTTACTTTTTATTTTTTCGCACAATAGTTGCACAAAATGCTTAACTACAGATCTCATGTAAGGGACACAATATTGATGGTTGCACTTCACACTAGATGATACTGTTACCTTAGGTTCACACTAGCGCTTGGGTTTCCTTCCTTCAGGTCCACTTGGGGACCTGAAAAACAGAAACCCTATCCACTTAAAAAGCGGTTACACTCAGAAACCAGTGGACCCCATAGTCTATAATGGGGTCCGACGGTTTCCGCCAAAAATGGTGGAGAGAAAAGTCCCCCTTGCACAACTTTTCTCTCCATCGATTATAAGCAGAATGGTGGACGGAATCTCATACTGAGACTCAAACGGTAGTGTGAACCTAGCGTTACTTGAATGTTCCAGGACACATTCCAACAGTCAATTTTCAGTATGTACACAGGAAAGAAGGTCACTACTACAGTCTTTCCTCACCAAATCCCTCCTATAACAGTCCTGTTCAGTGGACTATGCCACATGACTGAACCAACAAGGTCATACGACGAACTTCACTACACCAACCACATCCTGTGCACTGTTCACTAGCCCCTCCAAAGCTTAAAGGGAGTCTGTGAACACAAAATTGAGATATAAACTAATCCCAGTAACTTGCAGGGCTGTCAGCACAGATTACAATGATGTATTTCTTATTCAGAACCGCTGCTCCATTCTTGTAAAAAAGACATCCTGTTATCCCTATGCAAATGAGCGTAAAAAGGGTTTTAGGGGCATTGCTTTCCATCAATGGGTTTTAGGGGTGTTGCTTTCCATCAGTGTGCTTTACTATCTGTTGCTGATAACTGCTCCACCCTTCTAGTTAATTGTGCATGTCTGATGATGTCACACTGCCTCCTTCTGAAGATAGGCTCCTTCACTTTTGGGTGCAGTGTGTCATCATCAGACATACACAGTACAGTTAGTGGGCACAGCTGAGCAGCAGTTAACAGTAGCAGATACTGAAGCCCACTGATGGAAAACAACACCCCTAAAGCCCATTGATGGGAAGCAACGCCCCTAAGACCTTTTCTGCTCATTTGCATAGGGACAAAAGAACGATTTTTCAAGAATTGAGCGGCGGCCCTGATTAAGAAATTCATAATTGTAAATTGTTCTGACAGCCCTGCAAGGTATTGTGATTAGTTTATATCTCAATTTTGTGCTGACAGACTCATAAGTCTCATAAAACCCCTCCTGTATAATGTCATTACAGATGGGTACTGCTTATAATCAAAATAGGGTGCTGTAAATGCATCCAAAACCAAATAAATAACACACGTAAAGCAACACGCCAAATGTTATCTGAGCACACCCAAAATATATAAAAAAAACATACAAGTTTTATCAAATACAAAATAGATTAAAAATCAATCACAGGGTTAGAAAACACTTGATACAGAAGCACATATCAGAGGCAGCCCACATAGAGTCCTGATAGCTGCCAGATTCAGCGTGTGACCCAGCAGCCCAGCAACAACCCTGCTGCCAGGCTAAGCCCCTAGGCTCTGGGCCTCTCCACCCCACAGGCACAGCAATGGCAGACGCCATTCATCACTGCACCATGTGAATAGATCTCATAAAGTTCACCTTACCATATGGTCTCAGTCAGAGGACTGAACTGGTAGAAGGCTCCTTTATGCAGTCTCCTGGGATGAATGGGAGGAGTGCTGGTACCAAGGCAAAACAAAACTGCGGGGATGGACCATTCAAATCCATAAAAGGGACTTGTTCACATGGCAGTGAATAAAAGTCATGTGAAAGCCATTAAAAAAAAACTATGGCACAATATGCTTTGTTCAAGTATGAACTATGTTTTACCTAGCCTTCACGGATGCCATGTGGTTAACAATATATTGTTATTCATTTTATACGGTACAGTGGGGGAAAAAAGTATTTAGTCAGCCACCAATTGTGCAAGTTCTCCCACTTAAAAAGATGAGGCCGGCCTGTAATTGTCATCATAGGTAGACCTCAACTATGAGAGACAAAATGAGAAAACATAGCTAGAAAATCACATTGTCTGATTTTTTAAGAATTTATTTGCAAATTATGGTGGAAAATAAGTATTTGGTCACCTACAAACAAGCAAGATTTCTGGCTCTCACAGACCTGTAAGTTCTTCTTTAAGATGCTCCTCTGTCCTCCACTCATTACCTGTAGTAATGGCTCCTGTTTGACATTGTTATCAGTATAAAAGACACCTGTCCACAACCTCAAACAGTCACACTCCAAACTCCACTATGGTGAAGACCAAAGAGCTGTGGAAGGACACCAGAAACAAAATTGTAGACCTGCACCAGGCTGGGAAGACTGAATCTGCAATAGGCAAGCAGCTTGGTGTGAAGAAATCAACTGTGGGAGCAATAATTAGAAAATGGAAGACATACAAGACCACTGATAATCTCCCTCCATCAGGGGCTCCACGCAAGATCTCACCCCATGGAGTCAAAATGATCACAAGAACGGTGAGCAAAAATCCCAGAACCACACGGGGGGACCTAGTGAATGACCTGCAGAAAGCTGGGACTAACGTAACAAAGGCTACCGTCAGTAACACACTACGCCGACAGGGACTCAGATCCTGCAGTGCCAGAGGTGTCCCCCTGCTTAAGCCAGTACATACCGGGCCCGTCTGAAGTTTGCTAGAGAGCATTTGGATGTTCCAGAAGAGTATTGGGAGAATGTCATATGGTCAGATGAAACCAAAGTAGAACTGTTTGGTAGAAACACAACTCGTCGTGTTTGGAGGAGAGTGAATGCTGAGTTGCATCCAAAGAACACCATACCTACTGTGAAGCATGGGGGTGGCAACATCATGCTTTGGGGCTGTTTCTCTGTAAAGGGACCAGGGCGACTGATCCGTGTACATGAAAGAATGAATGGGGCCATGTATTGTAAGATATTTGAGTGCAAACCTCCTTCCATCAGCAAGGGCATTGAAGATGAAACGTGGCTGGGTCTTTCAGCATGACAATGATCCCAAGCAAACCGCCAGGACAACGAAGGAGTGGCTTCATAAGAAGCATTTCAAGGTCCTGGAGTGGCCTAGCCAGTCTCCAGATCTCAACCCCATAGAAAACCTTTGGAGGGAGTTGAAAGTCCGTGTTGCGCAGCGACAGCCCCAAAACATCACTGCTCTAGAGGAGATCTGCATGGAGGAATGGGCCAACATACCAGCAACAGTGTGTGCCAACCTTGTGAAGACTTACAGAAAACGTTTGACCTCTGTCATTGCCAACAAAGGATATATAACAAAGTATTGAGATGAACTTTTGTTATTGACCAAATACTTATTTTCCACCATAATTTGCAAATAAATTCTTAAAAAATCAGACAATGTGATTTTCTGGATTTGTTTTCTCATTTTGTCTCTCATAGTTGAGGTCTACCTATGATGACAATTACAGGCCGGCCTCATCTTTTTAAGTGGGAGAACTTGCACAATTAGTGGCTGACTAAATACTTTTTTCCCCACTGTATAGTGCCACATACAATATTCTTGCAATTTTCATGTATACACATGTATACACATTTGTTATAAAGAAACAAGTAACCATACATTGTAGGCTGTAAGACAGCAGTACATCAAATCTCTCTGTTGCAGTTTCGGTATCAGATACATACAGACTATAAAATTCCTTTTAATGAAATACCAAATTTTAACTCTAGGGGGCAGCATATTTTTGAATGAGTAAATATTATGGAGAATTAGTTTTCTGATTATTCTCCTTTGGCCTCAGTAAAACATATTCTGCAAAAATGTAAAAATTAGGTTTACATACAGCACATCAGTACAGTAAGCAGTTTTCTTGGCTTTGTCATGAATGTTTTCAAGAACATCAAGCTGTGTTAGAAAGCAAATTAAACACAAATTAATGACCTAAAATAGTAGAGGGGCCCGTATACAGAGCAGTCGAGCAATGGTAAGTGCATGCAGTTTACCACAGCTTGCTATGCTTAACCTGTACTGGTCTTGATATTGCTTTGAATTTGCAGATACCTACATGATGGGCTTTACTGTAGGTGTGTAAGATAACAGCCTGGATGTTAGCACAAGTAACTATAGACTACTCCAAGTGTAAGACTAGGGGTTCAGTATGAAGCATGGCCACCAGATGGTTAAAAGCAGGAATAGTTAATTTACTTTAAAACCAACATTACTTATTAAAGAAATCAGAAGTATTTTACTGCCAATGACAATCTCACTTATTGGTCTTCACAGCTGTAAAATGTTCACACTGTCTTCTCTATTTTAAAGAGGTTCCAGCATGCAAACAGTTACAGTTATTTGTAGGCAGGCTCTGGCCTCATTAATAACTTTTGGCCTTTGTCTTGGTCAGTAGACTAAATTCTGGGTTTGTCTCTTACCCCGGCACTCTTCCTTAGGTCTACTTCTTATGGCAGTTTCATGTGTCTCAGTTGGCAGCTCCAGTTCTGCATTGACCCCTCAAATCCACTGCACCCCGGTAACCACAGCCCTGACAAAGCTGTGCTGATCCCCAGTGATCAACTGGTTTTTGGATGCCTTGTCGCTTTTGCAGAGCCCCAGTGAAGTGGAATTTCCCAAGAAGTTAGCACATTTTGTAAATTATACCCCTCAAAGAATTTATCAAGGGGAGTACTGGGAATTTTTAACCCTTTAAAGTGTTGCGCGAATTTAGTTTCCAGAAATGAATGTGCAGCTGAAAGTTAAAACTGCAGTTTTTCCAGAGATACGTCAATCAAGAGCCCAATATGTTACGCCCAGCTTGTGTCAGCAGAGATACACACACCAAAAACTGTTAAGTGGGTTATCCTGAGTATAACAGATTTTGGAGTGTTCGGCACAACATATTGCACACTGAAATTATGTATTTTTGGAAAAATTGTAATTTTCACGTTTCACCTTTGGCTGCACATTTATTACTGTAAAATATATTAATGCAACATTTGTGGTGTAAGAATGTTCACTACACCCCTGGATAATTTCCTTGAGAGGTGTACAGTAGTTTCCAAAATAGGGTCACATGTCAGGGGATTCCACTTTACTGCCAGTTCATCAGTTTTGCAAAAAGGGGCATGGTATCCAAAAACCAAACCAAACCTCTCAATCTAAATCTGTGCTCCAAAAACCAAATAGCACTTCTACGCTTCTATGCCTGTCTGTGTGCCCAAACTGCAGATTATACACAATTATGACATCATTAAGTGCGGTATCCCAGGTACAACAAAGTCATATATGTGGGCATAAACTGCTGTGTGGGTGCACAGCAGAGCACAGAAGTGAAAGGGCGCTCTTTAGCTTTTGGAGTGCCGATTTAGATGTTTGTTATTTTTGATGCCATGTCATGTTTGCAGAGCCCCTAAGGTGCTAGGAGGGTGGAATCCTCTAGGAAGAGACCCCAATTTGAAAACTGCACCCCTAAAAGAATTTATCAAGGGGTGTAGTGAGCATAATTATTTTAGATTTGAATACATAACAGATGGTGAAAAGTGAATATGTAAGCTGTGCAGAGTACATTGGGTACGCCAAATTCCTCACTATTTTCCCAGGGTTTGGGAGTCATTATAGGCATTCTGGTGGGTCAGTTCTGATGTCATTTTCCTTGTAATCTCTAAATCTGGGATGTACCCTGATCTATATTCGTGCAGTTTATACATTTTCCTTCTTGCCACAGCTTGTTTTGCCCTAAAGATGTAGCAATTTGGGGGATGTGTGTTGTTGCATTGTACAAACTTTATTTTATAAGTTCACCGTGCAGGTTAACTAATATTTCTGTTTTATTGTACGGGTTGTTATGCATGTGGCAATACCAAATATGTATTGTTTTTATAGATTTGTGAGTTTTTTACATAATAATTAATTTTATATAGGAAAGGGACATTTTTGTGGGAGCTTTATTTATTCATATTTTTTTTAAGACTTTTGAACTTTTTTTTTCACAATTTTTTGAAATCCCACTAGGGGACTTGATTTTCTGATCGCTGGTTCAATAGTGTACACTGCACCGTATACAGGAATGTATCAACCAGAATCAACCAGGAATGTGGCAGGGGCAGATGGTCAGTTAATAGATATCGGCATCCTCTGAAACCCCTTAGATACTGCTGTCATGTTTGACCATGGCATCTACAGTAAGTGGTTAACACCCACGATTGAGTGATTGATTAAGACCTGCTTTGGGAGATGCCCACTTGGCTTTGGCGACTGTGAGTAACTATTATGGCAGATGTCACCAAAGGGTTAAAGGCACAGTATTAAATATAAGCACACTATTTTCTGTGATGTATGCCCTCCTTAATCCCTTATTGTGTAAAACATTCTAAGGTACAGTACTCTGCAAAGGTTTTAGGCACGTGTGGAGCAAATGCTGGAAAGTTATACCCCAAAATGGTCTAACTTAAAAGTAGACCTAGCCCCGCAAAAAAAGACACCTTATGCATCCCTATACACAGACATCTAAAAAAGTTATGGGTGTCAAAATATAGCAACTCAAAGATTTTTTTAAGGGGATAAACGTAAACTTTATAAAAATACATAAATTTGGTATCCCTAGAATTGTACCGACCCATAAAATATAGATGACAGGTGCTGCACAGTGAACGCCGTAAAAATAAAGCCCAGAAGAACGTTGCACAAACACAGTTTTTCTCCAATTTCCCCCCATTCAGAATTTTTTACCAGCTTCCCAGTACATTGCACAGAATATTAAATGGTACCATTATGAAGAACAATTTGTCCTGCAAACTCTAAGCCCTATTATGGCTTTGTGAATGGAAAAATAACAAAGTTATGGGGGTTTGGAAGGTGGGGAGTCAAAAACAAAATTCAATCGAAAAATACTACCAGCAGGAAGGGGTTAAGAACTATCTTTATTGTAAAGAAGTAGTCCTGGAAGTGATGATATCGCCCCCAGGAAGTCCTAATATCAACATCATCCAGTCTGTCCTGGAAGAAACCGTAGGATTGGAGCAAGCCTACATCCAAAGAAGATCTGCGGTGATTTCTCCCAGATATTTAGAAGAACCTTCCTGATGAGTGTGTTCAAAAACTGTCTGCAAGTGTGCGGAGAAGAACTGATGGAAGGCAAAGGGCAAAGGTCACACCAAATATTGATGGGATTTAGATTTCTCTTTTGTTCATACACTTTGCATTTTGTTACTTGACAAAATATAACTAACACTTCTATTTGTGAAAGCATTCTAACATTCTTACATTCGAAACATTTTTTCCAGACCTAAAACTTTTGCGCAGTACTCTCTATATAATGTAATCATAAGGTATATACTTCAAATATCATTAACCCCTTACAAAACATAAGGTGTATGTTCCACATTTAACCCCTTACAGGAGCACCCTAAAAACCATACAGAATACTTTTTCCAGCCCAGAAATTCTTCAGATTAGCAGACTTGTGTAATATTCTTAAATCATTAGGGAATGGCAATTATTTTACAATTACTACATAAATAAAAATACTGAGTGATAAATGCAGTTATCTACTTTTCCATATTTGTTGAGAAAAATAATAGTAGGAAAACTCTGAGTTATATACAGTTCAGTTCTCTCCTGTGGACTGCAGCGGTCACTAAATTGTTTAAACAGGAAAGCCATTTTGCAAAAAGTTGGAGTGAACCCTAGCCTTATAGTTCTGCTGTCTATATGTAGCAGAAGGACCAAAATCGTCACATAAAGCAACCTTAAGAGTCCTCTAGCTACACCTTTATTAGGATAACACAGGACCACTGAGGTCAGAGAATGCCTGCGGAAAAATCACCAAGGACTGGCAGGGACCATCAGAGCATCAACACTAATATTGACCAAGTGATTCTTTTTTATTGCATTTCCTCTAAATACTTTATTATTTTTTTTTCAGTTCCCAAATAACCCCTTTAATAGTCATGATAATACATATTTTAATGCAGGTTATTGTATTGAACTAAATATAAAATGCATGCATTTTCCCTTCCCTTAATGCTATCATGCAAAGGGCATAAAAAAAAAAAAATTGCCAGCTACATTCTTTTTTTTTATTATTATTTCTTTATTTCTACACTGGTATTAACATAGCACTAATAAATTCTGCAGCACAAATCTTGCAGTGTATACTTATTTTTTCCCACAAGAGGGCAGCATGGCATTTATTTAAAATCTAACATCACCAGACCAAATTTAACAAATAAGATAGGAAGCAAGAAAAATGATTGTGAAGTTTTTTTTTTTTTTTCCAACATGCACCTTGTGCCTTTTGGACTCAGCATAACTTTAATTTTTACTATATAAGAAGGCACAGTCTTTTCTATACAATGGGCTAGCATTTTTTTAATAGGCCGTTACCTGCTGGAGTAACCCCAGCAGGTAACGGGCCCTAAATACTTACCATTCCCCGAGGTCCCGCTCACGGCCGCCTGCGCTTCCGATTCTGCGGAGGTGGCTGTGAGCAGGAGCGGGGATCGGTATGTGAGGACCCGGGCCGTACACCACAATCTCTGCTATCATTATACTCCGGGGTCTTTGAAAAGAGTATAATAATCGGAGGCCCAGAGTTGGTGAGGGAACATAAAAAACAATGTACTTACCTCTCCTACGCTTCTCCAGGCTTCGGGCCTGTTTGGTGACGTCCCAGACATCAGCGGACGTCATTTTGCGTCGCGACGCCGGCCCGCATCACGTGACGCCGGCCTGGTCCAACATTGAAGAAGGCCGAAGTAGCAGGGAGTGGACCGGAGCGAGGAACAGGTAAGCAACGTTTTTTTTTAATGTTTCTGTCCTCCCCTGGGTCTCCGATCATTATACTCTGAGACTGAAAAGACCCCATAGTATAATAATTGTTCATGGGTGGTCCACAATGGGGCATAATACTGTGTGGCAGGGGCCACTATGGGGAATGATACTGTGTGCAGAGGCCACTATGGGACATGATACTGTGTGCAGGGGCCACTATGGGACATGATACTGTGTGCAGGGGCCACTATGGGACATGATACTGTGTGCAGGGGCCACTATGGGGCATGATACTGTGTGCAGGGGCCACTATGGGACATGATACTGTGTGCAGGGGACACTATGGGACATGATACTGTGTGCAGGGGCCACTATGGGACATGATACTGTGTTGCAGGGGCCACTGTGGGGCATCATACTGTGTGCAGGGGCCACTGTGGGGCATCATACTGTGTGCAGGGGCCACTGTGGGACATGATACTGTGTGCAGGAGCCACTATGGCACATAATAGTGTGCGCAGGAATGCGTTGTTTTTTTTTGGGGGGGGGGTTGGAGGGAGCGGTCCGGGGGGGGGGCGATTGGGGGCAGCGGTTTTGGGGGGGGGGGGTGCCCATGTCAAATGTTCGCCTTGGGGCCCAGCCATTCCTAGTTACGCCACTGGTGCAAACATAACAAGATTTGTGATTGCAATCATTTTCTGGAAGAAATTGAGTATTATCTGACAGAATTGCAGGGATGCCAATACTTTTGGCCAGCACTGTACATGTATATATTTTGGTATTTATATATTTATTTATTTGTGAATTGTACTGCTTAATTTATGTCCTCTATACAACTATATGTCTGCCATTTCTGTGTACCACATTGGACCACGTCTTTTGCTCTTTTTTACTTGTTTTTAATTCTTGCAACATAATGAATTGGATATATATAATTTTTGTTAATCAAGATGAATTTTGGTTATATATGATTTGTTGTATTGGAGAATTATTATTGGTTTTCCATCTGCTATAATAGCAGTCTGTATGTATAGTTTGGACCTCTCCCCATAACACCAGTCTGGTTAAGTAATCTGGGGCTCCCCCTAAAAACGGAGGTATAATCTTGGAATACCACTGGGCTGGAGCTGAGGCTTGGAGAAGTTTCGCCCTAAGGTCAGTCAGTGTCTCTCTAGTTCTGGCAGTCTCATCAAAAGTGAGCTCTTAGGTCCTAGTATAGCAATGAGGTCCGTTCCAAAATTTCTATAACAGTCTTTGTCACACACACTTGTCCCACAAAGTCAGCAGAGCAGAAATGGCTCCTCTTCATCTTGACTGCGATATTGACATTGGCCCTGACGTGTAACTGACACGTTGAATCAGTCTAACCAGGTCACTCTGGCACCTACCTGCAGTCTCTGGCAGGGGAGAAAGGGAAGAGGCTTAGTCTCTTTTCAGACTAGAATGATCTAAGGTCGAATGTTGTACCATCCATCTATCTATCTCCAATCATATTGGCTTAGTCCAGCTAAAGGGTTGTTCTGACTTTTTTATTATTTAATGCTGCTGTTGATGGACCCATAAACATAAAACATTGTAACATAAAAAATGTCTCTTACGTCTTCCTGTTCGTTTGCTTCCAGTGATAGCAGCTCTGTTTGTCTTTATACAGATTCCCATGCTGTTGGTTTCAGGTGACCGCGGAGGCCAAACACAGGTCTCAGTTGTCATCTCTTCACCAACGACATCTCATAGAGGTCACATGATGCTTGTGAATAGCTTCTCTTATGTATTTTCCCCTTGTTTTTGGAACTCTCCACTGTGGAATGTAAAACCCTCCTTTAGACTTTGTTTAGCCCGGCCAATCTTTGGCTGGGGAAAAGGAGGAGATTGGAAATCTCCAGAAAGATTCAGTTAGCCTGAGTCCTCTGAACAGAGCAGGCATCTATTGCTAAGGGACGGTTGCAGCCCCTAAAGGAAGTGTGGTGGGCTTTTTTCAGAATCACCTGCCCAGCATCATGGTATGCCATAGCCCAAATACAGGGAAGATTTGCTGTCAGTCCCCTAAAGGGAGAGAAAGTGCCAATTGGGAGGAGAAGCTGAGGTTTCCCAGAGCCTCACAGCATGGACCGAAAGATTGAGCATGATGCATTTTTCCGCTAACTGAATCCGCATCAATTTCTGCTCCAAAACATTGGTGTGAACATACCCTAACAACTTAATGATAGCACTGGAGCAAGTATGAGGTAACAAGAAAAAAGTATGGCCCAAACTATGGGAGCACTCTCCGGCTGCTGCATTGTATTTGGCATCTGTAACAGGGCGATTTTGGACACTAAACCTCCGGTCCATAAGGAACTGTGGGTGGTTTAATGTCACAAATGACCCTTACAGATTCCCTTTAAACCAGTCAAAGTTCCCCCTTAAAACTAGGGTCAGAAGCAAAAAGGAAACAGATGCAGTTGAATACTATAGCAGGCGGCAGCACAAGGAAGTTGACACTTGCTGTACTATGCAATGACATCGACATAGCAGTGTATATTGGACACCAGAGTATATATGACATGGGCTGGAGGATATCTGGGGTCTGTAAGACACATATATGTGCAGTGCTATTTTCTTTGGGGTATAAAGATATAACCTGGACCATGTATAGTGGTAATACTTGATTACTGTATAACAGTATTTAGAGATGTATATATCCTGTATATATTATATATGTATAAGTTTTAGGTAAGTGTAAAAAAAAAATGCTGCAAAGTAAGAATCCTCTCAAAAATAGAAGGGATAAAAATTTATTTTTGTCAATTAACAAAATGCTAAGCGAATGAACAAAAGTGAAATCTAAGTCACATCAATATTTGGCCTTCCATCAATTCTTCTCAGTACACTTGCACACAGTTTATGAAGTAAATCAGCACAGAGGTTGTTCCAAGATCTTCTGTGGATGTAGGCTTGCTCCAATCCTTCTGTCTCTTCATGTAATCCCAGACAGACTGGATGATGATGAGATCAGAGCTCTGTGGGGGCCATATCATCACTTCCAGGACTCCTCCTCTAAAGGGCGGTCACACTAAATATTGATGGGATTTAGATTTCTCGTTTGTTTCATTCACATTTATTTGACAAAAGTAACTATAAATAAACACTCCTATTATTGAAAGCATTCTTACTTTGTAGCATTTTTTCATATTTGCCTAAAACTTTTGCACTGCTCTGTATGTATGTAGATTACTTGATAGGAATATTGATATGGTGGTAGGGTTGAACTGAGACAAATACATATTGATATGCATTTCCCAGATCAATGTGCAACTAAGCTGGTGTATCTAAGCCTGGTATGTATAGAGAATTTAGTCATGGTGCATATTGCCCTCATTGTGCTAGCAACAGTGTCCAAGCCTTAGAGAATGAGATCCAAAAAAGTGCCAGGCAAAGTGTTGCCATAATAATGCCAACATAAAAGTCAATTTATGACAAATCCCAAACAATATTTTACTTCTTTCATCCACACCACTTGGGTTTTAAATGTACAGAGCAGACAGAATAGGCAATATATCTATAGGTTTACTTGAAGGGCAAATAATAGCACATTTTGCTAGCTTTACCACCTTCATTCAAGTATTATAAGATGGCAATTTTAAAGTAGCACTCCCATATTTTTTATTCTTTGGACTGTTAGAAAGGTACATGATGTACATTGTAGTGAAGGAAGTCTTTTTACTGATGGCTGTACATGCTCCCTTTTAGTCCTCAGCTGTGTCATGTGACCATCAATGAGACTCTCCTAAAGAAACAACATCCTGTGTGGACCGGAAGTCAGCTTCTCCTTTCATTACTATGACAGCCTCAATGTGAGTCTCTTAGAAATGAGTGCAAAAACTGACAACCTGTCCACATATAAGATTCCATGTCATTTGGAGAGTCAGAGAGTTGGTCACAGCTGAGGACCAGAGGGAAGGTAACAATTACCTTCACTACAATTGATATAATGAACCTTCCTAACAGGCCAGAAAGGAAAACATTTTTTGGGAATGCTACTTTAAAGGGGTGTTCCGACTTGAATGCAGCAATCCCCTGGCACAAACAGCACAGGAACTCAAAAACTGAAGACTGAAGCAGCTGGAAAGAGCGGTCTGGGGAGCAGTGAGTAAAGTTTTTATGTTTATGACCCCATCAGCAGAGTCAGACAACCCCTTTAAGAATCAATGTCATATCGTGATAATGGCACAACGGTGTGGTTATGTTAGAAGCTAGCATTTTACTATACAGTGCATTATTTATATAGTGCTTTTTCATACTGTGCTATGAGAACCAGAACCTTAAGGCTGAGGCCCCACGTTGCGGAAACACAGCTTTTTTTGTTGCAGATTTTGTTGCGGTTTTTTGAGCCAAAACCAAGAATGGCTACAAGAGGAATGGGAGAGATATCTAAAATTCTTATACCTCTACCTTCTGCTCAATCCACTCCTGGATTTGGCTCAAAAAACCGCAACAAAATCTGCAACAAAAAAAGCTGTGTTTCTGCAGCGTGGGGCCTTAGCCCAAAGGGGATTTCCAACTTCAAATTAAATTTTCATGCTGATGACCTATCCACATGATAGGTCATCAGTGTGTGATCTGTGGGGGTTCGACACCCAGACTTCGCAAAGTTCAACTGTTCTAGCAACCTCCAGGTGTCCGAAGCTGCTAGTGGACGGGCGGCACATGCAGCGACATTCCTCTCTAAGTAATAGGAGCGGTTTACTGGAAGCACCGCTATGTAGTGGACGTGGCTTCTGCATCCTTTCTATTACATAAATAGGAATAGCATTGCATGCACCACCTGTTCACTGGCAGTTTTCGGCACCCAGAGGCTGCTAGAGCAGATGATCTGTGCAGGGTCTGGGTGTCAGACCCTGACAGATCACATACTGATGACCTATCCTGTTGATAGGTCATCAACATGAAAATTTGATATGGGGCCAGAAAATCCCTTTAAGGTTCTGGTTCTCAGTGGATAGATCAAATTCGATTTGAGTCCTGAAAACCCCATTAAAACAATACGCCTGCAGTTCCCAGAACCACTGACCCATAGACCCACTTATAGTCCTAGATTTCACAAACCTGTTTATGAGCACTATATACAGTGCCTTGCGAAAGTATTCGGCACCCCTTAAACTTTTCAACCTTTTGCCACATTTCAGGCTTCAAAAATAAGGATATAAAATTTTAATTTTTTGGTGAAGAATGAACAACAAGTGGGACACAATTGTGAAGTGGAACGAAATTTATTGGTTATTTTAAACTTTTGTAAAAAATAAAAACTGAAAAGTGGGGCGTGCAATATTATTCGGCCCCTTTACTTTCAGTGCAGCAAACTCACTCCAGAAGTTCAGTGAGGATCTCTGAATGATCCAATGTTGTCCTAAATGACTGATGATGATAAATATAATCCACCTGTGTGTAATCAAGTCTCCGTATAAATGCACCTGCTCTGTGATAGTCTCAGGGTTCTGTTTAAAGCGCAGAGAGCATCATGAAGACCAAGGAACACACCAGGCAGGTCCGTGATACTGTTGTGGAGAAGATTTGGATACAAAAAGATTTCCCAAACTTTAAACATCCCAAGGAGCACGGTGCAAGCGATCATATTGAAATGGAAGGAGTATCAGACCACTGCAAATCTACCAAGACCCGGCCGTCCCTCTAAACTTTCATCTCAAACAAGGAGAAGACTGATCAGAGATGCAGACAAGAGGCCCATGATCACTCTAGATGAACTGCAGAGATCTACAGCTGAGGTGGGAGAGTCTGTCCATAGGACAACAATCAGTCGTACACTGCACAAATCTGGCCTTTATGGAAGAGTGGCAAGAAGAAAGCCATTTCTAAAAGATATCCATAAAAAGTCTCGTTTAAAGTTTGCCACAAGCCACCTGGGAGACACACCAAACATGTGGAAGAAGGTGCTCTGGTCAGATGAAACCAAAATCGAACTTTTTGGCCACAATGCAAAACGATATGTTTGGCATAAAAGCAACACAGCTCATCACCCTGAACACACCATCCCCACTGTCAAACATGGTGGTGGCAGCATCATGGTTTGGGCCTGCTTCTCTTCAGCAGGGACAGGGAAGATGGTTAAAATTAATGGGAAGAACCTATTTAGTGGAAAGTTGTTGCCCATTCATGTTCTGGCAGGACGTGTTTGGCATCAGGCTAAGAAAGTGTCTACATATTCTTACGTACCTGCAGAAACACCGCGGTGGGGCAATCCTGGACTGCCGGCGCTCTTTGCCCTACCTGGCGCACAGTCCTGGTCGTAATATGACGTGGCCTCTTTTAGTGACCTATATACCCAAGGCGTTTTTAGAACATTTGATTCACTAAGCACCTCCCGTGATATTCCTAGAAGACAATTTTTTAGATACCTCCAAATTCGACATGCACTCTCCTCCCTGTTCCCTGATCAGCTGAATAATATTTCTGAGTACCCGCTTCGCTCTCAGGGCCCTAGAGTTCTAATATCTACCCTATATGCACACCTGATTCGGGCAAAAGTGTCCCTGTCGGACACCCCGGCCCTGACAAGATGGCTTACTAATATCCCAGCTCTCACAGATGAGATGTTTCAGGACATGCTTGAATCCTCTCAATACGTATCACCCTCAGCTAATAACAGACTCATCCAAACTTATATCCTGCACCAATGCTACCTGACCCCCACCCAGTTACATAAAATGGAACGACTCTCCCATCCAGGTTGCCTCAGGTGTCTATGTCCACAGTCTGACTTTTGGCATATGATTTGGGTGTGTCCTGTTATACAGAGTTTCTGGAAAGGGGTTTTGGATCTCCTGGCGGAAGTTATAGGTGCGCCTATACCATTCACACCAGAAGTGTGTCTCTTTGCATACTAGATGAGGAACTATGGCAGCACCATGTTAGAATCTGCCTGAGGAAATCTTTATTTTATGCCAGGAAAGCCATCGCATTGCGATGGATGGCTGAGAGACCTCCATCAGTACCTCTATGGAGGAAGCTAATTAACTCTGTACTCCCATTCAATCAGATTATATATAAAGGGAGAGGGTGCCCTCATAAATTCCATAAGGTATGGGGGACATGGTGCAGTTCTTCTGTAACCCAGTATACGGCTCCTTCACTACATGCCGCTATAAATTCACTTATGCCGTGGGGGGGGGGGGGGGAGACGCCAGGAGGGTCCAAAACCTCTAAGTATTTTATGATGTACTATAGTGAATATCATGGAACTGTAAAATGTAATACCTGTACCAAATAATATATGTTCTACTAAACGACTATCCTTAATTGGGTATGTCTGGTGGGCAAGTGCGGTGTCGTCGGTGTGGTGGGTGGGCTGTGGACTGATCGGGGTGGAAGTGCGGCATTTTGGGTGCTTATGTATCCGATTGTTCCCTGGGTATGAACTGTTTTCTGTATTGACTTCTTTTGATTATGTTGGAGACACAAAATTCAATAAAACGAGTTTAAAAAAAATTGATGGGAAGATGGATGGAGCCAAATACAGGACCATTCTGGAAGAAAACCTGTTGGAGTCTGCAAAAGACCTGAGACTGGGACGGAGATTTATCTTCCAACAAGACAATGATCCTAAACATAAAGCAAAATCTACAATGGAAAGGTTCACAAATAAACGTATCCAGGTGTTAGAATGGCCAAGTCAAAGTCCAGACCTGAATCCAATCGAGAATCTGTGGAAAGAGCTGAAAACTGCTGTTCACAAACGCTCTCCATCCAACCTCACTGAGCTCCAGCTGTTTTCCAAGGAAGAATGGGCAAGAATTTCAGTCTCTCGATGTGCAAAACTGATAGAGACATACCCCAAGCGACCTGCAGCTGTAATTGCGGCAAAAGGTGGCGCTACAAAGTATTAACTTAAGGGGGCCGAATAATTTGGCATGCCCCACTTTTAAGTTTTTTATTTTTTACAAAAGTTTAACCCCTTAACGACCCATGGCGTAATAGTCTCATGACGATGTATGGAGAGCGCTCAGGAGCTGAGCGCTCTCCATACACCGCGGGGCCGGCTGTATAATACAGCCAGGACCCGCAGCTAACAGCAGCGATCGGTGCCTGCACCGATCACGGCTGTTAACCCTTTAGATGCCGCGGTCAAACGCGACCGCGGCGTCTAAATTGCGGAGCCGCCATGGGTGCCGCCATTTTTACCTCATCGCCGCCCTCCAGAACGTCATCGGAGGGCGGTGCTTGGTTGCCATGACAGCCGGAAGCCTATTGAAGGCTCCCAGGCCTGTCATTACAGTATAGCCAGAGGCATCATCTAATAGCAGTGACGGCATTTTGCTATTCACTGCGATACAGTAGTATCGCAGTGAATAGTATGATCGATCAGAATCCCTAGGTTTCAAGGTCCCTAGCGAGTCTGATCATACAAGTAAAAGTAGAAAAAAAAAAGTTTTTAAAAGTATGTAAAAATAAAAAAAAACACAAAAGTTCAAATCACCCCCTTTCCCTAGATCAGATATAAAAGTAAATAAACAAAAGTAAGCATAAACACTTTAGGTATCCCCGCGCTCCAAAATGCCTGAACTATTAAAATATTAACATATTTATCCCATACGGTGAACGGCGTAGTGGGGAAAAAAAATCAAAATGGCCTAATAGCGTTTTTTTCAACACTTTGTCTCCTATAAAAAATTGAATAAAAAGTGATCAAACCATCAGATCTTTCCCCAAGTGGTATCAATAAAAACGTCATGTTGTGGCGGAGCCTAACCGTCGATGCTGATGGACGTCTGAGCCTGCAGCTCCGTCAGACACTAAGCCACTACCTGCCTTAAAACGCTCAATTGAGGACAAGAATGGGCAAGACACTGAGAGAAAGAAGCGGGGAACTACCAGGTACCCCCACGGGCAAGAATAACGCAGCGGAGGTGCATAAATTCTTTCGCAAGAAAGTCCAGCGTTCTCCTGCAGTGGCGCGCAAGATGGCGCTGGAAGAAGCCCACTCGGGAGACGCGGCAGAGGACTCAGATCTGGACAGCGCGTCGGGTACTGACCGGACAGACGCTATCTCCGGGATGATTACCAAGTCCTTCCTTCGCAAGGCTCTGGCACAAGCAATCGCCCCAGTGCTCGCGGAGCTCTCTGACATACGGGCCGACATACAGTCCGTGGGCAAAAGAGTAGACTCCCTTGAGTCGGCGTGCTCAGCGATTATCCTTCACTCTTCTTTGCTGGCACAGCGTATCGCCGATCATCACACCCACTTGAACAGAACATACGATGCTCTGGAGGATCTGGAGAATCGGAACCGCAGGAGGAACCTGCGCCTTAAGGGCCTTCCGGAACCCCCTGCTTCTGAGGATCTGAGAGAGGTGATGTCGGCCATCTTTGTATCCCTCGTGGGTGCGGAAAAGGCAGCCTCGGTCCACATCGAAAGGGTCCACCGAGCGGTCAGACCTAAACCCTCCCCTGCTGACCCACCGAGGGATGTAATTTGCAGGCTGCTGTCCTCCGCGGACACATCTGCTATACTAGCTGCTGCAAGGGAAAAAAGACCACTTATGTATGCCCAAACAGAGATCCACCTATACCAAGACCTGGCGCCATCTACCCTGGCAAAGCGTCGGATGTTACGTCCACTGCTGGAGGCACTACGGGAAAGAGGCCTTCAGTATGCATGGCTTTTTCCCTTCGGGTTGTCTGTTCTTAATCAAGGCCGTAGGATAGTCATACGTTCACCAGAAGATCTCTCCAAAGCCTGGGCCTTGCTCGACATACCCCCTATGGAGATTCCCTCGTGGTTGTCTCTCCCGGAGAACTTACACTCCTGGCTGTCACTGCCCAGCTTCGAACAGGAAGGCCTGCAACAGCGTCTCAGGTCGCCAAGACCTAGGAAACCCTCTTTGAAGAGACACATACAAGAATCCACTTGATGTCGGTAATCTTACCACTGAGCTGTTCCTCTACGTGGAGCTGACTTGTGTGTGAAAGGCACCTCTTGCAAATTCACTGTGGAACCATTCCCTCCCACTGGACTGGCCCAGAAGTGAAGTACCTATGTCTTGCTCTCATATCTGGGACTGCTGGCGGTTGAAGGTACCTTCTACCCTGGACCTATCCTCCCACACCCCATCATACTTTCCACAACCTCCACTCCCTCATGACCTATCCCAGGAGCTTGCTTTGTGCCCGATGGGCCCTGCAGCACCCACGGTGGGAGTGACTGGCACCCTATGTCGGGAAAAGGGTGGTTGGAGCTCGGTCACTCTCTACCATGTTCCCTCCCTCCCCCTGTTCCCTGAGAAGTCCAACTGTTTGAGATGTTTGATATACATGTCTGTGGGTGGGTTTTTTGACTAACAATTGTATTTGTGGGGCCTTCCGCCCCCCGTCCGGGGATTTCGGGGCCGGTGATGCGTTTATGGTGCCTTGGAGGAGGAGCAGGCACGTGGGGCCCCGTGGTCTCGGATGGCGGGGGAGCCCAGGTTGGGGAAGAGGTTCATTACTTTAGTGGGGAGTATATTCATTCAGTGAACCAAAATTTTCACGTTGCACTGTGTACACTAGGCACGTCAGGGAACTTGCTAAGTAAGCCTACTTGCTACTAACTACTAACTACTAACTGCCAATTACTAATCATTACTCACTGTCACTAATCAGTACCTATCGCTAACTCTCAGGGGTTACCACAAAAACCATTACTAACAGCTAACTATTACTAACTACTAACTACTACCAGCGGAATATCGGGGGGGCGGGTTGTTGGGTGGGGGGGCGGGGCTCACACACGGGTTTGTGGGTTCTTTGGATAGCAGGGTGTCGTGCCGGGATTCCCGATGCCCCGGGAAGTTATGCCGCCCTAATACATAGGGGTGTGTGCACTAACCACCCTAACTATATTGCTGAGATAGACCCCCATAAGGGATTTCGGTATAACCACATTGGAGATGTTTATGTAATCCCGGATTGTATAGATTCTGTTGTTAATGTTGTATAATATGACATGGGCTCATTTCGGCGCAATTATGGCAACTATCCCTGAGCCTATTTGCACTCTCATACTGTCCGCCCCCCGCCTTTCCAGACGTGTCCGTAGGATATCTCTAACTCTCACATCTCTTGTGTACCTTTACATCTTTTACACACTGTTGCCTGTATGTAGTCCCCATTGTTACACGCCTCTGTGCGCAACCACTCCTGTAAGGTATGGTAGTTGGCTGTCACGATTGGGACCATCTCCGTTTCCCCTATCCCTTTTATATTCTGTCTATTGACAGAGTAAGTGTTTCAAGCTTAGCGGCTGTCAGGCATTGCCGCTAAATATTTGATCTATTGACGGGCGCATTATTTTGGGCCCAACCTAGCTCTTGTACTCTTTCTCTTCTCTATCTCTATCTAAGCTTTCCTCACCTCTCTCTCTTCTCCCTTTCTACCCCTCCCCTTCCTCGTCTGGTTGTCTCACTACCCAAACCTTCCCACCTAACCTCTGTTTGTTCAACTACCCCTCCTTTCCCTCTCTCCCTCACCCTTCTTACCCATTGGACTCACATTGTCTCAGAGCCACCATGTCCGAATTAGTTTTTACTTCCTTTAACACCCATGGCCTAAATTCCCCGAATAAGAGATCTCAAATTTTTACCATACTCCGTAAGCTACACACAAATGTGGCGTTCCTTCAAGAAACTCATTTCAAGACAGGGAAAATCCCTCGCCTCCCCACAAAAATGTTCACTACTTGTTTCCACTCCACGAATCCCACTGCTTCCTCTAGGGGTGTTTCTATTCTATTTCATTCCTCAGTGCCTTTCCAGTGTTCTCAAACTTATGAGGACTCCGAGGGCAGAATTCTGCTGCTAAAAGGCACTATCGCTACTTATAAATACACCTTTGCCAATTTCTACGCTCCCAATCAAGGCCAAGTGGCTTGGCTTGTTGAGGCTCTGCGCACACTGGATCTCTTTGCAGAAGGTTCTATAATCCTAGCTGGCGATTTTAACCTCACTCTCAACCCTGCTCTTGATGCCTCTAGAGGGACATCATCTATTCCCCAGAAAGCACTGGGTAGACTCCTGCAAGACCTAAATGACTTGCATTTGGTCGATCTTTGGCGTCTGCACAACCCATCCGTGAAGGACTATTCCTTTTTTTCCAATCCTCGGCAATCCTATCAGAGACTGGATTATATTTTTGTCACTAGAGATCTAGCCCCGTATTCTCTGCAATCCCGCATCGACTCTATATCGGTGTCCGATCATGCACCAGTATGGGCTAAGTTAACACTGCGCCAACTGCCTCAAAGGGATTGGTGCTGGAGATTAAATGAAGCTTTGATGGATCGCCCAGATCTAGTTGGGACCGTCAGGCAGCAGATGGAGTCGTACTTTGCCATAAATGCTAATGCAGATACTTGTCCCACCATTACTTGGGAGGCACATAAGGCGGTAATTAGGGGAATTTTCATATCCCTGGCCTCCAGAGTCAAGAGGGAAACTCAGGCGGAATTAGACAAAATTCTTTCAGACATAGCGGCAATTGAACGCACACGCAAGGCAAGTAGACAGTTGAATAAAAGCACTGAACTCCAAACTCTGCGAGAAAAGCTAAAAGATGTCATTAACGTCCGAACGGCTAAACATTTTCTTCACTACCAACACAGGCTCTATGCACATGGGGACAAGGGGGGTAAGCTTATGACTTCGCTGATTAAGAAACGAAAGGCCAAGTGCTTTATTTAGGTTATAAAAGACCAAGCAGGCAACACACACAAATCCACCAAAGACATAACCTCGGCTTTCCTCTCATTTTACACTGGGCTATACAACCTAAACACCAATGACCCTGAGACCGCTACAACAAGCAAAGTAAATAGGATAGAGGAATTCCTTAACTCCCTCTCTCTGCCATCCCTGTCGGCGGAAGACGCTGCGACACTCACGTCCTCAATTTCTTTGGAAGAAATTAAATGTGTCCTAAATAGCTTCCCTAAAGGGAAAAGCCCAGGTCCAGATGGCTTCCCCTTACAATACTATAAAGTATTCCAATCAGAATTACTACCGCATCTTTCTAGATCCTGTAATGCCCTGCTTTCTGGGAAAAAACTCCCCTGCCAAGCACAAGAAGCACATATTACGTTGCTTCCTAAAGAAGGGAAAGACCCCCTCTCCTGTGGTAGCTATAGGCCTATCTCTCTCCTTAATCTCGATCTTAAATTGTGGGCGAAAATATTGGCCACTAGAATGAAACATCTTCTACCTTCCTTACTACACCCTGATCAAGCTGGTTTTGTTCTGGGCAGAGAGGGAAAGGATAACTCCCATCGCTTACTCCACGTTATTACCCATGCTAGGAAAACACGCTCGAGCCTGGTTTTGCTGGGAGTAGACGCTGAAAAAGCGTTTGATAGAGTGGACTGGTTATTTATGAAAGCCACGCTAAAAAAATTTAACTTCCCCCTTCAATATATAGAAGCGATCTTCACTCTCTATGGTTCCCCTTACGCTCGCTTGAAGATTAATGACACACTTTCCCCTAGCTTCAATATTACGAATGGGACCAGACAGGGTTGCCCTCTTTCCCCCTCCCTGTTCATTTTAGTATTGGAATCCCTATTACAGGCGGTTCGTGCTCACCCAGACATATCAGGATTTAAAATAGGAACACAAACTATGCATTCCGCCGCCTTTGCAGACGACGTTCTGTTTATGGTGTCCAACCCCGAGAAAGGGCTCCCTGCCATTGTAGAACTCCTCTCTCGCTATGGCTCAGTCTCCGGATATAAAGCCAATCTAGATAAATCGGAGGTATTAAATGTCTCTCTCCCCCCTAAAAAATCACTACAAGTATCCGCCTCCACGCCCTTTAAGTGGATCTCAAAATCCATTAAATATTTAGGTGTCCAACTAACAGCAGATCCGTCTCACATCTACACAGAGAATTTTCAGTCACTACTAACGGAAATTCGCACCATGTTAGCTTCTTATCAAGGAATGCCGTTTTCTTGGTTTGGTAGACGAAATCTATTGCAGACTTATGTGCTTCCCAAGATCCTATACCGACTCCATATGTTGCCCATACGCCTCCCCCCGTATTTTTTCAAGTCATTAAGAAGTCTTTTCTCCACTTTCCTCTGGCGTGGCAAACGTCCACGGCTCTCTATAAGTTTCTTGATGAAGAAGAAGGTGGCGGGTGGCATGGGCATGCCAGATGTCTTGGGTTATTACAAAGCAATACAATTGAAGCGTTGGATTGAGCTCACTTCCTCGGATCCACCCTCACTATTCCATAAACTTTCTGTCTGCACATTTGGGCCGACCTGCCAAGTAGACCTGTGGCTGCATGGCTCCCCAAGTCGCAGCTCCCAATCAATTGATCAAATCCTGTTAGGCGCCTGTGAAACATGGCGGGAATTGAAAGAAACACTGGCACCTTCCCCTTCGCCTCTAAGCCCTATAGGCATTGTACCAGATTGGCTGGGAAGGTCGAAGGTATCCTGTTCAGACATGTGGCATCGCCTGACTTCACACCGACTGCTGGAGGCTGTTGGTGAGAAAGCAGAGGTGAACTTTACAAAACTGGAATCGCTGGTCTCTGACAAACCGCTGTCCTTTCTACATAAACACCACCTGCATAAATATATGCGGGACTGGCTGACAGCTAACACAATACGAGTCGATCTCACTCCCTTCGAACGAAGCCTCATAGCTCGAAATAAATTTTTGTCCAAGACATCCTATGTCCTGTCCACTTTTGTCAGTCCTGTTCGGATACACAAACCGGCTTTCCTAACTTCTTGGGAAATGGAGTTGGGTGTGGTCCTCTCAGAGGAGCAAGTCAAACAGGTATTACGAAATTCTCATGGCTTTTCCACCTGTGTGCGCCTACAGGAGACTCACTATAAGTTGCTAACCAGATGGTATCACACTCCACAATGGCTCCACAAAATGAATCTATCAGATTCTGACACCTGCTGGAGATGTAAGTCTCAGAGTGGGTCCTTGTTGCACATATGGTGGCAGTGCCCAGTAATTAGTCCGTTTTGGAATGATATTCAATCAGTGATTAGACGACTTTCTTCTCCGACCTTTAAGCTCAGCCCAACTATGGTCCTGATCTCACTACAATCGGCATACTATACCCCATCGAGAAATAACCTTATCTCACTCCTCTTATCGGCTGCCAATTCACTTATTCCTCGCAAATGGCTAAGTACTGATCCCCCATCAAAAATGGAATGGGTGGAAAAAGTTAATCAGATCTCACGCTTCGAAGAACTGTCAAGCTGGAAATCCAGGACACATGCCCGTTTCCTTAAGACCTGGGCAAAGTGGAAGGAGCTGAGACTGTGAGTCCCCCCCCCTCCCCAACCTCCCACCTCCCCCCCTCCCCCCCTTTTTTCCCCATCCTCTCGTTGCTCTCCCTCTCTTCTTTTCTTATCTATGTCAGACCTCTCTGTCCCTTACCTACCATCTCTTTTCATTCAATGCTCTTCCGTTGTGTATTACAAGCCTAGGCTGCGCTCTATATGGCTCAGTATACCTAGGATTGATTATTCCATAAATTGAGTTTATTGTCATTATACAGCCTGCACTGATACAAATGTACTATGTTGGATGTACTTTATATGATTTTGTGCACTGCTGCAAAATGTTTGCATGTATCCTCATTTGTTATACGAGAGTTAACAATAAAATAAAAATATTATTAAAAAAAAAACAACAAAAAAAAAAAAAAACGTCATGTTGTCCCGCATAAAAAGACGCCTTACCCAGCTTCATACATGTAAATATGAAAAAGTTACAGGTGACACAATATGGCGACGCAAAATTTTTTTTTCTATTTAGCAAAGTTTTTAATTTTTTAAAAGGTATCAAAACATTACAAATACTATATAAATTTGGTATCGCCATGTTCGTACTGACCCGCAGAATACAGGTAACATGTCATTTTTACCACACAGTGAATGGTGTAAAAATTAAACCCATATGAATTTGGCGCAAATGCAGTTTTTCTCCAATTGCACCTCATTCTGAATTTTTTTCCAGCTTCCCAGTACATTGCACAGCATATTGAATAGTGACATTACAAAGTACAATTTGTTTCGCAAACAATAAGCCATCATGTGACTCTGTGAACTGAAAAATGAAAACGTTATGGCTCTTGGAATGTGGGGAGGGAAAAACGAAAATGCAAAAACGAAAAATGGCTGGGTCCTTAAGGGGTTAAAATAACCAATAAATTTCGTTCCACTTCACGATTGTGTCCCACTTGTTGTTGATTCTCCACCAAAAAAATTAAAATTTTATATCCTTATGTTTGAAGCCTGAAATGTGGCAAAAGGTTGAAAAGTTCAAGGGGGCCGAATACTTTCGCAAGGCACTGTATTCTGGATGTCATTTTGCTGGCTTATTTATGTTGCATTTATTCACATTGTATCTAACTCTAACACGCATTTCCATTTTGTGGTCTAATTTACACGGTGCCTAACAAGGATTGCTGTTGCTACCAATAAAGTTAATTGAAAAAGGGAGAGAAAAAAAGAGCAGTAGACAGGCGTGACAAAAGCGTCCGAAAAAAAAAAGAGAGATTACAGCAGCTGTTGTCTGGATGGGAAACACACTGACATTGTCTGCCTGCTAACATCATCACATAAGCAGCCAGTCCCGGCAGCCTAATAACCTCCTGAGTGCTGGAGTCGGCGGCACCACCAGGCTAACCATTCCTTTATTAGAAGACACGCAAAGGTAAGCTCTGATGATGGGGGCTGCGCTGCCTGCACTTGCTTCCATCCCCTCTAGTTTTAGCAGGGGAATCTCTTCTAGGATCTTGCATTGAACAATTCACACTACAATTGTCTGTGCAGCCGGAGAATATTACAGTCATTGTGAGGATTCTCGGCTTCTGCACAAGCAGCCTGTCCATTATTTCATATGTTATGTAATCCTCGCCTGTCCTTTATATTATAGGAATTGTATATCAAACCCGTCTCATGCTATAGGTCTCTACAGGGTGCATGCTATGTGTGATAGATGACAGCCGGGTGGTCGCATGTCATACATGTCTCCGCTCCCCTGCTTACATCCCAACGACTAATTGCTACAACACAGTAAGGGGTCCGGCAGCTTCTTGTCCTCAGAAGGGCGCCCGCCATGCAATGCCATCTTAAGACCTCCTGCTAGATCATTAATTATTGAAATCATTCAATGGCCTCTTTTTGTAGCATGTGTACTGGAGGGAAAAAAATCCTGCTAGCCATTGGTTCATAGGACGGGTACCAAGTAGGCCATGTAGTGTTGCCAAGCAACAGCATCTGCCTGCTCTTAAATTACAGATGCCTGCAAAATGAGCAGGCACAAAGCAATACAAATAAATTAGAAAAAAAAATTAGGAAAAATAAAATCAGCAATGGGAAATATGGGAATTATCAGTGAGCGAAAGACTTGATTCAGATTGAACTACTCGGAGAGGAGATGTAAAGTATTATATACCTAGGTGTCTAAGATTTTTCTGATTAGCTAAGAAAGTGATACTGTGTAATAATCGGACTATGTTCACACTGCAGCGCACATATACAAGCATATATACCGGGAAGCTCCAAGAAAATACATCAAACATATTCATATGTCCCCCATTTACCTAAAGGGAATCATTTGGCCTCCATCAGGCTGGTATATGTTGTCATACTTTTGGTCTTCTGCAGTATTCCATATATACGCGTGAAGTCTACAAATGGTGTATGGCACTGTATGCCTAAACAATAACATATACTAGAGGAACCCACAATGAGGTATACGTTGGAAAATCCTCCTGATGTATACAGTAAGTGCAACACCTTAAATTGTACAGCAGCTGTGCTTGGTATTGTAGCTCAGCCCCGTTCACTTGAATGGGACTGAGCAGCAAACAGGCTATGTAACCAATGAACGTGACATCACTGACTTGTGAAGTGGAAGAAGCATTTATCTAAGCGTTGTCACCACTTTTAAGAGCTGGTTGTGTGTGGGGGGGGGAGGTATGTGTCCCCTACTAATCAAACATTGATGAACTATCCTAGGTCATCAATATTTTGAGGGGTTGTCCAGTTTCAGCAAATAATTGTTATTATCTGTGTAATGAAAAGTTCTGCAATTTTCCAATATACTTTCTGTGTCAATTCCTCACAGTTTTCTAGATCTCTGCTTGCTTTCATTCGTTCTGTTTACTTCTAGTGGATAAAAATCATTCCATGGTCATGTGACATACAGTCAATGGTCATGTGATGGACACACAGGTGCACAGCTCGTTACAGTCACAGTACAGTAATCAGACATCTGTCTTATAACGAGCTGTGCACCTGTGTGTATATCACATGACCATGGACTGTATATCACATGACCATGGACTGTATATCACATGACCATGGACTGATTTATATTGGAAAATTGTAGAACTTTTCATTGTACAAAGAATATCATTTATTTGCTGAAACTGGACAACCCCTTTAAGTCTTGGAAAACTCCATTAACAATGTAGCCAGAAGCAATCAGTAAGATTCTTAAAGGGTAATTCCAATTTAATAATACCCAGACTCCTGCAAGTTGTGGCACACCCTTTCACATCTGGTGAGATATCTGTGTACAACAGATGCTTCTTGAGAGACTAAAATATCTAAGAAAATTAGCAGATTCCTGAAGCTTTCTATGAGACCAGAAACAGCTTCTTTTTCCTAAGTTACGGTTATAATAAGGATGTCACCCTTTAACGTTTTTTCTTTATAAAACAGGTTAAGTGAAATTAGGTCACCGCACTAAGCTGTCGTAAGCAGGCAGAAGTAGTTCAGGAGCCAGCTGAGCTTTTAGTAGAAATCTGTAATTAGGAATATCATTTTTTTTCATTAAAGATAATAAATTGACTTCTTCAGTTGACATATATTGGCCAGACATAGGTCAGAAGAACACTTTTTAGTCTCTTTAACGCTTACATCTGTGCTTGTATTTCTGTTTTTCTGTTCTGTTCTAAGAACAAAAAAGGAACCTCCAAAGTAGATGTGAACCTAGCCTTAAAGGGGTAGTCCTTTGATTGACATTTTATTAATGCTGCTCAAGGGCCCAAGAACATAAAGAAAAACTCTACTCACATCTCCCTGGTCCTCTGTTTCCAGCAGGGATAGGTCTGTTCTTCGATTTACAAACCCCCAGTTGACATCATCAGTAATCCCATATGACCATTGCAGCCAATCACAGGCCTCAGCAGTGACCTCTTCACAAATGGCACATCACAGCAGAGGCTCAAAATGTCAATCACAGCAAAAGGATCACTGTAAGTGGAGATTACTGAGAACAGCTGGTACTTGTGGTTGTCTGTAAGCACATCTGTCAAATCAGGCCCCGCCCCTTGGGCACTTACAGGCTGATTGCATATCCATCGGTTTCTTCATCGTTTTTTTTGTTTAAGGTATGTATCTGCTCCTATTATAGAAAACTGCGCAGCACTGTAATTGGTGTGGGAGGAATTTTGGAACTGATATGTTCCCTTTAAAGGAGTTGTTGCTTTTTTATTTTTAAGGGTATATATCTATTAACTTCATTACTGTGGGCTATTGATGTGTAGCATGTAAATAGGTGAGTGCTCCTGCAGTCATGTGTAATAGTCGGAAGAGAAGGTGACAGTATGTAATCTCTATTTGTGTCCAACTGTAAAATAAAAATTGTATTGTTCATGATGCAATGTAGGTTAATATCAAAGTTGGAATTTAGCACATAAGGGGTTTTCTGGGATAAATGGAAAACTCCTTGGGGGCCAGTGTAAAATAAAAAAGTAATACTCACCTACCCCCATCCCTTGTTCTCTCTTGTCCCTGCACTGGCTCAGCCAGAAATGCAGAGGCTCGGGTAATCGGTACCCAACATGTGACCGATACCCAACATGTGACCGATACCCAACATGTGACCGTTGCAACCAGTCACTTGAGCCTCGGCACTTCTGACCATGCCAGTGTTGACACCTGATGGAACAGGGAACACAACACAAGAATGGAGGACTGGGGATAGTTGAATAAGGCCCTATGCATATGACCAAGTGTGCTGTCTGATGTGGAGTCGAGTTTGCAGTGGAATGCATTTGGATGACACTTGAAGTGACATCCGAGTGTCACCTAAGTGCATCCCATGATATACACACCTCTATGATGTGTTCTGTTCCGATGACACAGAGCAGGATAGGACCTACTCTATGCTCATCAGCACAGAACAGACTATTGAACACCCCCTTAGAGGAGCTTAGTTGTGTGCATTAGGCCTAACACTTTTTTTTTTATTTTACAACATTCTTGGGCACCAGGGAGTTTTCCATCTATCCCAGAAAACCCATTTAATCTCAAAAGAACCCTAAGGATTAGCATTTTGAATAAAGGGACTGCAGAAACATGGGTATCTTCTAGAAAACCTGGGAGAGTTCACAGTTCCGAACTCTACACATTGCTAGATTCTTACATAACGTTCTTATCACTCTTCTTTGAGAGCTTTGGCTCATTTTGATTAGAGACAGATTATATATTTTGTGATTGTGTTCTGTTGTAGTAAGCTGTTTAGATGGGATCTGAATTTCCTAAGTGTCTCTGCTTCTTACATTCCAGCTCAGCTACAGCCCTGCAATATAAAATCTAACTATAATGGCATGTTCACAGGGTACAAATACATGTCGGAGAAATCTGCCAAGTATTTGTAGTGTATCCATGGCAGAAATCCAACGTTGAGCTCTAAATATCTGCAGAAGGGTCCACAAGTAGATATACTGCAGACCCAGTCAATGTGTCTGTGCCAAAGCCAGTGTTGGGCTGATGTTCCTTGGGCCCCACAGATTACATAATACTAGGGGCTTACCCTTCAATACACGCTGAGAAATAGACAATAGTGCTTGTGTGCCGATCTTAATCCCTTTGTGCATTGGCACGAGATGGGCCACAATTATTAAGAGGATCTGGCCTCTATGGCCCTAAGTGCCAGAATGAACCTGCACCAGTGGGGGACTGTCATAGGTTTCAGCCATAACATGCCATCCTGGACCACCTTCATCCTCACCCCGCTCTCACCAGTTTTTTGAAAATTATGAGTAGAATGCAAAATGAACAAAAGTTGCAATTTTTAAAGCAAACAAAATGTGCAACAACAATTGTGACTTTTCTTCTATGTACGCCACAAAACTGGAGCACAAGGCATGGTAAATCTGCCCCACTGTGTAAATATACCTTGATACTAATGTCAGGTTCTGAGTTAACTGCAACTGCTACCTGGGTCAGCCTAAGGTTAGATGGTGCCCTATGTAGTACCTTCTATTAACCTGCCTCTGTTGGTGTCTAAATATCATTTCCAGTTTTCTAAGTAAGACTGCTGAAGTCTAGGGCCACATGATGACTTTATGTCAAGTAACATTAAAATAGCAATGTCCTGCTGCCGGTTGCATCTAAGGTTAGAGCTACATAGCAACTTTTGGCAACATGACAATGATTGGAAATGCGTGGCAGCCAGTTGCGACTTATGTTATTGAATGGAGTCGCACAAAATTTCAGCAGGGTTGGATTTCCGACTGTCCGGCACGGTTGTAGCACCTTATGGATTGCAACATGACCATATTTACTAACTTCAGGTACAGTGTAGCAGCTTAACACTCCAATGATATATTGTACATTTATATCTCCCATGTGGCCCTAAAGTATGATGTGGCTGACGTCTTACAGTGGGGCTGAGGGTACAGTGACAGTATCTGCTCCTTCAGAAGTGATAAGTGATGCACATTGTACAGACACATAGGTCCCACATCCGGAAGGTTGGTTACCATGTTAGCATTTGAGGAATGGACTATTTGCCGACCTCCATCTATTAAAGTTTTCCCTGTACAGTCTTGAATTCTAGTTAACTACAGTTTTAGGACCAGTTGGGATAGGCTGGTTTTGTATATAAAAAAAATTATTTTTTTTTTTTAACTGTCTTTTCATGAAAAGTGGGGCATGGTGAGGGTGCAGGGGGTAGGCCCATCTGATATATTCTCATTTGTGCCAGACATCTGGTGTAAATGATGCTGAATTTCCATCCAGGTGCACGGCCTGGCAGTGGGTCCATCTCCTTTATGAGGAGGCATGTGCCTCTATATATATATATGAGGTGTGCCCTCCAACAATAGATAGGATAGGCCGTAAATATCCGACCAGTGGTGGCCCTACAGTCAGCCCCACACGGTCCATCTGTTTATGGGTACGTCTGGTCCCCATACTATACAACACAAGGAGCCGAAAACAGTTGGCTCTGTGCCCTGTATAGTGGCCAGGCACTGGTACTGCAGCTCAGCTTTGAAGTAGAAGATGGCTTCATGCCTTGCCATTATACAGGACATGTAGTTATCTGCTTCTACCAAGGTGCCATGTATAACATGCATGTAAGAAGTGGATCCAAACAGCTGATCCATGCAGGGGCCAGCTGCAGCTTTCCTAAGGCTAGCCCATAAATGAAAAATTCCTGGCCAGCTGCTGTAATCTAATCATTTAATTTATTTCTTCTTCTCTATTGTCTTTGCCGATCACCAGTTAATAATAATAATAATAATAGTCCTTTAATAGTCCCACAGTGGGGAAATTCAGTGTGTTACAGCAGCAAAGATAAGATAAGCAGATACAAATACAAATACAACATGTACAGGAATGTTCCAAGGTGAGAGGCATTACATTAATAGCAGACAGACAGATAGGACGTAGCAGAGGGGGGGGGGGGGGGGAACAGGCAGAGAGATATTTCAGTTCTCTGTATGTAATGATCTCCGCTTAGGTCGGTGTTGGTTGTAGAATTGTGTGATAAAGTCTCTGATAGCTGTAATGTGGACGTATGGGTTGTCAGAAATACAGAACCCAGTGATTAAACTTTTCAGGAACTTGGCACTACAGTAGATTGATATTTCCTGGTGATCTTTTTTGAGCTTTAGATGGAAATATTCTTTATACCATGAATATTAATATTGCTTTTGTTTAGCTGTTAGTCATTGTTTGGATTGTTGTGACTTCTGAATTAGGAAAACATTTGTTGCTTGACTGTTTGTTACATGCTGTTGGAATATACTGAATTCCATAAACCCAAACACTAATGTCTGGCTCATCAGTTGGCAAATATTAGACATTATGTTCACGTGGGCACATCACATCATCAAATAGTTACGATGGTTATTGGAGAAAATACATTTGCACAGATGGACAATTCTGTTACATATGTAAGAAAAGTGAATGGTGTAACACTATTTATAAAGGGGTTTTCTAGGTTCACAATATTGATGGCCTATCATTAGGATAGGCTATTAGTATCAAATCGACACGGGTACTACTCTCGGCCCCCTTTGTGATTGTTTAAAATGAATAGAATAAAGCTGCAATACCCCGCACAACTGTTGCACTTTATTTACAAATGTCGCTGTTTTCTGAGAAAAAACTTTCTAAAGTTCCTGCCACTAAGTGTTTCCCTTCTAGTTAATTTTCTGTTCACTCCTGTGCTACGAAGTTCCATCCGTAGTTATCTCTAAAAGCAAGATGTCTTCACAGACAGTAGAGGAGGAGGGACTGATTTTCTTCACACAGTGAATGGAGAGGGGAGGTGCTGATTTTCCTCAGCCTCCAAATAAGTTTTCAAACAGCTGAACATTCTGCACATCTCACAGCTTACAATATAAGAAAAGTTATAGAGTTTAAGTTATAAAGTTTACTTTATGTGCTTCTGTCTAATTTTGACTGCTTTTGTTATTGATGATGGATGTTAGGCATAGACACTAAGCAGCTTTCCTTATTCTGCTCAGATTTTTCTTTCTGTGTCAATGATCTTTTTAGCTGTATCATGTCTGGCATTTGCAGTCCATTGTCCTGGAACTCCTATATTATGGTCACTTAGGCTTTTCTCAGCTATTTGTTTGCTAGTTTACAGTTACTACTTTATGTTACATGTAAAGAAAGCAGTAGTAATGTATAGGGGAGGGAGCCAGACTGTTCCTTATTGTATATGCCGCCAGCCTAAGAGAGAAAAGTAAATGTGCCACAACCATAATGAGGCTAATAGAAGTCTCTGTCTGAGGCTGGGGGCGTATACATTAAGGAATGGTCTGGCTCCCTCCCCCTATCCATTACTACTACTACTACTGGTTTCTTTATATGCAATAATGCCAGGAATAACTGTAATATAGTGAGCCCCTTTCCCCATCCATTATTACTACTACTGGTTTCTTTACAGGTAATTCTGCCAAAAGTAACTGCAAACAAATAACTGAGAAACGTCACCATAATAAAGGAGATCCAGGGACACTGGTCTGCAAATCCAAGTCATGATTCAGCTAAACGGAACTCTAATATAGAAAAAGAGAACTCTGAGCACAATAAGGAAAGCCGCTTACTGTCTATGACTAACATCCATCAGCAGAAACACAATTAGCCAGTCATAATTAAATACACTCACTTTGAGCTGCGAAAAGCTGCAGACTCCTCCGTGCAGTGTCGAGGCAGGAAAACCTGTGTGGAAACCTGGAAAAGTGCAAGTCTATGGGACAGCACGTCAGTACCTACAGTTTGTATGGTGAGTGAGTGGCGTGGCTCCCAGTATGTAAAAATACAACTGGTATAGCTGATCTGTGGGGGTCCCAGGTGTCAGAACACTGCAGATCTAATATTGATGGCCTATTCTAAGAATAGACCATCAATAGTGGTAACCAGATAACTATTGTAGGCTAAGGCCTCACCTTGCAGAAATGCAGTGTTTTTTGTTGCAGATTTTCCTGTGGTCAGGAGTGTATTTAAAGAGGACCTTTCACGTCCTCATGTATATGCTGTTTTACATACCGCTAGAAAGCAGACAGCGTGCTGAATTCAGCGCACTGTCTGCTTTCTAGCAGTATGTCAAACAGCATATACATGAGGACCTGAAAGGTCCTCTTTAACACAGCTTCCTATATATTTTCCATTCCTTTTCAAGCCACTCCTGACTTTGGCTCAAAAAACCACAGCAAAATCTGCAACAAAAAAACGTTCTCGTTTCCGCAATGTTGGGCTTTATCCTTAAAGTTTAAAGCTTTTCTTTAGCAGTTCCATCGTTGCTTCTTTGGTTTCATTTTTATGATGTTCACTCTGAGGTTAAAATTACATTTTTTAGCAGATTTTTAAAAGGATGGTGATACCATATTTATATAGCTTTGTTATGTTTTACTGGTTTTACTAAATAACACCCCTTTTTGTAAAAAGAACATTTACTTGGAGGCAATAACAGTAGATCATAATGAAGGCCTTCTTCCATCTGCCCCTGCTATTTGTTCCCCCGTTTCTTTGTTCCTTGCCCTTTTAAAAGGAAGGCTAACATTTCCTGTGACATTTTATTTGGAATACAGCTGGCACCCCGTGGCAATGAAACAGGCATGGCTTCTGTGCCAGCTCCATCACAGCACTGTACCATTACAGCATGAGCATTAAAGGGTTCAACATTGATGGCTTATCTTTCATGAGGATACCCTTTAACCCTTTAAGGACGCAGGGTAATTTGGATGTTAATGTCGGTGACTTTTTTCATATTTTCGTTCCCCGCCTTCCAAAATTCATAACTTTTTATTATTTCTGTCGACATAGCTATGTGAGGGCTTATTCTTTGCGTGACGAGTTGTACTTTTACTTGGCACTATTTGGGGTACTTGTAATTTTTGATTTTCTTTTATTAACATTTTTTGGGGGTTCTACGGCGTTCACTCTGCATTGAAATGGCAATACCATGTTTATATTTGTTTTATTATGTTTTGCAGCATTTAAAATGTTGCTTTTAGAAAATGAATGATTTTTACCCTCTCAGTGCAACCAGTAGGGGTTAAAATAACAAACCAAAATAACACTACGTAATGGCCTTCTAGAGGGGTAGTCCTTTCATCCTCACCAGTGTACATAAGACATTAGAAAATGTCATCTATCACAGAAAATGTGGTCTTCATGAACAGGTAGTTTTTGGGAAAGGCTTCCAAATAATTCGTAAATAAAGGATAAAGTGTAAATTAAAAAAAATGAGTTCTTAAGTTAAAGTTGATATCAACCCCTACAAAATCTTATGTACCCTGGGACCTGGAATGTTAGAATCTCAGGGTTGCTTCATGCTGGTCATGGCATTTTTGCATAGCCCAAACAATACATATTTGGGATTCTGATATCTTTTATAAGTGTACTTGCAAGTATTATTGATAGCTCAGATGAATATGGTTAATTTTTGCAGTCAGTATTTACAGCACATGGACCATGGCAAAATAAGGAGCACAAAAGGTTAGTACTGTACAGTAGTTATAGAGGGATGCAGTCAGAGGTGTAACTTGAAGCTCCTGGGCCCCAATGCAAAATCTGTAATGGGCCCCACTTACCCAGTGTTATCTATAATACTCGTATTGTCTTATTTTGGCAGTTTCTACCTCTGCACCCCCTATCGCTATGCCCCTGGATATAGTTTGCAGTCACTCATAGGTGAACAGCACTGGAAATCCGGCCATACACTTATAATAGCTGTTGCCTTAATGCTCGCTGGGGCATTAGCTGCTCATCCCGACTAGAGATGGGCGAATCTTTGAGATTAGTTTTGCTAAGTTCAATCGCCAGTTTCATTTCAGATCAAACTGAATTGGAAGTGCTTTTATTATATCTGGGATGTCTTCAGACCTCAGAGTAAAATAAAGTGGAGGCACAGATGAGGTGCGGAAACATAATAAAGTCTTATACTCACCTTCTCCAATCTCTACTGGTCATCCTTATGGCATCAGGTGCCCCCTCGGGGTCCTCTTCCAGCCCCTGGGTAACAACCTGTGATTGGGTATCCGTGGTCACATGGGATATACCAGTGCCAGTGATACTTGCATTAAAGTGTCATGACGTAGGCCATGAACAGACCCCAGATTATAATAGTGGTTAAAACAGTTTTGGGGAGAACTTTTAGAAAATTCAGGATGAATCCAGTTCATTCTGAACTGGTTTGCTCATCTCCACTCCTGATCCATCTTCCCCTCTATCTCACGGTTTGGCCTGGCATGCAGGTATTCTCACAAGGGAGAGGCGAATAAGCCACTGTCGTTACTATATGTTACTTATAATTATTACTATTTTATTGAAGATGCTATTATGTGAGCTGATGGAAATTATATTATATACTGTAAAAAGATATATCAACACCACATCAGTATCCATCTACACGCTATTCATAATGAGTAGTATTATATGACAGCTTTTCTCTGACTTCTTATGTTTGCACTGAGACAGGTTTTGCCATTTTGTGCCCTCTTAAACACTTATAGGGTGTGTTACTGTGCTTAGGACTCCTTTTTGTATCACAACAGCTGATAACCCTATCCAGTTCTCACTTTCACCCTTGCCTGGCACTAAACAACAGCTGTTTCTGTGTACTAGATATCAATTCTTATCGCTAACACTTAGCTATAATATCCCAGGATACTTTGCTATTGAGCTACTATGTGCAAATCCATCAACCACGGCGAGGTTTGATACTTATCTGAAGATAATGTAACAGTATTCTCATTGGGATATGTCACCACATTATGATGGGTAAGGGTTCAATCCCTGGGGCCCCTACTGATCCAGAAAATAAAGTGATATACAGTAGGTCTCTTATGTATGTCACCTGCACATCAGCACTCCCAGCAATATAGTGCCATTTAGTTGAAAATCTGTGAGGTGACAAATGTGTCCATCCTTAAATGGGCTACTCAGTTTCTAATGCCGCAGCCCAATGGAGGGAACCAGAGGATGGGAGTAGTAGTAGTTACTGTGATGTCACCGGTAGGCCAAGGACACTCAATCGACTCCTCCAGCCCACTTCTCAGGCCGAACAATATTGAAGGTGTCTGCTATGTACCAGATGGTGGTGGCAGTTCCCCTGGCGTACGTCCAGTTGGAGAGGGGTCCTCTCTATCCTGAGTCATGTGATGTTGTTCAGAAGAGCCCTGATGGTAAGCGTGGGAACGACCAATAATGTCACTTTACTGAGGTGACAAGGAACCAATACAGCTTCCCCGATGGGAGTAGTAGTTCAGAATTCCACTGTGGGTGACTGGTACTGGGCTCGGTATGAGGGATGCCAGAAATAGGCGCTATCTAGTACCGTTTATCTCCACTCCATTAAATCTTACACTCTGCTTTTGCCATTATGCCTATGGGGGCTTGATGTGATGAAGTCCGAAACATCCGTATCTACCTGTATATTGCACAGTCCTGACTGGGAGGCTCTGAAAACCTCAGCTTCTCTTCCTAATGGCTCTTCTCTCCCTTCAGGGGGGCTTGAACAGAAATTCTTCCCTGTCTGAGGGCTGTAGCAATGGTATCTGGGCAAATGTCTATGAAAAGAACTCTACTCTTCAGCGGCTGCAGGGTCTCTCAGCAGGGTGGCTGAGGCTTTTCAGCAAGGACTTAACTCAATAACTGACTAAGAGTCCCTGGAGACTACAGTCTCCACACCAAGACCCCAGCCAGGGATCAGCCAGAAGGAACCATGTCCCAAAAGGTAAGGGGTGTCAGCTCCACAGTGGAATACTCCATAAAAACAGGGGAAATTAATGCTAGGGAACCCGTAAAACATTACAAAACATATCAAAAACAATACATAATTTCAAAATATATACACACAGCGGCACGGACAATAAAATAAAAGAGTTTATGCAGTGTCCCCTGGGATGCTGCACTAATATTGGTGGTCTGTCCTTAGAATAGGTCATCAATATTAGATCTGCGAGGGTCCATTAGCCCAGATTCCCCTCAGATCTGCGGTTCGCTGCTCATTCTTCGTACAATTTGCAGTGGCGGGTTTTGGTACTGCAGTGCTGCCCCATTGAATTCTATTGACTTAAATCTTGTGATATCTGAACTGTCAGGTTTGGCTAGACAGTTTGTGACTTCACCTGAGGGCTATGTGACAGATCAGCAGCTGCAGATGACAAACTACCCAGATAAGTGTGACCAAGTGTGTGATCATTGTGCAAAACTAAGCATGACTCTGCTGTCGCAGATGACGATGAGGCTGACAGTCAAAGGAGTTCCCATGTGTACACTACCCAGAGAAGACAAATCGACATGGTAGTTTGCTTAGTAAGATTGGATTTCCTTGTGTTATATTTAATATGTAACTTGGATACGCTGTGTAGAGTTGTGTTATATTTAATATGTAACTTGGATACGCTGTGTAGAGGTCAATATGTTAAACTGGTTAAATAAAATTTAACAAATATTTAAAGTACATTATAACTGTGACATCCTCCATGTGACTCTACATATACAGATGGGATCTAGTTTGCACCTATATTACAGGGGAAATGAAGACAGTTAGACCCCTTCCCCTAGCTCTTCATAGGGAGAGGGAGGGACCTGGCCATAGGACTGACCTTACTCACCTGCAAACAGCTTATCACGGGGTACCTATGAAGGAAAGAGGTTGCCAAAACCCCTATAGAAACATGCCCCGCACAGGGGTGTAGATATAGGGGGTGCAGCACTAGCAGTTGCTACCAGGCTCTAGACCCTGTGCTTTTTTCCACATAAAATATACCACTATTTTAAATGGCACAAGGTAGGTAGGGGTTTCATTATGGATTTTGCAATGGGGCCCAGGAGCTTCATGTTATGCCAAAGGCCCCACGTGTCAGGTCGGCTGTGGGTTGTCGCTGCAGACATCCTGCAGCATACCCGCTCACAGCAAAAAACTGCTGGTTTTTGCCATAGATTTTTGATGTGGCTTTCAGCTGTAGTTTCCGTGTTTCTGGAAAAGGTTGAAAATAGCGGGGGCGAACACACAGTAATAGTAAACACTGTGTGCTGAGGATTTTCTTCTTTTAATCCCATCCGCTACACTCCAACTGTACTTCACAGTAGGTTAGCTGCTGGCAATTTTGCACCAGCTAACCCGCTGCAAGTACTTAACATGGGGACTAAGCCTTAAAGGTGTTATCCACCTTTGTAATATTGATGGCCTATCCTTATGATTAGTGTTGAGCGAACCCGTCAAAGTTCGGGTTCGATGAGTTCGGCCAAACTTTGCCCAAAGGTTCAGTTCAGGTACTGAAGACTCGAACTCGAACCCAAACCCCAATGAAATCAATGGGGACCCGAACTTGGTGACCCAAAAATGGCTGTAAAATGGGTATAGTAAGGAGTAGAGGGCTGCAAAATGGGGGTACTAACAAGGCAAGTGCCCTGCAAAATGGGGTAGGGAAAGTACTTAAAATAATAACATAAAAGAAAAAAATAAAATAAAGAAATAAATAAATTAAAAATAAATTAAAAACTAATAAAATAAAATAATAATTTTGAAACAGGTGGTAGAGGTCCAGGGGGAGGAGGTGGAGGTGGAAATGTAAGTGGATGAGGCAGAGGAGGAGGTAGCCAACACTTTAACTACTCACTCAGGCACTGGCACAGCCAAGTCCTGTGAAATCAATGCCTGGTTCATCTTAATGAACGTAAGTATGTCCATGTTGGCTGTGGATAGGGGGATCCTCTTGTCGGTGATGACACCCCCTGCGGTGCTGAACACATGTTTTGATATGACACTTGCCACAGGACAGGCCAGCACCTCCAAGGCATAGAGGGCAAGATCTGGCCACATGTCCAATTTACCAACCCAGAAATTGAACGGGGAGGACATCGCTCAGTACCAGGAGACGTGTCGACAGATACTCATCCACCATGTGAGTCAAAGTATGCGCTAGGAGACGGTATGGGTACACGCAGTTATTGTTACTGTGCTAGGAGACAGTATAGGTACACACACAGTTATTGTTACTGCGCTAGGAGACGGTATGGGTACATACCATAGGGAAATTCAGTGTGTCACAGCAGCATACAGTAGATAATACAAATACAAAAGCTTCAAGGTAGAGGCATTACAGTGATAGTAGGTACAGATAAAAAGGTAAAAAAGTAGTAGAAGGGATATCACAACTTAAGATCTTTTTCAGTTCTCTGTATGGAATGATCTCTGCTTAGGTCGGTGTTGGTAGTACAGCCTAACCACAGCAGGTAGGAAAGACTTCCGATAGCGCTCCTTCTCACACTTAGGGTGAAGCAGTCGGTCATTGACAGTACTGCCCAGCGCTATCATGGTCTCATGCATGGGATGGGAGTTATTCTCCAGCATGGAGCTCACAAATTCAGTTATTGTTACTGCACTAGGAGACGACACGGGAACAAAGTTATTGTTACTGTGCTAGGAGACGGTATGGGTACACACACAGTTATTCTTACTGCGCTAGGAGACGGTATGGGTACACACACAGTTATTGTTACTGTGCTAGGAGGCGGTATGGGTAGACACGCAGTTATTGTTACTGCACTAGGAGACGGTATGGGTACACACACAGTTATTGTTACTGTGCTAGGAGACGGTATGGGTACACACACAGTTATTCTTACTGCGCTAGGAGACGGTATGGGTACACACACAGTTATTGTTACTGCACTAGGAGACGGTATGGGTACACACACAGTTATTGTTACTGCGCTAGGAGGCGGTATGGGTACACACACAGTTATTGTTACTGTGCTAGGAGACGGTATGGGTACACACGCAGTTATTGTTACTGCGCTAGGAGACGGTATGGGTACACATGCAGTTATTGTTACTGCGCTAGGAGATGGTATGGGTACACACACAGTTATTGTTACTGCGCTAGGAGGCGGTATGGGTACACACACAGTTATTCTTACTGCGCTAGGAGACGGTATGGGTACACACACAGTTATTGTTACTGCACTAGGAGACGGTATGGGTACACACACAGTTATTGTTACTGCGCTAGGAAACGGTATGGGTACACACACAGTTATTGTTACTGCACTAGGAGACGGTATGGGTACACACACAGTTATTGTTACTGTGCTAGGAGACGGTATGGGTACACACGCAGTTATTGTTACTGTGCTAGGAGACGGTATGGGTACACACACAGTTATTGTTACTGTGCTAGGAGACGGTATGGGTACACACGCAGTTATTGTTACTGTGCTAGGAGGCGGTATGGGTACACACACAGTTATTCTTACTGCGCTAGGAGGCGGTATGGGTACACACACAGTTATTCTTACTGTGCTAGGAGATGGTATGGGTAGACACGCAGTTATTGTTACTGCACTAGGAGACGGTATGGGTACACACGCAGTTATTGTTACTGTGCTAGGAGATGGTATGGGTAGACACGCAGTTATTGTTACTGCACTAGGAGACGGTATGGGTACATACAGTTATTGTTACTGCGCTAGGAGGCGGTATGGGTACACACACAGTTATTGTTACTGTGCTAGGAGACGGTATGGGTACACACACAGTTATTGTTACTGCGCTAGGAGGCGGTATGGGTACACACACAGTTATTGTTACTGCACTAGGAGACGGTATGGGTACACACACAGTTATTGTTACTGCGCTAGGAGACGGTATGGGTACACACACAGTTATTGTTACTGCACTAGGAGATGGTATGGGTACACACACAGTTATTGTTACTGCGCTAGGAGGCGGTATGGGTACACACAGTTATTGTTACTGTGCTAGGAGACGGTATAGGTACACACGCAGTTATTGTTACTGTGCTAGGAGACAGTATGGGTATACACACACAGTTTACTGTCACTGCTCTTATTATTTCTAGGCTAACTGTCCCTCACAGTATCTGACTCCTCTCCCTACCTTGCTGTACTGCCCTGAAAAGGACAATTATTAAATGTAGCTAAGGCCCTAAAGCAGCTGCAGCCTCTCCCTGCCTAGCCTAACTAGCTGGAATGGCGACAGGACCTGTGACTCTGCCTCTTATACAGCGGGGTCACATGTCCCGCCTGGCCAATCACAGTCATGCCCATACTGGGCATGTCTGTGATGTCTGTGGGCTTAAAGCTGGTTGATTAGCTGCCCAGCAGTCAATCAACCAGCTTTAGGGATGAGCTGAACCTGAACCCGAACTCGAACTTTAGAGCTGAAGTTTGGGTTCAGGTAGCCGAACCCACTAAGTTCGGCACGGACCCGAACTTTGCAGTTCGAGTTCGCTAAACACTACTTAGGATACGTCACCAATATTAGATCTGTTAGATATCTGTTCTCAGATATTGCCCCATCAATAAACAACAACTGAAAAATATCCTTAAGGTGAATTTTACATCTAAAATCCAGTCCTGATTTATTTCTTATATTAATTTCTCTATATAACTTTATAATGGTTGGAGCTCTGTTTTATGATACAAACCACTAACACACATTCACAGCATTCAGGCTCTCTGAAGCCTCCAGTGGAGTAAATTTAGAAGCTTACTATATATGGTTTCATTAAACAGAGTTGAGTCCTCTCAATGATGTACATGCCCTAAAACAGTGCTAATAAAGTGTGATTTTTCTGAAAACGACATCACTACAATCCGGATGTCTGTCACTTCTTTGTTCTGCCCTTAGATAAAGCTGCATAATCTTGGTGACAGTTCACAAAGTAGAATAACGTGCTGTGAACGCCCTCTAGTGGTGACTGCAGACAGCCAGAATGTCTAAAGGAATTTAGGCTTCTAAATTGTCACCAATCTGTTATCTATGATGGTAACAGGATCACAATATTCTTCTGTCCTATCTTCTGTCAGTATTGACATAATGGAGAAAAATAACCTTGAACACCATCTACAAATTCCAGTAAGAAGGTGGGGGGGAGGGGGCATTATACCACTCTCCTAAACAGTCAAGCTGCTGGTTGGTCCCCCTCTGTGCTTGACTGATGTCATAAAGGCAAGATGTATACCCACAGGCCCCACATTGTGTGCATTCACACAATGCATTTTTGATGCAGTTTTGTAACACAGTTGAAAAAGGCAGCATGCTTTTTCAACCCCTTCCCCAATGGTGTAACTAAAGTCCTATGGGCCCCATGGCATACTTTAAACTGGGCAACCTGTTCCATCTACTTTAGGACATATTCTTGATAAAGGTGGTTGTAGATGCTGCAGCGATGTCTCATAGACTTGAATGGGACACAGTTGTAGTAACCACAACTGTTATCAAGAACACGGTGAGTAAGCAGTGCCTGGCATGCAAACAATGTTGGGAAACAGCTGATCTGAGGGGGTCCTGCCAGTCAGACCCCGCTAATCTAAAATTGATGGATTATTTTAATGATAATTTATACCATTTTCGGGAATGGCTGTTATTTTAAAGGGAGTCTATCACTGCTCCAACCCACTTTCTACTGAACCCACATTGGAATTGCCTTTATAAAGACTATTCTACTCCTACCTTTTTTCTTTTGTGCTCGCCGCCGTTTTTAAATTATTAGCTTTTATTCCTTTATGTAAGTGATGCTCAGGGAGCACAGGGGGTGTTCCCTCCCTCTGTGCTCCGAGCACAGCATCGTCATCCCCATAACGCTGCCTCTGGTGACTGATACTCACACCCCCTGGTTCTTCTAGTTGTCCTTTTCGCTGCATAAGCAGCCGACGCTCTGTTCATCGGGATCGAAACCTTATAAAGGCTATTCCAACGTGGTTTCTGTGAAAAATGGGTTGGAGCAATGATAGACTCCCTTATTCTTTTAAAAATTTTTGGGAACGCAAAATGGCAAAAACCTGTGATTTCAGGCATATTTGGACATTTAATGTGTTTACGTTTCTTTTTGTATCTTTTTAGATGTGATTTAAGGGGATGCTTTTATATTTTTAAAACTTGTATTTTTTACTTTTATTTTTAGATCCCCTGGGAGATGTGTAATAAAAGTGTACTAATGACAAGCCTGGGAGCAGAACTTGAAGCTCCTGGACCCCAATGTAGAATCTGTTATGAGACTACTGCCTACTATGTGCCATTTGGAATAGTGGTATATTTTATGAGGACCTTAGTGGCCCCCTCAGGGTCCGGGGCCCGGTAGTGACTGCTGCCTCTGCACCCCCAATAGGCACAATGGCGCAATAGGCGTCATCACTTTTCAGATGCCTAAGGCTAAGGCAAATTCCATCTAAAACCGTCATAAAGGACTTTTTTCTCCGCCGGTTTCAGTATACAAACAGGTGGAAACCCGACAGACAGCCAGCGGACCCCAATGTAGTTTATGGGTTCCACACGTATCCGCTGGTAACTGCTTTTTTAGCGGATGGGCTCTCCGTCTTTCAGGTTCCCATGATATTTTTTCACTGTTTCTCCTCTGGTAAAAATTTTGATATAAAGTGATCAAAGCAATAGACATTTCTCAAAATGGTATAACCAAAAAGTACATCTGGCCCTGCAAAAAAAAACAAAACAAAAAACAAACAAAAAAAAAAAACCCACCCTATGCATCCCTGTACATGGAAATATAAAAAAGTTCTGGGTGTCAGAATATGGCAACTTTAACAAAAAAAAATGTTTTCGCAAAGTTTGGGATTTTTGTTAAGGGGTCAAAATGTAAATAAACCTATATATATTTGGTATCCCCAGAATTGTACTGAAAAATGGAATACAGGTGACTTGTCATTTTGGCTGCACAGTGAACTTCGTAAAAACTAAGCCCCTAAGAAAGTTGCACAAATGCACTTTTTCCACCCAATTCTGAATTTTTTTCCCAGCATCCCAGTACATTGTACAGAATAATAAATGGCAGCAACATGAAGAACAATTTGTCCTGCAGACATTAAGCCCTCATATGGCTCTTTGTATGGAAAAATAAAAAAGTTATAGGGTTTGGAAGGTGGGGAGTCAAAAACTAAAATCGATAAAATGCCACCAGCGGGGAGTCTAAAGTCTAGACATTGTCAACGCTATTACAGCAGATGTCGGGAAGGGGCTACATTAGTTGTATTTCCTAAGACTAGTATACCACCATGCACAGCCGGAGTATTAATTGTCCATGTGTACGCTGTGTTGATGAATACAACACAAATACCGAACCATTTTTCATCATACAAGTGATGTATTTTCTTGTAGGATCTTCCTTTATGTGACAGACAGTAACAGCTGTAGTTTAAAGGGGTATTCTCATCTATGCTGTCTATGAGTGTTGTCCTGCTGTTCTGAGTCGCCCTGAAAAGTCACAGCTTCTACTCATCTGCGTCCTCTGGGCGCAGATAAGTGGAGTACAATGGTGATGTAGGGAGCCGTCCGCTGTCTCTGCTCCCAGTGTACGGCTCGGGAGCAGTAGGTGTTATGTAGGGATGTCACTTACATTGCGCCTGTTGCTTCCTGAAGCTGCCGGCAGCATTAAAAAAAATGCAAAAAAAATTATTTTACTATATTATACAATTTTTAATATTTGAAAATTAATTAGATGTATAATTTGTTACATATTTACTTACAGAGGATGTCAATCACTGGCTTTTTTGTGAATTAGAGGATCATTACTGCTTCTGTCTGACCATGGCTATCAGTCATTTATGAAGGAGTTGGAGTAGGAATCATAATCGAAGGCTCAGTGAGCCTATATTCATACAACAGTGAATATCATTCGTGTAACAGCCGTCACACCGCCTCATTAATTTCGCTGTCAGTGAATGGGGGCTAGTCACATGAACATTATTTTGGCAGTCCGTTTTCACGGACCGTCAAAATTTAGGTCATGCTCTATTTTTGTCTGTTTCCCCAGATCTCTACATACACAGCAATATATGAGGGATTTGTGAAAAAGGACACCCTTCAGATGCAAAACAGCCGTGAAAAATGGAGCATGGTTGTGCACATGTAGGCTTACGATGTGGGAAAATAGAGGAGTCGGAGTTGATGGTTTGGCCTATCGACTATACAGCACTGGTACAATGACAAAGATCCACAAACACATGCAGTAGATATTCTTTTCTTGCTACTATAACCTTGTATAAATTTCAATGTTTGCGAAAAAAAATCTAAAATTGTAATAATTCTGTTGTAAATACACAATCAGAATTAAAGCTAACATTATAGCAATAGCAAGAATATAGCCACAATTCACATCTGAAGGTGAAGAGACAGCCTAGGTGCAATAAAAGAAAATGTTAACAAAGGAGACACAACACAACACAATACCATGGGTGATTTGTGCAGGAAGTAGCATTGCATTGTGAACATATATGACCGTGTGTAAGAATCTGTGTGTTTGTGTTGGATCTGGAAAGTGACGGATTGAATTATCTGGCTGCCAATAGTGGGTTAAAACGCCACTTATGGGGACAGCTGTCACAGTCTTTAGCAAGTGATGACATAGCAAACCATAAATAGACTCACAGCAATGGATGTTACAGGGTGCCAGGCTTGAGATGTAAATATCACCCTTAAGGCCTCCTCCACGAGGATTCTGTAAGCAAGAAAGCTAAAAGTGAGTAAATTTTGGTATCGCTTGCAGTGAAAGCTTGTGCTGTCACTGATCTGCTTGCACTTTATGGTGTATATATATAGATCAGGCTCATGTATTACAACATAGGTCATGGCTGACTTCTAACGTCTCATGAAGTGCTTCATTTATGGTTAATATAATTGTATATAGTTATTCATTATATAATATTGTATACTTTAGGGTGTGTATTTATATATTTTTGTATACTGCTTCTGAATCACAGCACTAGTTGCCATCTGAGATTTGCTTTGTTTGCATATTGTGTGTACACGGGATCATCATATTCCTAAAATATGTTCATGACCATGCATTATACGGTGAAAAGTAATATTCATTGACAGTCCATGTGGGTATGGTAAAATATCAGTATTCATCACCCTTGTGATAGGCAAGAAACAAATGGGAGACAAGCTGAACGGACAATGTAATAAGGTTCAGGATAAAATAAGTCACACATGGATGAAGGAGAGCGGAGTTTGTCATTTGGAACAAATTATTGTGATATCAGAATTTTCTACCTATGGTTTTTCATACACTTACCTCTTACTATATATCCACCAACAACTAAGGAGCCAAGTTCTGTTATGGATAATGGAAGGAGATGTTGAGCGTGCTCCATTGTTTTACTGGGATCTCATAATGCCTGCATGTGACATCATTAAAAAAAACTTTTTCATACGCTGTGGTGTCACAGTGGACACAGTGATCCTTTTGTGTTTGCATTATCCATGTGCTATGATGTCATAGCGGGCATTATTCCTGTACTGTGACATCACTGTGTGCATTATCCCAGTATTATGACATCACTGTGTGCATTATCCCGGTATTATGACATCACTGTGTGCATTATCCCAGTATTATAACATCACTGTGTGCATTATCCCAGTACTATAACATAACTGTGTGCATTTTCCCAGTACTATAACATCACTGGTTGCATTATCTGCTCTCTAAAATCACTATATACACACTAAGGAATTTGGCAGTGATTTTGATCTTGCTGTGGATTCCGCAGCTGATACTCCTTTGATAAGGCCCATTCATCTGAGCCTAATCAGAGAGTCAAAATAGAAAGGGATTTGAGGCAGAAGTCCACCTTAAATTCTTCTTCACTCTCTGCCGTGTGAACTTACCCTTGAAGTTCTGAACTTACTGCTTAAGCATAGCTATGGGACCCCTAGGTTACTTGTTATGCCGCTGATTCTGACCCTTAGTTCAGGTGATTAGAGGACTCATACTCTACCTCCATGTGTTATAATACGTGGAATCAGTGAGTAAAATCGTAACATGTAATGCTGCATCAGATGCTGAATTATGGAAAATATATGGCCTCACAGTATAAGGACCCTTGCAGACAACCGTGCTGTGGGTCAGTGTGCTATCCGTGTATTTCACAGATAGCACACTGACCCATTCTTTTCTATGGGCCTGTACCCGACCGTGAATTTCATGGTCCCGTGCGCGGGCCGTCAGTCCGTCCGCACATCCAAACCCTCAACACCTGCTGCCACCTCCAACTCAAGAACATCCACCGAATCCGCTCCTTCCTCACCCCTGAAACTACAAAGATGCTAGTCCATGCCCTCATAATCTCCCACTTAGACTACTGCAACATCCTTCTCCATGGCCTCCCAGCAAATACTCTCCCCCCCTCCAGTCCACTTTAAACTGTGCTGCTCGCTTAATACACCTCTCCCCCCGTTCTTCATCAGCCGCTCCCCTCTGCCAATCCCTTCACTGGCTACCCATTGCCCAGCGAATAGAGTTCAAATTACTAACGCTGACATACAAAGCCATCCACAACCTGTCCCCTCCATATATCTCCAACCTAATCTCCCGCTACCTGCCCACATGTAACCTTCGATCCTCCAAAGACCTCCTACTCCGCTCTGCTCTTATCCGTTCTTCACACAAACGTCTCCAAGACTTCTCCCCTGCATCCACCATACTCTGGAACTCATTACCAAGACACATAAGACTGTCCCCCACAGTCACAAGCTTCATGAAGGCCCTAAAGACTCACCTATTCAGGAAAGCCTACAACCTCCAATAACACTACTGTCACCACACCACCATCTGTACAGTCTCTCCCCTCACCTTCTGTCTCTATCCCTCTTCCCTCATAGATTGTAAGCCCTTCCGGGCAGGGCCCTCTATCCCACTGTGCCAGTTGGTCACTGTTAGTATTATACTTGACTTGTATATTTTGTGTACCATATGTAAACCCTCAAATGTAAAGCACCATGGAATTTATGGTGCTATATATATAAACAATAATAATAAATAATAATAATAATAATCAGATAGAACAGGTCCTATTCCTGTCCTATTTTGCAGCCCGTGCTTTTCTGGCTCTGATTAATTTAATGAAAGTAGCCGCGGAAGCACGGCCTGTGCACGGGCAGCACATGGGGACATCCCCGTGTCCCCCTTGTGCAGCCCGTTCTTTTAATTCACGGCAGGCCGGTTGCACTATGGTCATCTGAAACCGGCCTAATACAGACCTGTAGGGACTCTGTGCTGCCCTCTAGAGTCTGGGTAGGTAGCAATATCATATCACCCTAATAAATGAATTCTAACATGTTAAGAAAACATATGAGCATATGAGAACTGCTAAAATACTCAGGTCATTATTGGTGTAAAAATTACTTATATTTTCTTGTACAATCTGCCATTAGTCAACCATTAGATGTTTTTGCAAAGTCCTTTTTTTATACTGCAGTTGATGTAAAATGATGTAACTATGTTTTTAATTATAAAGTCCGTACGAATAACCTAATGTCAGTGAAATAGTTGTGAATATGATGAGCTGGTGCTCCTCTTTAAATAAGTAGGAGCAAGAGCCCCTAGGTGGTAGAATGGCTTCCCAACTAAGGGATGGTGGAAAGACACATGCGAACACAGATGTGAACTGTAAACTTTACTCACAAGGAGGCAACAAACTTTGCGATTACAGAATTTTTGAATGTGTGATGGTTTCAAAACAGTCTTACAGGATTTTAAGGGGGCATGAGGACACATGCCAGGCTGACCCCATGATAACCCATGACACAGCCATCTCACCCTACTGCTCAGTGTACTGTTTGACTGATTTACCATGGATTGTGTACCAGAAAGCTGGCACACAAACAATGAAAAAAGTCACAACTTTTTGGGCAAGTCACAATTTTTGAGCAAAATTGCAACTTTTTAGACATGTGGCATGGTGGGGGCATGAGGTGGGCGGGCCCCTCAACCCCATCAGTTTTATCATTTACGCCAGACAAATGATGCTAGATACCTATGCCAGCAAGGAGCTAGTATGGATTTCTATTTGGGTGCACAGATCCCGGAAGATGTGCCTAATTTATGGCAAGGTGTGCACTTTGTCATAATTAGGCGCAAACTCCGGTGGGGCGGAGATTATTAAAACTGGCCTGCAAATGGTCTTGATAAATCAGCACACGTAAGATTAATATATAACTCTGCCAAAAGTAGTCAGCTCACTGTCACAGTATTTCCATTCCTGTTTCTGCATCTATCTTGGGGCGGTGCAAGGAAGGGAGAAAGCACTGTGTTGGTCCCGAAAGACATGAGCAACCAATGTAATGTAATCCAGCAGCACGCCCATGGTGTATGAAACTCATTGCTTTATTACAGAATATTAAAAGCAATTCACACCACAGACAAGACAGAGCTATTGCATTCCGAATCAGTACATCTTAATGGGTTAAGAATCAAGATGTACTGACTTGAAACGCGTAAACTATGCCTTGCCTGTGATATAGATTGACTCTAATATTCTGCAATAAAGCAGAGTTTTATACATCACAGGTGTAATTGGGATAGGCTCCAGGGCACTTGGCTCTTGTGCCCACAATATAATTTGACCCTGCCTATGGGCACCATGTAATATAAATCAAGAAGATAATATCAGCTCTAAGCATGGAGAAGATCTCTGTCTAATGCTCAGTGTGCTGAAGGTTATCACAGTGAATATCTCATTACTCTGCAATCAGGTTAATCTGCTATTTTTAGATCAGCGCACGCAGTTGTTGTCAATGTAGTTTCTATTACTACCTAAACCGTTATATAAAGTAATACTACTTCTGGTTATCAAGTAAAAAGATTTTCTGGATATATTTGGATTGAGTAATAGGAAGGTGAACTATTGCCATATTTCTCAATCAAATAAACTTTTAGTTTGGTTCTACATACTTAGGCCGGGTTCACATCTGAGTTGGAGTTTCCATGGGAGACACTGATGCAGATTCTGCCTAAAATTGGCAGAGAGAAAATCCTGGCGGACACCATTATAGTCTATAGGGTCCGCAGGTGTCCCCAAATGACGGAGAGCCGATCCTGTACTAATTCAAGCAATGCATTGTAGAAGATGCATTTGCAGTTTTTAGAGTCTCCTAATGTGATGATCTCTGAACTGTTAGACCCGATGTGGGGCCGAATTTGCAGTGGAATGCACTTGTAGTGACATCCAGGCACATTCCGTCATGCATTCATGTCTATGAGGGTTTCCAATCCATTCTGTAATAATGACACAGAGCAGGACAGGACCTGTTCTATAATCATTTGTGTCATCAAAACAGAATAGATCAGAAGCCCCGATAAAGGTGCATCTTGGCATACACTCAGATGTTACTCCGAGTGCAAACTCGGCCCCACATCAGATGGACAAAAATATAGCACAAGCTGACCATACACATGAGACAGTTCTCAGCTTAACAAGCTCAATATTTCCCCAGACCTCCTTACAAATTTGTATCGATTGTACACCCTTCATTAAAATTTTTTGTGTAAAATTGTAAGATTTTAGACACTCCATGCCACATGTGGTGTGGTGGGGACATGAGGTGGCGGGACCATCAGCCCCTTCAGTTTTATCATTTATGATGCCAGATATCTATGCCAGTGTAAGGAAATTGCCAGTTGAGCAATTCCCCAGTGCTGCTGCAGAACCCTGGGTGGAGGGGCACGACACGACAGTGAGCACTAAAGCTGAACCCCCCCACTGGCCCTGCCTACTTGCCTGACTGTCCTAGGTGACAGCCGACAACTTGGAGCCGAACCCTTCACTAAATAAGTGACAGACAGAACAGGACAAGACAAAACAACACAGAAGCAGAGTCAGCAAGTCAAGGGGTCGGTAACAATCGAGCAATGCAGTACTAAAACGAAATCCAAGAGAGTAGTCACAGGGGATGCCAAAGGTCAGAAGTCAGAAATACAACAATAGCAGAAAAAGGAGATACAGGGACAAAGTCACAAAACAGAATCTCAATAGCCAGCCACTATGTGTGAGCTGATGACCTGTTTATAGCAAGTCCCGGACCTGCCCCAGACTTGATAGGTAGACAGGCTGTCAATCACACAGGTAAGGCTAAGATTAACTATTTGAGGAGCGGAAGAAACAAGGTGCAGGAGACGGGTGTGGCTGAAATTCAATTACATAGTCTAGGACAGTGTCCAGACTAAGCAACAAGAATCTTAAGCAAAGAATCAGACTGAGCACGCCTCCTGCGCTGCAGAGTGCGAGCAGAGAGTGGCGCAGAGACCCGAACAGGCAGAGATGTTACAGCCAGCTAGCGTGGATTTCTGTTTGGGTGCAAAGATCATGGAGGGTGCACCTAATTTATGACAAGGTGTGCACTTTGTTAGAAATTGGGAGAAAAACTCCAATGGAGCAGGAATTATTAAAATGGATGTGCACAACACTGGTCTTTTACTTCATTTATGCCAGAAAGATTATGCCACATAGCTATGTCAGCAAGGAACTAGCGTGGATTTTCTTTTGGGTGCACCAACCTTGGAAGATGTACCTAATTTATGACTAGGTGTGTAGTTTGTCATAAATTAGGTGGGGAAGGGATTATTAATACTGCAGATTGTCTAATCATTATATTAGCCATGGGAATGTGGGAGGACCAGTGGAAAGAAGCCTCACCACTGTGAACACCAAGAACCCCATGACTACGACCACCCTCATCTTTCAGTCGACCCACTGGCTTACCAGTACCTACTTCTCAGGGTCGCTGCATATGTGCACTACCACTCAGTTCACACAATGGACTTGTGATCATTTGGGATCCCTGTGGATAGAGGATAGGTGTTATTTGTGGGTATGGTAGATTTGGTATAAATGTAAACACCTAAACAGTGTACTATCAAATATATAATAGGGGATGGGTGCAATTGTATCTGCTAAATGGCCCTTCAAAGGATTGATAGGGACACAGAGAAGTGAGATATTTCTACAAGACTATTGATGTAATGTTTCTGGAGAGCTGACTGTCGAGGAAAAGAAGAGGAAGAGTGAAGAAATCAGGCGATACCTTTTAGAGGCTAACTGAGTATATTTATAAGTAAGCTTTCAGGAGTACTCGCTCCCTTCATCAGACATGGTGTGATACAAGAACTGAAAATTAACAGATTTTTATACACATGGTTTTCAAAGCATTTTAGAGTCCTTAAAAAAAATTGCAATCTAAGTAGAAAAGTTATTTACAACAGGTCAAAAAAAACAGTCTGGAAACTTGTGGTGCGTGACGGAGGGATCAGTAATTCTTGCTGTTATCTGTTTGCTATCAGGAGGTGATTTGTGTCCCTCACAGGTCATACATAGTGTGATTTGAAGCTGGCATGAATATTGAGTTCAGTTCATGGTTCAAACATAGTGTGACATGAAGCTGGCATGAATATTAAGTCCAATTTGCAGAGTTTGAAATTTTTGCATAAATTTGTACTCCATTTCTTTCCTTTTCTCCTGTGTCTTAAAATGTCCCATTAAAACCACAACCCGCAAATCTTCAATAGAGTGGTTTTCTCCGGAGAAATGTGCGGCCACTGGGAGATCGGTTCTGCTGTTATTAATGGTGGATCTGTGTGAGTTCATTCGTTGACTGAGTCTCTGCCCTGTTTCCCCCACATAGAGGCCTGTGGTGGGACATTGCACACACATTATGAGGTACACCACATTGGAAGACCTGCAGGAAAATGTCCCCCTAATTCTGTGCACCTGTTGTGACTGTGGGATAGGTACACTGCCAGCGGTGTGGATGTGCTTGCAGGTCATGCACCTTTTATGTAGGCAAGGTGAGGTGCCATTTTCAGTTGGGGCCTTCAGGGCACTCCGGACAATAATGCGCCTCAGGTTTGGTGGTTGTCGAAAGGAGAGGAGAGGGGGGACTGGAAATATGTCCTTGAGTCTGTTGTCCCTATGTAGCACAGGTTGGAGCTCCTTGGCAATCCTTCGTAGGATCTCCAGCTGTGGGTTGTAGGTGACAGCTAGGGGCACTCGGGCATCTTTCTGGGTCTCTCTATATGTGAGCAGACTGTCTCTGTTAATGGCTGCTGCTTTGTTTAATTGGTTGTCTGTCACTTTTGGTTTGTATCCCAATCTGAGAAATTTCATCCTCAGATCCAGGAGGTGCTTGTCCAGGTCTGTTTTGTCGGAGCAAATACGATTGTATCGTATAGCCTGGCTGTAGATTATAGATTGTCTTGTGTGCTTGGGGTGGAAGCTGTCGTTTCTCAGGTAGGCCGTTCTGTCTGTGGGTTTGTGGTATATTGATGTGAGTAGCCGGTGGTCTTTAATGTATATTGTGGTATCCAGAAAGTGAATTTCACTCCCTGAATAGCTAAGTTTAAGGTTGATGGTCGGGTGAAAGTCATTGAAGTCATTATGGAATTGAAGTAGGGCCTCCTCACCTGCAGTCCAGATGACAAGGATATCATCGATATAACGAAGGTAAATCATAGGTTTGGTGGCGCATGTTGATAAATATGTTCCTTCCATTTCTGCCAAATGAAAAGAAAGGAAAAGAAGAATCAGGCAAGTTGGAATTAAAAAGGCTCAGTCTTATGTTCCCGTGGGAAATAAATCACTGCATCAACATATGCCCCTATCTTCATTGTAATAAACATGAATGCAGGATGTACAATCCATACATATTTACTTGGCGGATTAACCTGATTGCAGAGTAATGCGATATTCACTGTGATAACCTTCAGCACACTGAGCATTAGAAAGAGATGTTCTCCATGCTTAGAGCTGATATGGTCTTTTTGATTTATATTAGATGGTGCGCACAGGCAGGGTCAAATTATATTGTGGCACAAGAGCCAAGTGCCTTGCCTCAGTTACACCTGCGATGTATAAAACTCCTTGCTTTATTACAGAATATTGTAGTCAATCCACACCACAGACTAGATACAGTTTACGCGTTTCGAGTCAATACATCTTGATTCTTAACCCATTAAGATGTATGGAATTGAAACACAATAGCCCTGCCTTGTCTGTGGTGTGGATTGATTTTAATATTCTGTAATAAAGCAAAGCATTTTATACACCATGGGCATTCTGCTGGATTACATTACATTGTACTCATACTTGCCTTGACCAACACATTGCTTTCTCCCTACCATGCAACGCCCCAGGATAGATGCAGAAACAGGAATGGAAATCCTATGACGGTGAGCTGACTACTTTGGGGAGAGTTATATATTAATCTTTACGATTTATCAAGACCAGTGTTGTGCACGCACGTAGTATTTATTCCTGGGGTACACCATGTGTGATGTCTCCTGGCTGATGGTTGTTAGGGTGCCCTTGATGGTGTGCTGCAGGAACTTGGTTGACAAATAAAAAATTACAGTTCTTCACTGGTCTTAAAGTGCAATAAAAAAGGCACACAAACTTGTTTCCAATCTTCCAAAATGGAAGCGCATTCTAGGTTGGAGCAGAGATTCTAGTAATCTTCCTCTAACAGTGAGTAGGTCTTGGTCCCTGTTGAAATCGTTCCTTACAGAGGATTGAATCAATTGACTCTTTCTTAACATACCCAGGCTGTGGGATGGAGGTCCAAAAACAAAGACTAAGAGCAAACAGTGAGGGAAGCTTATATAAAGTAGACAAGCCCTACATTTAGAATAGGGAGAACCCGTCGTTCCTAACCCAACCCCAAAAAGTCTAGCCCTACAATTAAAAACACAGAACTGCATGTTACAACAACAAATGCAGACAGTAATAATAAGAGTAGTATCTTGACTGGAAAAACACTAAAAACAATGACTGCAATTTAAAAAAATAACACAATTTACAATGTTCCAATGAGATACTACACCTACATAACCACTGTTCCATTCACTTCCCCTCTTCTGAAAGTATGGATCCACACAATGTGAACAGAATCATAAATCACTTATCAGATGGAATCACATAGAATATTGTGTACATTTTTGGGCACCTGTGCACAAGGAGGACATTTTAGATGTTGAGCAGGTTCAAAGTGGGCAACCAAAGTAATAAAATTAATGGGCGAACTAAAGTGCCCAGAGATATTTTCAAAACTAGGGTTATCTAGTTTGGAAAAAAGACAACTGAGAGGAAACTTAATAACTATATATACATATAACAAGGGTCATTACAGAATCCTCTACCTGGATCTCTTCATCCCAAGGACTTTAACTGTAAATGTAGAAGGGGGTTCTATACTGTAAGAAGAGTGAGATTATGGAACTTATTGCCAGAGGAATTCGTCATGGACAAGTCACTAAAAGCGTTAAAGAAAGGCCTGTATGCGTTTTTTGAGAGAAGCAGTATTACATGTTATAGTTTTTATTAGATTTTAGGTGTTGGGACTTTGATCCACAAAGTTATTATTCTGATTTCCATACTGGAGACTGGAAGGAATTTTTCCACTAAAATGAGTAAAATTGGCTTCTATCTCATGGGATTTTATGCCTTCTCTGGATAAACATTGCAGGCAATAGGCTGAATTGGTATGTCTTTTTCAGCCTTACAAATTTTGTTACTATATGGGATGGTTATTTTATTTGAAAACATAGTTTAAGTCTGTATTGGGACAAAATCTCTTTTGCCAAAATGCTCATTGAAAGTTATTCTGCTGCCAGATATGACAGTGGCGGATTGCGCAATGCAGGAGGCAGACACAGATTACTCTGAAGGACTCAGCACCTGCTGATGATAGTGAGTCATATGTATCACGCACAGGCCACACACTAGAGATTTGTTTGGTTTATAGCAGGTTATATATTTAGAACTTTAATGGCCTAAAATAGAAATAACTGAACTCTTATAATATTACAGTTCATTAAAAGGTACATGTGAAAAATACTGAATATGAAACAACGATTTAAAAGTAAATATCCTCTCATAATGCAAAATCAGTATAAGGCTGGGTTCCCACGTGAATCCCATCCACACACTGCGAAAAAATATATGCAGCAGACACTCTGCGATTTCCAAAACCGTCTCAGTTTTGGAAATCACAGCATGTCAATTATACCTACAGAAAAGCTGGTGGTTTCCCTATAGATATACTGTAATTGAAGCAGAAAGTCCGCAGAAGAAACCTCTGCTTTGCCGCCACGGTTTTTCCCACAGCGCTTTTTTGCTGCGGCCCTAATATAGGAACACATACGTCTTACATTCTCCTTACATTTTATATAATTCTCTAGTTACTTGCTGTGTACAGAGAAAGCTGTCTGCAGATATGATAAGAGTAGAAACACAGCCCCTCCCCTCTGTGTTCACTGTGTAAAGACTTGACAGTCCCTCCTCCTTCCACTCGCTGTCTTAGCCTGCAGTATATATGGACGGACCTTCCCTAGTAACAGGGAGGGAACAGCGAATTAGCTAGAATGGAGACACTTAGTGGCTGGAACATTAGAGAGATTTTTCAGGCAGAAGACATCAAGATTTTTAAATAAATTCCTTTTTGGTCCAGAATCACATGCTCTATCAAATATGAATAAGTTGCCTGAAAAGATAGTGACCATTTAAAGGCTCAAAAGTGTGTCAGCAAGCACTATGTTCACTTTATTGTTTACTTGGAACTGTTCTCTGTTATGGTAGTGCCATAAGCAGCCTGTAATAGAAGTCAATGGATTTTATAATATACTGCAATACATTAATATTGCAGTATATTCAGATATGTCAACTCACCTGGCTTACCTGAGAATCTCCTGGTTTTCAGGCCAGTTTACCATGGTCATCAGATGAGTGTTCACTTTTACCCTGCTGTCAGCTCTTTAGTATTTACTGCACTAAGATGACATCACAGTGCAGTGAATAGTAATGAGGAGTTTGTCAACCCAATCTGTTTAACATTTTATTCCTTATTTTTTCATTTGGTGTGATTGGACTTTTCAACCCATAATCCCACCTAATAATGGTGTATGGAAGGCAGTCTCTCTACGACTTGAGCCTCAATGGAAGGTTTTCTTTTACTAGACTTCACTATTGTATGCTTACTATTACTACGAGAAAAACCTTCCATCAAAACCCCAATGACAAAATACCTAATGAAAAATAAGTAGATTAAAGCTTAAAATAGCTTTTAGTAATTCTTTTTAAAATGGGATTATATATATTTTAAAAATTACTAAAATATTATGGTAGGAAACTAAAAGTACAAGAAACCCATTTTAATATACTATATTAAATAAGAGTAATAAAACATAGCAAGTAACATAACTGCTACAAATTACACAATTAAATTAACACAATATTACATTTGATCACTAAATAGCGTAAATAAATATGTATATATATTTTATATATTGACAGTGGACAGTACTACTTCTATTTTTATATATGGACAGTGCACAGTACTACTTCTATTTTTATATGACGCAATTGTTTATTTTATTTTAGCCAGTAACAATCTGGGTCCCAAAATTGTTATAAGGGGTCTGACTATATTTAGTTGTTCTCTTTTATACACGCTCCTTGAATAGGCCACTCCTACTTTTGCCACAAAATTCTATTCGCAAATCACCCTGTGAAGGGCTATCTCAAGTTAGCATTTATGGTATATTGGAAGAGGAAGAGGAGGGTCTTGTGAATCTGTGTGTAAATTTTTATATTTTTATTTGAAGCCTTTTGTGTTTACTCTTCCCTCCAACATTAGAGATCCAACTGAGACATTACAACGGATTGATGGAGTTATCCTTTAGGACAGCAGTTCTCAACCTGTGGGTTGCGACCCCTGTGGGTCACGACCCCTTTCGCCTTTCACAGGGGTCGCCTAAGACCATCGGAAAACACATATTTCCAATGGTCTTCCGAACCGAGACATCGCTCCTCTGTCCATCTCTGTCTCCCAGAGAGAAGGCAGGGAAGGTTTATTACCGTCCCTGCCTTCCTGATCGCTGTGTACACAGTGCTCAGTGAGCACTGTATACACAGCTATGGGCGCCGCCATGGTGCGGCTGCCCTCTGACCCGGCGGTCACATGATCCGCCGGGATCAGAGTGTTTTAGAGCTGCTGGGTCAAAATATCAGCTCTATAGTTATAGTTATCACCCCCTTTTCCTAGATGTGAAATAAAAATAGATAAACAAAAACAAACATATACAAATTATACATCCCCACATCTAAAAACACCAAGTCTACAAACAGTATTACAATTATTATAAAATACAATATAATATTCTAAAATATTTTAGCTGTAGTGGGGGAAAAAATCAAAAGAGCCAAACCACTGTTTCTCCTCCAATAAAAAAATTGAATAAAAAGTGATCAAAACATCAGACATTACCCAAAATGATAGAAATAAAAAGCGCCGGAAAAAAAAGATGCATGTACATGGAAATATAAAAAAGTTACAGATGTGAGAATATGGCGACTCCAAGAAATGTTTTTTTTTTTTTTTTTTTTTTTTACAAAGTTTGGGTACCGATCCAAAGAATACAGGTGTCGTGTCATTTTGGCTGCACAGTGAACGCTGTAAAAACAAAGCCTGTAAGAAATGTGCACAAACACAGTTTTTTTCTCCAATTCCACCCCACTCTGAATTCTTTTCCAGCTTCCCAGGGCATCGAACAGAATATTAAATGGTACCACTACGAAGTACAATTTGTCACACAAACATTAAGCCCTCATATGGCTTTGTGAACAGTAAAGAAAAAAGTCATGGGGTTTGGAAGGTGGGGAGTCAGAAACAAAAATCGAAAAATGCCTGCAGCGGGAAGGGGTTTATGTCCCATATATAAATTATCTGCAAGGCTACGGCCCCATGTGCGAGCCTCAGCAAAAAAAATGCTATGCAAAAGACCGCGGTGGAAATGCATTGCGTTTTTTTCCGCTGCGTCTTTTACAGAAGTCCACAGAGTTTTCCTTTGCAGACTTTCTACCCCTATTATACCTATACGGAAAACGCCAGCGTTTCCATAGGTATCATTGACATGCTGCGATTTTCAAAAACACAGGCATTTTTTCTGCAATGTGTACATGGGATTAGCCCGAATCCCATCCACTTTGCAGGTAATGTAAAACCCTGCATTTTCACCTAAGGCTAGGTTCACATCTGCGCTGGGCTCTTCCTCATTCAGGTCCGTTGGGGGACCCACAAGATAGAGAGACCGATAAAATAGTGGTTACCCGCGGACCCCATAGACTATAATGGGATCCACCGTTTTCTTACTGAAAGCGGCGGAGAGAAAAGTCCTCTGTGCAAGACTTTTCTCTCTGACGATTTCTGGTGGCTTCTGCGGTGACTCCAATGCAGATGTGAACTTAGCTTAACTGTTTTTTACATCCAGCGATATCTTTGGGACCCAGTGTTACTGAGCACTCACAGAAAATGATGTGTTTCCTTGCAGGCACTGCTATGTGGATACTTGGTAGCAATGACTGATGTGGAATCTACATATGCAGATTTCATAGCCTCTGGGAGAACAGGAAGAAGGAATGCTTTGCATGATATACTTGTCCCCTCTTCAAGTGGAAACACAAGTGAGCTGGCTCTAAAGTTATCAGAGCTTGACATAAACAAGTCAGGTAAGAATCTCATGTACAAGTGGGAAATGTATAAAAGATACCAGTTCTGAGTAACGCTTTGTAGCCTCTAGTCTGGTGACAATGTAGGGGATTTCACATTTTCCATGAATGGTTGTAATGGTTGAAGCAAACCCCCGAAGGCTGGATTCATGCAGTGTTTTTTTAATTAAAAATGGCATGTTTTTTTTTTAAATTTCTGCAAAAAGTAGCACATTTTTTATTTTTAACTATGTTTGTAAAGTAGAGGGTAACATGCAAGGCTGGGTTCACACCTGCGCTGACTCTCCGCTGGGGGATTCCGTTCCCCATTCCAGTTTAAAAATGCGGAGAGAAAAGTCCTGCAAGCAGCGCTTTTCTCTCTGCATTTCTCACCCTTTTCTGGCAGAAACCCGGCGGACCCCATTATAGTCTAATTAGGTTTCTGTTCGGGGGGTCCGCTTGGGGAAACCCGAATACAGGTGTCAACCTAGCATAACATGTGCTACTTATTACTGCAATTCAAAAAAGCATGCAGTTTTTAATCACAAAAGAACTGTGTGAATCCAGCCTCAAAGCTAAATTGTTTTAGTATTCACTCCCGATTAGGCTTTATTCACACGACAGTCACATGGCCTTTTTAATAACAATGGCAGTGACTGGGTATATTCACGTTGGTTTTTTGATAGACCACTTTTTCACAGCCGTTAAAAAAAAAAAACTGACAGGCTATTATTGTCCATCAAAACGGACATAGATAGAGCTGTGTGAATAGACCCACAGACATACATGGGTTTTATAATAGCTGTTATTGACTATCATGTGAATAAGCCCCTTCTGTGAACATGCATGGACTGAGACAGCTGTTTTTCACAGACGTTAGGTCCATGAAAAACGGCACTGTCATCTGATTAAGGCCTTATTCACTATTGAAAACTTATCATGTCTTCAATATTATATATATTGTGCTCATTCACTGAAGCCTGTTGTTATACTCCTGTTATCACCAACCTTCCCCTCATCAGAGTAGAGTCTGCTTGGTTTAATCAGCGCCCTGGCTGCTGTAATCACAGGACTTTATTAGCTATTAAGGTCTTGCTATTGACTTGCAAAATCTATCTAATCTATCTATCTATCTATCTATCTATCTATCTATCTATCTGTCTATCTCTCTATCTCTCTATCTTTCCCTTTCTCCATTTATTTACAGATTTAGCAAAAAAGTCTAAGTTATCAAAGTAAATACACTGTTTACAGAACTTTATGGCTAAGACCCCACATTGCGGAAACACAGAGTTTTTTGTTTTAGATTTTGCTGTGATGTTTTTGAACCAAAGTCAGGAGTGGATTTAACAGAAGGGGAACGTCTAGGTCCTTTATACTTTCCACAGCAGCAAAATCTGCAACAAAAAATGCGGCATTTCCACAACTTGGGGCCTTCGCTCAAATCAACTAGTTCAGGAGCTTTTCAATGTTTTTTTTCAGTGTTACACCGTTGCGAAAACGCTGCATTTTGGCCACAGCGGAAACGTCACAGCAAAAAATGCTGCATTTTACATTATCTGCAAAGTGGATGGGATTCTGGCTAGTCCCATTCACACTTTGCAGAAAAAAAATCTGCAGCGGAAATGCTGCGATTTCAATAACACTTATGTTTTTGTAAATCGCAGCATGTCAATTATACCTACGAAAACGCTGGCGTTTTCCATGTAGGTATAATTGAGGCAGAAAATCTGCAGAGAGAAACTTTTTTCCATAGTCTTTTGGCTGCGACTCGCTAGGTAGGGTCTTAGCTATAAGTGGTAAAATATCACTCTACAGCAAGTTATCAGTATCAAGTTAGAATTATCAGCAGGTAGGGAGTCAGGAGGGGTATTATGTCTCCTTACAGAGATGTTGCCTTTTCAGGCCACCTTGTGGTGTATAGAGTCTTACAGACCGTACCTGTTCTACAAGGAATTCTGGGAAAAAAGGAAAACTAACTCTAGCACCACCTTCTCAAAGTTAGCTCTCTATAGACCAATGCTTGGTTTTCTAAGAAACTTAGAGACATTGGGGCATATTTATTAAGACTGGTGTATCATATTTATGGATTTGCCCCATTTACTGAGATTAAAGCCAAATCAGAAGAGAGACCCATCTGCAGACAGCAATAGCTCCAATACAGCTGTCTTTGGATGGGTCTCGCTTTCTTTTGGAAGAGATATTCTGGCCTGGCTTTAATCCTAGCAGGTAGGGAGTAAAGGGCTACAGTAATTCAAGTGTGCAGTCTGTAGGTAAATATATCTATGACACAGCACAATCAATGTATTCCCACATACATAAAATACTACTACTTGGTATTGTTCACAATGACTACTAAATAATGTCAGCAATGCACGGACTGAATGGGTTGTTTGTTCACAGTCATTCCTTTAATAAGCTATTAAAGGAGTCATCAGCTTAAAAAAACAACATAAAAAACTAGAAACTGTTGGGGGTGCAGTAAGATAAAATAATAAATGAGCTGTCCCTGGACCACTGCCGCTGCCACTCTGATCCCTGCCCGGCTCCATCCTCTCTGCTGACTTCCTGGTTATCCAGTCATGTGCATAGACGGCACAGCCAAAGTCAGGTTTTAGTGGCCTCAACGGCCCCAATGGTTTCTAAAGTTTCTTCTTTAAGCAGACAACCCCTTTAAGATTATAAATATGCATTATGGAATGAAAGAAAGATTAACCTTTAAGATAAGTATGGATTAAAGTATACAAACAGGTGTTGCATAAGTTACTAAAGATCAAAGACTATGTATTAGGAAACACAAATTAACCAAGTGGCATTAGATATCTGTTGGTCAATGTTCTATAAAAGTATCATAGCACTATCAGATTCAATCTGGGTGGAGAAGTGAAGCGTGAAGAGGAAGTTATAAGAGAGACGAAACAGCTGTTACTGGATGATTATGTGTGAAAGAGGGTACGAAGACTGACAAAGTGGTACAGGTGGCATCTCTGCTCACACGTGCCTGCGTGGCCACATACATACATAGGGCTGCTTACAGTTGCATGAAAGCATAACTCAATTCCATTCACAATTTCATCTGCCTAGAGTTCCTTCTCTTTTCAGCAGCTACAGACAGATACATTCAGTGTTAGGCCCCCTGCAGACGACCGTGGTGTGAGTCAGTGTGCTATCCATGTATTTCACAGAGAGCACACTGACCCATTCTTTTCTATGGGCCTGTACACATGACCGTGATTTTCACGGTCCCGTGTGCGGGCCAAAAGTCCGGTCCGCGTCAGATAGGACATGTCCTATTCTTGTCCTATTTTGCAGCCCGTGCTTCTGTGGCTCCTTTTCATTTAATGAAAGGAGTCGTGGAAGCACGGCCCATGCATGGGCAGCACACGGGACATCCTCGTGTCCCCCGTGTGCAGCCCATGCTTTTAAATCACGGCAGGCCAATTGCAGCACGGTCATCTGCAACTGACCTTAGGCTGAGGCCTCACGTTCCGGAAAAACAGTGTTTTTTTGTTGCAGTGTTTGCTGCGTTTTTTTTGAGCCAAAGTCAGAAGGGAAACGTCAAAGAGCTTCCTTTACATTTTGCATTCCTTTTCAAGCCACTCCTGACTTTGGTTCAAAAAACCGCTGCAAAATCTGCAACAAAAAACCCTGTGTTTTCGCAACGTGGGGCCTTAGCCTTGCTTGGTTAGCATCAATCAAATAAATGGGGAGTCATGCATAGTTGTGTCATGTCTACCATCCTGGAGCCACGTCCATGCACTGTAACATAGTTACATAGCTGTAAGCACTACCTAAAATCCTACCCTGTTGATCCAGAGAAAGGCAAAAAAAAAACATGAGGCTGATGCTAATTGCCCCATATTAGGGGAAAAATTCCTTCCTTCCCTGGATCAAAGCCCCATCCCATCTAGTTCCCATAACGTGTGATATTTTTACTTTCAAGGAAGGCATCCAGACCCTTTTTGTACAATGTAACAACCATCACAAAATCTTCAGGCAGAGATGTCCATGGTCTCTCTGCTCTTACATTCATACATTGTTACTAGATGTCACCATAGTCATCTTTTTCCAAACCCTGTGTAATATTATACTGTATATGGTATGGCATTGAAAGTGTAATAGATGAAGCTGAATGAAGTCAGTCTCTCAAAGACTTCACTAGAGATCAATGTAGTGAGAGAGCTATCATGTCACAGCCGCATCCTTGTGTGGCAGAGATGCTCTGTGTTCACCAATGAAGCACCCAATCACTATACAGTATGCAGTGGAAGAGTGAAGACATCAGGCAATACCTTTTAGAGGCTAACTGAGTATATTTGATAGTAAGCTTTCGAGAGTCTAGCTCTCTTCTTCAGATATGGTGTAATACAAGAAACTGAAAATTCACACTATTTATACACACACAAGATATGGATCTTCAAAGGATCTTAGAATAACAAAATGTAATATACATAGAGAAGTTATTTACAACAGGTCAGGAAATAAACAGTCTGGAAAATTTGTGGGGCGTGACAGAGGGATCTGTTATCTATCTGTAATCAGGTGGTGATTTGTGACCCTCACAGTTCATACATAGTGTGACATGAAACTGGCATGAATATTAAGTCCAAATTGCAGAGTTTGAAATTTTTGCATTAACTTATATTCCCATTCCTTTCTCTCCCTCTGTGTCTTAAAATGTCCCATTAAAACCACAACCCGCAAATCTTCAATAGAGTGGTCTTCTCCGGAGAAATGTGCGGCCACTGGGAGATCTGTTCTGCTGTTATTAATGGTGGATCTGTGTGAGTTCATGTGCTGACTAAGTCTCTGCCCTGTTTCCCCCACATAGAGGCCTGTGGTGGGACATTGCACACACATTATGAGATACACCACATTGGAAGACCTGCAGGAAAATGTCCCCCTAATTCTGTGCACCTGTTGAGACTGTGGGATAGGTACACTGTCAGCGGTGTGGATGTGCCTGCAGGTCTTGTATTACACCATGTCTGAAGAAGAGAGCTAGACTCTCGAAAGCTTACTATCAAATATACTCAGTTAGCCTCTAAAAGGTATCGCCTGATTTCTTCACTCTTCCACTACTTTCTATGGCTAACACGGTACAACATTATACTACTATACAGTATGCAGAAAGCAGGAAAGCACTATGCAAGCAGTAATGGTTTTCACAGATCACAGTGATCACTGCACAACTGCCCAGAAGCCAGGAAGGCACTCAGGTCACTCTCAACACACTAGGGTTAGATAAACTTCTTTGATCTCCTGTCTGATTTTCTTTTATGACTGCTAATCTCTGTATCATAAAGGTATGACCCCTGCCCTGCGTGGGGATGAGAAGATCTCTGATAAACAACCTTCCGCTGTCAGAAAGGAGATTAACCCTTTAATGATAAAATAGTAGTTGGTGGCTGGCACAAAATGGTCCATGATTATTATGTTAGGGGAGGCACTGACAAGGGATGGGAACAATGGGAAACTTATCTGCACAGACTAGTTGTGAACAAGTCTTCATGGTGGTTTGGGTCCAGATAGAGAGGGAAAGGGAAATGTATATGCTGTTAAATGTATGGATAGGATGCGGCAAATTATTTTTGGAGGACCCAAACTGAGCTCTTGTACTAGGGCCCATTTAGGACCTTTAGTTGTACCCCCGATACTCATAATCAATAACACTTACACAATTAGGAGACTTAACAGCCCCTACTACTCTCATGATCTATGAGGTACACTGGAACACCCTTGAGGGTTACTGTAAGAAGTTGTACACTTCTAGTAATTGATAGGGTCCCAGTGGTCGGAACAACTGCTAAGTAACATTGTAAACATATCTCAGGCATGTTTGTGGCTAAAACATCTCTTTAAGATGCTGAATGTTTCTTGAGATCATGCTGGGACATCTTGATGGGTTATAGGCTGAGTAAGATCCTTAGTTTCACAGTCTTAACACGACATCACACATTGCGGAATACTAATGCATACCATTCCCATATATATACTGTACATATAGGCTTTCCTTCTTGTTCTGCAGAAATTGAGTTTATGCTCACATTCCTTTGTAACATCTTGGCTCTTTTACCACAAAAAAACAAGATCATTATTTTAATTACTATGCTTTTTTTGTATTACAGAAGGTGATGAAAATGAACAGACAACCCCTAGTGAGAAGACTACGGACGACCAAAATCAAGCGCCAAAACAGGAGAGCTAACAACTCTGTCTAATACGCAACTGAGGTGTCGAAACTGAAGGTTCTAAAGCTCAAAGCAATATGAAGCTGTCTAGTGTGGCAAGGGAAGAAATCGGCCTGGAGATCAGAATTGACTGGAAAATATCAAAGAAATTGCAAACGGCGCCGATGGCCGAAGGGCTCTTTCCCAATTTTATCATAAGCAATGGCTGAGAGGCAAAGTTAGCTACTTGAGATTTTAATGAAACACCAATGGGTAGCCACAGAAATTCTCATGGTGGTGTTTGAAACCCTCTAAGGATTCGATTCTGTGCCGTAACCACGATTTATACAGCTCAACTATTTATCCAGACGCCCCAATCACAGCAAAAATAACCTAAAAATAGTTCATTGAATTCTGAACATTGTATTTGTGTTTTAATAGCTTTGTTGTTTTCCAATGTTTTGTATGGTACACTTTAATATTTTGCACCGACCCCCTCATAAATGTGCACATGTGAACTGGTGGCCTCACAAACAAAGGGCTGTTTTGAGTTTTTATTCTTTTTTTTTTTAGTTTTGCTTTATTTTATTTTTTGTCATTCACGGACAAATTACTTATCACCTCCAAACTCCTTACATTTCATAGCTCCGGTAATAAAGGAGCGGTGAGTCTATGACAATGCACTGTATTTAGTAGCAAATGAAGTCACTGTGTCACGTGATATTTGTCAGTATCTGATGCACTATGACTTGGATATTATCATCGTTACTATAGCAAATCAAAATATTCACAATACAAATTTTCACAAGGATACAAGTTTCATTCACACAATTTTTTGTCACTTTTTTATCTTCTAGAAATACAAGTGAAGCATTTTTGTTGTACTAGGGAGTGATGCACTACACTAAGGGATGGGGAATAGGAATGCACTAAGGAAGAGTGTGTCTTTATCTGGTCACAACGATTCCTTCCAAAATTAGTACCTATTTCTAACACTGTTCTGGTTACGGATGTAATAGTGCACTTTTTAATGTTTGTACATTTTACTAACTAATCGTGTGGTTGTTTAACAGTTATAATAACCAATAAAGTTAACCAAATATCTTAGAATTGTTGGCTCTGGTTCTTTTTTTTAACCATGAGTGTTCTGTGCTCATGGCGATAATATTAAAGGTAAGTGCACATGCAGTCTACAGTATGTAGCTAGTTGATACTTACACTCTCCACCTTGCTCAGCTACAGCTCTCTCGCAGTCTTTTATTTCTCCTTTTGGTGCCAGAACCCTTGAGGTACACATGGCACTCTGCCCTGCTCTTAAAGGGCCAGAACAAAGTCTATCAAATCTGTTCACAGTGATCCCTGGGTATTTCAGGCAACTTCCCCTATGGGAGAGTACTTCAGCAAGTTGGCTCCTACCATGCTAACTCATGTAAAGGTGTATTCATTTACTGTATTCTCTGACCTCCTGTGTTTAACCTCTGCCTGATTATCTGACTCTGCACTTGTGCCACCTGCCCTGACCTCTGCCTGATTACTGTACTGAACCTGTGCTGCCTGCTATTGCCTGCTACACCATATTGCACAAACTCTACCAGCCCTGACCTTGCATTGTCCTTTGACCAAGTCTATGACTGTCCCCTCTGTGTTATGCACCTGCCTGAGTCAGCTATCACCAACACTGGGACTACTAGAGGTAGCAACCATATCCCTATAGCTCTCTTCAGTAAAGTCCATATCTCCATACCAGAGGACCACTAAGACAGCACCCTCTTGAGTAAACCAAAGCCAAACTGGTTATGTAGCATGGTGCATCTGCACCAACTGTGTTACACACCATCACCTTATTTCAATGCTACTTTTTTTTTTCTTTTACAGAAAATAGGACCCTAGGGATAAAAACATGTAGTGCTTCCTACCCACCACTTTTACACTTTGTACTTCATAACAGAATATTTAACTATTATACAGCCATACAGTGCAAAATAATACTGTACATGTAGACAGCTCCCAAAAATACCAAATATTACTTTCATATAGTATCTTAATTATATTATATTGTGCCCACATATATTGAATCCTCTCTTACTTTTCCTCTTGACTTGATATTTCTAGATACACGTGTTATAAAATGAGCAGTTTTTCATTATATACTTTCACAAATAGATATGTATTCTATATAAGTTTATGTACAGTATATGCCTGGGTTTTAATATTATGTCATGATATTATATTGAATTGGTTTCATGAGAAATTGGAATATCTATACAATTCACGCTAGGTTCACACTAGCATTCGGCTTTCCGTTCTTCAGGTCCGCTTAAAAAGCTCAACTGCTTAAATAGTGGTTACCCACATAAAACTGTGGACACCATAGACTATAATGGGGTCCGCCGGGTTTCCGCCTGAAAAAATGCGGAAAAATGTGGAGAGAAAAGTCCTGGATTTTTTAAGCGGGTTCAGGGGTTGGAAACCACGAATGGAGTTCAAGCGCTGGTGTGAACCCAGCCTTAGAGTTAAGTTGAGTATGTAACATTACTGTACAGTGCCAACATAATGCCATCATAAAATGCCAAAATAACACTACCATAAAGTGCCAATAAAATTTGCTGAAAAGTAGTGAAATACTGTACATTGCAGCATCTAAATATTTCTTCAATAAAGCATCTAAATAATTGTCCAAATAAATACATAACTGATACCTATTAAGTTTACCTATCCTTTCAATTTTTTTTTTCTCAAATATCAGTAGTTCAGGTGAATATACTGATTTGCTGCCAGATTTTTCTTCAGTGAAGATGGGTTAGAGCTCACAGACGAGTAAGTGAGAAACAGACACAGGGAGGTTCTGGAAGAGATAACTATATAAGGCTCAATTCACACTAGTGTTGGAATCTCTGTAGGAGACTCCGATGCAGAATCCACTTAAAATCGTCACTAAATAAAGTCCTGCAAGGAGGACTTTTCTCTCCACCAGTTCTACTGTAAAATCGTCTGAAGCCAGGTGGAAACCCAGCAGACCCCATTATAGTCTATGTGGCTTGCAGGTTTCCACGTGTAACTGCTTTTTAAGCGGGCAGGGTTTCTGTCTTTCGGGTCCCCATGCGGGCCCGATGTACAGAAACCCAAACGCTAGTTTAAACTTAGCATCAGTATTTAGCAATTTTATTGCAGTATATCAGTTTTCCAGCAGTTTTAGCAGTATTGGATTGTGTTGCTGTGAATAAAGCTCTGTTGAGGAAAATATCAAGAGATATGTTCATACTGCTTCTTTTGGTGCTGTTATTGAGGCTTTTCTGCTGTTACTATTTTGCATCCCTGTTTTCTGAGTCTCATTCCTGCACCTACCATCATGAGCACTCCAATGCCCAAAAGGTTCAGGAAGGCCCATAACTAAGACATGCCCCAGGGGAACACTATTACCACCATTAGATGCCCTGCAGGCCCTTTTACCACTGCACCAGCCTTAGAGGAGTGGAGATCTACCTGCCACGGTGACCACAGTGACTACTACTCCCAGCCTCCTGGTCTTCCTTCCGGTGAGCTACTGCACATGTGGCCACCAATGATCACACGAGTATACAGATAAGCACTTGTATAATTAGACAATCATTGGTGGCTGTATATGGGTGAGGTTTTTGCCCACATGTGGCTGCCTCTACTTTAGAACGGAGCCTTAGGCAAGGTTCACATCTGCGTTGGGCTCTCCGTCATTTGGGTCCCTGGTGGACCACTAAAACAGTGGTTACCCACGGACAGCAGCAGACCCCAAAGACTATAATGTTTTCATATTGGAAGTGGTGGAGAGAAAAGTGCTCCATGCAGGACATTTCTCCCTGACAATTTCTGGCCGTTTCCGCATCTGGCGCAGATGTGAACTTAGCCTTACAAACACTGATGCAAAACAGCGACATGTGAATAAGGCCTTAGTTGCTAAGATAAATCAAACTCCAAATTAGGAGAATTAGTCACATATTATCACAAACCATTTAGCAGCATGGTGCTGGAGGCTTTCAGCTAACACTTTACAAATGCCTGGACTAAATGGAAGCGATCAATGTAATGTGTACTAGTCATTATAGATTACAGCAGAGAACGTCAGAAAGACACTGCCGTCCTGCAAAATACTAGTAAGGCATATCAAACCCCTCTTCACCATATATGTATGATAGGACAGCTAGCGCTTATCAAAATGATATGCTGTATTTTGTTCTCTGAAGAAGAGAGTTAATTCACATGACAGTAGATTGGATTCCATTATAACCATTAAAAATGAAAAACAATTAAGTATTTTAGGCATAATTATCATTACTTTTAATATTATTCTAGTACAAGCGGCAGCTTAGACATTACTGATGCAAATATTGTTTCTTGCAATGTAATGTGACTCAGCAGTGCATTCTAGTGGTGAAAAAGTGAATAAATGCAATTCTATGACTAATATACTGTATAAGCTTGCCCAGTGGCATTTATTTGGATGCTGGAAGACAGATATCATTTTAGTAACAATACTGAAAATTGTATTATACATAAAAGGTTGTTTCTGGGACCCTAAACAATATGGCAAGAGCACGGGACAGTGACAGTCACAGTTATTAGATCACATGGCGAGTTAGATATAATGCCAGAAAAGCCAACTAAAAGTACAGTAGCAAAGAAATAAAGTAAGCGTTAGTAAAAGTGTTAACTTACCATTACATATACTGTATAAACACTGAAAAAACAAAAATATCCAGAATACTTTCAGAATGATCCATTTAGTTTAAAGGGGTTATGTGGGAAAATAAATGTTTCTGTAGTGTATTCACAGCACAATGTGACCATACGCTAGGTTCACACCTGAGTTGGGGCTTATGTTCTTTGGATCCGCTTGGGGACCTGAAAAATGTAAACCCAATCCGCTTAAAAAGTGATTACCCGTGGAAACCTCCAGACCCCATAGACTACAATGGGGTCCACCGGGTTTCCGCCCAAAAAATGTGGAGAAAAGTTCTGCTTGGAATGGGAGGCGGTATCCCTGAATGGTCATCGAGCACTAGTGTGAACCTAGCCTTACCTACTGATTTTTAGTTCTTCAGAGCACTGCGGGGGTAGAAGTCTCTGTGCTCTGTCTCTGCTGCTGATCTGGCTCTGTGCACTAATAAGTGCACCCAAATACCTTTAGCAGTGTTTTGAGTGATTTCTGAGTTTCTCTGGGAGCTCCTGGCATCCTCTGCATTTCTTTACATGGTTAGCTTCCTGCTGTCTTAGCCTCAGATCCCCCTCTCACTCCCTCTCTCAGACCCCCTCCGTTTCCCTAGCTAGCCCGCGGACTACTAGCCCTACCTACCTAACAGCCCCTCACCCCATCATACTTACCTGTCTTCTGTGTCCTGGAGATCAGTTTCATCTGTCCCGCCGGCTTCTTCTTCCGTGGAATTCTAGCGCATGCGTGGTAGCCAGGATCTTTAAGCTCTTCACTTCTGCCAGCGTTTGCGCAACAGAGCTAGAATCACTGGCTCTGTTGCGCAGGCAGAAACGAAGGAAGTGACGCTTCGTGCCCAGAAGACTTAAGACTGAAAACAGGTAAGTATGATGGGGTCAGGGAGGGGGAATATTGGTGATGTTCCGTTTCCGGAAATGGTGAAACGGAACTTCAACGGATTATCAGACGGTGTGCCTTGGGCAGTCACACGATTATAGATTTTCTTTAAACTAAGTAAATTAGAAGTTAGGTGGGGGGAGGGGGTTTAGTTTAGGGTTTAATTTTTATTTTATCCCGGACAACTCCTTTAAATCACAATCACGATTAATTGTAGATTAACCTCGATTACGCTTAATGAAAGATCATTTTAGGACAATCCCCCTTTTACATGCTACTGAATTTTGGTTTTGGTCATTCACATATCAGTAAGGTGTATTTCAGGTCCTGATGCAGACCCAAACGACGGAGACCCGAATGCTAGTGAGAACCTAGCATAACCCTGATGGATGGGGTTCAGTAAGTGACATATTCTTTAGCCAATAGCAGTGTGAGACAGGATGGCCTGGAGGCAAAATAATTTAAATAATCGATTTGAGTAAGTTCACATCCATTAATTCACCTGACTAAATATTGTTTATTTTGCAACTAATTGCTGATCCCTAGGTTGGGTCATTTGACCAACCCAGCTCTACTCCTGCTGAATGTACATAGAATAGAGCTGAGTTGGTCATGTGACCCAGAATCAGATCATCAGCAGCAGAGGCAGCGCACAGAGACTTCCAGCTTCCCGCAGTGTCTTGCAAAACTAAGAATCGTCACGACAGTTATCCAATATGTATATTAGTAAGTGTATATTTATTTACCCCATTAAAATGCAATTGTCATTTTAACAAAAATCAGAGAAAAGTGTAGTCTTATAGTACTCATGCCCTACAATAAACTAAAACAGGCTTCAGTGCATATAACATTGTCACCACCACAATATCAGCTGCCAAAGTCGGTCCATGTGTTGGTCGGATTTACCAGCCTGATCAATATGCCGGGAGAGGGACGCCTAGCATTATAATTATGGGAGTCCGGGACTCCTAGCATTATAGTTATGGGAGTCCGGGACTCCTAGCATTATAGTGATGGGAGTCTGGGACTCCTAGCATTATAGTTATGGGAGTCCGGGACTCCTAGCATTATAGTTTGGTAGTCCGGGAATCCTAGCATTAGAGTTATGGGAGTCCAAGACTCCTAGCATTATAGTTATGGGAGTCCGGGACTCCTAGCATTATAGTTATGGGAGTCCAAGACTCCTAGCATTATAGTGATGGGAGTCTGGGACTCCTAGCATTATAGTTATGGTAGTCCGGGAATCCTAGCATTATAGTTATGGGAGTCCGGGACTCCTAGCATTATAGTTATGGTAGTCCGGGACTCCTAGCATTATAGTTTGGTAGTCCGGGAATCCTAGCATTATAGTTATGGGAGTCCGAGACTCCTAGCATTATAGTTATGGGAGTCCGGGACTCCTAGCATTATAGTTATGGAAGTCCGGGACTCCTAGCATTATAGTTATGGGAGTCTGGGACTCCTAGCATTATAGTTTGGTAGTCCGGGAATCCTAGCATTAGAGTTATGGGAGTCCGGGACTCCTAGCATTATAGTTATGGAAGTCCGGGACTCCTAGCATTATAGTTATGGGAGTCTGGGACTCCTAGCATTATAGTTATGGAAGTCCGGGACTCCTAGCATTAGAGTTATGGGAGTCCGTGACTCCTAGCATTATAGTTATGGGAGTCCGTGACTCCTAGCATTATAGTTATGGGAGTCCGGGACTCCTAGCATTAGAGTTATGGGAGTCCGTGACTCCTAGCATTATAGTTATGGGAGTCCGGGACTCCTAGCATTATAGTTTGGTAGTCCAGGAATCCTAGCATTATAGTTATGGGAGTCCGAGACTCCTAGCATTATAGTTATGGGAGTCCGGGACTCCCAGCATTATAGTTATGGAAGTCCGGGACTCCTAGCATTATAGTTATGGGAGTCTGGGACTCCTAGCATTATAGTTATTGGAGTCCGGGACTCCTAGCATTATAGTTTGGTAGTCCGGGAATCCTAGCATTAGAGTTATGGGAGTCCGGGACTCCTAGCATTATAGTTATGGAAGTCTGGGACTCCTAGCATTATAGTTATGGGAGTCCGGGACTCCTAGCATTATAGTTATGGTAATCTGGGACTCCTAGCATTATAGTTATGGAAGTCCAGGACTCCTAGCATTATAGTTATGGGAGTCTGGGACTCCTAGCATTATAGTTATTGGAGTCCGGGACTCCTAGCATTATAGTTTGGTAGTTCGGGAATCCTAGCATTATAGTTATGGGAGTCCGGGACTCCTAGCATTATAGTTATGGGAGTCCGGGACTCCTAGCATTATAGTTATGGGAGTCCGGGACTCCTAGCATTATAGTTATGGGAGTCTGGGACTCCTAGCATTATAGTTATGGGAGTCCGGGACTCCTAGCATTATAGTTATGGGAGTCCTGGACTCCTAGCATTATAGTTTGGTAGTCCGGGAATCCTAGCATTATAGTTATGGGAGTCCGGGACTCCTAGCATTATAGTTATGGGAGCCCGGGACTCCTAGCAGCATAGATAACTATAATAATAGGGATCCCTATCCCACCACACCGTTCAGGCCAGTAAATCCAGCCAACACAGACTGAGGTTCACGGCTGAGAGGAGGGTATGAGCAAAAAGACAGTGGTATGCGCCATGAACAAATAAATGTGGCTTACTCTACTTGGCAGTATTGATGGGGACAGGAAAGTGATTTAGACCCCTAGAGAAGTAGCGCACAATAGCACTGACATGGGCAGTCATGCTGTGCAGAGGCTGGGTTGTGAAAATCAGCAGGGTGTATGTCGGAGACTGGAGCTGCAAGGACCCACCTCCTGTAATCTGTCTCAGTGTCTCTGCTGCTACAGATGGATTTCATTTGACAACAGGACGTGGACAGCAAGTTAGACAGAAGGCAGACACCTAGTAGCCAGTGTTTTGGAGCAGTATTTTGGGCTGAGCACAATTTTAAAGTCATTTTTGATAGTTGTTACATTGGCCATCTAAAGAGTATAGGTTTATTGAAATAACCATTAAAAGTTTGCTACAACTGTTTATTAATGCATTAAAAGTCAAGTTAAACTTTGCTACATATGTAAATATTTCTACGAGTTTGTGTAATTTTTAAAGAGTTTTCATATCAATATTTTATTCAACAAACCTCAAAATATGGCACTGACTCAAGAGCCATCACAGGCTGGATTATAATAAAAGGCAACACCCAGTGGCGTAACTAAAGTCTTGTGGGCCCCGGTGCAGTCTTTTGTCCGGGGCCCCCTACGTCATCCCTACAGCGAATTCTTGATAGTGATGGTTACAGGTGCTAAGGAGTTTAATCAACCTTAGTGTGGTTAGGGTAATCTGTGGGTCTCCTTGGTTTATGGGCCAGATGGAAGCTGCAATCTCCATACTGATGCCAGTGCTTATGGGCCCCCTAAGGCTCCTGGGCCCTGGTGCGACTGCACCCTCTGCACCCCCTCAAGTTACGCCCCTGGTAACACCTATATATTAATAACACAGGAGCATACCATTCTCAATGGTGAGCCATCTCCAAAAAACAGGTTCCTATGGTGCATGTTCTCTAAATGTGGCTGGCAGCAGCTCAGGGAAGATGGCAGCCCCCATAGTCATGTACAGAAAATAAAAAAAAAATACAGAAAAAAAAACAACAGAAAAACATATTAGAAAGAAATGATATATTTCACTATCTCTATTTAATTAGTAAGAACATTCTGAATGATACTCCGTCCGCCACAAATCCGACCAATATGTCGGAAAACTGGATAGGGAACGGTTTGCAATGCTTTGCTTAAAACCCCATTCACTTGAATGGGTTTTTAAAGCTATGCGCGGGTGTGCGCTTACACCCCCTGCGCCGCAAAGCGGTTTTTTTTTTCGTCAAAAACAAAGTCCTGCATGTCCGACTTTGTTTCCAGCGAAAAAAATCGGCTTTGCGGCGCAGGGGGTGTAAGCGCACACCCGCTCATTGCTTTAAAACCCCATTCAAGTGAATGGGGTTTTAAGCAATGCGTCGCAAACCGTTCCCTATCCAATGCCTATCCAGTTTTCCGACATTTAGGTTGGATTCGCGGGGAACGGAGTGCCGGCGCAAGTGTGAATCCTCCCTTAAATTGATTTTCTGGAATTTCAATACTGATGACCTATCCTGTCCTGTAAGTCCGACTTTTTCATCTGGTGGTTTGAGTTTATAAGAACAGACACCTGACAGACCCCATTATAGTCTATGTGGTCCGCCGGGCACTGGTTGTCTGCAGTTTTAGCGGCTGCCTGTCTGTTGATCTGGTCCTCCGACAGACCAGAACAACGAACTACACAACGCTGATGTGAACATAGCTTCACAAGGGTGAAGGTAAACCTTCTGGTGGGCCTCTGAGTCATGGTGAGCATCCAGCCCCCCGCCATGTGTATGAGCGGTGCACAGCACAATACACTCAAAAACAAAATCTGCAACAAAAAACGCAGCCTTTTTGCGACATGTGGCCACAGTAACGAGTGGTAAGTCCGTATGGCCGCAGAGCAGATGCAGTGGGAAACAATTGTCAGTATGGCTCCGTGTAGGAAAACGCTGGTGTGAACTGCAGCAGGCACTATTGTAGGTCTTTGCGCAATCTGTTGGAGACGGCACGAGCAGCAAACAGCAGTGTGAATAAGCCCCTAGCTTCCCTCATCCGCCGCGTACATAGATCCCCAGTCACATCTGACAGCTACACATGGAACGCCGTCCTCCCATTGGCCACTCACTCAACCCACTGCACATACATGACACACCCCTTCAGGCGTTGATTGGCTGAGACTCCGCAGTACAGATATGACACGCCCCTCCAGAGTTTCTGCTGCCCATAGCTACAGACAGAGGACACGCCCCCTCGTGCTGGCAGACGTTGGGCGCAGCATTGTTCCCTCAGGTTATACTGTCTATATGCAGTAGGTTACATGACCACGCCTCTTTGGCACTTAGAATACGCCTCTTTTTTAGGCTTCTGACGTCATTATCCCATGAGACACGCCCACTGTTGTGTGCTCGGCGCTTGGTGACACCGCCCCTTCAGCCAATTACCGGCGTGGTTCCCGGGGAGCCGGGCGTGCCTCGTTACCGTGGTAGCCGGGAGTGCGGCGGAGCGACACATAGAGGGGGAGGCAACATGGAGGACCTAGAAGGTAAGGAGGTGGGGATGGTGTGGCTAGCGGCTGGAAGAGTCAGCCAGCGCTAAGCATGGCATCAGCTGACCGGGCACCTGGAGGATGTGAGCGGGGACATCTGTACCACTGTCTGCACCAGACAACAATGGCAGCGCCTGCTGATGCCCTGTAATCCGGGGAGCAGACAGGCCTGAGCCTGGATCACATGGCATCAGCTGTCACTGACAGATCCCAGCACCGGCTGGCAGTGATTTCTGCTGCTGCTGCCCCTGCTCTGTGATGTGCCCGGGGCTATAGCTTGTATCCACTGCCGTATACATGTGCCTGTATCTAGCCTCATGTGTGCATGCAGTGTATCATGGTGAATGTGTACTGCAGACTGTATGCAGAGGCAAGGGATGTGATGGATGTAATTATAGGATATAGGAGCAGCTATGGGGCCCAATAACTAAGAGGGCCCATCTCCTCTGAGACCTAGCTACAGTGACTAATAACTATGGATGATGGAAAACCTAATGCGCCTCTATTACTTTACTGGGACATCATAATAGCTGCATGTGACATCATCATTATTACATTTTTCATATGCTGTGATGTCACAGTATACAGAGTGACCTTTTTGTGTGTGCATTATCCCTGTGCTATGATGTCATAGTAGGCATTATCTGTGTACTGTGACATCACTATGTGTATTATCTCTGTACTGTGACATCATTATGTATATTATTTCTGTACTGTGACATCACTATGTATAGTATCTCTGTATTGTGACATCTCTGTGTATATTGTCCCTGTACTGTGACATAACTCTATGTATATTTTCCCTGTACTATGACATCACTGGGTATATTATCTCTGTACTGTGACATCACTGGGCATATTATCCCTGTACTGTGACATCACTGGGTATAATAATAATATAATAATAGTCCTTTAATAGTCCCACAATGGGGAAATTCAGTGTGTTACAGTGTATTATCCCTGTACAGTGACATCACTGGGTATAGTATCCCTGTACAGTGACATCACTGGGTATAGTATCCCTGTACTGTGACATCACAGGGTATAGTATCCCTGTACTGTGACATCACTGGGTATAGTATCCCTGTACTGTGACATCACTGGATATATAATCCCTGTACTGTGACATCACTGGGTATATTATCCCTGTACTGTGACATCACTGGGTATAGTATCCCTGTACTGTGACATCACTGGGTATAGTATCCCTGTACTGTGACATCACTGGGTATAGTATCCCTGTACTGTGACATCACTGGGTATAGTATCCCTGTACTGTGACATCACTATGTATAGTATCTCTGTATTGTGACATCTCTGTGTATATTGTCCCTGTACTGTGACATAACTCTATGTATATTTTCCCTGTACTATGACATCACTGGGTATATTATCTCTGTACTGTGACATCACTGGGCATATTATCCCTGTACTGTGACATCACTGGGCATATTATCCCTGTACTGTGACATCATTGGGTATAATAATAATATAATAATAGTCCTTTAATAGTCCCACAATGGGGAAATTCAGTGTGTTACAGTGTATTATCCCTGTACAGTGACATCACTGGGTATAGTATCCCTGTACAGTGACATCACTGGGTATAGTATCCCTGTACAGTGACATCACTGGGTATAGTATCCCTGTACTGTGACATCACTGAGTATATTATCCCTGTACTGTGACATCACTGGGTATATAATCCCTGTACTGTGACATCACTGGGTATAGTATCCCTGTACTGTGACATCACTGTATATATTATCCCTGTACTGTGACATCACTGGGTATAGTATCCCTGTACTGTGACATCACTGGGTATAGTATCCCTGTACTGTGACATCACTGGGTATAGTATCCCTGTACTGTCACTGTGTACATTATCTTTGTGTGTAAAGGAGACCAAAATAATGATACACTTTTCAAGTTCTAAACTTGCTGCTTAAGGTGGACATGATAGAGCGGGGCGTCATTACAAGTTTTGCTATGGACCTTTACTTGTTGTTCTCCTGGTTGTGAGATAAAGAACTCAGCAGAAAGAACATTACAGTGGTCATCCAGGAATAGGAAAATGGATTTCCCTTCTTCCCATAAACAGTGACACTCTTGTGCATGGGCTGTGCCTGGTATTGCATTCTTATTATTATATGAATAGGGCTGAGCTGCAATACCAGGTCCAATTCACAGACAAGAGTGGATCTGGAGACAGAGGCAGGTCTAATCTAATCCTGTGGACATGCTAACATGGAATATCCCTTAAAGTGCTGTAAATTAACTACAGGTCACCCTGAGAGGTATATGTGGCCTCACTCTGAATGTGACAGACCCTGACCCTTAGGTGGTCCTGTATTGATAGCTCTCTTGTTCAGGTTTACATAGCAGTCACTTGTGAACAGCAGAGACCAGCAGCAGGCAGAGGGACAGCTGAGAATCTGCTGCGGAGGTCACCTCTACCAAAGACTATGAGGTCAGCTCATTCATGCCACTGATGCGGGGTGTAGGTTACCATTCAGGATTACAGTCAGATAAAAGGGCACTTTATAGCGCCCTACTCTCTGTAACTAAATATATAGCACTGCAGAACACAATCTCTAAAAATACACAGTTTATCTGGCATCCTCCCCATATAGTGAGAGACTCTCCACTAATGGATGCTTGGATTGTGCCATCCTGCTACATGACCATGGCCACCATTATAGTCATTCACAGGCTGTCACACAGTTTACCTGAACTCCTGAATGGCAGCCCCACCAAGATGTCCGTAGTAGACATCCTGCAGAAATTGGCTGGATTGGGCTTCACGGGTAGTTTCCCATGTGGTTAGCCCAGGTGTTAGGGTTGAGTCTAGAATGGAGTGGTTCATATCAGATGTGTCATGGATCCAGTAGGTGGCGCTGCCTCAGCTTTCGGGAGTGTTAGCTGTGCAGTCTAGCTGGTTCCGCATTGTCGAGTGTTGCAGGCTAACACTGCAACAGAGTCCCCAGATGTGAACATAGCCTTACGGGTGTTAGAGTAATGCAACTCTAAGAAATTTTTGTATTTTTCAAAGTTTGGCATTTTTCTAAACTATATAAATTTGGTATCACGGTGATCTTACCAACCTGTCTCTTTTATTGCACCATGAACACAATACAATACCCATATGTAAATGGCGCAGTTGCAGGGTTTTTTTCTAATTCCACCCCCTTGTGATTTTTTTTTTCTTTTTTCTAGCTTCCCAGTCCATCATAAGGGATATTAAATGGTACCGTTAATAAATACTATTTAGCTCACAAAAAACAAGACCTAATATGGCCAATATGGAAAAATGAAAAATTATGGATTTTGGAGGGGAGTAAAAAAAACAAACAAAATTGCTAAAAGAAAAATGGTATCAGTGGGAAGGGGTTAATTCCCCTTCCTTCCCATCACTAGGTTTCACGCTCAGTTAATATTCTGTTCTCTTCAGACTGTTACATTTTTTCTTTCTTTGAGCTTTTTTTCCCCTGCAGACGATAACTTGCCATAACAATGATCTCACCCATGTGAAACCTTCTTTCCATGGGATAACATTTTCCCAGTTCCATGTGCACTGCAGACCTCACAGCTGACGCAGCCATTTCTGGTCTCCTGCAATGTGTTCAGTTCTCCATAAATATGTCATTGCCAGCAGTCTGATGTCTATAACAAATAATGAATCATTTTTGATTTCACCCTGATCCTATTTTTTCCTGGAGTTTTCCTCCATAGAGACAGACAGGCATCTTTTAAACGGTTGTTGCTTTAGGACTCAGTGAACACATACAGTGTGTAGGATGAGTGGGATGGGATGTTCCCTTCTTCTTAATATAGTTGTCATAGAGGGGTCCTGTTCATAGAGTCACTTAAAGGGGTTGTCCAGGCAAAAATGGACAACCCTTTTAACATTTAAATCAGCTGGGGGCAGTAAAACAAATAAAAAAAAAAAAAAAAAAAAAAAAGCATACTCGCCTGTCCCCGTTGCTCCGGTGTCCTCCCGCACATCCCAGTTCTTCTGCTCCAGCGGCATCTCCCGAATCTCTTCCGGATTTCAGCTGAAGCCGCTGATTGACCTAAGCGGTCACGTCCATTTTTGCCTGGACAACCCCTTTAAAGTGTACCTCCAGTTATGAAAAACGTGAACAGCACACGTGTATATATGAAACTTTGTAATATATCTTGTTAAGGGGATCTGTTTTCTTCTCCACTTATTAAGCTGTTCTTCTGCTCCTTATCTTCAATCTGACTGCTTGTTTCTATAAGATTCGTCTCCACATTCAGCCACACATAAAGCTCTATGGAGAAGGGAGGGGTTGCCACTGGTTAATTGATTCATTGCCTCATTGTGTGCACTCCTAGCCTCTTATCTCCAACCTAGGGCCCCTTGCAGACGACCGTGGTGTGGGTTAGTGTGCTATCTGTGTATTTCACGGATAGCACACTGACCCATTCTTTTCTATGGGCCCGTACACACGACCATGAATTTTACGGTCCCGTGTGAGGACCGACAGTCCGGGCTGCATAAGATAGAACAGGTCCTACTCCTGCCCTATTTTGCAGCCCGTGGTTCCGTGGCTCCTATTCATTTAATGTCCTCCATGTGCCGCCCGTGCTTTTAATTCACGGAAGGCCGATTGCAGCACGGTCGTCTGCAAACGGCCTAATAGTGTAAAAAGAACACAGCAATTATTTTCTACCCCCTCCCCCCTCTTCATAGAGTAATATGTAGAAAGTATCTGCCTGAAAAGTGGAGAAGAAAACATATTTCTTTAATAAGTTATGTTACAAAGTTTCTTATTTTCACCTATACAATTCATTTCTGAAAATTTGTTTATAACTGGAGGTGCGCTGTAACCCAGAATAGGACACAACATGGTCGTGTATTACTTGCCATCTATTAAAGGGTTTTCTGCAGGGCTTTGGAGTTGGAGTCAGGGCCAGTTTTGGGTTGAGTCAGAAAAAAGTTACTGACTTCGGATTCAAAATAAAATGGTTAATTATTTGTAATTATATTATGCAATTATCGATATTGTACATTTAATTAGATGTATAGTTTTACATATTTACTTTTAGAGGAATTCAGTAACTGACTTATTAATGAATTAGAGGAGCTTTGCAGTTTTCTGGCAGCCATTTATGAAGGAGTCGGAGTCGGGCTGTGGAAGAATAGAAGGGTTGGTGATTTGGCCTGTGGACCCAACAGCCCTGGTTTTCTGGGAGTTAAATATTGATCACCTATCTTTAGGATATGTCATCAATATCTGACCGGTGGATCTCATACGCGGGGCCCCACAGATCAGCTGCTTCAAAGGTCAGTGATGTCATGTTCATTTGTCACGTGACCTTTTTTCGCTTTGCTTGGTTCTCAGTGAAGGGGCCACAGCGCTCATTTGAATGCTGCAGTCTCTACAAACAGCTGATCGGAGGAGGTCCCAGATTTTGGACAATCCTAGAAAACTAATTTAGGCTAAGGCTCCACGTTGCTAACTTCAGTTAAAAAACGCAGCAGAAACACATTGCGTTTTTTTCTCCGTTTTAATTACGTTTTTGCAGCATTTTTCCATGCAGTTTTTCTTTCCATGTTAAATCTATAGGGAAAACGCTTGCGTTTCCGCAGCTAAAATTGACATGCTTTGTTTCTGAAAACGCTTTTCCGCAGCTGTTTTTTTCTGCAGTGTGCGGAGGGGATTAACCAGAATCTCATTCGCTTTGCTGATACTATAAAACACAGCGTTACTTCTGCAGTAGCCAAAAACGCAGGCATTCTGCAACGTGGAGCCTTAGCCTTAGGATAAGTGACACTGAGTTTTTAGCAGACGTATTTGTAACGTGGAATCCACCTCACAAAATGCCTACACTCACTCCCATTCATTTCAATGGAAGTCAGTAGCTGATTTTTTCAGCTAGAGGAAAAAGCGTCCTGACCTATGTTCAGGCAGATTCCGCCATGCCAGCCCCATTGAAATGAATGGGCGGAATAAACCACTAGCAATTTTTTAAAATGTTTTTTGCAAAACACTCCTACAAAACAATACTAGCATTTTATTTTCTGCCTTCTATTAATTTCAAAGGGGCTTGCAAGGCGGAATCCGCCTGAACATAGGTCATGATGTTTCTCTTTTCCTATAGCTGAAAAAATCAGCCAGAGGAAAAAAATCTGCTACTGGAAATGAATAGGAGAGTTGGGAGGTGTTTTTGAAGCGGATTCTGTGTGAACGTAACCTTAAAGTGCAAGCAAACCTTTATTTTTTTTTTTCATAAATCAATAGTGCAAGTGAAGGCAAAAAGTTTGCCATGTACGTCACTAAAGAAAAATGCTAAATCTATAGTTACATCTTATCTTAGAGATTTTGGGGCTTTTACAATGAAATCTATAGAGAGAAGAGCTGAGCTGCAGTAATAGCACCTCGCCACTATACAGTGTATGGCGCCATCCGCTCGTGGCTCTGTACACTGTATAGTAAGGGGACCAGGCACAGCCCCAAACATCTGACCCTTGCATTGGCGACTGTCAGCCACCCAATATCCTAAGGACAGGCTGACCAATTCTTGGACAACCCATTAATGCTTTTGAGATCTGCCAAAGCTCCCAAACTCTATTTCTGGGCACATTTATTGGTCAGGATAGATTCATACATCTTTCTACTTCTTGCTTTTTACAAGAAAACCATATTTTACATTAGTACGAAGTAACCTCTGTATTTTTACATAGAAAAATGGGTCACTAAAGTGGGTCACCAGCTAAAAAAAACCTTCCCTAAATAATTGCAAAAGGCTGTAAACCACTATTAGGCCGCTGTACAAGATTAGGAATAAGAAATTGAAGGTGACGTTTTCCCTTGAATTCCTCTCTAGATCATAAACGTGAATTGCTTCCTTCTGGTTTGCATAGTGATGTAATCCCATTATATGTCCTGTAGTTTGTAATGTGCGGCAGAGAGAAGTAATGGAGTAGAAATGAAATCTAGTATACAGTATATATGCTATACACATTCATCGTGTATTACACATTTATCAAATCTGTTTAAGGCCCCAAGCTGCGGAAGCAGTGCATTTTTGGCTGCTGCAGAAACGCAGTGGAAATTTTTTTTTTTTAATAATACATTTTATTTATATAGCGCCAACATATTCCACAGCACTGTACAATTTGTAGGGTTCAAGAATAGACAAAAAGATACATTACAAAGAAATAGTCAATTCACACACTGGGATTGAGGGCTCTGCTCACAAGAGTTTACAATCTATGAGGTAGAGGGGGTGACACGAGGTAGCAGGGGGTTTCGTTTTACAGTACAAGCAAGTGAACGAGAATTTGATTAATGTCATTCACACATTTTGGAAAAAAGAGCTGCGGAAAAGTTTCTTTTTCAAAAACCCACCATTTAATTTTAGCTGCAGAATCGCAAGTGTTTGCCCTATAGATTTAACAAAAACAAAATATAAAAAGCTGCAGAAAAAAATGCGCTTTTCACTGCATTTTTTCCCCCCAATGTTTTTTAGTGTTTCGTTAGGTCCTTAGGGCCTTAGCCTAAGGCTAAGACCCCACGTTGCAGAAAAGCACCTTTTTTTTGTTGCCGATTTTGTTGGTTTTTTTGAACCAAAGCCAGGAGTGGATTGAGTAGAAGGCAGAAGTATAAGAGCTTCCTATATATTTTAATTTCCTTTGTAGCCCTTCTTGGCTTTGGCTCAAAAAAATGCAACAAAATCGGCAACAAAAAAAGCTGCGTTTCCGCAACGTGGGGCCTTAGCCTAATGGAGTTTTTCAAAACGAACTAATTGATGGTCATCAATTAAAGATCAGCGGGGGTTCAACACCCAGGCCCTGGCTGATCAGCTGTTCAGATAAGCGCTGCAGCCTTTTCAGTGCTAACCAAGCACAGCACCATACATTTGTACAGCTACTGTGCTTGGTATCACAGCTTAGCCCTATCCCTTGAATGGGACTGAATGGCGAACAGGCCATGTGACCAATAAACGTGAAGTCACATGGCTTGTGAAGTAAAAGGAGCAGAGTGCCGTTGATGCTTTAACCAGCTGAATGATGGGTGTCACAAAGAGTGTCGGACTGGGATGTCTAGGGCCCACCAGTAGATTTGTTTCTAGGGGCCCACCATCAGGACCAGATCAGCGGTACCGAGACAGGGCGGCTAAAGGTGATGCCAGGGCCCCTTTCCAATAACAGTATGTATAGCGGTCGGGGAACCAGTCTTTTCCAGCTGTCCTCGGGCCCAATACCCATCCCAATCGGGCCCATGACCAATGCATCTGCACTGGCAAAATGAGGACGAATAGTCAGGGCTCGGGGTCCACCGGTTCCTTGGTCGGCCAGTCCGACCCTGGTCACAAATTTCGGACCCCCACGGTTCTTCAATTGATGGCCTATCCTAAGCATCCTAAGGTCATCATTTTGGAAAAGCTGCTTTTTTATACATGTTTTGCTGTATTTTTTTGAGCAAAAGGGAGAAGTTTAAGAGCTTCCTATATATTTCCCATACCTTTTGTAGGCACACCTGGGTTTTGCTTAAAAAAAAAAAAAAAAACTCAGCCAAAAAAGCCTCTTTTCTGCAACATGGGGCCTTAGCCTTAACCTTTTTGGCCATGTTTCATGTTTTTCAACATGGAAATCATAGTGGTTCAGTGGTTAGCAGTGCTGCAGTCCTGGCTTCTCCTGGATTTTATAATGTCATTTTATGGCTTTGTCATTTGTAGCTCTGTATCACAAAATATGTGGATCCAACTCCTATACAAAAAAAAATTATGATAGTTACTGAAAGGCAACACCAGCAGTTTGACTTTGCACTGATAAAAATCTCTCAACACACTGCAGATTAACATCAAAAATTTGAGATTCAAGTGTTGGAACGTAAGTATGACTGGTTATTGTCCCTTCCAGACTGTCCATTGTGCAGTGCTTAGATGTACTATGGGATCTGACAGACTAGAGTATTAATGGAGTGAGGGGCTGACCTTGGGATCTCCCATGCGGGCAACGAGGCGCCATGTTATATAATGCAATATGTTGTTAGAACTATGTATTTATTTTGCATTCTCTATTTTCTAGAAACCTTTTCATCTGAGGAACTCAAGCCCTGCAAAATTTGTGGTAGAACGTTTCTTCCGCCTGCTTTGGTATGTACAAAATGAAGGCCAGATGTATAGATTTTTTTGTTATGTATGTCCAGTTCACATATTGACATTGTCTACTACATAAAGGGGGTCGTAATATAACTGGGGCAGAATGGGAGGGATTTATCAACTCTGGTACAAGTTGCCCCTAGTAATCCATTAGGTTATTGCTCTCACTTTTCTAATCACGCTAAAAAATGAGGGTATGTTGGTTGTTTTGGACACTTCCTGTACTCGGAGAACCAGAACTTGCTGTGAAACAGCTCAGAAAAAAATCCCACACAAGCGCTCGCCAAATAGGTTCTGTCTTTACTAATTCAATAATCATCCATTTACATGACGTATGTCATGGACCAGCGGCGTCCTCATGGACATAAAATTAGATAGAGTCAACCAGTCTTAAATGTACTTCCCACAGAAAAAAACCCACAAACAAGGGGAGGGGACTGCTATCCAAACAAAGACCTGGTGCAAATAAACTAAGGTCATGGAAAAACAAATGCACAATCAATGAATAGCATATACAGTCAATAGATGTATGTATACTATGGTATGTATTATCTATACATAAAATACATACGTAATACAATTCATAAATACCTTAAAGGGAATGTGTTTCGTTATTTGGGACAATAAACCAACCACAGGTCCTTCTAGACCGAGGGTTAAGTGTCCCAAATCGCCCTGTTTTAAATCCATCCTTGCCCATATTTAAAAAAAAAAAAAAATAAACCTTTATACTTACCTAGAGATGACTCTAATCGGACTCTCTGGTGCTCCTGACTGCGTAGTTCTTCAGTGAAGCCAAGGACGTACAGCCCATCTTCTCTGCGCAAGTGCTGGAGGTATGGGGAATGTGCACTGAAGCTGAGGTGTACTCCTCTGGCTCCAGGCTAGAACTGCGCCGGCATGAGGAGTACAGCATGAGGATGAGGATAAAGCTTATTTATTTTTATTGCGGGCACGGATGGCTTTATAACAAGGCGATTTGGGACACTAAACCCCAGGTCTACAGGAATCTGTGGGTGGTTTAGCGTGCCAAATTGCCCTGACAGATTCCCTTTAAAAAGCCCATTATAAATGTCTCATTCATGGTAGAAAACTACATTCCGGGTTGTTCAGCAACAATATCGTATATGAGTATATATTTAGTATAAGTGGAAGGTAGAAGCAGGCTGTGTGTATGGGAAATGGTGTACCCTAGACGCTATGTGCATTTTGGAAATAGAGTAACAGGGTAGAAATTTGCCTGTCATCCTTGTGGCCTACATGGGCAAGGGTATGGATATGTGGATATGGGCCTTTCTGTACACCAGTCTTCCCACAGACAGGGCAGCTGGGTTTCCGCTTACTATGGTGCTTTCAACATTGGCCAAATAAAACACAACTCGCTTGTAGGTCTGGGTATCACCAGTATTTTACTGAGGTAGTAATTTGGCACAGTGGTGTCTTGTGTCACCCCCCGTCTACCTCATAGATTGTAAGCTCTTGCGAGCAAGGCCCTTACTCCTATTGTGTGAACTGCTTTATTTCTCTCTAATGTCTTGTTTTGTCTGTAGATGAACTCTATGATTTGTAACATGCCGCAGAATATGTTGGTGCTATATAAATAATAATGGATTATTATTATTATTATTATTAATAATAGCAGTTGCTCAGACATAGCAGGGATCAACCACAGTTGCCCCAGTACTGCAAAAGTTCAACAGTCTTTCATAGTCTTGTGGTTCACTCGGCGACATAGAAGAAGCCACATAGCCACAAACAGCAGTCTCCCTGTGCTCACAGGTGTCGCGCTCGGCTCACATGGTTTGCTCTTCTGTGAATGTACGCTGATGTGTTTGTGAAGCTATCCTTTAGGTAAAGCTCAGATATTACACAACATCTGTAAAGCGCTGTGGAATATGATGGCGCTATACAAGTAAGTAAGTTAAATAAATTAACTCTGGTCGGAAGACCGCAAAGGTGCAGGAAGACCTCCATTAATATGAATCTTTCACACTTGGCGTGACTACAAGGCATTAGACCTATCGAGTGAAGGCTGTACTTGGAATAACCAAAACGACACTGCCCGCTACACACCTAATGGGGTCCTGTCAGTGTAGAAGAATTATCGCCCCATCCTCTGTCCAGAAAATGCTAGATCAAAGAAAGTGCGACTCAAAGTGACAAAGAGTTATTGCAAAGCATACAGATATACAGCACTCCACAGTTACAGCTTAGAAACGCAACGTTTACTCATAAACAGAACACAAAGCATACTTTAATCCATAGTGAGTGAGGACCTAGGAATAGTCTCCTACCATAAAGGGAGTCTGTCACCAGAACCCTGCACCAAAGATAAATAGGTTAGTGTTACCTGAATTAAAAGGTGCTTTCCCCCTTGTGAATCGCTGCCTCCATTCCCTAGATATCGCCTGTTTTTTGTCAATATACAACAGTGCTGCAGTTGCTCCAAAGAGTTAAGCGGTAACACTTCCATTGCTCCATAGAGCTCATTTACATATTGTAAAAGATGGTGTTATATCGGCAATGATGTCACTGATTCACAAGAGGAAATCGCCTTTTGATTCAGGTGACCCTAACCTATCTGTCTGTGGGGCTGGGTTGATATGCTGGGTTCTGGTGACAGACTCCCTTTAACTAGTGATGTATAAGCCTGTTCCGGCGAACTGATGTAATATTATGTCATGAAGATGCATCAGGAGAGGATGTCAGCTGACCTCCTCTTGTAAAGGCTGCGATTGGTGAAAACACGGCTGTTTTCCAACCCCCTCAACGTGATTACGGGGTGCTGATGCGTTGCCATGGTGATGGGAGGGACTACTGAAGGCCTCCACATCAACCTCACAAGCCTCACTATAAAACTTTGCCAAATTTTTTATACCGAGATTTTCGCTTTCAGTATTGTAATATACAGCAATACAGTACAAAAGCATTGCCATGTATTACTGTGGCAGTTGTTCCTATTGTTCAACTCCCAGTATGGGATTATGTGTAAATGTAAAATGTAGAATATAAAGTAAAAGTAAATAAATAGCCATATATATAAAATATATATAATATTTTTTTTTACCAGAAAAAAAAATAGCGTATGTGGTATTGATCTGTCTGCAACAACCCATAGTATAAAAATAGAATGTTATTTGTCCAGTGAATACTGTAAAAAAAACTATTACCAACAACAACAAAATTGCTGGTTTTGGTCACATTGCTTAAAAAAAAATTCTAAAAAATGATCAAATAGTCAAACAAAATGGTAGCAATACAAAACAGACATTCCTGCAAATAACAAGCCCTTACACAGTTCCAATGATGGAAATGTTAAAAAGTTATATCTACCATACACTTCAATGTTAGTCAGTTGTGCCTCTAAAACATATTATTTTTGGCAAGTAAGTGATTTTATTGTGCAACAGTAGTACAACATAAAAAAAACAAATAAACCTGGTATCACCGTAATAGTACCAACTGGCTGAGCAGCAGAATAAGGTAACGTGTCATATATGGTACATGGTGCACCATGCAAAATTTAAATAAAAAAAGATGGCAAAACCATTTAGCTCAGAAAGAGTTAATACTATTTGATCAATAAGCTAAATGTTTCCCAAATGGTGCAATAGAAAATTGGAAAAAACAAGTCTTTCTATGTCAACACACAATGTACCGCAAAAGAATGGAACTGAAAAACCGGCTTAAGAAACTTGCACAACTCAACAGCGACATCTTCTTCTTAACAAAATGCAAAAAGGAGAGACTCATCCCAAAAGGCTTCAATTTACGTAACCCAACCCGGCACACCTACAACAGCCGATATGCAGAACAACTATGTATTCGGACATCTGAAAAGCTGCGGAACAATATGATAAAAATTTCCTATAACAACAAAAAAAGAACACAGGAGGAGATACAGGCCCTGAAATCATCATTGGCTAATGACACAGAGGAAATGAAGGCCAAACTCCACACATACTACTGGAAACTTCAGGATATGCTTATTAACAACAAAAAGAAAAAGCTCCACAGACTGAGACAAAAAGGCCTCATTACTACAACCACAAGTACTAGCCCAGCTCAGCAAAGCTGTGTTGTGAATCTTTCCTCTTATGAGCCAAACAAACACGAAATGTCAGTTCTCTCCAAAGGTCTCTCCTTCTGCCCCTCAGCACACACTGACCATATCCAACTCTGCAATGATATGGAGGAGTTTTTCAGAAAAATGAGATTAAGGGAATATTTTTATGACAAAGACCCTCCATACAGCAGCGACTCTGAGATGGAACAGCCCATAAGGAATCCTACCAAAAAATCTACCTGGACCCCACGCCCTGGAGCTAATGCAGTACTGGATAAATATATTGACTGTTTCAGAAGCAAAGTAAAATCAGAAATCCTGGAGAAACAAAAGAAACAGGTGCATAACCTAACCCTGCAGGAACAGAAGGCTATTACTTCACTGAAAGAAAATCAGGATATAATAATAAAACCGGCTGACAAAGGGGGCGCAATAGTCATAATGAACACCTCAGACTATATCCAGGAAGCAAACAGGCAACTGTCAAATCCCATCCATTACTCCAAACTTGGAAGTGATCCCACAGAGGCCTATATGAAAGAACTAAAGAGTATGATCAAGGAGTTTCCAGTCCAGATCCAGAATCAGGTAAAAGGACTTATCCCACAAGATCCCAGGCCGGGCTGCTTCTATATGCTCCCAAAGATACACAAAGATGGCAACCCTGGGAGGCCTATCATTTCTGGCATTGGGACACTGACAGAAAACATCTCAGGTTGGGTGGAAAATCTCCTAAAACCCCTTGTCAGGGATACTCCAAGCTATATCCAGGACACCACTGACCTTCTTAACAAACTGAATGCCCTGGGCCCTCTACCTGAGGGTACCATTTTGGCCACCATGGATGTGGAATCCCTGTATACCAACATTCCCCACAAGGATGGAGTTGCAGCATGTCGGGTACACCTGGCAAAACAAAACCTCCCAACAGAACCAGTAACGCAACTCATACAATTCATCCTTAGCCACAACCATTTTACCTTTGGAGAGGATCTATATCTACAGCGAATGGGAACTTCAATGGGGACCAGATGTGCACCCCAATATGCAAATCTCTTTATGGCAGAAATGGAAGGAACATATTTATCAACATGCACCACCAAACCTATGATTTACCTTCGTTATATCGATGATATCCTTGTCATCTGGACTGCAGGTGAGGAGGCCCTACTTCAATTCCATAATGACTTCAATGACTTTCACCCGACCATCAACCTTAAACTTAGCTATTCAGGGAGTGAAATTCACTTTCTGGATACCACAATATACATTAAAGACCACCGGCTACTCACATCAATATACCACAAACCCACAGACAGAATGGCCTACCTGAGAAACGACAGCTTCCACCCCAAGCACACAAGACAATCTATAATCTACAGCCAGGCTATACGATACAATCGTATTTGCTCCGACAAAACAGACTTGGACAAGCACCTCCTGGATCTGAGGATGAAATTTCTCAGATTGGGATACAAACCAAAAGTGACAGACAACCAATTAAACAAAGCGGCAGCCATTAACAGAGACAGTCTGCTCACATATAGAGAGACCCAGAAAGATGCCCGAGTGCCCCTAGTTGTCACCTACAACCCACAGCTGGAGATCCTACGAAGGATTGCCAAGGAGCTCCAACCTGTACTACATAGGGACAACAGACTCAAGGACATATTTCCAGTCCCCCCTCTCCTCTCCTTTCGACAACCACCAAACCTGAGGCGCATTATCGTCCGGAGTGCCCTGAAGGCCCCAACTGAAAATGGCACCTCACCGTGCCTACATAAAAGGTGCATGACCTGCAAGCACATCCACAGCGCTGACAGTGTGCCTATCCCACAGTCACAACAGGTGCACAGAATTAGGGGGACATTTTCCTGCAGGTCTTCCAATGTGGTGTACCTCATAATGTGTGTGCAATGTCCCACCACAGGCCTCTATGTGGGGGAAACAGGGCAGAGACTCAGTCAACGAATGAACTCACACAGATCCACCATTAATAACAGCAGAACAGATCTCCCAGTGGCCGCACATTTCTCCGGAGAAAACCACTCTATTGAAGATTTGCGGGTTGTGGTTTTAATGGGACATTTTAAGACACAGGAGAAAAGGAAAGAAATGGAGTACAAATTTATGCAAAAATTTCAAACTCTGCAATTTGGACTTAATATTCATGCCAGCTTCATGTCACACTATGTTTGAACCATGAACTGAACTCAATATTCATGCCAGCTTCAAATCAAACTATGTATGAACTGTGAGGGACACAAATCACCTCCTGATAGCAAACAGATAACAGCAAGAATTACTGATCCCTCCGTCACGCACCACAAGTTTCCAGACTGTTTTTTTGACCTGTTGTAAATAACTTCTCTACTTAGATTGCAATTTTTTTTAAGGACTCTAAAATGCTTTGAAAACCATGTGTATAAAAATCTGTGAATTTTCAGTTCTTGTATCACACCATGTCTGATGAAGGAAGCGAGTACTCCTGAAAGCTTACTTATAAATATACTCAGTTAGTCTCTAAAAGGTATCGCCTGATTTCTTCACTCTTCCACTATGTCAACACTAAAATGAGAAATTTACGGACTTTAGAATGTGTCAACAGAAGAACCAAAAAAAGGATATTTCTCCATATCCACATCCTTAGAGAGGACCTGTCATGTAACACACTGAATTTCCCCACTGTGGGACTATTAAAGGACTATTATTATTATTATGTCCTCAGAGATGGGAGGTATTATTCCACTGAATTCAGGGCACTGTCTGCTTTGCCGGTATGTACCTGGGTGCCCGAGATATTGATGCCATTAGTTTCAGCACCAATATCCCTCCACTGTCAGAAGGGTGAGTCTTACAGCTCAGCATCATCCCTGGGGTGTGAGGAACGCCCCCCTGACAGTATTCTTCCATAGACTTGTACTGTCGGTGGGGAGCGATGATGCTGAGCTGTAAGGCCCGTCTTTCTGACAGTGGAGGGATATCGGTGCTGAAACTAGCTGCATCGATATCTCCGGCACCTGGGAGCATATCGGCAAAGCTGACTGTTGAATTCAGCTTTCTAGTGGTATATAACACCACACATCTCCGAGGATGTGAAAGGTCCTCCTTAATGGGTTAAGGCCATACTTGTGGCTTCCACCACCATACACTGACATAAGGCATGTGTGGTAGGAAGTATTGTATCATGTGCATTTTGTTGCTTCCATAGTCATGAATGAGTCTTTTATTGGAAATATAATAACTTCTTAAAATATATATGAGTTCAGCATCCTGGAAATAAAAGCATCCGAGCCGCCAGAGTGCACTTACAGCACTCCACATCTCATCCGACATGTTTTATTAAACTCCATATCCTGCCAAAGACTGAAGTCAGTTTTGGAAGTAGATTATTGCCCCTGCCTTCTAGATGACTGTATACACAGGGCAGGACGCGGCCATGACATCAGCCACGTGATCGCCCGGTCACAAGTAACTGCAGAGTTGCAGGATCTTAGCTGACCCAGATCAGCTCCGCAGTGCGTGTCAGGAGGTTTTATTCCCCAGTAACTGGGAGGAATATATAAGCCTCAGGTTCAGGAAAAAGCAGCAATAAAAACATTTAATTTTGAAATTCCCAAAAAGGTTTTTTATGACCTTATCGGGGCACAGTATTAAAAAAAAAAAAAAAAAAAAACTAAATAGGATGAATATAATGTAAAGAAAGAAGTAGCTAAAATAATAATCATAAGAAGAACAAACCCTACTCCATGCCACAGCTTCCACAAGCCCTACCCCGAAACACAAACTATGTGTCCCATATATAAAAAGGACCGTAATGGAGATAATCTAATTAAAAAAAAACTAGTACAATCAAAACAACAAAAAAATAAAACCCTCTATGTGATGAAAAAAGACAACTTATTTATATAACTGAACAAAAAAAAACAACATGTTGTTACTTCCAAAACTGCTTGTACTAAACATCCTTTATGTTGTGAAGGAGAAAAAGGTTACAAGATCGATCAGGTTAAGGCTAGGTTCACACTAGCGTTCAGGTTTCCGTTCTACGGGTTGGGACCCCAAAAATGGAAGCCCAATCCGATTAAAAAGCAGTTACCTGTGGAAACCCGCAGACCCCATGACTATAATGAGGTCCACTGGGTTTCCGCCCAAAAAATGCAAAGAGAAAAGTCCTGCTTGCAGAAAAGTCCTCCCCAAGCAGACCCGAAGAACGGAAACCGCAACACTAGTGTGAACCTAGCGTCAGTGTGCTATCACGGTTTTTCCCATTCATTTCTGTGGGCCTGTGCACATGCTGTGTATTACACAGAACAGTGTAGGGGCCGACAGTCTGGGCCGCAAAACTCAGGACAGGTCCTATTCCTGAATGACAGGTCCTTCTGAATGAACGGGGCCACAGAAGCACGGCCGGTACACGGATAACATCCGTGTGCTGCCCGTACACAAGCCATGCCGTTCGGTCACGTCCGGAGGCCCGACTAATACGAGTCTCCTACTTTTCATATTTTGAGGGATTGTGAGTTATCTGACAGCACAGCATATTACATACAGTCATATGAAAAAGTTTGGGCACCCCTATTAATCTTAATCATTTTTAGTTCTAAATATTTGGGTGTTTGCAACAGCCATTTCAATTTGATATATCTAATAACAGATGGACACAGTAATATTTCAGGATTGAAATGAGGTTTATTGTACTAACAGAAAATGTGCAATATGCATTAAGCCAAAATTTGACCGGTGCAAAAGTATGGGCACCTCAACAGAAAAGTGACATTAATATTTAGTAGATCCTCCTTTTGCAAAAATAACAGCCTCTAGTCGCTTCCTGTAGCTTTTAATCAGTTCCTGGATCCTGGATGAAGGTATTTTTGACCATTCCTCTTTACAAAACAATTCCAGTTCAGTTAAGTTTGATGGTCGCCGAGCATGGACAGCCCGCTTCAAATTATCCCACAGATGTTCAATGATATTCAGGTCTGGGGACTGGGATGGCCATTCCAGAACATTGTAATTGTTCCTCTGCATGAATGCCTGAGTAGATTTGGAGCTGTGTTTTGGATCATTGTCTTGCTGAAATATCCATCCCCGGCGTAACTTCAAATTCGTCACTGATTCTTGTACATTATTCTCAAGAATCTGCTGATACTGAGTTGAATCCATGCGACCCTCAACTTTAACAAGATTCCCGGTGCCGGCATTGGCCACACAGCCCCAAAGCATGATGGAACCTCCACCAAATTTTACAGTGGGTAGCAAGTGTTTTTCTTGGAATGCTGTGTTTTTTGGACACCATGCATAACGCCTTTTTGTATGACCAAACAACTCAATCTTTGTTTCATCAGTCCACAGGACCTTCTTCCAAAATGAAGCTGGCTTGTCCAAATGTGCTTTTGCATACCTCAGGCGACTCTGTTGGGCGTGCTTTCAGAAACGGCTTCTTTCGCATCACTCTCCCATACAGCTTCTCCTTGTGCAAAGTGTGCTGTATTGTTGACCGATGCACAGTGACACCATCTGCAGCAAGATGATGCTGCAGCTCTTTGGAGGTGGTCTGTGGATTGTCCTTGACTGTTCTCACCATTCTTCTTCTCTGCCTTTCTGATATTTTTCTTGGCCTGCCACTTCTAGGCTTAACAAGAACTGTCCCTGTGGTCTTCCATTTCCTTACTATGTTCCTCACAGTGGAAACTGACAGGTTAAATCTCTGAGACAACTTTTTGTATCCTTCCCCTGAACAACTATGTTGAACAATCTTTGTTTTCAGATCATTTGAGAGTTGTTTTGAGGAGCCCATGATGCCACTCTTCAGAGGAGATTCAAATAGGAGAACAACTTGCAATTGGCCACCTTAAATACCTTTTCTCATGATTGGATACACCTGGCTATGAAGTTCAAAGCTCAGTGAGATTACAAAACCAATTTTGTGCTTCAGTAAGTCAGTAAAAAGTAGTTAGGAGTATTCAAATCAATAAAATGATAAGGGTACCCAAATTTTTGCATCGGTCAAATTTTGGTTTAATGCATATTGCACATTTTCTGTTAGTACAATAAACCTCATTTCAATCCTGAAATATTACTGTGTCCATCAGTTATTAGATATATCAAATTGAAACGGCTGTTGCAAACACCCAAATATTTAGAACTATAAATGATTAAGATTAATAGGGGTGCCCAAACTTTTTCATATGACTGTATGTTATTATGTTACATATGTTATATTAAATATATATATATATATATATATATATATATATATAAAATATATTTTTGAAGATATGTATTATGTTTCTTAAAGAGTTTTTCTCCATGAACATAACTATATTTAAAGGGAGTCTGTCAGTAAAATAAATTGTCATGCAGCCCTCGCTAATGCTACACAATATGCACAATCCTATATTGAGTTTTTAGTGATTACTTCATTTTTGTTCATATGCCAATGAGCCCATAATGCATCAGGATGTGCAGGGCGCGCTTGTACATCGCTTGTGCACACATCTTTTTAGGCAGGTTTACCATATTCCCTAAACTGACTTTTCTACACTTGCTGAAATAATTCTCCCCTCTTCCCTCGCCTCTACAGTATTCCTCAGATCCAGTTGCCCTTATTTATCAGTAACCCCGCATGTCTGTGCACGTCAGTGGTGTCAGAACAGAATGACATCATTTCTCGCTCCTGCCTATAGGTTTAGCATTACATCATAGCCGGGGATCGCAGGGGTGTGGCGTGCTACATAATGACCATAGAAAGGTAGCCTTAGGCCTTTTGTTGCTTTCTGTAACTGTTTGCAGCACATTGTCACACCAAGGAGTTTTTTATGTTGTTACTTCCGGGGTTGACATCTGCCCATGCATTGTGTATTATGTTACATTCACACTCCTGTGTCACTGCACCATTGTACCCGCTGTATACAGAGCAGAGTACAATATAAGTCATGTGACAAGGGTATGTTCACATGCAGATTCTGCTCAAAATCACCTCCAAATCCCACCAGAAATCTGCCACCCATTCATTGGGAGGCAGACGCTTTTTTTTTTTTTTTTTTATTTATTTTTTTTTTTTTTAAGCTAGTCGAAAAAATCCGTGTCATACTCAATGTTTAGGTGGATTTGGCCTGATACATACCTCTCAACTTTCAAAGGACAGAAAGAGGGACAAAATGTGTGGCGCACTATGCGTGCCGCGGCAAATTTAGCTCCACCCACTTCTATGTTGACCATTCTCACCATTGTCTTTGTGCCCCCACACAGTATAATGCTCCTACAGTCACCCTAACATTATATGCCCCCACATTATAGTGTTCCCCTCCAATTGCCCTAAAAAGTATGACCATCCAGCTCAGTACTTACTCGATAGGCTGAGATAGTTTAGAGGACCAGTCGTCTCTCGTGACACGTTTGTTTTAATGAATACAACTAATGAGAAGCACCCATTTCTTAGACATTTACATTCTGCCGTCCCTCTTTTAGTCCTCTTGGAAATATATGAATAAGTTAAGAACTTGGTATTACTATTCCCCTTGTTAATAGGGTTAATGGAGTCTCTACAGCCATTACTGGACTAGGTCAGACACATCCAGAGAGTTGACGGGTCTTTTCTTTTTCTTATCTTCTCTGTAGAGTCACAGAATCAAAAAGCTAGCGGTAACCGCAGTGTTAGGGAACATTCACGTGGTCTGTTTTATCTGTTGTGGCTATCAGATACAAAAGCATAGTCTACCATGAGAAAGACAGACAGCAACAGATCCATGTCTGTTTAACCTAAACCCTACTGAAGCTGATGTCTCTCATTTGGCACATCTGTGTGTGTATATATATATATATATATATATATATATATATATATATAATAAACACACACAGTGGGGAAAAAAAAGTAGTCAGCCACCGATTGTGCAAGTTCTCCCACTTAAAAAGATGAGGGGCCTGTAATTGTCATCATAGGTAGACCTCAACTATGAGAGACAAAATGAGAAAACATATCTAGAAAATCGCATTGTCTGTCTGATTTTTAAAGAATTTATTTGCAAATTATGGTGGAAAATAAGTATTTGGTCACCTACAAACAAGCAAGATTTATGGCTCTCACAGACCTGTAACTTCTTCTTTAAGAGGCTCCTCTGTCCTCCATTCATTACCTGTAGTAATGGCTCCTGTTTGACATTGTTATCAGTATAAAAGACACCTGTCCACAACCTCAAACAGTCACACTCCAAACTCCACTATGGTGAAGACCAAAGAGCTGTGGAAGAACATCAGAAATAAAATGGTGACCATCGTGGGTTTTTCTTTCATTAAACAAGGGGTACTAACAATTTTGTCCACGTCTGTGTGTGTGTATATGTGTATATATATATATAAATGAGTTCCTGTCTGTCTGTTTGTCTGTTCTTTATGCGCGACCAAACGACTGGACCGATCCTCACCAAATTTGGCACACATGTACATCAGGTGTCCGGGAATATTATAGACTGAGTCTCAGCTCTCTTGGACGTACCGTTCCTGAGATACAGTATTCCCAAAAAATTACTAACATTAGCCAATACAAGCTTGCAAGTCTTTCACTCATATTCCAACTGCCATATACACGGTCACATGTCCCTTATCAGCCAATAAGAGCACACAGGCGCTTACTCTCCTCAGACACCCAGGTTTCCATAGCAACCAAGCTATTTATGATCTGTATTAGTCAATAGCAGTTCGCAGGTCCGTAAATATTCAGTCATATCACATGTATCAGCCAATATAAGTTCACATTTAATTTACCAGGTTTCCATAACAACACAGCCATAAATAGACTGTACCTATACTGGACTCAGTGGCGTAACTAGCAATGGCTGGGCACCAAGGCGAATATTTGACATGGGACCCCCCCCCCCGCAACGGCCCCCCCCCCACACAAACTGAATTCCAACACACACTATTAGGCCCCATAGTGGCCCCTGCACACAGTATCATACTGGCTCCTTCATATAGTATTATGTGCACTCCCCGCTACCTCTTCAATGTTGGACCAGATGTCACGTGAGCCAGGCCTGCATAATGACGTCGGACTGGCCCACCGACATCTGGGACATCACCAAGGAGGCCCGAAGCCTGCTGAAAAGACCCCAAAGTATAATGATAGCAGTGTTTGTGGGGTTCACGGCCCGCAGGCCTTACTTACTGATGGCCGCTCCTGCTCACGGCCGTGAGCAGGAGCGGGGATCGGTAAGTAAATAGGGCCCGTTACCTGCTGATGTTACACCAGCAGGTAACGGCCTATTAAAAAAAACAAAACATCAGGGGCCCACCGGGACCCTTAATGTCCCGGGCCCTGTGACAGCCGCTACCACTGCTACCCCGGTATTTATGCCACTGACTGGACTGCCATACTGGATGTTAGCATTCTTGTAAATTTAAACGTTTTTTTAAACTACTCATGCCCCCTGCAGCAAAACACATGGCTGCTGCTTGAGCTAATGAAAAAACTCAGCAGACCCAAGCCTGTCTCTAATCTGACAAGGAATGTCACAGACAACAGCGAGCTGCTGAAACAACCCAGCAGACCCAAGCCCGTCTCCAATCTGACAAGGCATTGTCAGCCACATGCACACAGCTGCACGCCATGTTTCCATAACAATCCTGCCATTTTTCTTCACTGCTGTAGGTCAGCTTTAAAAGGTTTCCCATAACAAACGATTGCAGGTCTTTCACTGATATCCAAACTGAGATACACATGATCACATGACGCTTATGGACCAATGGAAAATTGCAGGTTCTTCAGTCTTGACATACACACAGCTTTACACCAGGTTTCCATAGCAACCAAGCTATTTATGACTTGTATGAGTCAATATCAGTTCGCAGGTCCTTAAATATTCAGTCATATGACTTGCATCAGCCAATTTAAGTTCACATTTCATTTACCAGGTTTCCATAGCAACACAGCCATAAATAGACTATACCTATACTATACCTATACTGGACTGCCATACTGGATGTCAAGTGCAAAACTAGCCAATTCTTATGGGAGTCACTACACAAACAAAAAATGAAATATACCCGTGCAAAGCCGGGTCCTTCTGCTAGTATATATATATATATATATATATATATATATATATATGTGTGTGTGTGTGTGTGTACGTACGTACGTGTACTCTTACCTCTATGTCCAAAGCAGGCTTTACCCATGTCCACTTACGTGTCTTAATGCATTTTTGTGTTTGTGTCTTTATTTTTCTAGAAAAAGCATCTCCCAATATGCCAAAAATCCATAGTTAAAAAAAGGAAAACATTTGACTCCAGCAAACAGCGAGCAGAAGGAACAGATATTTCCACTGTCAAACCCATAAAGCCAAGGGTAAGTATAGAAAACGTACTACCCTCATAAGATACACCTCACCAGTTCTTCTGCTACTTCCTCTTCACAGAAAGCTAAAATCATGCACATTATGGGTAAGTTTTTTGCAATGGAATCCACCGAAAAATCCTGCCTCCCATTTATTTCAATGGAAGGCAGACACTTCTTTTTTCTGCTAGCATGAAAAAAAAAAAATGTCCTGTCTGATCTTTGGGTGGTTTGCACCCGAACCTTACATCGAAGTGAAAGTGAGTAGGTAATCATTCTGCTGACGGCAAAAAGATTTCCGTGGAGCATTTAGCATGGAAGGCCCCATTGACAAAAAAAATATGCGCCACTCCTGTCTATAGGCTGTGGATGGTATTGCAAGTCAGACAGTCCATGTTTAAAGGAATTTTCAGGCGTCCAAAAAAACCCTGTCTATGGCTAAGGCCCAACGTAGTGAATCACAGTTAATAAATGCACTGAAAATGTGTTTTTTTCCGCAGCGTTTTAAATTAATTTTTGCTGCATTTATTAAATCTATAAGGAAACCGTTCGCAATTCCGCAGCTAAAATTACCATGCTGCGTTTTTCAATAAGCAGCCCTTCTGCAGCTTTTTTTTTCTGTAATGTGTGAATGAGATTAACCAAAATCTCTAAAAATCTGGTAAAAAAGTGGGGACAAAATTGTTGGTACCCACAATGGTCACAGAAATAACTTGAATCTGATAAAAGTAATAATATATAAAAATTCTATGAAAATGAACAAATGAAAGTCAGACATTGCTTTTCAACCATGCTTCAACAGAATTTTTAAAAAAAGAAAGCTCATGAAACAGGCCTGGACAGAAATGATGGTTCCCTTAACTTAATATTTTGTTGCACAACCTTTTGAGGCAATCCCTGCAATCAAACGATTCCTGTAACTGTCAATGAGACTTCTGCACCTCTCAGCAGGTATTTTGGCCACTCCTCATGAGCAAACTGCTCCAGTTGTCTCGGGTTTGAAGGGTGTCTTTTCCAGACGGCATGTTTCAGCTCCTTCCAAAGATGCTCAATAGGATTTAGCTCAGGGCTCAGAAGGCCACTTCAGAATAGTCCAATGTTTTCCTCTTAGCCATTCTTGGGTGTTTTTTGTTGTGTGTTTTGGGTCATTATCCTGTTGCAAGACCCATGACCTGCGACTGAGACCAAGCTTTCTGACACTGGGCAGCACATTTCTCTCTAGAATCCCTTCATAGTCTTGAGATTTCATTGTACCCTGCACAGATTCAAGACACCCTGTGCCAGATGCAGCAAAGCAACCCCAGAACATAACAGAGCCTCCTCCATGTTTCACAGTAGGGACAGTGTTCTTTTCAAGATATGCTTCATTTTTCTGTTTGTGAACATAGAGCTGATGTGCCTTGCCAAAAATTTCGATTTTTGTCTCATCTGTCCATAGGACATTCTCCCAGAAGCTTTGTGGCTTGTCATAGAATTTTTATATATTATTACTTTTGTCAGATTCAAGTTATTTCTGTGACTATTGTGGGTTTTTCTTTCATTAAACGAGGGGTACCAACAATTTTGTCCATGTGTGTATATCCTCAGTGGCGTTTGTTTACCTGGTTGCAGCAGAAACAGTGCTGCAGCCAGTCACTGACCACGGTGATATTTAGCTGAGGCCAGTTATTGACATTGAAATTAAACCCTTTTGTTTCTGTTTCTCAATTGCTGAGATATTAGCCTTTTTCCTGAAATGCTAATAAGCTGATGGTGCAAGGAGGATGTCACCATTGTTCTCATTGCACCAAAGAGCTATACTGTTCAGCATCCAGTCTCTCCATCCCTTCCATGTGCACTGCCTAACCTTGTCTATCATATTAGGGAGCCGGCTCATTGGTGTGATGAGAGCAATGGTGACACCCTCATTGCACCACACAGCTCAGGAAAAGAGCTAATATCTCAGAAACAGAGGCACTGACCGGGAAGCAGGAAAAAAACCCTTTATTCCCATGAGCCTAGTCTATCTGACTCATAGGGACAGTTCTGGTGACAGACTCCCTTTAAGTTCGTTTGTGTGAATCAATATATTTTTTATGTGTGTCCTTATATGTCAGTATGCGGCATGGCCATGGTGGGAAAACCTTTCTGTCCAATGTAAGGGTGTCCAGGACAAGTCCCAGTCTAGGAGGGAGGATGTGGAATGGCGTACAGGCAGAGCTTATATACAGCTGTGCTCAGCTTTCTGATATCTGCTATAAACATGTACATGCCCAATTGGCACCATACAACCCTTAGTATCCATGCGCTTTGTGAGACTACAGCTGGTTGTTCTGTTCCTCTGCTGTTCCTCCTACAAATACAAATTTTGCACTGTTTAACTTGACTTTCTGCAGCATGATAACTTTCTATGCCGTGATATTTTATCTCAGAAGACAACAAAAGCCATGGAATGAGTTGAGTTAATACTCTGTGCCGCAGTGTTGTTAGCTGGTTATGAGTCGTATTAACCTTTGCTATATCTGTATATGAATACATTGACTACTGGTTGTTACCATTCTCCATGCCAAAGAGTTGAGTCCCTACACAGTCTAATACTGTCATCACTGACTGGGCAATGGCAGATTGAGTACGGACGCCCCCTCAACTAGTAACACCCAGTTGTCAATTTATTCAGAAATTGAGGAATGATAAATTCTGCTCCGTTCCTGCGTTGCTTCTCCCAGGTCCAGGTATCCACAAGTGCTGTCCATGCCAACATTATTTTATATCACCATTTCCTATGAATGTCCTGTCTTCTTGTTCACATTTGTATAACTCGGTGAACTACAGTCAAGAAGATTTTCTCTCTTTTTCACTCCTTTATTTTAGCCAGAACCTCCAAAGAAGCAATCCAACTGGAGAAGGAAGCATGAGGAGTTTATCGCCACAATAAGAGCTGCTAAAGGACTTGATCAAATCCTAAAAGAAGGAGGAGAACTTCCCCCACCGCCTCCACCTTCATATGACCCGGGTGGGTTTTAAAGAAAGCAATCTAGAGTTTTATGTGGGGTCAGGTACCAGTATGGATAAATAACCAGATAGGGATTGGAGAAATTGGGGCGGATATGCAGAAGTATAACAGTGAATCTGTACAGTCCTGTTTGGAGGTATACTATGTGGAGTAAGACCCCATTCACATGGTGGAATTTGCCACTGATTTTGGGGTAGATTCCATCTTGATTATGCATCTCATTGTTTTCAAAGGGACGCAGAGATCGCAGCAGGACACTGAAGCTTTTTCTTGATTTTGAGGTGGATTCCGCAGCTGATTTATCCACAAAGTCCACGGCTCAAGACTCCCTGCTGATTAAAGGGGTTCTGCCAATATGGACATTTATTCCCTATCCACAGGACAGGGGATAAGAGTCCTTTCGTTGGGGGCCTGAATGCCAGCCCCCCCAGTGATCTGCAGGACGGGGGACTAAAAGTCCACCTACAGCCTCCCTATGAATGGAGCACCAGTGCGCTTGCATGACCGGCCCTCCATTCACTTCTATGGGGCTGCGGGTGCTGCCAGAGTTTACAGTCCTGGTAGCCACATAGAATTGAATGTTTAGGCAAGTGCACTGGTGCTCCATTCTCTTTCAGTCCCCCATCCTCCTGATCCACTGTAGGACCTGGCGTTTGGGCCCCCAGTGAACAGACACTTAGGGGATGATAATTTTCCATAACGGCACAACCCATTTAACCCCCATTCATCTGGGCCTAATCAGCAGTGGATTGCTGATGCTCTGCATTCGTCTTCCGCCACGGTGTGGGGGGGGGGTTTTGGTGGAAAATGAAGAGGCATTTAAGGCAGAGGTCCACCTCAGATTCCTCATATACAATGGTGCTAATCATACGTGAGACCTTGTGTTGCTGTACCTTCAACCATTCAGCCGCAGAAACCACCACAAGATCAAGCAGGACGCCTCTCACTACCTCCCAATGAAAATAATGAGAGGCAGGGGTTTCTCACAAGTCCCAGACCATAGAAAGTTCCTGCATTCATGGTTGGCAAACTATCAAGACAAAAGACTGTCAGAACTAAGGCTGGGTTCACATCACTGATGTAATATAGTTTGTTCTTCTGGTCCCTCGTAGGAATGGAAGGATGGACTAAACAGTAAAGACAGATCCATCTAATGACGGACAACAACGGATCCCAGGGGACCACAATGACTATAATGGGGTCTGTCTGATAGCCGTTGTTTTCTGTGTCATTGCGCCAGATGAAAAATTTTTGTATACAGTACTTTTTTTGTCTACAATATTAGATGAACTTTTCACTGGAGGCTCTGAACTGAGCCTCAAACGCAGATGTGAACGCAGTCCAAAATGGTTAGAGAAAATCTTTTAAATTCTGCAAAATTTTTAATTCTTTATACTTGCAAAAATGTTTAGTTTTTATACTTACAAATTTAAATATGGTTATGTTTAGAGGATCACAACCAATCTATAACTTATCACCTACAGTATCTGTAAGAGTCAATTTGACAAAACATCTTTAACAAAATCCTATTCCAATAGGTGGTGCTAGGAGCAAATTCCTCTTTTCACCTTGAGGTCTTATTTGTATTCCTTACCCAGTATTCTTAGCAGGGTGTGCATGGTCTAACAAGTCCCTGTCCCTATGACTTCATCCATGTACGTGTGTGTAGATTATATATATATATATATATATATATATATATATATACACAGTACAGACCAAAAGTTTGGACACACCTTCTCATTCCAAGAGTTTTCTGTATTTTCATGACTATAAAAATTGTAGATTCACACTGAAGGCATCAAAACTATGAATTAACACATGTGGAATTATATACTTAACAAAAAAGTGTGAAACAACTGAAAATATGTCTTATATTCTAGGTTCTTCAAAGTAGCCACCTTTTGCTTTGATTACTGCTTTGCACACTCTTGGCATTCTCTTGATGAGCTTCAAGAGGTAGTCACCTGAAATGGTCTTCCCACAGTCTTGAAGGAGTTCCCAGAGATGCTTAGCACTTGTTGGCCCTTTTGCCTTCACTCTGCGGTCCAGCTCACCCCAAACCATCTCGATTGGGTTCAGGTCTGGTGACTGTGGAGGCCAGGTCATCTGGCGTAGCACCCTATCACTCTCCTTCTTGGTCAAATAGCCCTTACACAGTCTGGAGGTGTGTTTGGGGTCATTGTCCTGTTGAAAAATAAATGATGGTCCAACTAAACGCAAACCGGATGGAATAGCATGCCGCTGCAAGATGCTGTGGTAACCATGCTGGTCCAGTATTCCTTCAATTTTGAATAAATCCCCAGCAGTGTCACCAGAAAAGCACCCCCACACCATCACACCTCCTCCTCCATGCTTCACGGTGGGAACCAGGCATGTAGAGTCCATTCGTTCACCTTTTCTGTGACACATAAAGACACGGTGGTTGGAACCAAAGATCTCAAATTTGGACATCAGACCAAAGCACAGATTTCCACAGGTCTAATGTCCATTCCTTGTGTTCTTTAGCCCAAACAAGTCTCTTCTGCTTGTTGCCTGTCCTTAGCAGTGGTTTCCTAGCAGCTATTTTACCATGAAGGCCTGCTGCACACAGTCTCCTCTTAACAGTTGTTGTAGAGATGTGTCTGCTGCTAGAACTCTGTGTGGCATTGACCTGGTCTCTAATCTGAGCTGCTGTTAACCTGCCATTTCTGAGGCTGGTGACTCGGATGAACTTATCCTCCGCAGCAGAGGTGACTCTTGGTCTTCCTTTCCTGGGGCGGTCCTCATGTGAGCCAGTTTCTTTGTAGCGCTTGATGGTTTTGGCCACTGCACTTGGGGACACTTTCAAAGTTTTCCCAATTTTTGGACTGACTGACCTTCATTTCCTAAAGTAATGATGGCCACTCGTTTTTCTTTACTTAGCTGCTTTTTTCTTGCCATAATACAAATTCTAACACTCCATTCAGTAGGACTATCAGCTGTGTATCCACCTGACTTCTGAACAACACAACTGATGGTCCCAACCCCATTTATAAGGCAAGAAATCCCACTTATTAAACCTGACAGGGCACACCTGTGAAGTGAAAACCATTTCAGGTGACTACCTCTTGAAGCTCATCAAGAGAATGCCAAGAGTGTGCAAAGCAGTAATCAAAGCAAAAGGTGGCTACTTTGAAGAACCTAGAATATAAGACATATTTTCAGTTGTTTCACACTTTTTTGTTAAGTATATAATTCCACATGTGTTAATTCATAGTTTTGATGCCTTCAGTGTGAATCTACAATTTTTATAGTCATGAAAATACAGAAAACTCTTGGAATGAGAAGGTGTGTCCAAACTTTTGGTCTGTACTGTATATATATATATATATAATAGAATTTTAAGCAGTATAAATTTTGAGGCCTTAACTGAACATTTGGCATTGTACATTGGACACATTTTTCTCCCCTTAGTCATGTAGGTCTGCCGGGTGTGCCCTGGAATACAGCTACATTTTTCGTGCATAACGCGAGCTGTGGCATCATACATATTTAATCTATAAGATGCCTAGTTTTCCTCTTTTTGTGAGCCAGGCTAATAATAACCACTGACGCGGCATGTTTTATTACTGCTTTATTTATTTAGACTACGTGCAGTGCCCGTACTGTCAGAGGAGGTTTAATGAGAACGCTGCTGACAGGCACATCAACTTCTGTAAGGAACAGGCAGCTCGCATAACCAATAAAGGCAAATTAAGTGGAGATCCAAAAGGGAAAGCAATTCCTCGGACCCAGGTAATTCAATTCTCTATCTTGTCAGTGACAAGCGGACATGTAAATCCAGTTCATGTGAGGTATGTTCACTTTTGCGCCTGAGATTCAGCCTTTTTTTTTTTTTTGGGTAATGCTGCATGTCAACATCCATTAGTTTGCTTTAGATTAAGGGTTCATCGGTCGGTGGAGTCATTCCATAGCCCTGCAGAGTGTTGCGCCATCCATTATAAATGGAAGCCACAGCAAATGTGAGCATAGCCTATAGAAAAGGAATATAATGGATGTTTTTTCTGTCATCTTCCATCTACTATGATGCTTTAATGGATTATCCGCTTTGATAAAATTGATGCCATGTACTTAAAGGGGGTTATTCAAGGTCTAAACGATACTTGCAGTGTATTTGCAGCAGTAGATGGTCCTACTTATTAATATACTGTACATGCTCCTCCCTCCTCGTGCCAATTCTGAGATTTTAGTACCACTGCCTGGGGGCTGGAAGTCTTCTAGTTCAGACCCCTGATGAGGTGCCAACTCTGGATCATGTGACTGACCCCACTCTACTCCTTGTGCTTGTCCTCAGAGTAGAGCAGTATTGGTGACATGATCCACAGTCACAGTGTCATCAGGGGAGCCCCAGGTGGCGCTAAAAAATCCTCAGAATCAGGGTGATGGGGAGCAGCATGTATGTTGGAGACTCGGCCGCAGAAACTGACGAAAATCAGTGGAGTAAAAAAATTCTGCATGGACTTTTCTCTCCGCCATTTTCAGTTTTGAAATGGCAGACATCCAACAAACACCTGGCGGGTTAAATTATAGTTTATGGGGTCCGCCGGTGTCCGTGTGTAACCACTGTTTTCACAGTCCAGCTCTCCCTTGCTCGGACCTGAATGACGGAGAGCATGGCGCCAGTATGAACCTAGCATTAGCTGTATGTACGGGAGCGCAGATTCCAGCGTTGTTAATATGTCGGGAACTGCAGTGCAGATGCTGCATGTATAATCTGTAACAAAGCACTGTATTTCAGTGAATTAAATTTTACAAAAACCTGTTCACACATGGATCCGTGCAGATTTTTAGGAGTGCAGCTGATTTTCAAACCCCTGTCGTGTCCTATGTGGCGTGGATTGGCAGCAGAATTTTTATGTGGATTTTATTTAGATTCTGCTGCAGAAAATTTCCCTACAGGACGTCTGAACGTTACTATAAAGTACACAATGAGCCATCTATACTAATACTTGGTTTCACTGCGTGGTACACCACTATTTCTTTCTGGTTACAGTGGCAGCATATTCTTTGGTGTTGTTCAGGGATTACTAGTATTGACATCAGTCTCTAATCTCAGTGCTTCTTATGGGTCTTTTACAGGAGTTGACAACTAGATGACCAAGTGTTCATAGAAACGCTAGTCCCTGATCATTGGCCCATGTAAAAGTCCCTGCGATCAGCTGGCAGGGGAGCAAATGCTTCTTTGTTGGCAGATCAGATATATTATCCTAGCTGAAAGACTATTGCTCTCAGCACCTGTTCCCTATACATAGGGGTGTGCTGGTATATGGGCACGATCATTTGTATTAACAATTCTTTGTCCCCATATAGGTTTTTATATCAAACCGTGTAAAAGCCAATTAAATGATCGCCGGTCAGCTTGTTTTATTGTTTATCGGCCCCCATTCTAGATGCAAATGTGTAAAGAGACCCATACAGTCCTTTACCGTCTGTATACTATGACAATCCCTTTCTGAATTACATAAGTATATTTCGGAAGTGTGGAAGGAAGCAGAAAAACCCAAAGAAAACCCCCACAAGCATAAGAAGGACAGAGTAACTCCATGCAGACTAAACTCAAGCCTACCTCTATATGGCAATAATGCTACCTATCCCTGTGCCCTGAAAGTTTGGTGTAGTTTACACCATATTTATTGATAAAGTGTATGGAGATTGAGGAATACAGCTCCCCTACTAAGCACCGCTAAGTTTTACTTGCATGTCTGTTGTTCTGGCCCATTGGAGGACACTAAAACAGCGATAACTCACGGAGTCTGCCTGACTCCATGGACTATAATGGGGTCCATCGTTTTAAAACTGAAATTGGCAGAGGAAAAAATCCTCCATGCAGGGCTTTTTTCCTCCAACAGTTTTCAGGTGGACATTGCGACGGAGTCTCCGATGCAGATGTGAACATAGTCTTAGCAGAGCACAAAGAAAAACTTTGTGTAGATCAGTTGTAGACCGCGCCACTAATTCCCAGCAGAAATGAAACATTAACATTAAGTAGTGTAAGGGGGTGTTCACACATAGGAATTTGACATTGACTAATGGAATCTGCTTTGAATTCTGCCTGAAATCAGACTCCCATTCATTTCAATAGGAGGCAGTAGATGATTTTTTTTTCAGCTTGAGTCCTGCACGTTGTACAGGCTGATTTCCTGAGGTGTAAAATACACCTTCCACCAGCATTTGTCTGAATCTGCCTCCGGAATTTGGAATTTGGCCCTGCCCAAAAAAGGCAAAATACAATGGTATTCTTCTCCAAATTCCGCTTCGAATTCAAAATCTGCTTTTGAAATCTGCTATTTAGCGTTGAATTCTTACGTGTGAACACCCCCTTAGAGGTCTCGATTAGAGATGAGCGAATCGAAGCTGCAGAGGTGGAATTCAATCCGAATTTCAGGAAATACTTGATTCGCATCGAATCCGTATTTCCTCACGCTTCGTGATAACGATTTGCATTTAGTTCAACATGGCAGCTGTACATATTAGGACATGGGGCAAGGAACTCTGGGAACACGGGATCACCCACACTGCCATGCATGCAGCCAATCAGCAGCCAGCCCTGTGATGTCACATCCCTTTAACCCCTTCACGAGCGCACCCGGCATGTTTGACCGCTGCATCCAATTTGTTAAATCCCACTATCGGTTATGGAGCAGGGTGTTAGCTGTAACTGATACCTAACACCCTGCTCCATAACCGATCGGGGGTTTTAACACTTTGGATGCCGAGGTCAAACATGACTGCGGCATCCAAGGGGTTCCGCCATTTTGAAGCCCACCCGCTCACCCTGGCTCTCTGCAGACAGGAAATAGCTGTTTTTGTTACATGATTCGCCGCAATTTAATTCATATCGAATAGAATCATATCGCAAAATTCGGCGAAGTGGCCGAATCGAATTTTATAATACTTCGCTCATCTCTTTCTCATTCTTTCAATGCAATTACATAGGTGTCAATGTAATAATAAGTAGGCCTTGGTATGGTGTAGCTACTTATGATTAATGCTTCAGACAAAAATGATGGCGGCTAAAGAAAATGGACTGTCTGATGATCAGGTTTATGTGAGAATATTGGATGCAGTACATTGACCATAGCAGAGAGCTGTACAAGATGTGTCACTGTGCTCCCTATAGTGGAATCTGTGGGCCTATTAAATGACGTTTCTTCTACTATCGAGATATATAAATATATTAATAAATAACATTTGGACATTCACTTCAAGGCTTCCAGTTTTCTTGGATCTGTGACTGATCCGTGAAATCCATATTGAGAGTGAAGCAATCTAAACAGCCATGAGGAATTGATATCGCTTGTATATTAGAATATTGTGTAGCTTTTCATTATAAAGAATACTTGTGGGTATAACACTGGTGCTATGAATGTGAAATCTTTTTACTCGTGTCCTGTCCATAACGTGTCTGTGACTATATCTTTATAGTTCAAGCCCCCTTCACTTAAGAAGACTAATTCTCCTGCCTCCATGACCACAACAAATTCTCGCTTACCACAACCTCCTAACTTGGGTAAACCAGCTTCAGGTGATTTTATATATATATATATATATATATATATATATATATATATATATATATATACAGTCATATGAAAAAGTTTGGGCACCCCTATTAATCTTAATCATTTTTAGTTCTAAATATTTTGTGTTTGCAACAGCCATTTCAATTTGATATATCTAATAACTGATGGACACGTAATATTTCGGATTATATAGGTATATATATATAATATATATATATATTTATATGGGGGGTATAACAGCTCTAGTACTTTCCTGAGGTTTTTTTTCAGTTCCTGGTTCCTGGTTGAAGGTTTTTTTGACCATTCCTCTTTATATATATAATTCTATTGTTCAGTGTTTGATGGTCGCCGAGCATGGCAGCCCGCTTCAAATTATCCCACAGATGTTCAATGATATTCAGGTCTGGGGCTGGGATGGCCATTCAAGAACATTGTAATTGTTCCTCTGCATGAATCCTAATTTAATTTTGGGGTTTTTTTTTGGATCATTGTCTTGCTGAAATATCCATCCCCGGCGTAACTCCAGACTGGCATTCACTTTTTTTTTTTTTTTTTTTTCAAAAATTTTTTGTTTTTGGTTTGAATCCATGGGGCCCTCAACTTTAACAAGATTCCCGGTGCCGGCATTGGCCACACAGCCCCAAAGCATCCAGATGGAACTCCCCCAAATTTTTTAGTGGGTAGCAAGTTTTTTTTTTTGAATGCTGTGTTTTTGGATGCCATGCATAACGCCTTTTTGTATGACCAAACAACTCAATCTTTGTTTCATCAGTCCACAGGACCTTCTTTCAAAATGAGCTGAGTTGCATGTGCTTTTCTCCTCAGGCGTTGTTTGTGGGTATTCATCAGACGGCTTCTTTCCTCCTCTCCCATACAGCTTCTCCTTGTGCAAAATCTTCTGTATTGTTGACCACCGGACACCATCTGCAGCAAGGTGATGCTGCAGCTCTTTGGAGCAGTGGCCTGTGGATTGTCCTTGACTGTTCTCACCATTCTTCTTCTCTGCCTTTCTGTTTTTCTTGGCCTGCCAGGTCGGGTTAACATGTAACTTTCCCTGTGTTCTTCCATTTCCTTACTATGTTCCTCACAGTGGAAACTGACAGGTTATTTCTCTGAGACAACTTTTGTATCCTTCCCCTGAACAACTATGTTGAACAATCTTTGTTTTCAGATCCTTTGAGAGTTGTTTTGAGGAGCCCATGGGCCACTCTTCAGGGGAGGTTCAGGTGGTAGAACAACTTGCAATTGGCCACCTTAAATACCTTTTCTCATGATTGGATACACCTGGCTATGAAGTTCAAAGCTGAGTGAGGTTCAAAACATTTTTTTTTTTTTTAATTAAGTAAAAATTTTTTTTGGTTTTTTTAATTTATAAAAATTATAAGGGTACCCAAATTTTTGCACCGGTCAAATTTTGGTTTAATGCATTTGCACATTTTCTGTTAGGACAAACCACCTTTTTATTCATAAATTTTTTTTTTTTTTTTCTTTTTTTTTTTTTTTATATTAAAAGGGGCTGGTGGAACCACCCAAATATTTAGAACTAAAAATGATTAAGATTATTAGGGGTGCTCAGGCCTTTTTCATATGACTGTATTATATATATAATTGTATGCAGTGAAAAAAGACTATTGTATGTTTTTTTGTTTTTTTTTTTTTTTTTTTTTATTTTTGTTTTGTTTTTCTTTCCACCCCCGGGGGGAGGGGGGGGGGGGGGGGGGGGGGGGGGGGTAAATATAATAAAATATTTTCCCCCCCCCCCCGGGGGGGGGGGGGGGTTTTTTTTCCCCCCGGCCCCCTGAAAGCCCACCGGGCCTGCTGAGGCCTGTGACTGGGACTGCTGAGGCCTGTGACTGGGCCTCAGTGGTCATGTGGCGTTGTGATGCAAAGTCCCTGAGATCATTGACGAGGTCTGAAGAGGACAAGGCTGGAGCTTAGGGGAAGTGTTGTTCACCTCCCCTGGGCCTTCACTAACTATACTACAATAGCGGTTCTGTTTCGGACGTATATGGTCTGAATTAAACCACCGGATAATTGTCACAAGGTTTGCCCATCACATACCCGCCTTGAGTAGACTCCCGTGCCCCACCACAGTAATCAAATGTATAAGCGGATGCTGATACAGTTGATTACGAGATCAGATTATAATGGGGGCAAATGGGCAATCACTTGCCGTTGGACCCCAGGCTACAATCCGTTTCACGCTTATTATAATATCACCTCTCTGGGCATGGATTCTTAAAAGGTGCTTGGCCTAAAACAATAGTCATTAATTGTAATCGAGATAAAATGCCCAATTAATCGCCCTAATGACATGTGATATACTGTAGTAACAGCTGTACAGAATTCTCACTATTATTAGGCAGGAGAAATGTGTAACATGATGGTATATGTTGGTATATTTTTTTTCTGCTGTTTGGAATATCACAGTCTGTACAGAATCATACAGTAAGCCAATGGGGCAGATGTACTAATACTGTCTAAAAGTGAGACCGTGCAAAGTTAGACTAGACCGACTTAAAATGCGCCAGATTTATCACAGTATCTGATTCTGGATAATAAATCTGTCTCTTTATGAGACTGACTAGTCTAACTTTACACCTCCTATTAGACTTAGTTTACTCCTTAACAATGCCTAAATTTGGGCACATTTTGATGCACAGGGCAGATTTACTAATACTGTCTAAGTTTAGACAGTAGTAAAGTTAAAGTTAGACCAGACAGTTTTAAACACCTAAATATCTGATGCTGTTTGATAAATCTGTCTAGTCTAACATTACACCATTTATGAGTTGACTTAGTTTCAGCCACTAAATGCACCAAAATTTTGGTTCATGGCTCCACATCTTAAACACTGCCCCTTTTCAGATAAACCACACCCACTTTTGCATAAGTCATTGACTTTGGTGACACTTATTGTTGTATTGCTGGATGTAGGGCTACCACCAGGGGCAGCATGGAAGTGGAAGAGGGATGGGTCGCTTTATTTTTTATTTTATTTTTCTTAACACGTTAGACACTATTACTGAAAGCATTGTTACTGTGCAGCATTTTTTCCTCACCTGCCTAAAACTTTTGCAGGCATCCCATTAGCTTGTAATGTTGCTGTGATGAAGGAAATTGTTGATGTGGGTTAGTTATTTTTGTGACTATTATTGAACGACTTCAATTTTTGCATCGCCTCTTTATGTTTCATTTTGTACCTTTTAGGTATACCGTCAGTAAAACCAACTTCAGTAACAGGAAGCCGTCTACAGACACATTCTCCGGCCCATAAAAACACAGCCATATCAAGTCCTCAGACTGGGTAGGTGTATGACATATACAGATGTGTCCACCCTGAGCTTAGCTTGAATTCGTGGCTCATGAAACCAATTCAATACAACATTGAGAGATGTTAGCAAACCCCTTGGCGTGCTGCAGTTCACAACACAACCACTTGGTGGCCACATGTAGACACACATGGTATATCGCAAAACAATATTGTCTTGAAAAACTGGTTATTTGTATATGTAGAAGAGATGGAACCGCACTCCAATTGCAGTTATGCTTCAAACACTTTATTTTTATTAATGCAACGTTTCGGGTGTGTGCATTTACAAGTGTATAGTGTGCAAAGGATCATATATTGTTGACAACATGATGCGATGGGGTCCAAGGTTTGCTGATACCCAGGCGATAGGCTGGTGAGCTTAAATGGCTGTTATCGCCGGGTCGGCTAGGATGCTGGTGCAGATTTGTCACAGGAATAGAATGGACTCCATCGCTATAAAATGCCTGAAAACCCCTTTAAGGCTAAATCCCCACGTTGCGGAAACATAACTTTTTGTTGTTGCAGATTTTGTTGCAGTTTTTTTGAGCCAAAGTCAGGAGTGGAATGAGCAGAAGGTAGAAGTATGAAAGCTTCCTATATATATACAGTGGGGAAACCAAGTATTTAGTCAGCCACCAATTGTGCAAGTTCTCCCATTTAAAAAGATGAGGCCGGCCTGTAATTGTCATCATAGGTAGACCTCAACTATGAGAGACAAAATGAGAAAACAAATCCAGAAAATCACATTGTCTGATTTTTAAAGAATTCATTTGCAAGTTATGGTGGAAAATAAGTATTTGGTCAATAACAAAAGTTCATCTCAATACTTTGTTATATATCCTTTGTTGGCAATGACAGAGGTCAAACGTTTTCTGTAAGTCTTCACAAGGTTGGCACACACTGTTGCTGGTATGTTGGCCCATTCCTCCATGCAGATCTCCTCTAGAGCAGTGATGTTTTGGGGCTGTCGCTGGGCAACACGGACTTTCAACTCCCTCCAAAGGTTTTCTATGGGGTTGAGATCTGGAGACTGGCTAGGCCACTCCAGGACCTTGAAATGCTTCTTATGAAGCCGCTCCTTCGTTACCCTGGCGGTTTGCTTGGGATCATTGTCATGCTGAAAGACCCAGCCACGTTTCAACTTCCATGCCCTTGCTGATGGAAGAAGGTTTGCACTCAAAATCTCACGATACATGGCCCCATTCATTCTTTCATGTACACGGATCAGTCGTCCTGGTCCCTTTGCAGAGAAACAGCCCCAAAGCATGAGGTTGTAGGTATGGTGTTCTTTGGATGCAACTCAGCATTCACTCTCCTCCAAACAGTTCTACTTTGGTTTCATCTGACCATATGACATTCTCCCAATACTCTTCTGGAACATCCAAATGCTCTCTAGCAAACTTCAGACGGGCCCGGATATGTACTGGCTTAAGCAGGGGGACACGTCTGGCACTGCAGGATCTGAGTCCCTGGCGGCGTAGTGTGTTACTGACGGTAGCCTTTGTTACGTTAGTCCCAGCTTTCTGCAGGTCATTCCCTAGGTCCCCCCCGTGTGGTTCTGGGATTTTTGCTCACCGTTCTTGTGATCATTTTGACCCCACAGGGTGAGATCTTGCGTGGAGCCCCTGATGGAGGGAGATTATCAGTGGCCTTGTATGTCTTCCATTTTCTAATTATTGCTCCCACAGGTGATTTCTTCACACCAAGCTGCTTGCCTATTGCAGATTCAGTCTTCCCAGCCTAGTGCAGGCCTACAATTTTGTTTCTGGAGTCCTTCCACAGCTCTTTGGTCTTCACCATAGTGGAGTTTGGAGTGTGACTGTTTGAGGTTGTGGACAGGTGTCTTTTATACTGATAACAATGTCAAACAGGAGCCATTACTACAGGTAATGAGTGGAGGACAGAGGAGCCTCTTAAAGAAGTTACAGGTCTGTGAGAGCCAGAAATCTTGCTTGCTTGTAGGTGACCAAATACTTATTTTCCACCATAATTTGCAAATAAATTCTTTAAAAATCAGACAATGTGTCAATTACAGGCCGGCCTCATCTTTTTAAGTAGGAGAACTTGCACAATTGGTGGCTGACTAAATACTTTTTTTTTTCCCCACTGTAGTTCCCATTTCTCTTGTAGACATTCTTGGCTTTGGCTCAAAAAACCGCAACAAAATCTACAACAAATAAAGCTGCGTTTCTACAACGTCGGGCCTCAGCCTAATTCTACCTGACTTCAATTGTGATTATATGGACTGTCCACTGGGGGTCACTCTTCACCTTAAATCTGCAGATACGGCATTTTAGAAATATAATAGGAGATCATTTGTCCCAGTAACAGACATTATTAATATTCAATTATCCTGATGGATAACCTGTGTGATATTGTATACATGTGAGATGTGAAGGTTCTTAGGACCCTCATTTATGACCCCAACAGAAGACAAAACATAAGAACAACCAGCAGTGGTTACTGTTGTGAGATACAAGATGCCATGTTTTCTCCTAACAGCAAGCAGACTTCTTCCACTGCAGATTTCTCCATAAATTGTTGCTTATAGATTTTGATGATGATTTCATTCTGATTTATGGGTAGCAATATGTGACCTTTAATGTAAAAGTATAAGCATGGTTAGTAAATATGCTGCATGCCCTCATGCATGTTCAGTGTAAATATCAGTACTCATCTGTGTGTGTGTGTAATAAGAATGTATGACGCTGTTTTTATTGTCAACCAAATTCTTTCACTTCCCCATTGTCCTCACATTGCCATAGACGTAGGGTTGGTGGATGGTAACCAGAGATTTACAAAGATTGTATGAGAGTGAGACAAAGACAGGCCGTTCCATCCAAACATCCATTACTTCCCATTTACAGGTACATATTGTGTGGTCAGGATGCATTGTGCAGGTACTTAATGTGCCTGATTTATCACTTATATAGCACCACCACAGGAAAAATGTAGTATTGCATAAAAAAATGAATTATTACATGTGCTTCTTTAGAATCACTGGATTACAGGGCATGTACAGAACCTCTCAGAATACCCTTACACTGTGCATTCTGTGTCGGACAATCCTTAAAGTAGGAGCTGTGTGTATACGGGTATATAGTCTGCTGGGCATGTATGAATAAGTCCCCGGCTTGTGCAGCTCTTCCTTCCAGCGTGTTATATCATAGGGCATGCTGTTATTGCTTTCATTGACAGCTTGGCTTCTACCAATAGCTTTAGATGCTGTGAGATTGTGTGACTGGGATTTCCATAACCCTGGTTGACCTACATGAATATTAAGGCAATTGATAAAAATGTCATTATTTTATTAGAATTGCATAACTGTGGCACAAATCTTAATCTTATTAAAGGGAGTCACCAGAGCCCAATATATCAGCCCAGCCCTCACAGGTAGGTTCGGTCACCTGAATCAAACAGTGTTTAGCTCTTATGAGATCTTGCTTCTTTTTGTCAATATGCAAATGAGCTCTTTGGAGCAACAAGGACGATGCCATTGCTCCAAAGCGGTAAGTGCCAGTGCCCTCGCTGGTCCAAAGAGCCAAAAACACCAATCTCTGCAATGAAGGCTTTTGAGAGTTTTATTGTAATGACTGGTAGCCACATTAGGACACAAGGGGAGGCGACTGAGGGAAATAAAGACCACAATATGTCTCTAAATTGCCATATGGGGATGTAAAAGGCAGTCATAGTAAGAGTCAGAAAGGGGGAAAACAGGCAGAAAAATGAGCAGGGAACGGGTAAGGTGAAACTGGGAGGCAGTGGACAACAATCTCTCAGGAAGAATATGCAGAAGAGTCTAGGTACTGCTACAGTGGGTACGGAAAGTATTCAGGCCCCTTTAAATTTTTCACTCTTTGTTTCATTGCAGCCATTTGCTAAAAGCAAAAAAGTTCATTTTATTTCTCATTAATGTACACTCAGCTCCCCAACTTGACAGAAAAAAAACAGAAATGTAGATATTTTTGCAAATTTATTAAAAAAGAAAAACTGAAATATCACATGGTCATAAGTATTCAGACCCTTTGCTCAGTATTGAGTAGAAGCCCCTTCCTTTTGAGCTAGTACAGCCATGAGTCTTCTTGGGAATGATGCAACAAGTTTTTCACATCTGGATTTGGGGATCCTCGGCCATTCTTCCTTGCAGATCCTCTCCAGTTCCGTCAGGTTGGATGGTGAACGTTGGTGGAGCCATTTTCAGGTGTCTCCAGAGATGCTCAATTGGGTTGAGGTCAGGGCTCTGGCTGGGCCAGTCAAGAATGGTCACAGAGTTGTTCCGAAGCCGCTCCTTTGTTATTTTAGCTGTGTGCTTAGGGTCATTGTCTTGTTGGAAGGTGAACCTTCGGCCCAGTCTGAGGTCCAGAGCACTCTGGAAGAGGTTTTCTTCCAGGATCTCTCTGTACTTGGCCGCATTCATCTTTCCTTCAATTGCAACCAGTCGTCCTGTCCCGCAGCTGAAAAACACCCCCATAGCATGATGCTGCCACCACCATGTTTCACTGTTGGGATTGTATTGGGCAGGTGATGAGCAGTGCCTGGTTTTCTCCACACATACCGCTTAGAATGAACGCCAAAAAGTTAAATCTTCGTCTCATCAGACCAGAGAATCTTATTTCTCATAGGAGGTATTTGGACCACTATACACGGACTGCGCAGATTTAAAGGATATTAGCAAAAAATGATTTATTTCCCAAGGTATGGTACAGTAAGCACACACAACGCGTTTCAGGACCAGCAAGTCCCTTTTTCAAGTGCATCACACTCCCTTCAAGAGGAGTTTTAGATATTTTTCTGTTCCCCATTTGCCCCAGGCTATTTTAAGTTGAGTATGCTCTGGATCCTATTTGCCCTGTGTTCACATTGTAGACCTGTTCTGGGTCCTCTAGATCCTATTTGCCCTGTGTTCATATTGTAGACTTGTTCTGGGTCCAAGAGAGGTATGTTATTGCCCTGTGTTCACATTGTAGACTTATTTTGGGTTCAGTAGAGGTATTAGTATAGGGTCCCACCTTAATCAGGTCGCCTTGTCGGGGCAGGTGGGCTTCTTACTGTTTGATCAAATATGTATAACTAAGAACCTCAAATTTTTAGTTTATACACCATATTAATTTGTAGGTGCCAATAATAGCAGTAATGCTATCTCTGTTCTCTATATACCCTTGTGCTGTGTCAGAGTGCTGCTACCCTTTTTTGTTTTTATATATAGAGTATGGAAACAAAAGCACACCACAGGGGGAGACTAGCGCTGAACGCTAACTTTGCTAGCTCTTTGCTAGCTTTTACATTGCATGGTATCACATTCTCAGTTTGTGACAGTAGCCATCTATCTGTATTTTGTTGGTTTATGCTGTTTGTATCTTATGTTACATTGTGGGTATGTTTATTGAGGCATATCACAGGGAAGGAGGGCTAGGTATCTTTGTCACTTTCTCTTAGTGACTTTTTGCTGTATGTTTTTCCCTACACATATCTTTTGTATTGTTATGTGATTATTTTTCAATAAAATATATTTTATATTTTTGATATATATTTGTATTTCCCAATTTTTTGGTATGCTATTTATTGTATTTTATGGGATTTTTTGAGGAAAAAAAAATTTTGGTCAGTTGTTTAAAGTACCAATTCATGTCCATTAGTGAAATATATTTGTATTTTGTTTCTGTCCTCATTTTAGTGACTTGGAGACTGAGTCAGTGGGCAGAGTAGCTTCCAAGACTATTATGTTGGTCCATTAGTTGGTTTGGTGGTACTATAGCCAGGGGCAGTGATAGATACATAGTACAGCTAGGCTGACTTTCCGGGTGGAGGGTACAGTGTGCATGTACTACACAGTTCATCCCTTACCCTGTACAATGCTTTCTCTTACTCACTGACTCCATAAGTAGGAGATGTGAGAACTTGTCATAGATGTATAAGTGTTCTTCTCTGGTTGCACCTAGAAATGTCCTTCATTTCTGTAAGTTAAAACAGAGACTTAAAGGGGTTCTCCGGGCAAAAATTTTATATTTTAAATAAGTCGGGGGAGGTGAAAATTTTTTTTCAAAAAAATCATACTTTCCTTTCCCCGGTGCCTCCCAGTGCGGTCTGGCCCTGCCGGTCCATTGTTGTCTTCTGGCGGAAGTCCCCACCGCATGTGGCCGCTGAGGCCTATCAGCGACCTCAGTGAAGGACACATGATGTCACTACCTGATTCCGCTGATTGGCCTCGACAGTCACGTGACCGCTGAGGCCAAGTAGAGGCTTCAGCAGAAGGGATGTGGGATGTCACAGCCGGTGATGAGTTTCCCTTAAAGAAAACACCGGAGTATCAGGACCTGACTGTGCTGGGAGAACACCGGAGCAAGTGAGTATGATGGGGTTTTTTTTTTTTTTTTTTTTTTTTTTTTTTTTTTTTTACTTTCCCGGCCTATTTTAAAAACTATTTTTTTGCCCAGACAACCTCTTTAAGATGCCCGAACACATGAGACAAACGTCAGCCAAGCCCAACAATTTTGGCAGGACTGGACAACTATCTAATGTGTATGGGGGCCTCCCGACTGCAGGTATCAGAGGAAAGTGGGTTTTGTGCATGTTGGTTTTTAACATGCACGATCATCTTGTGCTTAGTGGATATAAATTGCTCTCAGAGGTGTCTGGTGCCCGCTTGTTCCTCTCTCACCATTGAGAATGCAAGCAAACTAGGCCAAGCTGAGCATGCATGTGTTACGGGAGTGGGGTCAGGAGGAACAGTTGTCAGGTGTATGGGCGCCTTAGCAAGTGTTTAGGTATGGCTATAGTTGTACACCAATAAGTATATTAAAAAGGTAGTTGCACAAGTGTCACACAACAGCAATGACCATTAGTTATGAGTTGGTGCCATGTCATAGAAGAATTATACTGATGGCTTTACCTGTTATTTCAGTTACTTGCCCACTTTATCATATTCTACTGCAGGGGTAGGCAAACCCTTTTTCGTACTTGGAGTGTCGTACAATAATTGCAAGGTTTAAGACCCCTATACTAAAGTCATATACCACAAACCATAACATAGGGGTGCTGTTATACTATGGTCCCAGCCACATGCGTTCGCTGCTATTTGCCTGGATACACCTGTACTTTCCCATTAGAAGCAATGTAAGTACTTGTGCAACCTTCAGTTAGTGGTAAATGCATGCGACTGGGGGCAGAGTAAGGTAACACCTGTATTGAGGTGACACTATGTGGTGTACTATGCATCCAGTCCCCGGCCGCCGCTACTTTCACTTTTTTTTAAGTGAAACACTGAGTAATTTCACCTTTGCAGGACACATCACTGTAGCAGGCAGGGTCCTTGTGCTGTACAGTGATAAGCTCCGCCTCCTGGGTTTCCTTCACCCCTCTCATTGGTGGGCAGAGAGGGTAGAAAGAGAAGAGGGAGCGTCCTATACCAGTGCTGCAGCAGATGCTTCCCCTTTATTTAATACTTGCAGGTCCTGTGATGGTTGCCATGCCAGCAAAATATGCCATGAGTGCCAGGGGTTGCCGACTCCTGATCTACTGTGTGCCTGTATTTCATTCTTACCGAAATATTGTAGTTCTACATAAAAATCTATTATTTTTCTACAATGTTATTAACCATTATTTTATTTTATTTCAGGGGGTCGCTAAAGTCAAGAACTCCGCCTAGCATGGCTAGAAACCCAACCTCTGTTCCATCAGCTAACAAAAGGAAAACTTACAATGCAGAAAGCTATTCAAGGTACCGCGGTCTCATCTGTGAATGCGTCTTTGGTAAAATGTATTATTCTTTAGCCCATAAGTACTTGGCATAGACATGATGTCTGCAGCTCATTCATCTTCATATTTGGCTGCCGAACACGTCCCCTTGTTACCATTCATTATACATGTAATATACTGTATATATATATTATATATACCCATGTATAATGGATGGTAACATCTACAGTATATTATAAAGCTTTAAGCACATAACACAAGATTTACCATTATGTGATGGTGTCGGCTCACCTAAGCCTCCCCTTATATTGATCTCGGCTAAATATAGCCTATTTTCAGTGACATGTTTTATTATGATTTCCTTTTCAGTGAATTTATAGTAGATTTATAACCAGTATAAAATAAGATGATTTACAGTGATTTATGTATTCCCTATAACTGAATGCAGATATTTACATGGAAAATAATATAAATCACTTTAAAAGTAAAACGTCTGCCATAAAATTCTGATCTTTTGAAGACGTTTTGTTTAGAGCTGTCAAGTTCTTTGACTATTTTAACCTCTTGGTGTTGACCTGTTATGTACGAGGTGCATTGACTGTCCTTGTGGTCACGGCTTACCTCCATTTATATACTAAATCTATTAATAGAGAACACATCTGTTCCAGAGGATGGTTGTGTTTGCCTTTGCTCTTCTAACTGTACAACAGGATATACGGTACATTCCAGCACTCCTTCTGCTTGCCGGGGATGTTGGAGCTCAGATCACGACTTTATTTCTCATTAAAATGCATACCAAGCAACTAAAATGCAAATCAGGTTCCCAAATTCCTTTCTTTCCATTAGCCCTTAGCTATTAGTATTTAGTAAGATAGCTTAAATACCATGATGTTACCATACCCACCATTAGCTAACCCCCTCCACCGTGCAGCTTTCAGTAACCTAGTTTATCGTTGATTTTCTTTAAAGGTAATGTCCATCCTTATAGATCATTTGTATTTTTATTCTAGATAAGTCCACGTGCTAATTCATTTGAAATACATTTTATTTTTCACAGATAAAATTCTGCATAGCTGCAGCCACCTTTAGGGGGCGCTTAGGAGACTTTTTCATGCACAAACCATATTCAATAAGCTCTTAAAGGGGTTGTCAGAGTTTTAAAAAGTAGCAGGACACGGAGGTTGCTGGGGCTCAATTTAGAGATCGGCATAAGTCGCAGAGTTGAGACCCATATCTATCGAGAATTTATGGCATATTCAGTGGACATGCCATAATTGTCTTTCATGTAAAAAACTCTTTAAGGATGGAGCCCCGCATGGTGTAAAGGAATCCTATCTAGCAAATTCCATCCACACATTGCAGAAAAATATGCACAGCGGAAATGCTGTGATTTCCAAAACCGTTGCGGTATGTCATTTATACCTACGGAAATTATGGCGGTTTCCCTATAGGTATAATTGAAGCAGAAAGTTTCTGTGAAAAGCGCTGCAGGAAAAATCACCATATGTTTCCACTGCGGTTTTTCCTGCAGCGGTTTTTCGCTGCAGTCTGCTACGTGGGTCCTTTAGCCTAAAGGAGTTATCAAAATTTTTAAAATTGGTAGCCTATCCTTAGAAAACGTCGGTGCCTGACTTACAGCACCCCACCCATCGCTGTTTGAAAGGACTCAGAACACTTCATAGCAGCTGTTTGTAGTAGTGCAGTGTTGTCCCATTCACTTGCACAAGTCTCACGGCCCCTTAAAACAACTGATCAGCAGGTGTGCCAAGAGCCAGACCCTCAACAATCTAATTCTAATGGCATACCCATCAGTTTTAAAAGAAAATCTGTCACCAAAAAAGGAAGAATTCAGGAACACAGTAGATAAATAAAGGGAGTCTGTCACCAGAACCCAGGTTATCAACCCAGCGCCGCAGATGAATCGGTGCCTCCATTGCCGAGATAGTCCCATTTTTTTGCCAATTTGCAAATGAGCTCTTTGGATATTGGAGGCTTTGCTGCTTACCTCTTTGGTACAATGGAAACACCTTCATTGCTCCAAAGAGTTTATTTGCATATTACCCAAAAAAAGGTGATATTTTGTCAACAGAGGCTCCGATTCACAAGCGAAAATGACTGTTAGATTCCGGTAACCCTAACCTGTCTATCTGGTGGTGACCTTTTATTATTTTATTATTTTATTTTATTATTTACTGTCTTCCTGAACTCTTCCTTTTCATCTTCCTTTTCCTTTTCTGATATAAATAAGCTAAATGTATTATTCTGTTTGGATGAAACGTTTGCTCTACATTTTACAATGTTTTGGTATCCGTTCGGAAGAAGGTCAACGCCTTATTATTTATATAAAGATGTATTTACAGGAAACAACTTTATTTTATGGCCATTCTGCACTTTAAGAACTTCCTCATTAACTCTATGAAATCCTTTTAAAGGGAACCTGTCAGGTCCATTTGGGACGCTAAACCATCCACAGGTCCTTATAGACGGGGAATTTAGAGTCCCAAATTGCCCTGTTTTAAATCCATTCATGCCCACATTTAAAAAAAAACCCAAAAACAAACAAACAAAAAAAAAAAACCTTTATACTAACCTATAGATGAGTCCAATGACTCTCATCGGACTCATCTCTGGTGCTCCCAGACCCTGCGCAGTTCAGTGAAGCCGAGGACCTACACCCCAGCTTCACTGCACAAGTGCTGGAGGTACGGCGCATGCGCACTGAATCCGAGGTGTACTCCTCCGACTTCAGTGAAGAACTACACCGGCACAAGAAGTACAGTGGCAGGGGGAGTATAAAGCTTTTTTTTTTTTTATTGCGGACGCTGATGGCTTTATAACAGGGTGATTTGGGACACTAAACTCCCAGTCCATAAGAATCTGTGGGTGGTTTAGTGTTCCAAATCGACCTGACAGGTTCCCTTTAATGAAAAAGCATCCAAAGCTTTATTTGATGTAATGTGCTTGAGATTGATTGTACTTATACTAGTGCTTACTATACTTCGGTACCATGCTGCCCGATGTCCCACTACCAGCACTTGTTCCACTGCACTACGGGGTTGGTCCCTCCCCAACCTGTCTATCTTGGCACATAAAGCTTGGAGGGGCATATTGTGTGTCTCACTGCAGTAGCTAAGTTAACCCTTTGCTCTGTCCAGCCTTAATTGAGAATGGGGCTGTCTGAGCTATTGCATGAGCCTCGCAGCGAGCCCCTTTTTAAGTACACTATAAGTCACATGCAGACACAGAGGAGGGAACTCCCTTTTTGTGTCGGAACCAATCCCCAATTGCATTGGTAGAAGGACATCAGGCAACTACTGAAAGGACTTTTTTTGTGTGTGAATAAAAGTATAAGAATGGAAAACAAGTAAGTTACATACCAAAAAGGAATCCTTTTGTTATTACTGTTAAAGTCAATGGATCCGACGTGAATCCCACAATCTGAAGCTATTTAGCAGACGAAATGTGGTAAGACTGTAGAAGAGAAATATGTTGTTTTTTTCAGTGTAGTAGATATTTCTTCTTTATTTTTAGAGATTTTCCTGGTAACTTACTTTCTGTATACACAATGCAGCAAGGTTTGGGTGTGTTAAGGCTTAGTGGTCATTTTTATGTGATTGCATTATATCTAATATTGGCTAGAGACCAGTTTTCAAATAGGGTTTTACTAAAGTAATGCTTCCTTTTTATTCTGCAGCCTTCAATTGCTTTCAAATAGTGTAAGCCGCTCGTTCCCCACCTCATAGAAATCTGTCTGAGAGTCTGACTGAAGGTCCTTTGTATGACTGTTATCTCTGTTGTCTTAAGTAGTCATAAGGTGTCTACCACTTCCTCCAAGAATAATAAACTGTCATCACTATGTTACAGAGTACAGTACAGTGATAAACAACAAACATATGTCATATTTTTCCATCTTGGGGAAAAACAAGTTTGAAGTTTAATGCAAATGAGGCAGTTGGTGCAATAGGGGTGGACCTTCAACTCCCTGGAGCACTGCTCTTGGCACTTGGACCCCTGTCATCTTCTATCTGCATCACACCATGGAGTAGGAGCAGCAAGAGCAGTGCTTCAGATGCTGAAGGCCCGCCCCCAGTGCACCAACTGCCTCTTTTGCATAAGACTTCAAAGTTGTTTTTTCTCAGATCTACAAAAGTGTCCTACATAACAAAGGTGTTATTTATCACTGTAATGTGCTCTGTAACACGGTGGTAACAGTTGCTTATGCTTGGGGGAGGTGGTAGACTCACTTTAAACTGATAAGAATTCAGCTTAAATGAGTGTTTATGAGCACTTAGGATACCAGAGATAACAGTCATAGTATGAACCGTCAGACAGTATCTTCGATGGATCTCTATGAGAAGAGAAAAGAACAGCTTGCACTATATAAGAGAAAGTGAAGACTTCAGAAGAAAAAGGAAGCAGCATTGTAACCATGACCATGAAGGTGTACATAGCCTTTAAACCTCTCAGCTCATTTTTGTACCCACAACTAGCACCAGCAGCTACTGTATCTGGTTTTGCACTTTAGATCATGTCCCAGAGTCACCTTTCTGATGCTAAAACTAAAAGTCATGTTTTTAAAAATAATTTTGCTATATGTACCTGAACTAGTCACGGTGGGAGGCACTTCAGCTTCCTAATCCCGGTCATTGGATGGTTATTTTGGAGCTCCATCACACCCACAAGATGTGATTGAGAAGTTTCCCCATGTCAGTCGTCCCCTCGTCTCTCTCCCTAAGTGCACCGGAAAGTACAGGAGGGGTTGCATGTGCAGAAGCATAGAAGAAGCTGAGTGGTCTTTGGGCAGAAGTGGACGTAACTGCGCCTTCTCAGGAGCTCAGGTGCGGTTAGGGACATAGAAGGGAACTGGCTGATGTGGGGCAACTTGTCAGTCACGCTTTGTACGCATGATGTAGCATTGAAATAATCATCCAGGGGCCATGAATAGGAAACTGAAGTGCCACCTGCTGTGACTAGTTCAGGTACATTTGCATTTGGCAAAATGATTTTTTACTTTTTATATCTTTGGGTTTTGGCATCAGAAATCTGACATGAGGGACACAATTGTAAAGTGCAAAGCTGGATAGAGTAGCTGCTGATGCTGGCTGGGGGTCCAAACGTCACCTGACAGATTCCCTTTAAATCAGCTACAGTACCATCAAAGTTAAAGAGAGTGGGTTATCAGAAAATTACTTATTAGTAAAATTAAATTTTATTATAATCATTTTTGGTACGTTTTTCTGTTAGTACCACAAACAAATATTGAAATATTTAAATTTTTCCCTTCACCCACGACAGCACCCAGAGAGAGGATCCGCCCCCAGGGACAGGAAACCTACGGTATAAAAAGGTGGAGCCTCTCCTACCCCTCAGTTGTTTCCTGTCCCTGGAGGGAGACCTACGTGTCTGCTTGAGGCAGGCTTACCTGATGGCATAGGAAAGAGTTGGTCCTGGTAGGGGTTGCCTCTCTTCTTGGAGGTGCCAGCCCGGCAGGAAGTGGGTGTGGCTTCCGGTGTAAGGGGCGTGGCTTACTGGTAATGAAGGCGTGGCTTCCGGTGGAATAGGCGTGGCCTAGCAGCTGAATGGCCATATAATGCAGATTGAAGGAAAGTGGAGCTGCTAAGCAGTTCCTGGCCCTCCATGCACCGAGTCTCTATAGTATGGAAGAGCTGCAGCAGCCACAGCCGCCGCCACAGCAGCTGCCGCCGGCAGGAGGAAGACCCCAAGATGGAGGGCAAGATAAAGGTCCACCTCCACCTTCCTCGGTATTCTAGGGGGATGTAAGTGGCTGCGTGCCAACCCTTTATTTTTTATTGATTAATGGTTTCCCCTGTCTTTTGTAGGATAGACCTAAGAATAAGGAATGTGCCTTATGTAGAACTAGACTTTCTTCTTCTTATGAGAAAAAGCTCTGCCCATCATGTATTAATAGAACTATTGCTGAGGAGTCCCCGTCATTCTTACAGGTTATCAGATCTATGATACAGGAGGAGGTCAGGAGTTCCCTTAAGGGTAAAAGTGGCCAGAAAAAGAAGTCCAGTTCCTCTACCCAAGGTCAAGACTACTCTTCTGAGGAGGAGTCTGTTCAAGGTGAAAGTGGAGAATTATCCGATGATGTCTCTTCTTCCTCCATATCTGATGTAGAGGGAGGACAGTTGTGTTTTCCAGTTGAGGACACTGACAAATTGCTCAAAGCCATTCGAGCGACTAGGGGGGATTGAGGACTCTAGACCCTCCCGTTCTATACAGGACATTATGTTTGGAGGTTCGTCAAAGGAGACACTTTCCAGTCCATAAAAATATTACATCGCTTAGCAAGAAGGGTTTTATCCCTAGAGGAGTTAAGCGTAAATACCCGTTTGAAGAGGAAGCTTGCTCTTCTTGGGATAATGTACCAAAAATTGATGTTGCCATAGCCAGAGCCTCTAGGAACTCGGCACTGCCCTTCGAGGACATGGGTACCCTGAAGGATCCCTTAGACAAGAAAGCATAAATCCTCCTAAGGCGTTCTGGGGAGTCAGTAGGAGCGTCCCTCAAGCCCAATATAGCGGCTACCTCTACTGCTAGATCCCTTATGATCTGGCTAGGGGAACTGGAAGATCAATTAAGGGATAAGGCCCCAAGAGAGCAGATTCTGTCAGCCCTGTCGACTATTAGAAAAGCTGCAGATTTTTTGGCAGATGCTTCAGCAGACGCTGTAAGATTATCAGCTCGCTCCCTTGCCCTGACCAACTCTGCCAGGAGGGCTATATGGCTGAAGAGTTGGACAGGTGATGTAGGGTCTAAGACCCGGCTGTGCAATCTGCCCTGTTACGGTGAATATCTCTTTGGACCAGCCTTGGATGACATCTTAGCTAAGGCAGCAGAAAAAAAAAAAAAAAAAAGAGTTTTTCCTTTGCCTTCCTCTGGTCGGACACGGAGGTCCTTTCATCCCTTTGCAGCATACAGAGGGCAGAAAATTGTCAAGTCCAGAGATAATAGCTGGGCAGAATCAATAAGAAACACAAGGGGTTCTTATTTAACAACTCACCCCGTAATAAAGATCCAAGACCCAATAGGCAATGACGCCAGGCCCCGGGTAGAGGGGAGACTGAGGAAATTCCTTCCTGCCTGGAGGAAAATTTCATAAGGGGTTTTTATTCCCATCTGTTCTGGGTAAGGAAACCCGATGGCTCCTACAGAACCATAATAAATCTAAGGAGGTTAAATCAGTTTCTGTCTTACAAGAAATTCCAGATGGAGACAGTGCAGTCAGCAGTGAGATTGTTAACTCCCAATTGCCGGATGGCGGTGATAGACCTGAAAGATGCTTATTACCATGTTCCAATTTTTCCAGGTCACCAGAGGTTCTTGTGAGTAGCAGTAGAGATGGGAGGGGTGGTTTCAGCAATACCAATATCAGGCTCTTCCCTTTGGAATCTCCATAGCCCCAGGAGTCTTTACCAAAATAGTGGCAGAAATGGGGGCGCATGTAAGAGAGAAAGACGTTCTGTTTATTCCATATCTAGACGACTTTCTCATTGTGGCAAGATCCAGAATAGAATGTTTAGAAAGTGTCAGAGTAGTACTGAACATTCTGGAGGAATTAGGTTGGATGGTGAATCTAGAGAAGTCAAGTTTAGTTCCTTCTCAACAGAAAAAGTTTCTAGGGATCATTCTATATTCCACGGCTCAGAGATCTTTTCTCCCTCCAGAGAAAATAGAGAGAGTTCTGTCCCTAGTAAAAATCCTGATCCAGTCCCCCAGGGTCACTATAAGAAAGGCTATGTCCATCCTGGGGACTCTCACGGCCTGTATTCCAGCTGTACCTTGGGCTCAGAGCCACTCCCGAGACCTGCAGTGGGAAATCCTGGCAGCCTGGTGTCAGGAAAAGAAAATTCTCGACAAATTTATGTGGGTGTCTCAGCCAACAAGAGAAACCCTGGGTTGGTGGTTAGTCAGGGGTCACCTAGAAATTGGAGTTCCATGCAAGATCTCAGACCCCCTAATTATTACCACGGATGCCAGCCCTTGGGGGTGGGGTGCCCACATGAGGGATCAGGTGTTCCAAGGCTGCTGGTCAAGGAGTCTTTCTCAGGCATCCTCAAATCAGAGGGAACTAATGGCGATTTTTGGAGACCTTGAAAGTCGTAGGTCAGGGTATTCGGATTCGCCATGTAAGGATCATGTCCGACAATATGACAGCAGTTTCATATATAAATAAGCAAGGGGGTACGAGGTCCCTTCCCCTTATGAAAATAATGGCCCGGATTCTACATCTGTCAGGGCCTCTGGTTCTCTCCTGGCCTGCTCTGCATATCAGGGGGTCAGACAATTTCAGGGCAGATTTCCTGAGCCGTCACAATCTGAATCAGAGTGAGTGGGAATTGAACCCATCCATCTTTTTAGAGATCACCAGGGTTTGGGGAGTCCCGGAAATAGATCTCTTTGTCAGTCGGTCAAACAAGAAGGTGGAGAGATTTTTTTTTCCCTAAACCCAGAGGAACCCCCCTTTGGGGTGGATGCTCTGTCCTACAAGTGGGATTTCAATCTAGCTTATGCTTTTCCTCCCTTCTATCTCATTCCAGCAGTTCTGAGGAAGATCAGGGAGGATCGGTCGAGGGTTATTCTGTTTCCCCCCTTTTGGCCGAGGAGAGCCTGGTTTACCTGGCTAAGGATCCTGTCTGTTTCGGACCCTTGGATTCTCCCAGTCAGCCAGGACCTTCTATGTCAGGGCCCCATTCTCCATCCGGAGTCCAGCCACTTACATTTGACGGCCTGGAATTTGAGCGGAGATTACTAGCTTCTAAAGGTTTTTTCAGAATCTCATTTCCACTCTTCTAAAAAGCAGAAAACCGGTCACTACTAAAATATACGCTAGGACTTGGTTCCGGTTTTTTGAATTTCTAGGTGGTTCTCCGGGGGAGCTTAGGGATATACCTAGAAAACAGATTCTAGAGTTCCTTCAGAAGGGACTAGAAAAGGGGCTTTCTACCAGCACTTTAAAAGTCCAGGTTTCAGCCCTTAGTGTTCTACTAAATGATAAATTGGCTGACGATCCCTGGGTGATTAGGTTCATCAAGGCGGCCTCTAGAAGTAGACCGGTGGTTAGGTCCAGAGTTCCTCCCTGGGACTTGTACCTAGTTCTGTGTGCCTTAACTAAACCTCCCTTTGAACCATTGATCTCTATCCCTATTAAAAATTTATCCCTGAAAGTGATTCTTTTAGTGGCCCTTACCTCGGCAGGTCACATAGGAGAATTGCAGGCTCTATCAGTTAATCCACCCTTTACTGTTATTACAGAGGACAGGGTAATAATTAAACCAGACCCAGCTTTTTTGCCTAAGGTAGCCTCAAAACTTCATAGATCTCAGGAGAAAGTTCTCCCCTCCCTTTGTGCTAACCCAAGTAGTACTAAAGAGCAGAAATACCACTGTTTGGATGTAAGACGTTGCCTAATCCAGTATTTTTTTCCTCTACTTCCTCTTGGAGGAAATCTACTTCCCTATTTGTTCTCTTTTCAGGTCCCAACAAAGGGAAGGCGGCCTCTAAGTGTAGTCTGGCTAGGGGGGTGAGACTAGCAATCTCCCTGGCCTACAGTTATTTGGGCCTTCCCCCCCCCCCCCCAGTGGGGCTCAAGGCACATTCTACTAGGGCGATTGCCACCTCGTGGGCCGAGAGAGCGGATGCTTCCATAGAATCTAGCTGCAAAGCAGCAACCTGGTCTTCACCTTCTACCTTTTTTCGCCATTATAGGCTGGACATTGGGGCTTCTGCTGATCTTTCTTTTGGAAGGAAAGTTTTACAAGCGGTGGTCCCTCCCTAGTGTTTTCCTATTTTATTCTCTCTGGGTGCTGTCGTGGGTGAAGGGAAAAATGGTAATTACTTACCTGTAATTGGATTTTCCAGAACCCACGACAGCACCGTCCTTTATCCCTCCCTTTTTTCTTGGTGATGGACTTTTGTTTGGCACTGGGTGTAGCAAGCAAAAAAAAAAAAAAAAAAAGTTTTGACCTTAGGGTCATGAGTTACAAGTTAACTGGAGTCTCCCTCTCGCTTCTATAAAACAACTGAGGGGTAGGAGAGGCTCCACCTTTTTATACCGTAGGTTTCCTGTCCCTGGGGGCGGATCCTCTCTCTGGGTGCTGTCGTGGGTTCTGGAAAATTGAATTACCGGTAAGTAATTACCATTTTCTCTAGCCACTGGAGCACATACAATAACCTGGTATTTCTTTATTTCTACAGCGCACATTTCAGCTTTACTGTACAGCCTGTGACAGGATCAGCAGAGGGACAGCTCTCTTGTACTACTGAAGGTCTAGATAAGACAGGGATGCAACATATTGCACAGAAGGCTCTTTATGTATCTCCCCTGCCACTCACTGGTCTCTAGGAGAAGTGCCTGTATATGTATATGTGTCTGCCGATGACAGTATTGATCTGTAAAACGTTTCCTATAGACCACTTAATTCATTTCAGCTTCTTTCTACATTTTAGGCCTGATAACAAAATGGGATACGATGCTGGAGATCACTCAGACACCATGAATGGCGGCCGCATGAAAGCTGGAGATAATAATGGATCGGGGCAAATGACCAAGTTTTGCCATGAGTGTGGCACCAAATACCCTGTTCAGTGGGCCAAGTTCTGCTGTGAATGTGGAGTAAGAAGAATGGTTCTTTGATCATTTCGCAATTTGTCCTAAAGGAAGCCAAACCTTATACCACCTTAAAGTGGGCTTACTTTGACTGCTTATATTTATGGTATATAAATGACTGGGAATACATAACTTCTTTGAGAAAAATCAGTCTGAATTAATCCACAAGTTCATGAATTTAGATCTTCAACAACAAAAAAAAATGAATACGTTGGTTATCATACTAAAATTAATCTGTATTTGCATCTCACTATAATAATGGTTCTATATACCCTAGTATAATGTGGCGATGGCATATTCTGCGGGATAAAGCACTAGGGCTGTAGGTGGCCATTTGGAAGTGGTAAAGCTGGACAGAGACGTTCAGTTTTTGTTGACTGGTCTAATATCTATGAGGACAGATGATCCCCTAATCCTGATCTTGGGGGAAATGGGGGGAAGAGATATTGGATATATCTGGCAGACACTTATTTTCCATTGAAGTAACGTAAGCCAAGTCATATGGCCATGATAAATAGGGATATAATAACAATTAATTTTGACTACCAGTTGTCCTCTATCTATGGCCCGCTTAACACAAGATATGCTATGTATTGCACTCATAAGTTCTGGCACTGGAAGCTTTAATTGTTCTAATAATTGCATGGTCACTAATACTAGGATTGTTCGGAGTACGCAGGGCTGGGATTTTATAGGATTTTTTTTTTTTGTTGGTTGTCTATGCTAGGATTTAATGGAGTTTTTGAGTATGCAGTCCATAATGTGTTTGTTCTCCAAAATCTACCTGTAGGATTTTTATTATTTGATCTGCATATTTTATTTTATTTATTTTTATAGCTTTTTCAGGATTCATCCATTTACTATAATTAACTGTTTCACCTCTAATTAACTTTCCTCCATTTGTATATCCAATTTTCTTACACCGCTGTAAATAAAAAAAAAAAGTTATCTCGAAGGTGAAAAATATCTCTCTGCCGGAATTTTCAGAGCTTACATCTCCACCTTACATTCTCTTGTGAAAATTAGATATCACATTCATATTTTCTACCCTCTATATGCAAATCTTGTATTCATGACACAGATCTTATATACTTAGGTCATCTGTTCTATTAAAGGGAGCCCATCATTCGCAAAAGCACTTTTGGAAAGCACGTTGAAATGGCCTTTAAAAAGGCCATTCTTCTCCTACCTTTCCTTGTTTTCTTCTCCCAGACGATTCTAAGATTTGTTTCTTCATGTATGTAAATGAGCACCCGGGGCGTACCTTCTCTTCTGCAAGCACCCATCACGTCATCACTTCTCACGCCCCCTTCGGCCGTTGCGGTGATTCCCCTATTGGTCTTCTTTCTTCTCAGTTCTCGCTGGCAGCGAATTCTCGCGACTGCGCATGCGCAATTAGCTGCCATTTTCCGGTGGTCTGTCGCAAGAGCGTCGCAGAGCCGATTGCGCATGTGCACAGCACTGCGTACAACAACTTAGAAGAAAGAAGATACAGAGAAGACCAAGAGGGGAGTCACCACAACGGCCGAAGGGGCAGTGAGAAGCAATGACGCGATGGGTGTTCGCAAAAGAGAAGGTACGCCCCGGGTGCTCATTGACATACAGTGGGGAAAAAAAGGTATTTAGTCAGCCACCAATTGTGCAAGTTCTCCCACTTAAAAAGATGAGGCCGGCCTGTAATTGTCATCATAGGTAGACCTCAACTATGAGAGACAAAATGAGAAAACATATCTAGAAAATCACATTGTCTGATTTTTTTAAGAATTTATTTGAAAATTATGGTGGAAAATAAGTATTTGGTCACCTACAAACAAGCAAGATTTCTGGCTCTCACAGACCTGTAACTTCTTCTTTAAGAGGCTCCTCTGTCCTCCACTCATTACCTGTAGAAATGGCTCCTGTTTGACATTGTTATCAGTATAAAAGACACCTGTCCACAACCTCAAACAGTCACACTCCAAACTCCACTATGGTGAAGACCAAAGAGCTGTGGAAGGACACCAGAAACAAAATTGTAGACCTGCACCAGGCTGGGAAGACTGAATCTGCAATAGGCAAGCAGCTTGGTGTGAAGAAATCAACTGTGGGAGCAATAATTAGAAAATGGAAGACATACAAGACCACTGATAATCTCCCTCCATCAGGGGCTCCACGCAAGATCTCACCCTGTGGGGTCAAAATGATCACAAGAACGGTGAGCAAAAATCCCAGAACCACACGGGGGGACCTAGTGAATAACCTGCAGAAAGCTGGGACTAACGTAACAAAGGCTACCGTCAGTAACACACTACGCCACCAGGAACTCAGATCCTGCAGTGCCAGACGTGTCCCCCTGCTTAAGCCAGTACATATCCGGGCTCGTCTGAAGTTTGCTAGAGAGCATTTGGATGTTCCAGAAGAGTATTGGGAGAATGTCATATGGTCAGATGAAACCAAAGTAGAACTGTTTGGTAGAAACACAGCTCGTCGTGTTTGGAGGAGAGTGAATGCTGAGTTGCATCCAAAGAACACCATACCTACTGTGAAGCATGGGGGTGGCAACATCATGCTTTGGGGCTGTTTCTCTGCAAAGGGACCAGGACGACTGATCCGTGTACATGAAAGAATGGGGCCATGTATCGTGAGATTTTGAGTGCAAACCTCCTTCCATCAGCAAGGGCATTGAAGATGAAACGTGGCTGGGTCTTTCAGCATGACAATGATCCCAAGCACACCGCCAGGGCAACGAAGGAGTGGCTTCATAAGAAGCATTTCAAGGTCCTGGAGTGGCCTAGCCAGTCTCCAGATCTCAACCTCATAGAAAACCTTTGGAGGGAGTTGAAAGTCCGTGTTGCCCAGTGACAGCCCCAAAACATCACTGCTCTAAAGGAGATCTGCATGGAGGAATGGGCCAACATACCAGCAACAGTGTGTGCCAACCTTGTGAAGACTTACAGAAAACGTTTGACCTCTGTCATTGCCAACAAAGGATATATAACAAAGTATTGAGATGAACTTTTGTTATTGACCAAATACTTATTTTCCACCATAATTTGCTAATAAATTCTTTCAAAATCGGACAATGTGATTTTCTAGATATGTTTTCTCATTTTGTCTCTCATAGTTGAGGTCTACCTATGATGTCAATTACAGGCCGGCCTCATCTGTTTAAGTGGGAGAACTTGCACAATTGGTGGCTGACTAAATACTTTTTTTCCCCACTGTACATGAAGAAACAAATTAACTTGGAATCGGCTTGGAGAAGAAAACAAGGAAAGGTAGGAGAAGCTTAAAAGTGCTTTTGAACAGAATGTGAATTGATAAGAAATATACTCTATTATATGTCAAATGTATACTGCACTGTATATCAATGCTGTTCTCTCTTTTATTCTCTAAAAATTTTGAATAAAAATTATTGAAACTAAAAGTGCTTTTGCGAATGATAGACTCCCTTTTAAAGGGCGTCATTGCTACCTTGTTCCATTTCAGGAAACACAACCTTTGACATACACAACCAAGAGGGTTCATATGGTCGCTTTGTTCACTTAAGTGGATTCATTTTTGAGCTACACAATATAAATAAATATTTCCATCTCATAAAAGTGATGCTATATCAGTAAAGGGTGGCACCAATTCAGCTCTTTGACCCCGCCACTGTTCTGCACAGTAGCGACTCTCCATACACTATGCATGGGAACTGCGGCATATCTCTATTCAAGTGAAGGAGACCAGGTCAGTGAACAAACGGCAGTGCCATTTTGGGAAAAATAGTGACTGGGCCTTAGTTCTGAATCAGCTCTTCAACCCTTTCCTTCTCAAGATTGGTGAGATTCAAGAGGTCGGACCCCCACCCATTATAAAGTGATGACATTTCCTAATAAAATACACATTATGAGATGGGAAGGACCCCTTAAAATTCTTAGTTTACTAAGCTGGAGAAAGGCAGCACAGTACCCTTTTATTTATTCTAAAGACCTTTCATAGGTGTGCAAATATTGGAGGGGGTGTTAAGTGCGCCCTCAACACTGTGCTTACCCCAGAAAGAACTGCATAGGACCTAATAGAGATTTCCAATATAAGAATACAGGTTTATTGCTTATATAATAAATACTACAGTGTGCTAGCTAAGTGAGAAAGGTTTTAGAAAAAGAAGGGTTAATAATTTATTTTTGTCACTTAACACAATGAAGTAAATGAAGAAAAGAGAAATCTAATCCCATCAGTATTTGGTGTGACCTTTGCCTTTTGAAGGATGAGTCCTGGAAGTGATGATATGGACTCCACAAAGGATCTCAATATCATCCAGTCTGTCTGGGATTATATGAAGAGACAGAAGGATTGGAGCAAGCCTACATCCACAGAAGATCTTGGAACAACCTTTCTGCCAAGTTACTTCATAAAGTCCATGCATTCTTACTTTGCTGTGCTTTTCCACACCTGCCTAAAATATTTGCACATTACTCTAGAACATTTGTATATAAGAATTCCATGAGAATCCGTGGTGGATACCCATTGACTCTTCAGTAACTGGCACTTTATTCTAAGTACATAAGCAATGTATTCCTGTGACAGTGGGATGTCTTCCTCTATATAAGAACCAAGAGCACAAAATTTTTATACATACATATTATAACAAGTGTCCATTGTACCAGAGAGATTACGAAAGGTTAGAATGGGGCAAAGGGAGTTCAGATTAACTATTGCTAGATTTGTTTGTCAATGTAAAATATTACAAATGCCAAATACCAAGTCTAGAATTCTACATTTATTTGATACAACTCTCAGGAAGATCAAGGACTTCTATAGTATGTAGAATTTACAAAGACTTGAAGCAACTTGTGCAGAACTGATAACTTTGTAGTAAATGTATGAATTGCACCTATTAATGCTTTTAGGCTAAGATTACACAGAGCAACCACTATAGAATCTCTCCAGCAAGGCGCTGCAAAGCAAAAACCTCCCAGATTGCTTGCAGATTTTTTTGTTGCTGCTCTGCGGCTTGGAACCGTTGCATCACAAAGGTTAAAATCAATGGGTAAATCCACATCAATAATTGACATGCTCATGGTTTAGACCTCACAGTGTAAGTCACTTTGTGCCGTGGGTTGCAGTTGCAGCAGGTTAAACCCTGGCTGCTGGAATAGCCACTGCAGTCAAACTACACATCGCTGGGCCTTGACTTATAATACACTCAACATTAAAATTTCATCACCAAAGAAGAAAAATTTTGGAATTGTGGAAATCACGGGATCGTTGGACATGTTAATGATATGCAAATGCTAAAAAATAGAATAAAATATTCAAAACCTCTCGATTTATTCAGGATTGAGTATGAGCGCCATGTGCAGAAATGCACTCCCTTACAGGCCTTGTCTGAGGAATGTCACACTGAATGCACCCGGGGACACAAATCATTGAGATTGGCTGATGGCGGCTCCCTTTGCCATTTTAAACCAATGACATCCCAGAAGTGCTCAATGGTAGACCAGTCCGGAAACGCTGCAGGACATGACAGAATTTTTTGGCCATGAAGGCTGCTCACGGTAACATGACCAACATGCAGTCTTTTGAAAAACAGTTTCTGGAATACTTTGGAGAAATGGCTGTGCCACTGGTTCCACCAATGTAATGCTGAGCTGTTAATGTACCTGAAATGACTAGGGGAGTCTGGCTAGCATACCATGCCACCCCACACCATAATTCTGGGAGTAGGACCAGTGGGATATTCCCTTGTGAAGATCTCTTCATGGCATTGCTCACGTGGTCTCTAGACCAATCTCCAGCTATCATTGCACTCAAGACAAAAGCAGGATTCATTGCTGAAGTGGATAGACCTCCATTCCATCCTCTATTGCTGTCTTGCTATGCACATTGATAGCCTTTGAGAGAGGTTGAACACCTGTAACTGGATGTCTGGTTCATACCCCATTGTCCTGGAAACATTTTCTGATTTTGTGTCGACAATGTTTACCATCCTATGCTTGGGATGCAATGTCTAATTTCACTTGCAGTACAGAATGGATCACTACATTCTTACTGTATGATCCATCCATTCAGAGGTTCGTCTCCGCACATCTCTTAATATCATTCCAATTCATTGTTGTTTTCCCAACCACTGGGTCACGCAATGTACAGACATCTCACCCTAGACACATAGCGATTCCAGAGTGATAAACCAAGGTCTCTCAGGTCAAGGATTCTATCCCTATCAGCAACAAGTGTCGAGAATTGGCACATCGATGAACAGACGTTATCGCACACTCCTCCCCATCACTTGATGTGGTTTTTGAGGTTTCATGTGGCTAAAAAAAATGTTGCTTTTAAGCTGGCTTTTATGCCCCTCTCACATGCCACGGATTGAAGCGAGATCTTAGTGACACCTGCTACTTCCTCGATTTACATAACATTATGGCTTGTCCTTCTTGGTGTTGCAGATTCAATGTTGAGGAATGTAGGAAGATCATTATGTGGTGGGGTTTTCTTGGACTACTTGTAGTAATAGCATATATTTATCATTTTTTATGTAAATTAAGTTATATAAAGATATTTTTCATTTTGTTTTTACTTTTAATATGTGTGTATGTGTCTGCTGGTATGAGTTAACCTGCTAGCAAGCTAGAATATGGATAAAAAATAGACTAAAATTCTTTGATCAATCTGTAGGCCTCAATTTCCACCTTCCTGGGATGGGCATAGTCTGGAACCAGCCATAGGACTGACACCGTTAGAGAAGAGCCTTGATAATTTAGCACCGCGATGGTAGTATTATTATTATGGGAAGGAAGAGAGAGGCTTTTCTACTTGTGAAAAAACTGCATTGTTAGTTTTGGGCCAGAGATTCACCCAGCTGTTTCCATAACTCCCATAGAGTTTGACCAGAGGAGCAGCGCCCATGCTTAGGCCAATTGCAGATGACTGTGGCAGTGGTCAGTGTGCTATCCATGTATATCACGGATAGCACACTGACCCATTCTTTTCTATGGGCCCGTACTCACAACCGTGAATTTCACGGTCCCGTGTGCGGGCCGACAGTCTGGGCCACAAAATATAGAACAGGTCCTATTCCTGTCTTATTTTGCAGCCCTTGCTTCCTTGGCTCCTATTCATTTAATGAAAAGGGCCACGGAAGCACGGCCTGTGCACGGACGGCACACAGGGGACATCAACGTGTCCCCCGTGCGCCACTCGTGCCTTTAATTCACGGCAGGCCGGTTGCAGCACGGTCGTCTGCAACCGGCCTTATTGCTGCTTCTTTCATACTCCTCCTCAGTGCGACAGGGGTGCTTGAGGTCCTGGATTCCAGCTGGTGTGTGTGAGGGGCGGGGGGTCACCGTAATTTGTCACCTATCCAGGGGATAGGTGATAAATGGTTTTGTCCTGAATAATACTTTTAAGATCATACATATTTAATCCATTTCTAAAATGGAGTCTTTCACCAAAATTCAGCATATCAACCCAGCCTGCAGATAGATTAGGGTCACCTGAATCAAACAGTATTTTCCCCTTGTGAGTCGATGCTTCCATTGCTGAGATGTTGCTGTTTTTGTCAATATGCAAATGATCTCTTTGAGCCATGAGGGTGTTACTGCTTATTTCCTTAAACCCTTATTGCACCAAAGAGTTAATTTGCATATTGACAATGACAGAGATATTTTTCGTAACAGAGGCACAGATTCACAAGGGGAAAACACTCTTACCGGTAGGTTAAGGTCACCTGATTCAATGTATCTGCAGGACTGGGTTGATATCCTTGGATCTGATGACAGACTCCCTTTACCAATCCAAGCAAAACTTTATCTTCCTTTGAAAAAAATGAATAAACAGGACAGAAGGAAGTTTCTTAATTTCTTTTTTTTCTTTTTTTTTTTTTCAACATTACAGTCAATGGTGACACATGGAGAAAGAATGTTCTGTGTCTGCACCTCTCGTTTTATCATTTTTTTCAGCCCATTGTTTTGATCCCTCATAAATGTAGAACAATGGACTAAAACAACACGGTGTGAAAGTAGCCTAACACTAGATTCACACTAGCGTTTGTGCTCTATGTTGCCTGGGTCTGCCTGGTGACCCGAACGACGGAGAGCCAGACCGCTGTTTCAGCAGTTAGACACGGACACCGGCGGACCTCATTGACTATAATGGGGTCCGTCGGGTGTCTGCCATTTTAAAACTTAAAATGGCGTAGAGAACAGTCCTCCTTGCAGGAATTTTCTCTCCACTGGCTTTTAGCGATTTCTGTGGTTTCCGGTGTAGATATGAACCAAGCCTAATATGTATTCACTGCTTACACAAGTCCAGGTATACAGAGGCATATATATAAATGTATCATGTAACATATCTGGCCTCAATCTGATAACAACATCCATTATCTAAACTGCACTGAAAAGAGGAACCTGATCACCAAACCCACGTTCTTCCTAAACCTAAGGACGGCCTGTCATCTTTCTCGATATACAGTAAATAATAGTAATCTCATGAAATAATTCAAGAACATCTATTCTTACTGCTCTACATTGTGCCATTGTTCTGTTAGTCTCCTAGAAATGTATGAATAACTTGACAACTGGGCGTTACCAGTTGAGAATGTGCCCCTACACAGTCTGACATTATCCAATCACCATGCTACACTGTGTAGGAATACGCCCCTTTGACAAAGGGAATAGGAGCACCCAGTTGTCAATTTATTCCGAAATTTATAGGAGAAATAACAGAGGAACAGCACAATGGAGAGTTTTCATAAAAGATGCTCCAGAATAATAATTTATGGGAAATACAGGGGATGAGACGTGTCCTCCTGAATACACGGAGTACCTTGTATGTTTTCTATAGTTCCATGTTGTATACAGTACTACAATGTACTTGGCACCAAGCTCTTTTAATACTATAAGGAATTTTAGGTTTTGAGGAATAATTTCTGTTTTGTAATCCCTGTATATTGTAGTCTTGTGTTTGTTCCCCGTTATTGGCCCAGTATATGCATTTTAATACACTTGAATTTGAGATAAGCGGCCATGTTTATCACATCACAAGCGTCACGTACCGAGTGGCTGAACTACAGTACCAAGCTTCATATGTGAAGAGGGATTTCTGAATTCTTATAGTACTTTTTTTTTTTTTTTATATGAATTTGTCCGTACATTTTTTCCTCACCATGCTGTTAAATTACTATAGTTGTCCATTTAGTATTTTCTATTGCTGGGTAAGACACTGACTATTTCACTCTGTACACAACCCTTTTGTCTATTTGTTGTAATACTCAAATAAAACCTGTCTAAACCGACTTCTGTGGTTTTTTTTGGGAGATTTTACACATTTTTGTGTTGTATTAAGTATATCTACACCCAAATAGATAAAACTTTAAGGGGGTTTGTCACCAAGACACATATTCTATATTGGACCTTCAGCAATAAGGAGAACAGGGGCCCAAAAGTCCCCCATGCCACCTCCATGGGCATGAAGTGCCAGTGCACTTGTGTGACCGGCGCTCCATTCACTTCTATGAGGTTTCTGGAGATTGCGGTTTTCTTTGTAGAGCCTCATGCACATGAACGTGTTTTTATATCCGGTATTGCAGGTGAGCACCCCATACATTTCAGTGGGCCCGTACACACAGCTGTAATTTGGAGCAGGTCCTATATCTGTCTGTATTTGTGGCAGTCAATTCATTTTTAATGTATGGGTCAATGAAAACTATAGATGTTAGCAATCCATGTGTCATCTGTGCCGTTTTCACTGACCCGCAGACTGCACACAGTCGTGTGCAGGAGACCTAAGGTTCTAAAATCTTATAATTTGACTTTGCAGACACAGAAATCTTAGTGACGGGCACCATAGGAAAGGTCATTACTTGATGCTACATATACTGGGTTCAGTTTAGTGTGTAAAAAACAACTCACGGTTTCCCTTTTAATGAATGGAACACGTTGCGGAAACGCAGCTTTTTTTGTTGCAGATTTTGTTGTGGTTTTTTGAGCCAAAGCCAGGAGTGGATTGAGTAGAAGGGAGAAGTATAGGAGCCTACTATATATTTCCCTTTCTTTTTGTAGCCATTCTTGGCTTTGGCTCAAATAACCGCAGCAAAATCAGCAACAAAAAAAGCTGCGTTTCCGCAACGTGGGGCCTCAGCCTAAAGGAGTTATGCCACAGAAAATATTTATCCTCTATCTATAGGATAGAGCAGGGGTCCAGGAACCTTTGGCACTCCAGCTGCTGTGAAACTACAACTCCCAACATGCTCCATTCACTTCCATGGGAGTTCCAAGAACAGCAGAGCAAGTATGTATGGTGGGAGTTGTAGTTTTACAACAGCCGGAGTGCCGAAGGTTGCCTACCCCTGTTATAAGCTTTTAGAACCTTAGGTCTCCTGCACACGACTGTGTGCAGTCTGCGGGTCAGTGAAAATGGCACAGATGACAGGCGGATTGCTATCATCTATAGTTTTCATTAACCCATACATTGAAAATGAATTGACTGAGCCACAAATCCAGACTGATACAGAACCTGCTCCATAAAGTGCTGATTGGTGAGGTTTGATCATTGGGATTGTGGGGTATTTTACCCTCATTGTGAGCCCTGGTGGACACAGGCACTTCCCTGCTCCCATTCACTTCAATGGGAGCATCGGACATAGTCAAGTACTACACTGGCTATCTCCACGTTCCCATTGAAGCTCCTGCGCATCCACCAGGAGTTTGGTTGCCTTCACAAGGTAAACCACTCCCTGTTCTCAGTATCAGTGGGGGTCTCAGTGGTCAGACCCCCACCAATCAGCAATTTATCCTCTACCCTATGACTAGGGGATAACTATTTTCCGTAGTGTAAAGTTCTTGTGCCCAATTTAACCACTATAGCAATTATCCGCTTATCTCTTGCACTAAAAGTAATGTAGCAAACCTAAAAGTACAAAATTAACTTAGAAAAAACCAGACCACACATTTGTAACATTTTTTTATATTACTATTTTGCAATAAACTGGTTGTAGAAATCAGATACAGTAAATTTTAGGCCAAATTCTAGTAATTAGGAGTTGTCAGACACCGTCAGGACCTGTTTTTGGCAGGGATAATTCATTTCTGCAGAATTTTTCTTGCCCATTATTTTCCCCTGAAATAAGAAGAGACAGAGGATTCTGGCAGCTTCTCCCTTCTGTCTCCTCCCTAGAATGATATACTCCTTTATATCTGAATCAAAAGTGCAATTTATCAGGGAATTGCTAAGAAATCTCTTCTTATTTGCTATGGAGAGGTTTATTCTTCTTTTCTTAATCTCCTGTTGCCTTGTTCCCATAAAAGTAAACTATAACATAGGAATCGGGTAGGAACGTCCCCTTGTAGGGGTAGCCATATTGTCTTGAACAAAGAGCATACATAGGGCTCCTGCCATCTGTGTATGTAGGAGAAGAGCTTACCTGTCTGTAACACATGCACTTGCTGAACAAGCATTATGTGAATTTCCCTTCCAATACCTCAGCACATTTCTACTTAATTACTTTCTTTGGAAAATGATGATAAGGCTAATTTTCAGGAACTCCGCTCAATATAAATAGCTCCCCTAGCTGCAAACATTTGCAAAATGTCATTATAGTCAAAGTATGATTTTTTTATTTAGAATAATGATTACATTTTCATGGATTTTTTTAGTTTCTTTTATAAGATAGACCTTCAACAAATGTTATTTTAATGTCATAACTTCCATTCATAATGTATAATGAATCTATTAGGTTGCTATTTCAAGAATATGCTGCATGCTGTGCTATTCCTGCTGTAAAATGTGGCACCACAAGTGGCAATGGACTCGTAGCAAGATAAAATGTCATGAGAAAAACAAAGGACACCCTCTACATAATAAAGAAAACATCTGGTCCTTAGAAGGTCTTAAAGGGAGTCTATAACCTTCCTTAACCCCTTCAAGTTGCCACCATAGTGCTGTAGGTGCTGTGACATGCTTCCATATCATATCTTCATTATGTGTCACAGTCTCGTGAATGCCAAGAAAAAGACGTTTTCTTCATTATGCAAATTGGCTGCTCGGAGCACAGGGGGTGTTTCCAGAGATCTCCAAGCATAGCTCTCTCCATTAAAAATACCCCCCCTGTATGCTTTGTTCCACCCCCTAGGCCAGTGGAAAACAATAGTCCTGTGTGATGTCATCGCCTGCTCGGTTCCCACTGGCCAGGGGGTGGAACAAAGCATACAGGGGCGTGTTTTCATTGAGGTTTGTTCCTTTATGCTCAGCTCTCTTAAGATCCTGCAACCGCTTTTCAGTTGGGTTGGGTCTGGACTTTGGCTGGGTCATTACAACATCTTGATTCTTTTATTTTTCAGCTATTCAGCTGTAGCTTTAATCGTGTGCTTGGGATCATTGGGGCAGAGCTCGGGGCCAGCAGAACAATGCTGGGCTCTGTGAGCCTAGGGGGAAATGTATGTCAGCTCGTAGTTGGTGTACATTTTATCCATGATGAGAATTTTGGTTGGGCCAATAGCCCTGCCCCTGCACACCCTTACCACGGCCCCTTTTCAGGAAAGTAACAAAGGTGGCACAGAGTTTTATGCCTTGTATGTCAGAAAACTGGCACACGAGGCATACTATATCTGCCCCAATGATCTGTTGCATGACCCAGTTTTTCCCAAACTTTAGCTGTTGAATAGATGACTCTACATTTGATTCTAGAATACTTTGGTATTCAGAGGAGTTCATGGTTGGTCTCAATGAATACAAGGTGTCCAGGTCCTGTGGATGCAAAAAAGGCCTAAATCATCACCCCTCCACCAACGTAATAGCTGTTATGAGGTATTTGTGCTGATATGCTGTGCTTGGTTTTCCCCAAACGTAACACTGTGAATTATGCCCAAACATCTACACTTTGGTCTCGTCGGTCCAAAGGACATTGTTCCAGAAGTCTTGTGGTCTGTTCAGATGCAACTTTGCAAATTTACCCCATACTGCCATGTTCTTTATAAACAGAAGAAGCTTTTTCCTGGCAACCCTTCCAAACAAGCCATACTTGTTCAGTCTTTTTCTAATTGTACTGTCATATATTTGAACACTCAACATGGTGAGGACTGCAAAGTCTTAGATGTAGCTCTTGGGTTTTTGCAATTTGTCTGAGCATTGTACGGTCTGACATTGGGGTGAATCTGCTGAGGAGATTGTCAACTGTCTTGAATGTTTTCCACTTGCAAATAATCCTTCTCCCTGTAGGATTACGGACTTCAGATTGTTTGGAAATTACTTTAAAAGCCTTTCCAGATTGTACATTCATGGAAGTGTCAACCTGAGAATGCCCTAGCATGGTAATAGAGTTAATAAGGTTGCAAAAGAAGATCTTTGTAGTGATCCAAATGTAAGCTGCCATATTTTAGAAGTTTTTCATCCACATAGAGCATTCCTTGTCAACTCCAAATATTCTGGATCAAGCACCAGTCTTCAGTGATCTGGTACATTTTGTAATATTATATCTTTATAGTAAGGTATCTTTTACATTATAATTTTTTTAAAATATTTTTTATATTAACAGCATCTTGTGGTAGAGAGTTCTATACTCCCACTGCTTTGACTGTAAAGAATCCTTCTATAATCATGGAAAATCAGTCTTATTATAGATACAGGCCTGGGTATAAAGAGATTATTGTCTACTTTCTATTCATATATTTGTACTGAGCGAGGTCACCCCTATGTTTTAACAGTCTATCTAAGTACTGCAGTCCCCATATTTTATGTATTACATTGGTTGTCTACCTCTGAACCTGCTCTAATTTTGCTTTCTTGCACATCAATAACCCAAACTGTACACAGGTGTGTAGCTATAGGGGTTGCAGACGTAGCAGGCGCTACCAGGCCCTAGAAAATTCTACTATTATAAATGGCACAAGGTAGGTAGGGGCCCTATGCCTCTGACTGTAAATATGAAAAGTGCCTTGTATTGAGGTAGCAATATCTTCTCATCCTGTGTATCTATGCCCCTTTTGAAGCATGCCATGATCTTTACAGTATTTGCCTTTGCAGCAGCTACCTGGCGCTATGTTTCAGTTTGCTAACCTTGCCATAGATCGCTGCCTCTATGGTGGTGTATGTACACGTTTAGATCATGGATACAACTAGTGCTGAACCGGTGGTGAGCAAACACCATCTTATCATTGGCATAACGTTGCCAAAGACAACACTGCTAATAGTATGACCCCAAATATATATATGATCTATTTTTCTGTCCTGATCATGAAAATGCTACAGCTGGCATGGAAATGGCTGTTCTTAGTCAGAAAACATGTGACACAAAAGTTTTCATTTTTGACTTAATTCCAGAGTCTACATAATAGAGAAATTCTTTGGAAAATGGTTCTGAGCCATTCTCTATAAAAGAGGACCTCGTGAATTTAGTTATGTAATCTATTGTCTGTATTGTTTATAAAGATTTGATGAAATGTGAACTAAAACAGATTAGATTTTTTTTTTCTTTTCCAATTATTTTCCCATGTTTTAATTATTGTAAAATGTATTTTTAGTATATTCCCAATGCCAGTAAGATGAGCTCAGCTTCCAACGTCTTCACACCACAAGGTCCGGCTTGTATTTTTCTCTAGCTTAGCTGTAGTGTACGTCTTCCTACTTGGTTTCCTGCAGATTAAATATAGAAGCCCTCTTCCTTGCATATTGAACTTCCCTGAGATCCCATGAGATATATATATATATATATATATATATATATATATGGCATCTCAATAAATTAGAATATCTGTGAAACGTTCATTCATTTTAGTAATTCAGTAATACAATCCATAATCAGCGTCTTCCATGATTTCCATGATTGTGTGTCCTACTGAACCAGACTGAGGGACCATGTAGAAGGCTTAGGAAACCTTGGCAGGTGACACACTGAATTTACAATACTGAACTTTTTTACAATATTCTAATTTTCTTAGATTTGGGTTTTCATTATCTGTAATCCATAATCAACATTTACAGAAATAAAACACTTGGAATAGAACACTCTGTGTGTAAAGAATCTAGAAAATATAGGAGGTCACTTTTTTAATTTAATTACTGAAAGAAATAAATGTTTCATAGATATTCTAATTTATTGAGATGCACCTGTAGATGGCTGCATTCCTGCTGTGTCTTCTATCTATAAAGGAAGCCCTAATACCAATTTACTGATAATGGGTTCCATAAGGTTCTGTTGAGGTGTCTATCATTGTAATGGGGGAAATTAGTCCTGCATGCTATGCTATTTTTTCCATTAACTATGACTGAATCTGACATAATCTATAGACCCCCCAACATAACTGAGGAGTTAGCGGGTCAGTAGTATAAGCAAATTGAACGAGCAGCACAGGCGGATACGGTGGTCTTGATGGGAGAGTTTAACTACCCGGATAATGACTGGGGTCATGGATCTGCATTGTTTGTAAAGAGGAGGAAATTCATCAACTTATTGCAGGACAATTTTATGGTCCAGCTTGTAGAAGATACAACTAGAGGGGGCGCTCTGCTGGATCTGATCAGCTCAAATAATACTGGACTTGTTGGAAATGTCACTGTTGGCAAAAATCTTGGTAATAGTGAACATAATCTTATCAGATTCTGCTTAAATTGTTAAAAAAAAACAATTTGGGAGAGCAAAATCCCTTAATTTTAAAAAGGCCAATTTTCTCAGATTAAGGGCTGCACTTCAGGATATAGACTGGGAGCAGCTATTGTCAGATAGTGACACAGAGGTTAAATAGGAGACATGTAAATCTACATTGAGAAAGTACAGTGCCTTGCGAAAGTATTCGGCCCCCTTGAACTTTTCAACCTTTTGCCACATTTCAGGCTTCAAACATAAGGATATAAAATTTAAATTTTTTGGTGAAGAATCAACAACAAGTGGGACACAATTGTGAAGTGGAACGAAATTTATTGGTTATTTTAAACTTTTGTAAAAAATAAAAAACTGAAAAGTGGGGCGTGCCAAATTATTCGGCTCCCTTACGTTAATACTTTGTAGCACCACCTTTTGCTGCGATTACAGCTGCAAGTCGCTTGGGGTATGTCTCTACCAGTTTTGCACATCGAGAGACTGAAATTCTTGCCCATTCTTCCTTGGAAAACAGCTGGAGCTCAGTGAGGTTGGATGGAGAGCGAACAGCAGTTTTGTGAACAGCAGTTTTCAGCTCTTTCCACAGATTCTCGATTGGATTCAGGTCTGGACTTTGACTTGGCCATTCTAACACCTGGATACGTTTATTTGTGAACCATTCCATTGTAGATTTTGCTTTATGTTTGTGATCATTGTCTTGTTGGAAGATAAATATCCGTCCCAGTCTCAGGTCTTTTGCAGACTCCAACAGGTTTTCTTCCAGAATGGTCCTGTATTTGGTTCCATCCATCTTCCCATCAATTTTAACCATCTTCCCTGTCCCTGCTGAAGAAAATCAGGCCCAAACCATGATGCTGCCACCACCATGTTTGACAGTGGGGATGGTGTGTTTAGGGTGATGAGTTGTGTTGCTTTTATGCCAAACATATCGTTTTGCATTGTGGCCAAAAAGTTCGATTTTGTTTTCATCTGACCAGAGCACCTTCTTCCACATGTTTGGTGTGTCTCCCAGGTGGCTTGTGGCAAACTTTAAACAAGACTTTTTATGGATATCTTTGAGAAATGACTTTCTTCTTGCCACTCTTCCATAAAGGCCAGATTTGCACAGTGTACGACTGATTGTTGTCCTATGGACAGACTCTCCCACCTCAGCTGTAGATCTCTGCAGTTCATCTAGAGTGATCATGGGCCTCTTGGCTGCATCTCTGATCAGTCTTCTCCTTGTTTGAGATGAAAGTTTAGAGGGACGGCCGGGTCTTGGTAGATTTGCAGTGGTCTGATACTCCTTCCATTTCAATATGATCACTTGCACAGTGCTCCTTGGGATGTTTAAAATTTGGGAAATCTTTTTGTATCCAAATCCGGCTTTAAATTTCTCCACAACAGTATCACGGACCTGCCTGGTGTGTTCCTTGGTCTTCATGATGCTCTCTGCACTTTAAACAGAACCCTGAGACTATCACAGAGCAGGTGCATTTATACGGAGACTTGATTACACACAGGTGGATTATATTTATCATCATCAGTCATTTAGGACAACAATGGATCATTCAGAGATCCTCACTGAACTTCTGGAGTGAGTTTGCTGCACTGAAAGTAAAGGGGCCGAATAATATTGCACATCTCACTTTCAGTTTTTTATTTTTTACAAAAGTTTAAAATAACCAATAAATTTCGTTCCACTTCACAATTGTGTCCCACTTGTTGTTGATTCTTCACCAAAAAAATTAAAATTTTATATCTTTATGTTTGAAGCCTGAAATGTGGCAAAAGGTTGAAAAGTTCAAGGGGCCAAATACTTTCGCAAGGCACTGTAAGTGGTGTACCCCAGGGCTCAGTGCTGGGTCCTCTGTTATAAGAGGTATACCCCAGGGTTCAGTTCTGGCTCCTCTGTTATAAGTGGTGTACCCCAGGGTTCAGTGCTGGGCTCGCTGTTATAAGTGGTGTACCCCAGGATTCAGTGCTGAGTCCTCTGTTATAAGTGATGTACCCCAGGATTCAGTGCTGAGTCCTCTGTTATAAGTGGTGTTCCCCAGGGTTCAGTGCTGGGTCCTCTGTTATAAGTGGTGTTCCCCAGGATTCGTGATGGGCTCGCTGTTTTAAGTGGTGTCCCCAGGATTCAGTGCTGAGTCCTCTGTTATAAGTGGTGTGGCCCAGGGTTCAGTGCTGGGTCCTCTGCTTATTTATTAATTATATAGAATATGGTATTAATAGCACTGTCTGTATTTTTGCAGATGACACCAAACTATGTAGTACAGTGCAGACTATGGAGGATGTAAGTAGGTTACATGCAGACTGACTGAGTGTTTGGGCATCCACATAGCCATTGAGGTGCAATGTGGATAAATGTAAAGTTCTGTATCTGGGTAAAAAAATCTGCATGTAACATATGTCCTAGGGCGAGTAAAGCTGGGAGAGTCACTGGTGGAGAAGGACCTGGGTGTACTTGTAGATCATAGATAACATTACAGCACAATGTCAGTCAGCTGCTTCTAATATCCAGCAGGATATTGTCTTGGAGGACCTCAGCTATGAGGAGAGATTAAAGGAGTTAAGTTTTAAGTTGTTAAGTCTTTAGAAGAGGTGTTCAAGGGGAGAGTTGATAAACCTGTATAAATATATAAATGGCCCATACAAGAAATATGGGAAAAAACTGTTCCATGTAAAATTCCATCAAAAGACAAGGGGGCACTGTCTCTGTCTGGATAAAAAAAGGTTTACTCTCAAGGTGACAAGGCTTCTTCACTGTAAGGACTGTGAATCTGTGGAATAGCCTACCCAGGAGCTGCTCACAGCAGTCACAGCTGACAGCTTCAAAAAAGGATTAGATGTCTTTTTACAGCAAAATAACATTGATGGTTATGGAAATGTATACACTGTCATGCCCTCTCCCATCCTGGTGGAACTAGATGGACATATGTCTTTTTTCAACTATGTACTAAGACAATTAAAAGTTAAACATTATTGAAAATATAGATAATTAAAAATTAGCAGTTCTAAAGATTCTCTCTAACTGTCTTTTTGGTGACATACTTAGTGCTGGCTTTACTTTTTGCCACTGTGACCACACTTCTCAGATAATGCTTATCTCTAAATCTATGTACTAGGATCTGGCTTTGATCAACAAAATCATCATCTTTCATACAATTCCTCCTAATCCTACGGAATTGACATTGGTGATCTATTTTTTATAATGAAGACTTCTAAAATTCAGTAGACTGTTACAGTCAACACTTTTAAAATAGGTTTTGATGTATATGTGATCTTTCTCGGCAATCAGAAGTAAATTAAGATATTAGATAATTCTCTCTGTAGTTTTGCCTGTAAGTTAAATTCCGAATGTATTATTATTGAGAAAATGGATGAAATGATTCCTGAGAACCGTTCCAAATAAATAGCAAGTTGTTTTTGTTTTTTGTTTTTATAACTTGTCAGAAACCTAGTCATAATGCTCTGTCCCTGCCACGCTCTGTGTTTCTGCAAGAAAAGATAACCTGGCCACAATGAAGAAATCATGGCTGGATTTCTGACAAGTGCCAGACCATGGAAAGTTACTGCATTTTTGATTGTATCGTTTGACACCACTAAGATGGAGAGAGAAATCTTAGAACTCTGCAAAATTTTTTATTATTTATATTTGCAAAAATGTTTAAACTTTTGTCAATAAATTTAAATATGGTTGTTGTTATGAGAAATGTCCTGTAAGCCATGAAATAGCCATAATAAAGTGTAACAGATTTTCCTGGATTAATTAATCCTGCTTTAAGAAAGTGAGAAGAAAATGATAGCAAAAGAAAAAGAAAAAAAAGAATGGCAAAGAAAGCCCAATCAGTCCATCATATTGGCTTCCATTATTACGAAACCGTACCCATATCTGTTTTTGTTCATGCATTTACTACCACCTCCTTATCTCTTATAAACAGTGTGCTAATGGTTTGATGGGATTTGGTTCAACAATGACAAAATTGTCAGAAATCATGCAAAATATTGTATGTTTGAGGGGAGGTTAAGATAAAAAAACAACAACATGTGCAAAATTAGGATGATATGTTCCCGTAATTCTTACTCCTTTCAATTAAATGTAAGCTCTGCCAAAGCTGCAATAGCCTAAGCTAAAGGAATGGTAACATAACAAATGTGATGGGGTTAAAAATCTATCATTGTACGCAGATGACAGGCTTCTGCTTCTAGATAATGCACAGACATCTCTTCTCTCAGTCATGCGATCGATTGAAGAATTGGGGAATTATTCTGGTTTAGCCAAAAATTAGCCCAAATCCATAGCATTGACTGTAGATGTTAAAGGGGTAATCCACTTTCTAAATATTGATGGCCTATCCTCTAATCAATATTAGATCTGTGAGGATTCAACACCTGGAACCCATGCAGATCATCTGTTCCAGGACAGCCTGGCTTCTGGAAATATTTACATTCCGAGAGTCTTACTGCTCACTCACTGTATAACCTGTAGCAAACATTTTAGGTACTGCAGTGCTGCCCCATAGACATTACCGGAGTAATGCTAATGCTGTCTCCAAGCAGATGATCTGCGGAGGTCCCAGGTGAGGGACCCTTGCAAATCTAATATTGATGGCCTATCCTACAGATAGTGGATAATCCCTTTAAACCTGCGGATATAAATATTAGTCGTACCTCATTGCAATGTGTGTCATCCTTTAAGTATTTAGGAATAATTACGTCCATGTCCATCAAAGTTTTTGACAAACTAAATCTTGTTCCATTCAAAATGATATTTGTGCCTCAGTTATTATTCAGTATGTGCTACACAGTTCCTCCATGTGACTCCCCCACAGATTCTTAAAGGGGACCTTCCAGCGTCTCCTCTAACTCCAAGTCTTACTGATTCCAGCACAGTTGGAATTTTTCTCTCTACCCCCCCCCCCCCTTCAATTTTTCAGCAATCAGTGCAGTGAGTATACAGTTGGGTGGGTGGTCCCAGGCTGGAGCAGTCATCCCACCACTGCCCACCTAGCAGTAGATTGCCTATCTGCATACTGTATGCAGAAACTAGCTGAAATGATAGTGAACAAATTCCAACGGTGCCAGAATCTGTGGAGTGTTGCCTGGCAAAGAAAGCAGAGTTATAGTTAGGGGGAACTGCTGAAAACTCCCCTTTAAAGGGATGGGAAACTGTAGGAAACATTTATTCTGAGTATTACAACACTTTCTGCGTTCAGAACATCTGTACAGAACCTTTGTGGCTTATAGTTTAACAAATTTTTATTTTAGTACAGAAATACTAAAAAAACATATATACTGTATCATAACTTTATAATCTCATACCCACATTCAGCCTCTAAATATGATGCAAACAGTCGTTTTCTTTCCATAATGTATTTTTATTAAAGGGAAAAGCAGAGATATACTAAACAGTACAGGAGCCAATGGCTAAGAAACATAGGCATGAGTAACAAGTAACAAATAAAACCATTCTGACATAAATATGTGTGACACTTAGCTAAGAATTGGCACATGATGGTGGAAACATCCTGGGTAACCATGTTTTGCTAAAGATACCTGAGAACTTAGCAATTCTCTATATATAAAAAAAAGCTGAACAGCAAGGAAACATATACACAGATGGACTAAGGCTCTAAGGGGACAGGGGGAATGAAAAGAAAAGAAAAAAGATGACGACAGGGGACCAAAAGATGGTAGAACGACTAAACCAGAATAAGAAGCAAAGCTAATCCTTACAATGTTTCCGTAGGTATAATTGACATGCTACGATTTACAAAAACAGCATTTCCGCTGCAGATTTTTTTTCTGCAATGTGTGGATGAGATTAGCCAGAATACCACCCATTAGCCAGAATACCACCCATTAGCCAGAATACCACCCATTAGCCAGAATACCACCCATTTTGCAGGCGATGTTAAACTCTGCGGTTTTTGCCATGGCGTTTCCGCCACTGCCAAATCGAGGCATTTACGCTACAGAGGGCCCCGGCTTAAAGGAACGCCCCAGGAACAACTGATTAAAGGATTACTCCACTGTGGTCCTAAGTAATCTTTTCAAATTTTTCTGTAGTATTAATCCAATTTTACCCTTTATCATTAGAATACCATAATCCCAATGTCACTTCAGAATAACATTTTGCAAACAGACCTGATTTACTCAATTCTTTCCATCCAAGTGTTGGATTATTTCTTAATAGCCTTTTTTTTTTCCTTTCACAGAGCGGTATGAGAGCTTAAAGGGGTATTCTCATGAACATAACCATATCTATATTTGTAGATAATTATAAGTTAAACATTTTTGCAAATATAAGTAGTTAAAAATTCTGCAGAGTTTTAAAGATTTTCTCTAACCATCTTCGTGGTGACAGTCTGTTATCTTGATCGGTTGCCAATGGATATGACCATGAATGCAGAAACTTTCTATAGTCTGGGACTTGTCAGAAACCCAGCCATGATTTCCTTATTGTAGCTGGTTATCAGCCAGGGACACTACATGTATCAGAAGATATCACGGCCACACTAAGTAAATCGTAGCTGATTTTATGACCTTAGAAAGTTCCTGCATTCATGGTCGTATCCACTGGCAATCGATCAAGACAACAACTTGTGACCACGAGATATTTAGAGAAAATCTTTAAAAATCTGCAAAATGTTTAATTACTTATATTTGCAAAAATGTTTAACTTTTAATTATCTACAAATTTAAAAATGGTTATGTTTGTGAGAATACCCCTTTAATTTTTGCTGGATAACTTATACTTCATACTGGTACCATTTAATATTCCATACAATATACTGGAAATGTAAGGGTCTTGCCAACTGTAGCAACCCTGACACTAGTGCAGCGGTCTGGGAGGAAGGACAGAGACAAGTGAGCCCTAATCTCACCCCAGCCACTGTCCCTTCCTATTGCCTCAGTTACCCTAAACGGTAAAAGGACAACCTGAAGACAAGCCCTATACTGGGTAAGTGACACAGAGAACAGGACAAGACAAAAACAACACAGAAGCAGAGTGAGCAAGCCAAGGGGTCAATAACAAAACGAGCAAAGCAGTACAAAATCGAAATCCAAGAGAATAGTCAAAAGGCAAGCCAAAGGTCAGAGAAATAGTACAGTCAATATCAAGGGCACAAAGAGAGCAGGCAAAGTCAGAGCAATAACCAGCGACAATGTGAGGGCTGATAACCTGTTTATAGAAAGTCTGGGACCAGCCCCCAGACCTGATAGGTACACAGGCTGTCAATCACACAAGCCAGGAAGAGATTAACTCTATACCGTCCAGAGAGAAATGTTCAGAACACAGGTGGGGCCAGAAATCCATTACACTGATTAGGACCATGTTCAGACTGAGCAGTAAGAAACTTACACAAAGAACCAAACTGAACACGCCTCCTTCGCCACAGCGTGCGAGCGGAGGGTGGCGCCGAGACCCGAAATGGCAGAGACGTTACAGTACCCCCCCCCCTTTATGAGGGGCCACCGGACCCTCACCAGATAAACCAGTTTTAGTAGGACCCAGTATTTTCTCTGCCTTCAATTCAGGGTCTTTTTGCACAACCACAGACACTGGTGGGCCAGGCAAACATTTTTTATTCACCTGGTGTTTCCCACCTTTAGCAGCCGAGACAGTCTCCTCCGTAACACAATTTAAAGTGTGCAGAGCAGTCATATCATCAAATACCTGGTTGCCTGAGTGGTTCTTCTGATTACCACTCAGGCACTGAAGTTTTTCTGCTGGTCTGCGAGGTCTGGTCGAGCAGTCACGGATGAAATGACCGGAAGCACCACAGTACAGGCAGAGGTTGTTCCTGAGACGATGCTCTCGTCGCATCTTGGCATCCATAACTCCAGTTGCATGGGTTCCTCATCAGGAGTCATGGGAGAAATAACAGGTTTCTCAGGAGAGAGAGAGGGAGAGACAGAAAACTTGAAAGAAGCAGACCCTATTCTCTCTTTAACATTTTCCCGGATCCTACGGTCAATACAGACAGCCAAAGTCACGGCCTGCTCAAGAGTGGGAGGATCTGGGTGACCAACCCAGAGCTCCTTAACACGGTCACACAGGCCTTGTTTAAAGTGGGCCTTTAGAGCTGACTCACACCAACCTGCAGTCACGCTGCACTTGCGGAATTCTGCGCAATATTGCTCAGCAGAGCGTTTGCCCTGCCACATGGTGAGGAGTTGCGATTCCGCAAGCCCAATGTGGTCTGGCTCAGCATATATAGACCCCAAAGACAAAAAAAATTTTTCAAAGTTAATCCACTCCTCAGCCCCTGGAGGGAGTTTAAGGGCCCAAGCTTGTGGATCCCCCTGTAGGAGGGATATAACTACTCACACCATTTGGGCCTGGGATGCATGTGGATTAATCCGGAAATACAAGCGACAAGACTCCCAGAAAGTCTCAAATTTTTCACGATCCCCTGAAAAACGGTCGGGGAGTAGCATCTTAACCCTAAAAGGGGCAGAAACAACTGGGGATACCGCAGCAGCATCAGTAAGGGTCTGCACCTGTTTAGCAAGTTCAGCTACCAGACCTACCAAACCTTCCAACTTGGCTGCAAGGCCCTGAATAGGATCCATGCTGACCCTATAGGAAGCAATGGCAGAATGTATGGGCCGGTTATTCTGTAAGGGTCTTGCCAACCGTAGCAACCCTGACACTAGTGCAGCAGTCTGGGAGGAAGGACAGAGACAAGTGAGCCCTAATCTCACCCCAGCCACTGTCCCTTCCTATTGCCTCAGTTACCCTAAATGGTAAAAGGACAACCAGAAGACAAGCCCTATACTGGGTAAGTGACACACAGAACAGGACAAGACAAAAACAACACAGAAGCAGAGTGAGCAAGCCAAGGGGGCAGTAACAAACGAGCAATGCAGTACAAAGTCAAAATCCAAGAGAATAGTCAAAAGGCAAGCCAGAGGTCAGAGAAATAGTACAGTCAATATCAAGGGCACAAAGAGAGCAGGCAAAGTCAGAGCCATAACCGGCGACAATGTGAGGGCTGATAACCTGTATATAGAAAGTCTGGGACCAGCCCCCAGACCTGATAGGTACATAGGCTGTCAATCACACAAGCCAGGAAGAGATTAACTCTATACCGTCCAGAGAGAAATGTTCAGAACATGGGTGGGGCTGGAAATCCATTACACTGATTAGGACCATGTTCAGACTGAGCAGTAAGAAACTTACACAAAGAACCAAACTGAACACGCCTCCTTCGCCACAGCGTGCGAGCGGAGGGCGGCGCCGAGACCCGAAATGGCAGAGACGTTACAGGAAAGCTGGAAAAAAAATTCAGAATAGAGTAGAATTATAGAAAAACTGCATTTGCGTGACCTGGTTACAGCTTTATTTTTACAGCTTTCACTATGCAGCCAAAATGATCTGTCATCTGTATTCTGTGGGCGGGTACGATTACGGCGATACCAAATTTATATTTATATAGTTTTATTTTTTTTTTTAATTTAATATATATATATATATATATATATATATATATATATAAATCCAAACATTAATGTGGGGGACAGGGGATACTCTGTGTGACAGGAGGCACTGTGGAGGGCCAAACGGCCATGTCACCAAAAAGGGGTGTGACCACCTTGAAAAATTTTTCAATGTTGTGAATTAAATACATTCACACAATAGTTGTCTAGTTGTGTGCAATTTTTATAACATTTATAAGATGTTATGTCTTCTAGTTTCCTAAAATCTTAAATGAATCCTAAATGAATTATTCTATCAATATTAGAATAATTTTCAGTGATGTTACAATGATCTCTAGTTGCCTAAAGGGGTTATCCAGTACTAAAATACTTTACGATAGGTCATCAATATTGGATCAGTTGGGGTCTGACACCCAAGACAGGCCATGTGAATTACCCCCAATCCAAAATTGATCAACTAAGGATAAGGAATCGATACTAAAATCCCAGAAAACCCCTTTAACTCTGAACTCATTAAACTAGCTTTGACACAATATGAATCACACGTAAACTCATTGCACAATGTTGAATGGATGAATAACTTTTACACAACTTCTTTAGAAAAATTGACTCATGGTGCTTGAAGAAGGAATACAGTTCAAACACGGGACACTCACTAAAAATGGATATATGTGGGCCAGTTAGATAGATCACTTAGGATATGTTCCCTTAACACTGAACTGAAAAATAAGAAGTACAAGCTGGGATGTATAATAGTTCTACTATTTTTTATCGTACACTTGTGGTTACGGGTAATAGACGGCTGCAGGACACTGGATAACCCCAGGGGGAAGTTTTGTTAACTTGATTGTATCTAAAAAGTTCAATAAGAATGACAAGATTAAGAAAATGAATGAAACCTCTCACACTATCATAACTAAGAATATCAGGGTGATGAAGATGCCAATGAATCAGATTACCTTGGAGGACTTCGGAACATCTGAGTTCAGTAGGGATATGGTTCTGTAATTCCCCATTGGATAAGGATGATTTTTCAGGTTTTGGAATACAGTAAGTATTTTGTTTGCTTAAATCTTACCCTTTTCTTTTTGTTTAAAGGGGTTTTCTCCTCTCAGGATTTCAGCTGCCCTCCTGTCTCCTCTCCACTCCACTTCCAGGTTTTCAGCTTATTCTTGCAAGTCTGCATATGATCATTGAGATGGGAATACCCCTTTAAGGGATAGATGACTATGCAAACCAAAATTTGAAAAATAATCTTCTGCAAGTGTGTTGTAACATTCACTTGAGCTGTCATTTGGATCCTATGTTTTATCATATTTTCACATATTGATAATGTTTAGATGTCGAAAATGTGTTTTGTTTTTTTTTTTTTTATTACTAATGCAAATTTAGACTGGGGCCCCACGTAAACACCACGATTTGGCAGCAGCGGAAATGCTCCAGAAAAAACCCTGGCGTTTTACATTAACTTCAACACATCCACACATTGCAGAAATTAATCTGCAGCAGAAATGCTGCGATTTGATCAATGTTTGGGTTTTTGCAAATTTCAGCATGTCAAATATACCTACGGCGGTTTCTTTATAGGTATAATGAAAGCAAAAAGTAAAATTCTGCGGACTTTCTGTGAAAAGAGCTGAAGGAAAAACTGCATTGCGTTTCCACCGCAGTTTTTCCCGCAGCGCTTTTTGCGCTCCCGCTCGCTACGTGGGGTCCTAGCCTTAATGGGGTTTTCCCACTAACATAACCATCTTTAAACTTGTAGACAATTAAAAGTAAAATATTCTTACAAATGTAATGTAGCCCTATTTGGGGGGGGGGTATGAGTATTATCCCTCCCGCAACAGACTCTGGCGCTGACCTGTGTGTATAATGGGACCTGAAGCCTTCGCTGAAGGGAAGAGTGGGAACATATATGAAATATATCAGTGCCTCCACCCAGGATAGAGCCTCTGTATTACAGGGGGGATCTCTTCCTGGGACTTACCCATGAAATACAGTTAGTAGCCTTAACAAGGATCACTGTACTAATCTCACAGTCTGAAGAATACATACAGATACCACATAAGGTTATAACAGTAGCTTTATAAGAATCAACAGGGTAATAATACATACATAAAATATACTCAGAACACAGCAATACTACAACAACCAGCAAGTCCTCAACCGTCTTAGGTTATATACCCGGGTATATATATAGATACTGTATATAGCAAGAGTCCAGTGCACAATACCTCCAGGCAACAGAAGAGATGCAGGGGCCCCTGTGGATGACTGTGGATCCTCGGATTCTTCCAGGAGATGACAGACAGCCGATCAGGAGATGATGATGATGGTGAGATTCTTCACAGGCAGCAAACAGGGCGACGGTGACGGCAGTAGATGCAGGCCTGACTACCCTAACACTGAGTCCTTAACCTGCCAGCTAAACTACTAGTGCCACCGGGCCTCTAACTAGCTAGTTGGCCTTCGGAAGCCTAACCTATCACTGCCCTGAACTGTATATATATATGGATCCCTAACTACGGTTACTAGCTAGTTCCTGTGAGTATATAGGGGGTAACACATACCTAACTATATACTGTGAAGTAAAGAGGAACAAGTGGCTCTTAGACTCCCCCAGACATAACATGTCTGTCTCAGCAGCTCTTCTCACATCTCTCCCCCCAGCAGCTCTGCCTCACATGTGTCTGACTCACTGTATTTACAAAACAAAACTTGCACTAAATGCCTGGGGTCTCTGAAGCCAAACTGCAGGGGCAAAGAAGCCAGATACATTATATACTAGTAGAAATGGCAGTTCCCTACACTCTCCCTCTGGTGAAATCTTTACGTCACGTCAAAGACATACAAAGTCATAGTATACAGTCAACATTACCAATGACAATATCAATATGGTTGCTTTTGCATTTACAGAGTCACAACAGGTTAATAGGTATACATGCCAGCAGGAGCGAAAATTGGTAACATATTGACCAAAGTGGACACTGCACCCACCCAAGCATGGTATAAATGAGGCTGAGTAGTAAATCTGGGGTCCCCCAAACTATCATATGTCAGCATAGGTGGTGGGTGTCTAATTCTCTCTCCTCTCCGTACCTCTCTCTGAGGTAAACTAGCATGTCCAGGCCCTAAACTAGAGTTGTCTGCCATGGGAGGGGATGGTGCTGGTGGCGTAGGAGAGCTATATCCCTGCTCATCTGTAGACACAGATCTAGGTACGAATTCTGGAGTTTGAGGGTTCATAGGTCTCCCTGAAGGAGAAGATACTGGTGATCTAGGAACTTCAGGAGCCACAGTCCAATCACTCTCAGGAGTTTCAGGAAGGTCAGGTGGAATATCGGCTAAGGACTGTGGAGAATCGCAGGCCGAGCCATCATTGGAGATATCCATACCATCAATCTGAGGTACAGGCAACAAATGATTTCTATGCCAAGTCCTGATCCTCCCGTCCCGTCCTTTTATCTTGTAGACTGGTATTCCAGGCAACCGATCTACCACTGTAAAGAGTTCACTCCGCCATCGATCAGCCAGCTTATGTTTTGCAGATGCTCCCAAATTCCGTAGCAGAACATGGTCCCCAGGGTTCAATTCTCGGTATCTTACTCGAAGATCAAATCTCCTTTTATTTCCTTCATTCACTTTGGCCGCATTTTCCTCAGCCAGCTGATAAGCACTCTTAAGCGTTTCTTTCAAACGTGCCACGTATCGGTAATGATCTCGATGACTGATACCATCGGTAGAGACTCCCAACAAGATGTCAATAGGTAGCCTAGGCTCTCTTCCAAACATCAGAAAGTATGGTGAATATCCTGTGCTCTCGTGCCTTGTACTATTATAGGCATGCACCATAGCCTCCACTTTTCTACTCCAGGATCGCTTATCCTCAATTCGTAAGGTACCAAGCATATCAAGTAAAGTCCTGTTAAATCTTTCAGGAAGGGCATCTCCCTCTGGATGGTAAGGCGTCGTCCGACTTTTGCGGATGTTCAACAACTGAAGTAACTCTTTGATCAGGTTACTCTCAAAATCCCGGCCTTGATCAGAATGCAACCGGTGTGGTAAGCCATAATGGATAAAATACTTTTCCCAAAGCACTCTGGCAACAGTGACTGCTTTTTGATCCTTAGTCGGAAAGGCTTGAGCATATCGTGTGAAGTGATCAGTCAGTACTTGTATATAGTCCAATGCACTCACTCCTTCATGAGAGTCTCTGTACAAGCGGATCAATTCTGCAGCAGGAGACCGCAAACTTTCACTGATACGCTGCCGCTTGCCTTCTTCAGAGCAAGACCATTCCTTCAGGCATTGGAGAGTATGTTCTTTCCATATCTCAAAGTTTTCCTCCCCTTGTGGTACTGGGACATTACCAGAGAATACTTTTAGTTTCTTGTAGTGAGTGGCCTGCAGGCCCTGAGCTAACATCTCAGTCAGCCTGGCTAAAGTGCTAATAGCACTGTCACTAGAGGAACTGCTAGCGACGGCCATACTGGGGGCGTAACTGGCTGAGCGGGGTTCTTCCTTTACCTGAACCAGGGGAGGAACAGGCGGTCGGTAATCCCATGTAGTAGCTAGTGGGAGGTTCCCCTCTGAGCTATATCGCTTCTCCATATCAATGACTATTCCCACTTCTAAATCTCAGCAGTGCCTCCAAATGTAGCCCTATTTGGGGGGGGGGGGTATGAGTATTATCCCTCCCGCAACAGACTCTGGCGCTGACCTGTGTGTATAATGGGACCTGAAGCCTTCGCTGAAGGGAAGAGTGGGAACATATATGAAATATATCAGTGCCTCCACCCAGGATAGAGCCTCTGTATTACAGGGGGGATCTCTTCCTGGGACTTACCCATGAAATACAGTTAGTAGCCTTAACAAGGATCACTGTACTAATCTCACAGTCTGAAGAATACATACAGATACCACATAAGGTTATAACAGTAGCTTTATAAGAATCAACAGGGTAATAATACATACATAAAATATACTCAGAACACAGCAATACTACAACAACCAGCAAGTCCTCAACCGTCTTAGGTTATATACCCGGGTATATATATAGATATATAGCAAGAGTCCAGTGCACAATACCTCCAGGCAACAGAAGAGATGCAGGGGCCCCTGTGGATGACTGTGGATCCTCGGATTCTTCCAGGAGATGACAGACAGCCGATCAGGAGATGATGATGATGGTGAGATTCTTCACAGGCAGCAAACAGGGCGACGGTGACGGCAGTAGATGCAGGCCTGACTACCCTAACACTGAGTCCTTAACCTGCCAGCTAAACTACTAGTGCCACCGGGCCTCTAACTAGCTAGTTGGCCTTCGGAAGCCTAACCTATCACTGCCCTGAACTGTATATATATATGGATCCCTAACTACGGTTACTAGCTAGTTCCTGTGAGTATATAGGGGGTAACACATACCTAACTATATACTGTGAAGTAAAGAGGAACAAGTGGCTCTTAGACTCCCCCAGACATAACATGTCTGTCTCAGCAGCTCTTCTCACATCTCTCCCCCCAGCAGCTCTGCCTCACATGTGTCTGACTCACTGTATTTACAAAACAAAACTTGCACTAAATGCCTGGGGTCTCTGAAGCCAAACTGCAGGGGCAAAGAAGCCAGATACATTATATACTAGTAGAAATGGCAGTTCCCTACAGTAAATAATTTAAAAATTTGTTGAGTTTTAAAGATGGTGACAGAGTTTGGCAATGAATACAATCATGAAAGCAGAAACTTTCTATGGTCTGGCACTTGTCAGAAATCCAACCATGATGTCCTTATTGTGGCCAAGTAGTATCTTGGTCTGATATCCCGGCCACAATAAGGTAATCATAGCTGGGTTTCCCACACCATACAAAGTTTCTGCATTCATGGTTGTATCCATTAAAACAAAAGAACTGTCATCACTAAGATAGTTTGAGAGAATCTTTTAAAGTTTGTAAAATGTATAATTATTTATATTTGCAAAAATGTTTAACAAATTTACATATGGTTATATACTTGAGAAAATCCCTTTAACTGATGTAATTCACTCTGTAATTCAGTTGTGCGTATCCAGAGGTTGTAATACTACAAATCCCAGCATGCATTTTGGCCTCAGGCTGTACACCACTGCCAAGAATAAATGAATCCCTTATTACAATACTTATGCTTTAACTCATAAATACAGTAGGAGAGATGTGTAGATTTATTTTTCAGCCGCTGTTCATCGCTTGCTTTTTTCACATAACATCATTATAATCCACATATAAAAAAAAAATCTCAACAGAAAAAAGTTAATTTTTATTCATTACTGTGGATAATTAATGATATCCTGTCCAGTTCTGAGCAAAACACCTTTTTAGAGGGAATTCGTCATCAGAAAATGGCCAATTGTTTAAATCAGGTTTTCATGTTAAACATATTTTTTTAACAATTTTTGCTGATTCTTGTTTCTTTCAATGGCACCATCTATATCTTAATGAAGCAGTTCAGCGAAAAAACTTTTTTCATCCCTAAACATATGTTTCACTATTTAGTTTTAGTTAGTAAAACAAATGTATACACATATACATATCTATCTATCTATGTATTTTTTAAGGAATATATATTAAAATTATCTTGCATAACTACCAACTACAGGGGACTGTAGGGTTATAGGTTGGACTTGATGGACTGGTGTCTTCATCCAACCTTATCTACTATGTAAATTTGACATTAGTATAATAGGGGTGTTTAAGTGCCCCCAACAGCCCTAAAGTTGTTCCTTAACTGGGTGGGACCAGTTAAGGAATGACCACCCCCCTTATGTTCAAAATGCTTCCTAATGTTCCCTTATATAATTGATGTCCCCTAATGAACCCTTATATAAATGACCACCCTAATGCTCCCTAATGGCCCCTTATATAAATACCCCCCTTGTATTAATAATGCCCTTATATAAATAACACCTCTTAAGTTCATAAAGCCCCCTTATATAAAATGCCCCTTATACTATTAAACTGCGCTAAATAAAAAAAAAATAAAAGTTATCCTCACCTACCTGCAATCCCTTGATGGAGCTGCCGCCTTCTCTTCTTCACCCATTCAGAGGACGTATGTGTCTCTGCGTAGGTGGTGCACTAATGTCATAGCATCACCGCCTGCGCCGAGAAGCAGACGTCTCCTAAGCCAGCCCAGGAAAGGTCCTGCTCAGCTTTTTTTTTTTTTTTTTTAAAGTGGTCTGACTTGGGCTGGTTTAGGTTAAATAAGTAGTGAAGATGCCACCCCTCCTAGCTGTCACTGATAGTGCTGCCTGAGGCGGCCACCTCACTTCCCCTCATTAGAGATGCTCCCCTGGGTGGGACAGCACACTTTTGAGGATTTTGTAAGCCACGACCCCCTTTCAGGACAGAACATGCCCAAATTTGGCAGTATTATTTCCAAGAATTTGAGACTGTTCCAGCAAATATGGTAAAATGATGTCGTTTTCTGGAGCCCTGCTGTATATATTGCCAATTTCATCCTGTAATCTGAAATCCATGAGACCAGTTTCATCAATGTGAGTACACTTTTCCTGCTTGATGGTATATTAATAGCAATGTGAATAGTTGATCTCAAACTATGATTGAAAGAACCAAAATTTGTGAATAAAAAAAAGTTATAGCTCTTACAATTAAAATATATATAAGATTTTATTGAGCAAAAGTAATATATAAAAACAGCACATCAATTGAATATTAACAACCCACAAAATCAAGCTATTATCTTAGTTATATATGAAGACAAAGGTAAAAAAAAAATTGACAGAATTGCTGTTCTTTTTCCACCCTTGTCCTTAAACACCCCCACCAATAAAAATAAAACAAAATAAAAACTGTATACTTCCCTATGTAATTGCTGGTCACAGCTGGTTGGTTGCTCAGTGACTTGTATGCTCCATTATTCTCTATGGCGACTGGGTAGGACAGTTTAGGGGGTGTTCACACGTAGGAATTTGATGCCGATTTGTGAGGCAATGTTTTAGAGAGGAGGCAGAGATCAAAGAAGGGCGCAAAAAATATGTGTCCTGTTCAATCTTGCCACGGCTGATTTAGCCTCGTAGTCCGTGACTCGAGTTTTCCCAATAATTAGGCCCATTCATCTGGGCCTAATCAGCAGTGGAAAGCCGTGACAGATTGGCGAAAATGAAGAGGAATGCAAGGCAGATGTCTCTTCAGTTATAGAATAGCTATAACTATTTTATAGCTATAAAAGCAGTCAAAGTAATATCTGCTAACCTCATGTCATTGTATACAGGACAACTACAACAGCTATTGGAGGATTAAAATGATTCAGATGGTTGGTCTAAGTAGCTGCAGGCGTCATCTTACCATAGCTGAAACACTCTGGACGTGTAGACCAAAGAACTCAGCGACACCGGCTGAAGGCACAATGTAAAACTTGTGACACAAGCACTTGCCAACTACAGGGCCAGTACTTCAGTGATAGGAATCTGATCAAAATGCATTTCCGGGATAATGCCCTTTAGCAGATGATATTAATGGCACCATGAGCCCCAGGCTGTTCAGAAAGCCTGGGGCCAACATATTCTGCAGCGCTTTACAGACATTGTCAGTCACTGTCCCATATAGGGCTCACAATCTACATTCCCTATCTGTATGTCTTTGGAGTGTGGGAGGAAACCAGGAATACCAGGAGGAAACCCAAGCAAACACAGGGAGAACATACAAACTCCTTGCAAATGTTTCTACATATTCCTCCAACCCTTCTCCCCTTCTTCCCATTGTCTACAGCTATTAGAAGGTTTTACATGGAGGACATCTTGTCTAGCAACTTATCATTTTTAATGAGATTTTCTAAAATGGGTTTTCTAAATCCTATTTAATCTGATGAAGGAAGAAACTCCCAAATCTCCCAAAATACACTATATGAAAGCTCACTGCACTTTAAAGGGGCAAAAAGTATCATTAGCAGTATCCAGCAGGCTGTAGGAAAATTAAAAAAGTTCTGCTCGCCTCTGGCAGAGCGCCTCCACCAGGCCACTATAGATTTCTGACCTCTATTATGAGGTGTATATGATCATCAAGAGGGCAAAGGAACAGCCTGTTGTCATTCTCTGATAATAATGCTAATCAATGGATAATTAATCTAATAATAAGCTTTATATTGTAGAGAAGTATATAGTCTATATAACAACATTGTACTGATCAATAACCTGAGCTTGTAACAATGTTCCAAATTTACTTGTGACAACCATACAGTATGTGCAAACGTAATCTTACGTTAAGTAAGATTTATGTTACTTATTAACATGTAAAGCTGTAAATGGGATGAAAAGCAATTTACCAGTTACTATATAGTGCAGAGTGTTCAGCTCTTTTTATATTACCTTTCATTATGGCGATAATCTTGAGTCAGGCCTTTTGGTTATCATTTACTGTATTATACAAAGCATAAAGCATTAGTAACATGGAGGTCTTAGGTTTTTCGCTTACCAGGGCTACGTACTGTATGTATTTCACATGTTTCACATACCTCAAATGCTTGATCATGGCTGCATGTTCATGAGGTGTAATAATAATATTAATAATATTAATAACTTTATTTATATAGCGCCAACATATTCCGTAGAACTTTCCAAATCAGAGGACACATAAACAGACAATATGAGACATTACAATGTGACAAAGAAACAAACATATCAAACAATAGGAGTGAGGGCCCTGATCGCAAGAGCTTACAATCTATGAGGAGGTAGGTGGACACAAGAGGTCAGAGGGCTTGTTTGCTACCATGGTCCAGCCATCTTTTAATAGAAAAGGTTATGTAACTGAAGTAACGTTGTAAACAGTGTAAAATTGGAGGTGGCGCCCCCCCCCCCCACTTCTCTAATATTCAACATTCTTGGTTGTTTTTAACGACCGCCCCCCCCCCCCCCCCTCCCCTCTCTTCTGGTCTTTGGGGGATTTTTTGGGCTTTGTTTTTGTTTGGGGCCTTGCCCCTTGGTGGTATAGAAGACGGGGAACTGGAAAGTTTTTTAGCTTGTGTAGGGAACTGCCATTTCTACTAGTATATAATGTATCTGGCTTCTTTGCCCCTGCAGTTTGGCTTCAGAGACCCCAGGCATTTAGTGCAAGTTTTGTTTTGTAAATACAGTGAGTCAGACACATGTGAGGCAGAGCTGCTGGGGGGAGAGATGTGAGCAGAGCTGCTGAGACAGACATGTTATGTCTGGGGGAGTCTAAGAGCCACTTGTTCCTCTTTACTTCACAGTATATAGTTAGGTATGTGTTACCCCCTATATACTCACAGGACCTAGCTAGTAACCGTAGTTAGGGATCAATATATATATAGTTCAGGGCAGTGATAGGTTAGGCTTCCGAAGGCCAACTAGCTAGTTAGAGGCCCGGTGGCACTAGTAGTTTAGCTGGCAGGTTAAGGACTCAGTGTTAGGGTAGTCAGGCCTGCATCTACTGCCGTCACCGTCGCCCTGTTTGCTGCCTGTGAAGAATCTCACCATCATCATCATCATATCCTGATCGGCTGTCTGTCATCTCCTGGAAGAATCCGAGGATCCACAGTCATCCACAGGGGCCCCTGCATCTCTTCTGTTGCCTGGAGGTATTGTGCACTGGACTCTTGCTATATATCTATATATATATATACCCGGGTATATAACCTAAGACGGTTGAGGACTTGCTGGTTGTTGTAGTATTGCTGTGTTCTGAGTATATTTTATGTATGTATTATTACCCTGTTGATTCTTATAAAGCTACTGTTATAACCTTATGTGGTATCTGTATGTATTCTTCAGACTGTGAGATTAGTACAGTGATCCTTGTTAAGGCTACTAACTGTACCTCATGGGTAAGTCCCAGGAAGAGATCCTCCCTGTAATACAGAGGCTCTATCCTGGGTGGAGGCACTGATATATTTCATATATGTTCCCACTCTTCCCTTCAGCGAAGGCTTCAGGTCCCATTATACACACAGGTCAGCGCCAGAGTCTGTTGCGGGAGGGATAATACTCATACCTCCCCCCAAATAGGGCTACATTTGGAGGCACTGCTGAGATTTAGAAGTGGGAATAGTCATTGATATGGAGAAGCGATATAGCTCAGAGGGGAACCTCCCACTAGCTACTACATGGGATTACCGACCTCCTGTTCCTCCCCTGGTTCAGGTAAAGGAAGAACCCCGCTCAGCCAGTTACCCCCCCAGTATGGCCGTCGCTAGCAGTTCCTCTAGTGACAGTGCTATTAGCACTTTAGCCAGGCTGACTGAAATGTTAGCTCAGGGCCTGCAGGCCACTCACTACAAGAAACTAAAAGTATTCTCTGGTAATGTCCCAGTACCACAAGGGGAGGAAAACTTTGAGATATGGAAAGAACATACTCTCCAATGCCTGAAGGAATGGTCTTGCTCTGAAGAAGGCAAGCGGCAGCGTATCAGTGAAAGTTTGCGGTCTCCTGCTGCAGAATTGATCCGCTTGTACAGAGACTCTCATGAAGGAGTGAGTGCATTGGACTATATACAAGTACTGTCTGATCACTTTGAGCCATACTATGACCTTGCCCAGATGGTTGCTGATTACCGAATGGTTCGTCAAAAAGAAGGGGAAAATGTCTCTACTTTTATTAACCGTTTACAGTTACTTCTTTCACGTCTGGTGTACCACGCAGCTATATCTACTTCAGAGGTAGACGCTATGAGAACCAGTCAGTTGGTGAGAGGGTTACAACCTCATCATCCTCTTGCTCAAGTACTCAAGGTCTTACTATCTGATAGAGTCCTTCCATTTCCTGACTTAATGAAGTTAGTGAAGAAACAAGAAGCTGACATTAGTTTTAGTACCCCTAAGAAAGCGAAAAGCATCTCTAAAGAAGATGTTGTTCCTAATTCAAACAAGGACAAACCAGCGGAGCGGTCAGAACTTAGACAGTCCGCCACTCCACCCACTGCCACTCAATGGAGGAAGGATGCTAGAACCTGTTATAAATGTGGTCAGACGGGCCATACTGCCAGACAGTGTACGGAGGACAGTGAGGGATTGAGACACAGTGCTGTCTTCTCTATTCAGAATCAAAGACACCGAAGGAAGGCGGGCCGAGTAAAGACCAGAGGCGCTATCGCGGGCTCCAGGTCCGTTGTCAAAGTCACTGTCAATGGTCATGCCGCTCCTGCCCTGTTTGATACAGGATCTCAAGTGACCCTGATTTATCGCTCGTTCTACCAAAAGTATCTGAGGGATATACCTCTTCAGTCTACGGGACAAATGAAATTGTGGGGGCTTAATTCAGGATCATATCCTGTAGATGGCAGCCTACAAGTAGTTATAGCTGTCCCTGAATTAGAAGATCAGAGTGTCGCTCCCATGAAGATTACGGCTCTTGTCTGTCCTGATACAGGGGATTCTTGTGCAGCTCCTGTGATACTTGGCACTAATTGTCCCGCAGTGCATTATGCTTTTCAGAAGTTTCTTGGAAGAGATTGGAACCCTGCAGCTCAGCCGGTGAATATATCTTCTGATCTTAGAGAACTCTGTGATGCCCTGTCTACTGGCTATCGACATGGAATGGTATATCATATCGGTGAGAGAACCGTGGAAATTCCTGCCGGCGGGGAGAGAATTCTGAGAGTAGCCTCCAGCATTGCTCCCGATTTGCTTGAAGGGGGGAGTTATGCCCTTATGGAAACCCCTGAAGAAATGATTAACCAGAATGGCTGGATGGTGATCCCAGAGAGAAAGGACTGGAGAAATAAAGTGGAGTTATCTACCTGTGTGACAGTGAGGAACTGTTCACCGCATCCGATCGTAATTGGACCATACCAGAATGTGGCCCACTGCTACCCTGTGCTTGGAGTAAATCCATACGCTGAAGTGTGCAGGATTCAAATCCGAGATGCAATCCCTAATCTCAATCTTGACTTGAGTGATCCACATTTACCAGAGGCCTGGAATCAGCGACTGACACAGAAGTTGTCTGAATTATCGGAAGTGTTCTCCATGGATGATATGGATGTAGGTTGTGCTAAAAGTGCTCAACACACTTTCCGATTGACCGATTCTACTCCCTTCCGGGAGCGACCACGGAGAGTAGCTCCAAAGGATGTTGATGAGTTAAGACAGACTCTACAGCAAATGAAAGGTCAGGGGATCATTGTGGACAGTAAGAGCCCCTATGCCTCACCTATTGTGGTGGTAAGAAAAAAATCTGGAGCAATTCGCCTATGTGTGGATTACAGAACTCTGAACCGGAGAACCTTACCTGATCAGTATACACTGCCGAGAATTGAAGAAGCTCTGGAAGCTCTGAATGGAAACTGTTGGTTCACAGTGCTGGACCTAAGATCGGGATACTATCAAGTCCCAATGGCACCTGAGGATCAGGAAAAGACAGCCTTCATATGCCCCTTGGGTTTCTTTCAGTTCACTCGTATGCCGCAAGGTACAAAAGGTGCGCCAGCAACGTTCCAAAGGTTGATGGAAAGAGTGTTAGGTGATTTAGTGCCCCGGGAATGCCTTGTATATCTTGATGACATTATTGTGTTTGGAAAGACGCTGGAAGAACATGAAGAACGACTCATGAGAGTACTCCATCGCTTAAAAGAAGAGGGGCTGAAGTTGTCGGCTGACAAATGCAAATTTTGTAGATCTTCGGTCACTTATGTAGGTCATATTGTTTCTGCTGAAGGAGTTGCTACCGATCCTGGTAAGATTGAAGCTGTGGTGAATTGGCCCCGACCGCAAAATATTACGGAGTTGCAATCTTTCTTGGGGTTTTGTGGATTCTATCGACGATTTGTGGAAGGATATTCAAAAATTGCTCGAGCCCTCCTCGACCTGTTGAAGAGTGATGCAGGAGATCCGGGAAAGAAGAAAGGGTCTTCCAAAAGCCTTTTTGGCGATAGGTGGACTGCGGATTGTGAAGAAGCATTTAAGTTGTTGAAGAAGAAATTGACAGAAGCTCCCGTTCTGGCTTATGCTGATGCACATAAGCCATATGTGCTACATGTAGATGCCAGCTTTGAAGGATTAGGTGGCGTGCTGCACCAAGAATACCCGGCCGGGTTACGGCCCATAGCTTTCATAAGTCGAAGTCTTTCTCCCAGCGAGAAAAATTATCCAGTACATAAATTGGAGTTTTTGGCGCTCAAGTGGGCCATTGTTGATAAATTACATGACTATTTATACGGAGCCACGTTTGAAGTAAGAACAGACAACAATCCACTGACATACGTTTTGTCAACCGCTAAACTCGATGCTACAGGACATCGCTGGTTGGCAGCTTTATCCAACTACCAATTCACACTCAAGTATAAATCGGGGCCTAAGAACATTGGGGCAGATGCTCTATCAAGACGGCCTGGATTACCTAGTCCGGAAGTAGTGGATGAATGGGAAGAAGTGCCAAGTCCTGGAGTAGGAGCTTTGTGTGCCATGGCTGCTGTAGTTGAAGACCGAGTAGCCTTTTCTGAAACTCGGCTTATTGACTCTATTGGGGGAGGTCCCGAAGCTGTACCAGACATGTTTGCCTACCCTGCCGCTTTAGGATCCTTTGAGAGTTGTTCTATATCTTCAAAGCGAATGATCTGGAGTCAAAAGACTGATCCTTTAATTGGACCTCTTTATCAAGCAGTGAGTTCTCAAGACAGAGAAATGTTAAAGACATCCCTACCCTCTGAATGCAGTCAACTTCTACGAGATTGGGAGAAGTTTGAAATAAACAATGGCCTACTTTATCGTGTGGTGCTGTATCATGATCACCCTGGAAGGCGCCAACTAGTTATTCCAAGCTGCTTTCAGAAGATGATTTTCCGAAGTCTGCATGATTATCATGGTCATTTGGGACCTGAGAAGACTTATGGCCTAATACAAGACCGATTCTACTGGCCCAAAATGAGAGATACCGTGACTCGTCTGTGTAGGTGCTGTCGCAGATGTTTGCAGAGGAAGACTGTCCCGGTTCGAGCGGCCTTCATGGGACACTTGAAGAGTTCGGGCCCCATGGATCTTGTCTGCATAGATTTCCTTTGTATTGACAACGACTCCAGAGGATTTGGAAATGTATTGGTGGTGACTGATCACTTCACACGATATGCTCAAGCCTTTCCGACTAAGGATCAAAAAGCAGTCACTGTTGCAAGAGTGCTTTGGGAAAAGTATTTTATCCATTATGGCTTACCACACCGGTTGCATTCTGATCAAGGCCGGGATTTTGAGAGTAACCTGATCAAAGAGTTACTTCAGTTGTTGAACATCCGCAAAAGTCGGACGACGCCTTACCATCCAGAGGGAGATGCCCTTCCTGAAAGATTTAACAGGACTTTACTTGATATGCTTGGTACCTTACGAATTGAGGATAAGCGATCCTGGAGTAGAAAAGTGGAGGCTATGGTGCATGCCTATAATAGTACAAGGCACGAGAGCACAGGATATTCACCATACTTTCTGATGTTTGGAAGAGAGCCTAGGCTACCTATTGACATCTTGTTGGGAGTCTCTACCGATGGTATCAGTCATCGAGATCATTACCGATACGTGGCACGTTTGAAAGAAACGCTTAAGAGTGCTTATCAGCTGGCTGAGGAAAATGCGGCCAAAGTGAATGAAGGAAATAAAAGGAGATTTGATCTTCGAGTAAGATACCGAGAATTGAACCCTGGGGACCATGTTCTGCTACGGAATTTGGGAGCATCTGCAAAACATAAGCTGGCTGATCGATGGCGGAGTGAACTCTTTACAGTGGTAGATCGGTTGCCTGGAATACCAGTCTACAAGATAAAAGGACGGGACGGGAGGATCAGGACTTGGCATAGAAATCATTTGTTGCCTGTACCTCAGATTGATGGTATGGATATCTCCAATGATGGCTCGGCCTGCGATTCTCCACAGTCCTTAGCCGATATTCCACCTGACCTTCCTGAAACTCCTGAGAGTGATTGGACTGTGGCTCCTGAAGTTCCTAGATCACCAGTATCTTCTCCTTCAGGGAGACCTATGAACCCTCAAACTCCAGAATTCGTACCTAGATCTGTGTCTACAGATGAGCAGGGATCTAGCTCTCCTACCCCACCAGCACCATCCCCTCCCATGGCAGACAACCCTAGTTTAGGGCCTGGACATGCTAGTTTACCTCAGAGAGAGGTACGGAGAGGAGAGAGAATTAGACACCCTCCACCTATGCTGACATATGATAGTTTGGGGGACCCCAGATTTACTACTCAGCCTCATTTATACCATGCTTGGGTGGGTGCAGTGTCCACTTTGGTCAATATGTTACCAATTTTCGCTCCTGCTGGCATGTATACCTATTAACCTGTTGTGACTCTGTAAATGCAAAAGCAACCATATTGATATTGTCATTGGTAATGTTGACTGTATACTATGACTTTGTATGTCTTTGACGTGACGTAAAGATTTCACCAGAGGGAGAGTGTAGGGAACTGCCATTTCTACTAGTATATAATGTATCTGGCTTCTTTGCCCCTGCAGTTTGGCTTCAGAGACCCCAGGCATTTAGTGCAAGTTTTGTTTTGTAAATACAGTGAGTCAGACACATGTGAGGCAGAGCTGCTGGGGGGGAGAGATGTGAGCAGAGCTGCTGAGACAGACATGTTATGTCTGGGGGAGTCTAAGAGCCACTTGTTCCTCTTTACTTCACAGTATATAGTTAGGTATGTGTTACCCCCTATATACTCACAGGACCTAGCTAGTAACCGTAGTTAGGGATCAATATATATATAGTTCAGGGCAGTGATAGGTTAGGCTTCCGAAGGCCAACTAGCTAGTTAGAGGCCCGGTGGCACTAGTAGTTTAGCTGGCAGGTTAAGGACTCAGTGTTAGGGTAGTCAGGCCTGCATCTACTGCCGTCACCGTCGCCCTGTTTGCTGCCTGTGAAGAATCTCACCATCATCATCATCTCCTGATCGGCTGTCTGTCATCTCCTGGAAGAATCCGAGGATCCACAGTCATCCACAGGGGCCCCTGCATCTCTTCTGTTGCCTGGAGGTATTGTGCACTGGACTCTTGCTATATATCTATATATATACCCGGGTATATAACCTAAGACGGTTGAGGACTTGCTGGTTGTTGTAGTATTGCTGTGTTCTGAGTATATTTTATGTATGTATTATTACCCTGTTGATTCTTATAAAGCTACTGTTATAACCTTATGTGGTATCTGTATGTATTCTTCAGACTGTGAGATTAGTACAGTGATCCTTGTTAAGGCTACTAACTGTATTTCATGGGTAAGTCCCAGGAAGAGATCCCCCCTGTAATACAGAGGCTCTATCCTGGGTGGAGGCACTGATATATTTCATATATGTTCCCACTCTTCCCTTCAGCGAAGGCTTCAGGTCCCATTATACACACAGGTCAGCGCCAGAGTCTGTTGCGGGAGGGATAATACTCATACCCCCCCCCCCCAAATAGGGCTACACTTGGTACCTTTCACCTGAGTTTTCATAGACTTTCTCAGAATATTAAAAATAAAAACTTTTTAGGCCCCACGTAACAAAACGCAGCTAAAATATACTGCGAAAACCCCCAGCAAAATGCATTTTTTTTCCATTGTGTTTTTGCAGTGTCTATAGAAAGCAATAGATTCTCACTACATTGGCAGTCTCTATTGCTTTGTGTATGTTCCTCATTACTAGACAGAATTAAGTGACATATATGAAACGTTACAGCTCCCAATGTACTGGGCCTCTATTGCTTTCTATAGATGGCTGTATTTGTTCACTTAGCTTTTTGCTGTCACTTGCTGAGCCTACAGAAAATGCCCTTACATGCCTCTATAATGCATATGATATGATTTATAGATTGTAACCCCTTGTGCTCAGGGTCTTCTCTCCCACTATGCCAGTTCCATCATCTGGTTAGTTGTGTGCCTATAGGACTTGCTTTTATATTATGTATGTAAACCTGTTTTCAATGCACAGTACCATGGAATGACGGGCTATGCGAAAATAAATAATTCTAATAATTGCAATTGTTTCTTATCATTGTCTCTACCTATAAATAATTGTACACAACTACTTTTAGTCAAGATTGTGATCCATATTTCCAGATACAATGTCAGACTGAAGTTCCTTGGGTCCACCAGAGGAATAGGTTCTCAGGACCCCCTCTCTGTATACAGGATATGTGCACAGGACTTATCAATATGATATAATAAATGATCTGGTTATTCTGCTAGACTTGGGGGACTATGTTTTATTTGGGTCCTTCTAGTACTCTAGTGGATAAGTTCAACTATGTTTAGATGCCCTAAAAAGGTTTAATACTAAGATCCATAAATTGTGTGTGTAAATACAATTATTTCAAAGCCTGGGTATTTACCCACCCATCTAGACTTTCTTACCCCGCCTCTGTATCATGTGACTACAGTTACTCTTTCTTCATAATATTGAAGACTAACCACTTGTAAACGGCCAATGTCATCCATTTACCATCTGTTTTATAGGTTCTTTAAAAAAAAAAAATGGAAAAATTTCATTGGTCTTTTGGATCTTTTTTGAACCAACCCACTGATTCATTTTTAATGGATGTCATTCTATTTTACTTCTATTTTAAAACGGATCCATTGATTTCTATTGGGTATATTTGGCCGTCAAAACGAAGATAGAGCATGTCAGTTTTTTACGGCTGTGATAAATGGTCCGTTAAAAAAATGGTCATGTGCATAGACACATTGAAATCGTGTGAATAAAGCCTAGTGAAGATGTAACTTGAAGCTCCTGGGTCCCAATGTAAAGTCTGTAATGGGGCACATTCCTATCCCGTTCCATTTAGAATAGTGGTATATTTTATGTGGCAGAGGGACCTTTGCGGCTCCCTCAGGGTCCAAGACCTAGAAGCTACCTCTGCACTTCTCACAGCTCCATCCCTGGTTTACTGCATTATTGAAGGGTGGACCCAAAGTCTAATCCCGTGACTCTAAAATATACAGTGGGGAAAAAAAGTATTTAGTCAGCCACCAATTGTGCAAGTTCTCCCACTTAAAAAGATGAGGCCGGCCTGTAATTGTCATCATAGGTAGACCTCAACTATGAGAGACAAAATGAGAAAACATATCTAGAAAATCACATTGTCTGATTTTTTTTAAGAATTTATTTGCAAATTATGGTGGAAAATAAGTTATTGGTCAATAACAAAAGTTCATCTCAATACTTTGTTATACAGTCATACGAAAAAGTTTGGGCACCCCTATTAATCTTAATCATTTTTAGTTCTAAATATTTGGGTGTTTACAACAGCCATTTCAATTTGATATATCTAATAACTGATGGACACAGTAATATTTCAGGATTGAAATGAGGTTTATTGTACTAACAGAAAATGTGCAATATGCATTAAACCAAAATTTGACCGGTGCAAAAGTAAGGGCACCTCAACAGAAAAGTGACATTAATATTTAGTAGATCCTCCTTTTGCAAAAATAACAGCCTCTAGTCGCTTCCTGTAGCTTTTAATCAGTTCCTGGATCCTGGATGAAGGTATTTTTGACCATTCCTCGTTACAAAACAATTCCAGTTCAGTTAAGTTTGATGGTCGCCGAGCATGGACAGCCCGCTTCAAATTATCCCACAGATGTTCAATGATATTCAGGTCTGGGGACTGGGATGGCCATTCCAGAACATTGTAATTGTTCCTCTGCATGAATGCCTGAGTAGATTTGGAGCTGTGTTTTGGATCATTGTCTTGCTGAAATATCCATCCCCGGCGTAACTTCAAATTCGTCACTGATTCTTGTACATTATTCTCAAGAATCTGCTGATACTGAATTGAATCCATGTGACCCTCAACTTTAACAAGATTCCCGGAGCCGGCATTGGCCACACAGCCCCAAAGCATGATGGAACCTCCACCAAATTTTACAGTGGGTAGCAAGTGTTTTTCTTGGAATGCTGTGTTTTTTTTGACGCCATGCATAACGCCTTTTTGTATGACCAAACAACTCAATCTTTGTTTCATCAGTCCACAGGACCTTCTTCCAAAATGAAGCTGGCTTGTCCAAATGTGCTTTTGCATACCTCAGGCGACTCTGTTTGTGGCGTGCTTTCAGAAACGGCTTCTTTCACATCACTCTCCCATACAGCTTCTCCTTGTGCAAAGTGTGCTGTATTGTTGACCGATGCACAGTGACACCATCTGCAGCAAGATGATGCTGCAGCTCTTTGGAGGTGGTCTGTGGATTGTCCTTGACTGTTCTCACCATTCTTCTTCTCTGCCTTTCTGATATTTTTCTTGGCCTGCCACTTCTGGGCTTAACAAGAACTGTCCCTGTGGTCTTCCATTTCCTTACTATGTTCCTCACAGTGGAAACTGACAGGTTAAATCTCTGAGACAACTTTTTGTATCCTTCCCCTGAACAACTATGTTGAACAATCTTTGTTTTCAGATCATTTGAGAGTTGTTTTGAGGAGCCCATGATGCCACTCTTCAGAGGAGATTCAAATAGGAGAACAACTTGTAATTGGCCACCTTAAATACCTTTTCTCATGATTGGATACACCTGGCTATGAAGTTCAAAGCTCAGTGAGGTTACAAAACCAATTTTGTGCTTCAGTAAGTCAGTAAAAAGTAGTTAGGAGTATTCAAATCAATAAAATGATAAGGGTACCCAAATTTTTGCACCGGTCAAATTTTGGTTTAATGCATATTGCACATTTTCTGTTAGTACAATAAACCTCATTTCAATCCTGAAATATTACTGTGTCCATCAGTTATTAGATATATCAAGTTGAAAATGGCTGTTGCAAACACCCAAATATTTAGAACTAAAAATGATTAAGATTAATAGGGGTGCCCAAACTTTTTCATATGACTGTATATCCTTTGTTGGCAATGACAGAGGTCAAACGTCTTCTGTAAGTCTTCACAAGGTTGGCACACACTGTTTCTGGTATGTTGGCCCATTCCTCCATGCAGATCTCCTCTAGAGCAGTGATGTTTTGGGGCTGTCGCTGGACAACACGGACTTTCAACTCCCTCCAAAGGTTTTCTATGGGGTTGAGATCTGGAGACTGGCTAGGCCACTCCAGGACCTTGAAATGCTTCTTACGAAGCCACTCCTTCGTTGCCCTGGCGGTGTGCTTGGGATCATTGTCATGCTGAAAGACCCAGCCACATTTCATCTTCAATGCCCTTGCTGATGGAAGGAGGTTTGCACTCAAAATCTCACGGTACATGGCCCCATTCATTCTTCCATGCACACGGATCAGTCTTCCTGGTCCCTTTGCAGAGAAACAGCCCCAAAGCATGATGTTGCTACCCCCATGCTTCACAGTAGGTATGGTGTTCTTTGGATGCAACTCAGCATTCACTCTCCTCCAAACATGACGAGTTGTGTTTCTACCAAACAGTTCTACTTTGGTTTCATCTGACCATCTGACATTCTCCCAATACTCATCTGGAACATCCAAATGCTCTCTAGCAGACTTTAGACGGGCCCGGATATGTACTGGCTTAAGCAGGGGGACACGTCTGGCACTGCAGGATCTGAGTCCCTGGCGGCGTAGTGTGTTACTGACGGTAGCCTTTGTTACGTTAGTCCCAGCTTTCTGCAGGTTATTCACTAGGTCCCCCCGTGTGGTTCTGGGATTTTTGCTCACCGTTCTTGTGATCATTTTGACCCCACAGGGTGAGATCTTGCGTGGAGCCCCTGATGGAGGGAGATTATCAGTGGTCTTGTATGTCTTCCATTTTCTAATTATTGCTCCCACAGTTGATTTCTTCACACCAAGCTGCTTGCCTATTGCAGATTCAGTCTTCCCAGCCTGGTGCAGGTCTACAATTTTGTTTCTGGTGTCCTTCCACAGCTCTTTGGTCTTCACCATAGTGGAGTTTGGAGTGTGACTGTTTGAGGTTGTGGACAGGTGTCTTTTCTACTGATAACAATGTCAAACAGGAGCCATTACTACAGGTAATGAGTGGAGGACAGAGGAGCCTCTTAAAGAAGAAGTTACAGGTCTGTGAGAGACAGAAATCTTGCTTATTTGTAGGTGACCAAATACTTATTTTCCACCATAATTTGCAAATAAATTCTTTAAAAATCAGATAATGTGATTTTCTAGATATATTTTCTCATTTTGTCTCTCATAGTTGGGGTCTACCTAGATGACAATTACAGGCTGGCCTCATCTTTTAAGTGGGAGAACTTGCACAATTGGCGGCGCTACATACTTTGTTTCCCCCTGTATACTAACACTGTACAGTAGCTACAGATTTTAACTTATTTTAGATTTAGTATATAATGTAATACTGAAACTTAAAAATTATACATAGGTTAGTTTCTGTATGTGGCTTTTACCTGCTGTTTATGTTTCTAAGTGCTCGATAATGCTGTGTTACTTTGATGCTGTGTTACTTGCTGTGTTACTTTCATGCTGTGTTACTTGCTGTGTTACTTTGATGTGTTACTTGCTTTGTTACTTTGATGTGTTACTTACTGTGTTACTTGCTGTATTACTTTCATGCTGTGTTACTTGCTGTGTTACTTTGATGTGTTACTTGCTTTGTTACTTTGATGTGTTACTTACTGTGTTACTTGCTGTATTACTTTCATGCTGTGTTACTTGCTGTATTACTTTCATGCTGTGTTACTTGCTGTGTTACTTTGATGTCTTACTTGCTGTATTACTTTCATGCTGTGTTACTTTGATGTGTTACTTGCTCTATTACTTTGATGCTGTGTTACTTGTGTTACTTTGATGCTGTGTTACTTGCTGTGTTACTTTGATGCTGTGTTACTTGCTGTGTTACTTTGATGCTGTGTTACTTTCATGCTCTGTTGCTTTGTTGCTGTTACTTTCATGCTGTGTTACTTGCTGTGTTACTTTGATGATAAGTTACTTACTGTGTTACTTTTATACTATGTTACTTGCTGTGTTACTTTGATGATGTGTTACTTGCTGTGTTACTTTGATGTGTTACTTGCTTTGTTACTTTGATGTGTTACTTACTGTGTTACTTGCTGTATTACTTTCATGCTGTGTTACTTGCTGTATTACTTTCATGCTGTGTTACTTGCTGTATTACTTTCATGCTGTGTTACTTGCTGTGTTACTTTGATGTCTTACTTGCTGTATTACTTTCATGCTGTGTTACTTTGATGTGTTACTTGCTCTATTACTTTGATGCTGTGTTACTTGTGTTACTTTGATGCTGTGTTACTTGCTGTGTTACTTTGATGCTGTGTTACTTGTGTTACTTTGATGCTGTGTTACTTGCTGTGTTACTTTGATGCTGTGTTACTTTCATGCTCTGTTGCTTTGTTGCTGTTACTTTCATGCTGTGTTACTTGCTGTGTTACTTTGATGATAAGTTACTTACTGTGTTACTTTTATACTATGTTACTTGCTGTGTTACTTTGATGATGTGTTACTTTCATATTAATGAAATGATAGTGAAATGATAAGTTAATGATAAGCATACAGCAAAGGTGGAATAGTTAAAGTGCAAGCTACTTAACCTTAGACAATTGCTGCACTTATAGGGAGAGAACTAATCCTTAGTAACAGAGAGGTTGCAGTTTTTATTAACACATATATTATTAACTGTAGCTGTAGTGCAGACAGAAATGTATCTTACCTGCATGTTTTGGGTGTATTTCCTTCTTTCTGTTACTATACATGTACATGTTCTGTTTAAATGCTTGCAGAGTAGTAGAAGATGTCTATGTAGGATGTCAGAGATGTGTTATGTTATGTGAGATCTGGGAATCAGATGTCTCCTTCTTCCCCCTCACAGCATGAGCCTCACACACTCAGAGGGAGACTTACTGCAGCTGCATCCTCCTTCTTTCCATTTCTCATTGTCTACTGTATAGAGGAGACAGAAGAGGTTTCTAGAAATTTACAAAGAGTTTACTGGTAGAAAAAAGTGGGTTACAGGTTCATGGAAGCTGAGGAAGATGCTGTTTTTTCCTTAAAGATGATCTTTCATGTCCTCAGAGATGGGCTGTATTATATACCACTAGAGAGCTGACTGAATTCAGCACACCGTCAGCTTTACTGGTATGCACCTGGGTGCAGAAGATATTGGTGCTGTCAGTTTTGCCGTCAGCGATATCCCTCCATACCCCCCTGTCAGTACTCTTCCATAGCCTTGTATTGTCAGAGGTTGCGTTCCTTACCTCCCGCCGATGACACTAAGCAGTGAGGCCCTTCTGACAGTGGAGGAATATCGGTGCCAAAACTAACAGCACTGATATCTCCTGCACCAGGGCGCATACCGAGAAAGCTAACAGTGTGCTGATCTGAGAGGACATGAAAGCTCCTTTTTAAAGGGGTTATGCAATGAAAAGTTTTATTCCCTGTCTATAGGATAGAAGAAAAATACCTGATCATTGGGGGTCTGACTGCTGAGACCTGCAACGATCATGAGAAGTAGGGGTGTTTTTTTCCCCCTATTGTGTTTTCAGCCTGATTACAGCCAGGCTGAATGTAGGCATGTCAGTCAGCGCACGGTGCTCCCATTCACTTCAATAGGAGCAGGAGGTAGCTGAGAGCTGTACTTTGGCTACCTACAGTGATCCCAGTGTGGCTCATCCGTCCACCAAGGTGCAAGCCTACATTAAGTCTGGCTGTGGCCAGGCTGACTGCAGAATGGGCGGAAAGCACCCCCCAATCGGTTGGGGTCTCAGCGATCAGACTCCCACTGAGCAGGTATTTCTCCTCTATAGATAGAAGATAAATACTTTTCTTGCCCTGACTTTTAAAAGATATTTTAAAACATGCATATATTTACTTGTATTCCTTATCTATGCAAAATGTTATACCAATAGGGGCCCTGTATTATAGGGTTTATGGAAATAAGTTGTCTTAATGGGAAACCCTGTGGCTTCTCCAACCCAGGATGGTCAATTGTTATCAATGGGGGAAGCCACGAGTCCCCTGATCTGTGGGATCGATCTCAAGAGCAGCTCTTGTAAGGTTGATAGAAGGCTACCACCCGATATTGTTTCGGGCACTCCTCAGACCCTGATATTATAACTTTTTAATTCATTAAACAATGTACTGATATAGAGAAAACTTGTTTGCCATATCGATAGTCTCCAAATGTAAAAAAAAAAGTCCACGTTAAAGTATTTGTGAAAATTCAGTTTATTTCAGAGACATACAACTAGTCATAGGTAACAAATCTGTACTGTCAATGGGTAAGGAATAAATAAAAAAGGACAGACATGAATATACAGTATAGTGATCATTGTCCGGAATATGTCAGAATGTTCTATAGTATACAATGTTTTATAGTATGGTATTGTAAAATAATAGGTAGAAGACGGCGATCCGGTAGATTCATTTTATGCATTAACTAAAACATCCAAACATGAACATAGACTAATGAAATCACTGGAGATTTACAACAGATCTGTAGCTTCAAAACACTGAACACAGGCAATATGATACATTCGTAGCGATCAGATGGAAATCTTGTCAGAAGACGGAATACTTAAAGTGATTGTCCTGTTTCAATAAAAATGAAATGATAATAACAGCATGAGCTGCCGAACAGATCCAGTGCTACTGCGTCCTTACTGGGCTTTGTATTCCTGGTTGCAGGACTAAGGTCAACCAATTTTAGCAGCCGCAATGGATCTAAGGCTAGGTTCACACAGTGTAATTTGGCATCGCACGTGGCATTTACAGTCCCTGCAAAGTGGATGTGATTCTAGCCAATTCCATCCACACAACCGTTGCATTTTTGGAAATCGCAGCATGTCTGTTATGCTTACGGAAACGCTGGCTGTTTCCCTATAGGTGTAACTGAAGCCGCGATTTTTCTCGCATCTCTTTTTTGCTGTGGCCCGCTACATGGGGTCTTAGCCTTAAATAAGCTCAAGATTATGTCCTGAATCTGTCTCCCATTGTTTTCTTGCAAGGCTCAGGTTGATAAACTTGTGTCTGAGGCTAAACAGCAAGCAAACTCCTGAAACAGGAATTTGCTGAGGAATCTGAGGCAGAAGCCCACTGCAAATTCTTCTCCAAATTCCGCTGTGTGAACCTACCCTAATAGGTACGGTAGGTAAAGCTTTTATTATTTTACAGCATTTCCCAACTTTGCTTGTTTTCCAAGTGTATGGACGGCAATAGACTACATGCGCTGTGTGCACTGTGTTATAGTCCTACATTACAGCACATTTTTATACTATTTGTTCCTTTGTTTTATGTATAATGCCACTTTTTATACATAAGCATTACTGCATGCAAAAATATTTATATAAGACCCTGTTCACATTAGCATCAGATATGACAAATTACTTAGAACCCACCAAATCTTGATAAGTACCAGTGGAAGGCAACATGGACGGAACAGGAACAGAACAGGAAAATATACCAATATGACCAAAAAAATTTTGTCCCAAAAGCTTATTCACTCTGGAACATGGACTGTATCAGGTATGGCAACTATAGCCCAGTGAGCTGCAGTACCACACCCAGCCTATAGACAAGAGATAATGGATTGGTAGGAGAATCTCCCAAAAAATGAGGTGTGGGGACCGCGCTTCACCAAAGATGCTTTATTATACTCAAATAACACAACGCGTTTCGGGGAAATCAGATCCCCTTTATCAAGTGTACAAGAGACAGCCTGAGGAGGTAGGCTGTGAGATCTGAAGTGAGTGCCTCCTACCAATCCATTACCTGTATACTGTCTGGATCCAGGAGATTCTGACGCCTAGAGGTTCCGCAGCTCACATATACCAAAACATACTCTGGATCCATCCACTGTGTTAGTTGTGGGCCAGCACAACTTGAAAAGGTGAGAACCCACCTATATTAACATCCATAATATCTAACTATCCTGGTTGTGAGATCACCAATTGAAGGGGGTACTGTTTACCATCAGACCCAGCCAGTTGAACACTCACTATAATATAGACCAGTGCTTTTGTGCTACTTAGTGGCTTTCTACCATACTTTCAGTGGATGATCCTTGTTGTTTCTCCAATCATTTGACTACCTCCTGTTCTCAACACAATTATCTATGTACAACCTATTTTTTAAGCAATATCACGCTATGTGCCGCTCGGCGTTGTTGTTTTTATTTTTGTTTTGAAGTATAGACAAGAGAGGCGCTGTTTCTAAAAGAAAAAAATGATCTTTTTTTTTTTCTAATGTCATTCAACCCCAGTATGAAAATAAAGATGTAGCAAAAAAGTCATTGAAAGAGTCGAGTTAAAGTATTTAATAGTGTCAAGTTGAGGTTTGCTACATTTGCACAACCCATAAATATTAGAAGTAATATGGGGAAAAATATATTATTAAGGTTGGTTCACAAAATCCTCCTTTGCCAACTTAGTCTCCAAATGGGTTAGTATCTGAAGTCAGATCCAATATATTCTGAATGTACAGTCATATGAAAAAGTTTGGGCACCCCTATTAATCTTAATCATTTTTAGTTCTAAATATTTGGGTGTTTGCAACAGCCATTTCAATTTGATATATCTAATAACTGATGGACACAGTAATATTTCAGGATTGAAATGAGGTTTATTTGACCAGTGCAAAAGTATGGGCACCTCAACAGAAAAGTGACATTAATATTTAGTAGATCCTCCTTTTGCAAAAATAACAGCCTCTAGTCGCTTCCTGTAGCTTCTAATCAGTTCCTGGATCCTGGATGAAGGTATTTTTGACCATTCCTCTTTACAAAACAATTCCAGTTCAGTTAAGTTTGATGGTCGCCGAGCATGGACAGCCCGCTTCAAATTATCCCACAGATGTTCAATGATATTCAGGTCTGGGGACTGGGATGGCCAGTCCAGAACATTGTAATTGTTCCTCTGCATGAATGCCTGAGTAGATTTGGAGCTGTGTTTTGGATCATTGTCTTGCTGAAATATCCATCCCCGGCGTAACTTCAAATTTGTCACTGATTCTTGTACATTATTCTCAAGAATCTGCTGATACTGAGTTGAATCCATGCGACCCTCAACTTTAACAAGATTCCCGGTGCCGGCATTGGCCACACAGCCCCAAAGCATGATGGAACCTCCACCAAATTTTACAGTGGGTAGCAAGTGTTTTTCTTGGAATGCTGTGTTTTTTGGACGCCATGCATAACGCCTTTTTGTATGACCAAACAACTCAATCTTTGTTTCATCAGTCCACAGGATCTTCTTCCAAAATGAAGCTGGCTTGTCCAAATGTGCTTTTGCATACCTCAGGCGACTCTGTTTGTGGCGTGCTTTCAGAAACGGCTTCTTTCGCATCACTCTCCCATACAGCTTCTCCGTGTGCTGTATTGTTGACCGATGCACAGTGACACCATCTGCAGCAAGGTGATGCTGCAGCTCTTTGGAGGTGGTCTGTGGATTGTCCTTGACTGTTCTCATCATTCTTCTTCTCTGCCTTTCTGATATTTTTCTTGGCCTGCCACTTCTGGGCTTAACAAGAACTGTCCCTGTGGTCTTCCATTTCCTTACTATGTTCCTCACAGTGGAAACTGACAGGTTAAATCTCTGAGACAACTTTTTGTATCCTTCCCCTGAACAACTATGTTGAACAATCTTTGTTTTCAGATCATTTGAGAGTTGTTTTGAGGAGCCCATGATGCCACTCTTCAGAGGAGATTCAAATAGGAGAACAACTTGCAATTGGCCACCTTAAATACCTTTTCTCATGATTGGATACACCTGGCTATGAAGTTCAAAGCTCAGTGAGGTTACAAAACCAATTTTGTGCTTCAGTAAGTCAGTAAAAAGTAGTTAGGAGTATTCAAATCAATAAAATGATAAGGGTACCCAAATTTTTGCACCGGTCAAATTTTGGTTTAATGCATATTGCACATTTTCTGTTAGTACAATAAACCTCATTTCAATCCTGAAATATTACTGTGTCCATCAGTTATTAGATATATCAAATTGAAATGGCTGTTGCAAACACCCAAATATTTAGAACTAAAAATGATTAAGATTAATAGGGGTGCCCAAACTTTTTCATATGACTGTATACACTATATATGTGCAGAGATAGTAGTACAAACAGTTATCTCCAGTTAGGAGCATGCTTGATTTAGCATTCATAAAGCTGCAACACAGAACAAGGCCATACACCCTAGACAGCTGTTAGCCAAAAACCCTCTTGGCCCCCACACACATGCACACTTGGCTCAGCTGAGTGTGAATGTGTTTTGAGTGGGTAATGCAGAGGAAGCTCTTTCCAGACATCTAATACATCTGGTGGTGATTTCTCTTCCCAAGAACTAAAAGATTACGCAAGCTGAAAACCAACAGCTGGCGTTATCACTCCTGGTACTATTGGTACTACTGTCGGCACTGTTACTGTATCTACTTCATGCTGTCAGTTACTTGGGAGATTCCTTCCAACAAAATGGCCACACCCACTGTATAGGCAAGAAGCCCTTTGCCTGCCAGCCCGCCACAGCTAACACACCCAGAATCTCGGCATTATCAGGTGTTACATTGTTGAAGTAGAGGCTAACTATGCCTCCCCTATATGCAGCCCTAACCCACCTGGATATTTGGGTACAGCAGGTGGATCCTCATACTAACAGTCACAGGAGGCAGCGCCTCCTACTGGATCCACAGCATACCAGGCAACACCTGATTTTACCCACTCCATTCTAGTATCTACCAAACTAGCAGTGAAGGAGAAAACATGGCTGCTGCTATGGAATATATTGCTTTTTAAATTTATTTTTCATGCTCTGTAACTATGATAAAAGACGATAGAAGAGCAAAAAAGATAAGGGCACAACGTCAGGCATCATATAGGGAGTTATTTTTTTTTTTTTTGTATTCAGGGTTTAGTGGTCTTTTAAAGAGGTTATTAACTTTCATAAAATCCATGGCTTAACTTTTTATGAAAGTGGATAAGCCCTTTAACCTACATATTAGATAGTTGGCTGGTCCTGTCAAGATGTAATTTAATGGACAGCTTAAAGGGGATGTCTGGGATTATCATATGGATTGGTGTGACCTTTTCACTTCTTTCCAAGCACAGCGCCGCCCCCAACATATACTGGCTGTTCTTGGTGTTGCAGCTCATTTGAATGGGACTGAGCTGCAACATGGTCATGTGACTAATGGACAAGATGTCACAGGCCTGAGAAGAGGTGGAGATCAGTATTAAAGTCCTGAACAACCCCTAAGATACTCCTAGATTTATAGTAGTTATAGTCATACCATAGTACTCAGACATCTGCCTGGTAACAAGCTGTGCACCTGTATCCACTGGGTATAAGCAGAATGAATGACAGCAAGCAGAGATCTAGAAAATCGTGAGGAATTGATACAGAAAGTATATTGGAAAATTGTACAACTTTTCATTATACAAAAAATAAAATTTGTCTCTCAATAATTACCTGAAACTGGACAACCCTTTTAAGGACAGCTTCAATTATATTAACCGTAATAGAATGTGCTCTGGGGAACAAAGAAGCTCAGGATCACAAATTACTGGGTTAATTTTAATGAACCTGAGATCATAGTATTATAGGATAATCTGTAAGTAATCAGATTTCTAGACCAGGCCTGCACTTAGATAGGACCATGACTCATCTTTACAAGGCAGAACATATGGCTCTTATTTTATTATGGATGAGATCCTCTGTGCATTTCTACTATCTTGCTTCCAGTATCATACACTAAATGACTCATACCCATTCAATGCGTCCAATCCTGTTTCTCTTGGCTTCACTAATAGGTATTGACTATGCATTTGTTTAGTTGTAATTACAATGGCGCATCGGGTAATGTAAGGTTTTACTAAACATTGGTGAAATCATCGTTATTTGGCATTGTTTATATTCTTAGTAATTACAGCTCTGAGAATAGCAGTTATTTAGGACACCCATCCTAAGGCTACATACACAAGACCATGTGCTTGCTCAGTGTGCTAGCCATGTTTATCACAGCTAGCACATCTCTATGGCTCCATATACATGTCCACATATTATCATGGGCCTGTTTATGTGGCAATGAGCTTGGGGCAAAACTCAGAATAGGTCCTGCTGGTGCTCACTTAGAAAAGTGACTCGGGTCATGGAGGTACGGGTGGCACAAGGATATCATCTATGTACCATCTGTGCCATTCAACCATGGACTGCCCTCGTGCACACAGTCGTGTGCATGTAGCCTAAGGCTGTCCACTAAAGTAAATGATATTATATTACACCCAAGAAGGTGGAATACCATGTTAAAGATGTAGTCAGGAGGGCAGGGCTAAAAAAATAAATATACATTTATACTTACCGATATCCTCCCCTCCATTCCTGTGCTGATCTGACAGATTGTATATAGAGCTACACGTCCCATGCTTTGTGCTAAAAGTTATAGAGATACATGAATTCCCACATGGTATAATAGTGCAATAGTATATTTTACTACTATTTACAAAATTGGCAACAGACTTTGCTGCTATCTTAGAGATTGGAGATTTCCGACATTCTCCTTATTATCAAGCTTACTTAAAAACGTGTGCCAAGCATCTGCGTAAGTAATTCCCTGGACTGAAATCACATTTGGAAAATATTGTGAAATCTGCAGATTTATGGAAAATCCATTGCTTATTTTCTTTGACTGGGAAAGAAATACCTGAATGACTTAGATGAAAGCCCACTTACAGGTCTATGGTTCCAGATTATCGGTATCCAATGTTCGACTGCTCGGAAAAAGGCTTTTTGGTTGAGGGTGTAGTGTACACAAAATGAAAAAGGAATTTTTCCAGGCTAAGAAAAAAAAATCGGAAATGGTTTTTGATAAAATAAAACGTAACTTTTAATTGGGGGTATAATCTTGGATCACAGTTACCAACTGTTGGTAACGCCCTGAAATGTGTAAGCGGGTTAATATGCATTGTATTATATGCATATTTTTTATGTCTCCTCATGGGAATAAAAATGTACATTTTATTTTTCAAAAAAAATTACAATTTTTTTTCTTGGGCTGGAAAAATTATTTCTTTCATTTTGTGTTTACTCAGATGATGCTGGTGTATTCTAAGGTCTGTTATGACAGAAAATCCCATTCCAATTGTGGGTCTAATTCCAAAATTACAGCACCATATATCCATAGGATACTTAAACTCTGGTTATCAAACCTGCTTTTGGGAAATAATTTGTGGGGAGAAACATACTTACCAACAGTTAAAGAAGACATCATGTCCGCTGGTCACATCGCCATGCTGTAGTTTAGTCCTATTTAAATGAATGGTACTTATCAGTAAGTTTGAGTATTAGACCCACACAGGCTCGGACTGGCCCAAAGGGCAGGAGGCAGCAACCCTGGCACACGCCACAGACACGTTTTCTTCAGCGGTGCTCTAGGTGTGCTGAACGTCTGTGGAGAAAATCACATACACCTGCAGACTTCCTCCACTTTAAATTTATACTTAAAACCTATAATTCTGCCCTTCACCTAGCCAAACAAGACTATTTCACCGCTCTCATCTCTTCTCTCTCCTGTAACCCTAAAAGGCTATTTGAAACTTTTCACTCCATACTCATCCCTAAGGTGCAGATGCCATTCACAGACCTTAGCACAGATGACCTGGCCACTTATTTCCATGATAAAATTGATAAAGATCCGTCAGGAAATAACTGCCCAATCCCCAGATGACACTGACCCCCTCACCAGCGAGCAGGACCCTCAGTCTAAGTGTGTGAATTGAATATTTCTTTGTAATGTATCTTTTTGTCAGTACTTGAACCCTACAAATTGTACTTGAACCCTAAAAATTATTATTATTATTATTAAAGGGGAGTCGGTAAATCCTTCCCCAAGAGGTCTAGTGGGCCCCTAGTCCCCCAACCTCTGCCCAGTTTATTGTATATAGATGCACTGGATGTCTGAGATGACATCTAGGCACAGGGGCAGGTCAACCACTATCTTCCCTCCTGGGACCTGTCTCCTTACTGTCACTGTAGGACTCCCATCAACAATCATCTTGCTTACAGAGCTAAGGGGGGCTTTAATCTAAGAACTGGGTAGCAGTCTAATACTGAAAAAAAATGAGAGGCAAGGTAATTTATCTATATAGTGGGCTCCCAGAATAAATTCACCCCAGGGCGACACTGAACCCACACTTGGAATGGGTTTTACAGCCATAACACAGACCTTATAATAGCTCAGTATTATAGCCCTGGATAACCCTTCAAGTTTCCCATTTAATATTTAACATTTAACACCTGGCACTGTTGGAATAAAATTGCATATACTCCATTCCTTCTCTGATGGCTTTATAGGAATATCCTGAAAAATTTGGGACAGTCGGAATGTTTGTTGATACAGCCAGTTAAACAATGATGACAATCAGTAAGCCAAAAGGCAAGTGGCCAATTGAATTTCATTGTGACTACTCATGCTCTAAACCAATACTCTCCAAGCTGTGGCTCTACATCTGTGAAACTAAAACTCCCACCATGCTCTGACAGCAGTGCCTGACAGGACATTCTGGGAGTTGTAGTTTTACAAAAGATGCAGAGTCACATTTTGGAGACCACTGGTATAGGAAATAGGTGTAAGGTATATTGTAATAGGTATAAGATGGTATAGGAAAGGTGCCTAGAAGTGTTACAGGAAATAGGTGGAGGTCTATCTGCATCAGCAGACCACTTTCAATAAAATGTAAGCAGTTTTATGGACAAATCTACATTTTCTCTGAAATGCCTGCCACAGAGATTTGATCTTGGATGTTGTTTCTGAGCAGTGTATGTAGCACGTGCGTTCCTAAGCAGCCAGATGAACACAAGTCCCCACATAGGGAAACTCATGTTCCCATAGTGATGTCAAAAGTGTTGGCAGGGGTTTTTGGTGTTATTCTCGTCCTGGAAAGCAACTGTCAATGCAAATAAGGAAACCCTTAAACTGCTACAAGTGCTCCCCGAGGATGTTGTGCTTCTGAATAACAATGCTAGAGGCAATATGGATCACCAGGAAAGCAGGACTTTTCTCTCCGCATTTTTCCACCCTTTTCAGGCAGAAAACACATGGACACCATTATAGTCTATGGGATTCGCTGGTTTCCTAAGGTAACCGCTTTTTTATGCGGATTAGGTTTCCGAAACCCGAACGCAGATGTGAACCTAGCCTAAGGCTAAGGCGCCACGTAGCGAAACACAGCTAAAAAAGATGCATTGTGTTTTTCCCGCAACATTTTTCATTGATGTTTTGCTGCGTTTTTCTCTCTGCAATTTTACATGCTGCCTTCTTAGCTTTTTCTGCAGTTCTTTTTTTCTGCAAATGTACAGGAGATGAAATCTTATTCACTTTGGTGGTACTGTAAAATGCAGTATTTCTGCAACATGGGGCCTGAGCCTAATAATAGAAAGTAATCTAGGACTATACTCTTACTTAGTTGACTAACTTTAAAGTAAGGGTTTGTCTGTTTGGGATGGAAAAATATGCTGGGGTTTTGGACACAAATTTAATGGTGAATCCTTGGCAAAATGTAAAATCTTCAGGTTTTTCTCTGGATTAATTTCTATGAATTTCAGTCTGTGCATTGAAGTAACTGAAATCTAGAGTTAAAATCCTTGGAAAAAACTGACATGCTTTCCATAGTTTTTTTTATTGCTATTGCTATTTGTTAAAATTTCAGCCACTTTGCTGCTGCTGTAATGTGCTGTAGATTTTCTGCCCATGGCTCTGCAGCATTCCCATTGTTTGTGGATATAATATAGAGGTTGCCCAGGAATTTCTTTTTTATGGCCTATCCTTACTATACACAAGAAAGAGCTGGAACCAGTGCAACCAGTTGGTTTTGGTCCCTGTATAGTGGCCGGGCGCTAATGCTACAATTCATCTCCCATTGACTTCCTGAACAACCCCTTTAATAATGTAAGAATAAATGTCAGGGACCCCTGCTTTATTATATCTCCTTGTGGTTATGTCCAGCAGTGATAAAGCTATGGAAATAATTGGACTCATCCAGTAAATCTACAAGCAGGCTGTCTACTTACTGGAGTCAGGAATGTCAAAAATGCACCAGTGTTACTCACCAGGCGACACCATAGTAACTAAGGTAATCAAACAATTGTCTTCAAGTCACATTATGATAATTATAGCAGATCTTTAAGTAATCCTATATAGCAGGGGTGTCAAACTCATTTTCACCGGGGGCCACTTCAGCCTCACGGGGTACCTTGAAGGGCCAAGATTATTTTACACATGTATAAAAGTAACTTCTCCTTAACAGATAAACAAGCTATTAAGGAGTAGTTACATTTGTACATTACTACTGTTACAATCAGCCCTTTAAGGGCAACCAGGAAGAACATAATGTATTGTTAAAACCTAAGACATTGGCATGTTACATACTATCCTCATCCTTTTCTGAATATATCAAAAATTAAGCAATATACAAATACCGTTTAACCCTGCAAATGGTATTATGCTCTATAGTTGCCTCTGCACACGGTATTATGCCCCACAGCGGCCCCTGCACACGGTATTATGCTCCATAGTTGCCCCTGCACATGGTATTATGCTCCATAGTGGCCCCTGCAAATGGTATTATGCTCCATAGTGGCCCCTGCACACATTATTATGCTCCATAGTGGCCCCTGCACACGGTATTATGCTCCTTAGTGGCCCCTGCATTGGTATTATGCTCCAGAGTGGCCCCTGCACACGGTATTATGCTTCATAGCGGCCCCTGCACATGGTATTATGTCCCATAGTGACCCCCCACCCATGAACTATTATTATACTCTGGGGTCTTTTCAGACCCCAGAGTATAATGATCGGAGACCCAGGTGGTGACAAACATAAAAAACAGTGTTACTTACCTGGGCTCCGGTGCGCTCCCTGCGTTCGGCCTTCTTCAATGTCGCACAGACCGGCGTCGCGACATAATGACGTCGGCCTGGCTCACGTGACGCCTGGGACGTCACCAAAGAAGGCCGAAGCCTGCAGGGAGTAACATCGGATCGCCGGAGAGGTGAGTAACAATGGTTTTTATGTTTATCACCTCCCCTGGGTCTCCGATTATTATACTCCGGGGTCTGAAAAGCCCCCCAGAGTATAATAATAGTAGTATTTGATGGGGTTCGCGGGCCGTGGCCTCACTTACCATCCCCGCTCCTGCACACAGCCGCTTCTGCGTCCCATAGCAGAAGGGGAAGTGGGGGCGGCCACGACCAGCAGTGGGGATCGATAAGTAAATAGGCCGTTACGTGCCGGGGATGCTCCAGCAGGTTACGGCCTATTTATATATATAAAAAAAAACTTATTTCACCTACCTCCGATGCCTTCATGCAGCCGCCGCCTCCTCCTCTTATTGTCCGCGATGTCTGCGTGTCAGCGTAGGAGGCGCGATGACGTCATTGTATCGCTGCCTGCGCTGACATGCAGAGGTCTCGTAAACCAGCCCAGGACAGGTATCATGCAGCTTTGTTTTTTTTTTTTAGCGGCCTGTCCTGGGCTGGTTTACAGTAAATAGACGATAAAAAATGCCGCCCGGGGCCAGATAAGTGCCGGGCCGGATAACAGAAGGCAGCGGGCCGGATTCGGCCCGCGGGCCTTGTGTTTGACACCTGTGCTATATAGCTATAGGGGGTGCAGAGTTAGCAATCGCTATCGGGTCTTGGAGCCTGAGAGATTGAAAGGTTTCTATAACATAAGAAGGCACAAGTATTATAGACAGCACATAGTAAGTCGGGACCCATTACAGATTTTGCATAGGAGCTTCAAGTTATACCTCTCCTGATATGATGCCTTATCTGAGAACATCAATGGTTAGAGGGTATGCCAATGAGCACAATTATATCCTGCTGATGGACTTGATGGTAGTGGAGATGTTCTCTGGAGCGATGAATGAAGCTTCACTGGACAAACCTTGTTTTGGTACATGCCCAGAGAATATTGCCTACCAATATGAATAGTGCCTACTATAACATTTGGTGACATAGGTGGTAATGATAAGATGTTGTTCCATTGTTGGCTAGGCTCCTTATTTCAATGTCTCAATATAAAAAGACAATCTAGATAATTGTATGCCTTCAACTTTGTGGCAAAAGTTTGGGTAGGCCTTTCCAATACCAGCATGGCTGGGCCTCTATGTACAAGTTCAATAATGATGAGTTTTGTGTAAGGAACTCAATGACCTGCACAGAGAACTGACCTCAATGCCATCAATCACCTTTGGAATGAACTGGAACATCAATTGTGATGTCATCTCGAGCTTTTCATCTTACGTTAGCACCTGGCACATATGCATCATATGACTGTTCAAATATTCTCCTTAAAGGAATACATTGAGAGTTAAATATTGATGACTTATCCTTAGGATAGGTCATCAATGTCTGATCAGTGGGGATTGGACAACTGGGACCACCACAGATCAGCTGTTTGAAGAGACGTCATAAGTGTTGCGGCTTCTTCACTGAATGCCAAACATAGCACCATCCATTGAGTAGGGGCTGTGCTTGGTATAACAGATCATTACTCCATTAAGTTGATTGGGACTGTGCTGCAGACAGGCCACATGACGTATGATTAGGACATCACTAGCCTATAAAGCAGAAGTGTCACCCATCTAAGCAATGCTGATCTGGGGGTCCAGGGTGTTGGACCTCCACCAATGAGATATTGATGACATATTCTAAGGATACGCCATCAACATTTAACTCTTGGAAAACCTCTTTAAATCTACCAGTGGTTAGACTGGCACTTGATACATCTACCATTGGTTATATTGGAACTTGATACATCTACCAGTGGTTATATTGGCACTTGATACATCTACCAGTGGTTAGACTGGCACGTGATACATCTACCATTGGTTATATAGGCACTTGATACATCTACCAGTCGTTAGATTGACAAATGCACTTGATACATCTATAATATTGGGAAATCTCGTTTATACAAGAAAAAGGTCTATTTAAAGTACAAGCCATAAAAAATAACAAATGTGAACAGATATAGAACAGATATAATTCATATTGCAACTAGAAATGGCTCCGAATAAAGTTGTCTATTATTCATTAAATCTCTAAGAATATTTATAATTTACAATTTACAGAAGATATGTTTAAAATAGCAAAAGCAAGAACTACGCAAATGTAAAAAAAAAATCTATATATAGTCCTTGGACTTTACATAATTTATTAAAGAGGAATCTGTCACCACTTTCTACCCTAATAAATGAACACAGTGGAGTCGGCAGACCCTCTAAATCATGGTAGAGGTTTTCTTTGTTTCTTCTCTACGTTGGTCTATGAGGACGATCGGCACTGAATCCTTTATGCTTCCTATGCACTTACAGTAAGTCCCTGCCAGAGTACAGGACTCTATACTGAATTCTACAACATAATCGACTTCCCTAACAAGACATATATGGTGAAAGCCCTCATAGGCCAATGTAGAGAATAGATCTACTGTAGTTAGGGCAACCTCTCCACCCCCTAGAAAAGACCAGTAGGTGCCACCTAACATTATATATAAAGACTGGACACATGTGGACACATGTAAGACAGACTTCTCATCACAGAGTATCACAAAACCATGTTGCTTTGAAAATCTGGTCATCTCATGATACACATATTTGGACAGGAGGCAATGTAAGGTTAGGACACATCTCATCTATATGTCAACTTTTATAAAGGTAGGAAGTGGTGGCAGACCTTCCTTAATACATCAAAAGCTTATAAAAATAGAAGCACAAGGCTAATACTCTTAAGTCATCGTGACTACATTCCCACATAGTGGGTATTATTTTGCTTAGAAAAACTTGTTTCATGTAAAAGACAAACACGAAAACACTTTCTGTTACACTCCTCATATATAAGTATCTACTACTGATTAACCCATTTGTGTACCAGATCATATGACCTTGCACTAGGTTTGCACCAGGTAGTACCTTTGAGTTGTTTTGGGATTCCACACAGCTGATTCACTTGCAATTTCCTGCAATAATCTCTGATACAGGGATTTTTGAAGGAATTGACATACACATGATCAGTCCATCAAAAGAATGGATTACATATGGACGAGTACATTCTCAAAATATCAATGGCACAGTGCAATTCTATTTTGATAGATAGATGGGGCTATGGGGCACTTATATATCACTGTCAGTGGCCAAACCTTAAATAGGATCCAACATCTCTCCTGACATGTCCATTTTAGTAAATATTAGAAGGGTTGTCCATGGCATTTTAGTATTGCGGCAAGAGGCCGGGGAAGGTGAAGAATAAAAAAACCCCATACTCACCTGTCCCCCGGTACTTTGGTGTTGCAGGGCTATTGTCCGGTCCCTGTGGCACCCCTGGGCTTTTCTAGCAGAAGTCCCCACCGCACGTGTCCGCTGAGGCCAATCAGTGGCCTAAGCCACGAGTCCTATGTCCTTTCCTTAGGCCACTGAGGCCAAACACGTGCAGAGGGGAATTCCACTGGAAAGGCCCCACGTAGGATCAGACAGTAACCTGGGAAACCGGAGCACAGGGGACAGGTAAGTATGTTTTTTTTTTTTTTTTTTTTCTTCACCTCCCCCGGCCTCCTGCCACAATGCTAAAATATTGTGGACAACCCCTTTAAGTATTAATAGTAAGGATTTCCCATAATAGTAGAATTATGGGGCATCTATTCTCATAGCTTAGCAGTGCACCATTCCTCTGTTACTCATTATAGTACAGCAGATGTTGGGTATTTAAACATGCCGTCTATTCAGGAGCTGATTGGGCATCATAGCCACGGGGGTCTCTACTGTTTTACCAAGCCGAGATCTGGTAGCAGTGCCTGGTATCACAGACATCTCTGTCTAATCTCAGGCACTTAGCCCCTTAGATCCCGTGAACAGATGCAACCTTGGCATTCTTAGGGGTCACTTTTACTTGTCTTGTCCTTCCGGGGCTCCAAATGGCTCCACACAGTGAGATTGTGGGAGCTGTTTGGTTGCTATGGTAGTCTGGAGCCTTCTGAGGCTCTCAGGCCTGCCATAGTAATATTGCTAATGAGTACTGCTTGTGACAGAGCTCAATAGCAACACAGCAAGTTTGCCATAGACTGCAATGCAGTAATCATCATCCTTTCCTTACTATACACATACAAATTGAAAGAAAAAAAAACAACTAAATACATTAGGCATCCCTGAGTCACAAAATGCCCAAACTATATAGATATACAATTATTTATCCCATACAGTGAATACTCTAACAGGAAAAAAAATTTGAATATACAGTTTTTTTCGCCATTTCACCACCCAAAGATTTTAATTTTTTTTAAGTATATTAAAACGTGAAAAAACAACAACAACTATCTTTGGTATTGCCTTGATTGTACTGACCCGCAAAAATCTAAATTTAAAGAAAATGGCACAATTGCATTTTTTTCCCAACTCCATCCCTTTCTAAGTTTTTTCTAGCTTCACAGTGCATTACACAGAATGTGAAATGGTGACATTATAAAGTAAAATTTGTGCCGCAGAAAATAATCACTCATCTCTGTAAATGGAAAAATAAAAAAGCTGCAGATTTTGAAAGATATGAAGTAAAAAAAACTAAAATGCAAAAAACAAAATATGGCATTGCGGAAAGGGGTTAACAAGTACATTTACAATTGGGTGTTACCACTGTTCAATCAGACTGCCTTGGACACCCCCTTGACAAGAGGAATAGTAACACCCAGTGGTCAATTTATTCATCAATTTATAGAAGAATTAATAGTGGATACATCCCAAAGACAGCAGGCAGGTACCATTAAATACATGCCACTCTCCTAGATACTTCTGTTGTATCTAAGTCAATGGAATTACAGTATATACATTACATAATATGAACGCTGTACTAGCTAAAACTTCAAGACATCAATATAAAAGATATACTGCAGGATTAATAAAACAGTTGCTATATCTGAATTAAAGTCTCAGATACATTAGACTTGCCTGTTCATAGAATTTATCTCAAAATCATTATTATACGTATTTTAGAAAAAAATTTGACAAAGTTGTCACAACATTTAGTTGCTACATGCCTGGTTCTTTAAATCTGGCCATACACAATAAAATATTTGTCTGCCATAGACTTGTTCATCCCTCCATCTAGATCCTTTCCATATGCAAAATGCTAAGCAAGTATGAGGGAATAGCTCCAGCGTTGCCATACTTGACCCAGCCATGACTGCAGGGTCATCTATTCATTCCCAAGGTTTCATGAGTTGGCCCCACAATAGTCAGCGCAGTTTCTTGTAGATAGCCAATCCTTTTAGGCTGGGGAGAGGCTGACTATAATCTCCACAATGACATCACTACCAGGACGTCCAGATATGTCTGATCACTTTGTTAGCTCACTTACTGTAGACTCAATTCACTCCTTAATTGACTTAATAGACTTTACATGTAGCATACAGTCCAAAAAAGTCTTCTGACATATATTCTGGACATAAAGCCCCAGAATATGGTGCTGTATACCATGCAGTGTTATATGTCATTCATAGGCTCCCATCTTAAAAAAATCTATACCCAGCAGTATTTTCAGTATTTTTTTTTTTTTTATATGGGAAAGCACAGTAGGCTGACCTTTAATATACACCAAGCTTTATTCCACAAGTTTAGAAGCCCAATAAAAACTAAAATGGAAAAGTTTTAAGTGACTTTCTAAAAGCAGATTCCATGTTAAGTCTACTTATCACATGAACTTTGGTGACTATTGGCAGCCGACCATCTCCATGTGACATTAGAGTTTTGCTGCCAATCCATAAACACAGCTGGTCATTATTAAAAGAATGTCCGCCCTTCCTTCCTTAATGGATTTACACCCACTACTGATTCACCCAGATATTGTAATATCACGCACTCTATAAAATAAGGATGTCTCCGTTGCAGTCAACATGTGATTATATGCCTCTTATTAGAACTACAAGAGGCACAATCCCAGAGGAAATACCAAGGCTAAACCTGGAAAGATGAGCATGATTTACTTAGTATATTGGACATGTACTAAATTGGAGAAACAAAAAATGTGTGTGACTTTCCAGTATCCATCCACTTTTGGATTTTAGTTTGTTTTTCGCTTATTTCACATGTATTGCTGCATTAAATAAAGGGTCTGCTAGTTTTATATCAGTGAGTGACGCCTGTGTTTTTCACTTATATTAGAATATATTAGAGACTATTTTGGTTGAGCGCCCTGATGTTTGATCCTCCATTTTCTGGTCTGAGTGAGTTCCCATTGAAGAAGTGGTATTTGTACATAACAGTAATGCCGGGTATTTTAAAGTGGACAAGTTTTCTTATTTGTGGGCAGTATGTTATAGAGAAAGAGGTGCTGAGCAAATTGACATATAATTTTGTAAGAAAAATTTGGTATGACTTAAAGGGGTATATCACATGACCATGGTCAGAATTTTATCTATTAGAAGTAAAAGAATGAATGACAGCAAGCAGAGATCTAGAAAACTGTGAGGAATTGATACAAAAAGTATATTGGAAAATTGTAGAACTTTCCATTATACAAACAATAAATATGTCTCTCAATATTGGTCTGAAAGTGGACAACCCCTTTAATTTAAATCCCTGATTTTTCTTTGCTTATGACACTACATGCATGAGAAGATAACCCAGTCAGCACTAAGATTGTTGGAGAAAATCTTTAAAATTCTGTAAAATTTTTCATTATTTATATTTGCAAAAATGCAAACATATTTATTATAATAATGACTTTTTATTATGATTTATTAACTTTTGTCTATAAATTAAAATCTGGTTATGGTCATTGGAAAACTTGGCGGGCCACAGCGAAAAAGCGCTGCGCGAAAATCCACGGTGGAAACGCATCCCAAAGTTTTACTCTGCAGACTTTGTCCCTATTATACCTATACGTAAAATGCCAGCTTTCCGTAGGTAATTGACATGCTGCTATTTGCAAAAAAAGCAACGGTTTTTGAAATCGCAGCAATTCTGCTGCGGATATTTTTCTGCAATGTGTGGATGGGATTAGCCAGAATCCCATCCACTTTGCAGGTACTGTAAAACGCAGCAGTTTGTGCCGCTGTGTTTCCGCTGCATCCAAATTGCGGTGTTTACGCTACGTGGGGCCCTATCCTAAGGCTAAGGCCCCACGGAGCGAAACACAGCAGAAAACGCTGTGGGAAAAAACTCAGCAGTTTTCCTCTGCGGACTTTCTGCTCAAAGCCGTGGTAAAAATCCTGCATTTTCAGCCTAAGGGGCCATTCACATCATATTTTCATAATCCTTTTAACTGATCAGTTTTACAAACTCTAAAAACTGATGCTAAAATGGATGATAACTGTCATAGAGTCAATGTTAAATAAAAAAGATCAGTTTTTGTAGGGAAGAAAAGTAGGACATAAAAAACTGAGATTTATGTTCTTTTCCTTTTACGCCAAATGGACACTCTTTGTGGTTCACAGAAAGACATAAATAAATCACAGGATATATTTATGTACTATATATTTGTGGTCCAGACATATCCTCCTGATGGTATCCCATAACTATGGTATGACTAGAGTCTTAAATACATTAATTCATGTATCAAAAGTTTCAATCCTATTAACTCAAAGTAGTCAAGTGCTCAGTTAGAGCAAAAATATTTAACTACACGTTAAAGGGGATTTCTAGGATTATTATGATATTGATGACTTATCCTTAGGATAGGTCTTCAATATCAGACTGGTAGGGGGGCTGACTCCGAACACTCCTACAATAAGTTGTATGAAGAGGCAGCAGCTTTCAGACAAGCACTTTAGCCTCTACAGTGCTTACAAAGTACAGTGCTGTACATTCTATAGTGGCTGTGCTTGGTACTGCAGTTCAGCCCCATTCACTTATGTGACCAATGAAAAAGACGTCTCTGACCTGTGAAGTGAAAGCGCCACTCACCACTGCTGATTCAAACAGCTTATCGCTAGGGGTGCCAAGTGTCAGATTCTACTGATCTGATGATGTACATGTATAATCTATCTATCTATCTATCTATCTATCTATCTATCTATCTATCTATCTTCTCTGTATTCTATCTATCCAGGACTGTTAAGAACATGTTGGTGGTTTCCTTTGCTCTACTTTTTTTTTTTTTCACGCTCAATTATGTAGTTAGGCAGCAGCAAGTATATGCCCTTGACCATTTACGACATAAACAAATTTGGCCAATTGTCCTAAATCATTCATTTTTATCATGAAATCTTTGTTCCTATCAGTTCAGCAGTCTTACTCCAAATCTGTGAAGTTTAATGTATTTTTGCTTCTGCACACTTTTCTGGTTTAAATGCAACTTCCCTGCCAGTTCTCACGCTAGTATGAAAGATGTGAAAGATCACATACGCCTGGAGGGCTGATACATCTCATTTCCATACGATACTGTGGCCACTGTGCTGAACTTGACACTTTCTCCAAATCTCATAAAACTAATACATTATTAAGGTTTTTTATCATTTCTGCAACTTATCTTTAGTAAATCTGATAAACTCATGACTAATGTTACAGTTGGTTAAAATAACCTGGAGGGTTTTTATATGATTTTCTCTGAATCAAGCAGTCAGGTCTTAAGGTGCCCATACACATGAGAGCAAAGTTGCTCTAACAAGGCAATTTTGGCAGGACCAGTTGGCTCTCCTTTAACAGATGATGATCAGCTTTGGACTGAACATGTGGCTTTTTATCCTATATCCTGTAACTATGTACAATATGCCATAGAGAAGGAAGTTCAGGACATACTGCAGCAATATTGTCAGCAATTTCACTTCTGCAAATCTGGTTTCACTGGGTGTGCCGCTCACTGCTCCACATGGACATGACACATGAATATGAGTTTTATGACAAGTGCTATATATATAGGCGTACATCCACATACATCATTGGTACAAGATATAGATTATTGCTATAAACATCAACCCTTCCTAAAATGTTAACCTGGTCATCTGGTTCAGCCAGTACCTGCTGTATATCTACTCCACAGTGTTATCTACAGATTAAAGGATTTGCTGTTTCTCCAGAATCTGCGCCACTTCTGTCCACAGACTGGATCTAGTAGTGCAGATGAGCTGCTTTCACTTGAATATGGATAACCTGCAGTACCAGGCACAGCCCATGGACAGAGATGGCACTGTTTCTGAAAAACAAGAGACCCTTTTTCTAGTCCTAAACAACCCCTTTAACAACTTCAATAAATAACATATACAACTGGTAATACAGTAACGTTTGTATAGATGATAGTATTATTATTACACGTGAAAAAAACCTTTTTCCCAGCAGTCTGCGAGTAGTTAGTAAGTAAATATGGCTGCTCCGATACATGAAATGACAGTCTTTGACTGTTATGTCTTTTGGGTTGTCTTTTGGGTATTAACCCTGGTAATAACTTTGCAGAGTAATCTGAGAACCATTTCTTAGCAGAAACATCATATATTAACAAAATTTTAAAGGGTTTGGCCACAAATATCTGATCACTAGGGTCCCCAGCTGTTCAGGGCCACTTCTGACACCCATACTATATACATTACAGAGCTGGAAGCAGATGGCTCCGTGCCTTGTATAGTGATCGAGCGCCATCACGGCAGCTCAGCTCCCATTGGCGCAGATTTATGAAAAAGGGTCTAAAAGCAAAACTGTTGTCAACCAATCACAATGTAGTTTCCATATTCAAGAGCAGAATACAAAATGAAAGCTGATCTGTGATTGGTTGTTAAGGGCAAATAAAACAGTTTTGCTTTTAGCCCATTTTAATACATCTGCCCCATTGACTTTAATATTGGCCCCCACACCGACTTCTTGGCCAACCCCTTTAATGTGACATTGAAGAGACTTGGGCAGGTTTATGAAGACTCTCTCAAATAAAGTCCTGTCTTTGTTGCCCATAGCAACCAATCACAGCACAGCTTTCATTTTTCAGCAGCAGAATACAAAATGTGAGCTGTGCTGTGATTGGTTGTTATAGACAATTTTCTCTTGCACAATTTTAGAAATCTCCTCCCAATGAATAGACTTCAGGGTCTTTTCACTCTGTGTCTGTGCATATGTTTAAATGGGCTCATATGGCTGATTATACGTTATGATATTCCACATAGAGGTGTCCAGTACCACGTTGTACACGATTTTTTAACATGGTTGACGCAGTGGCATTTGCCATATGTCCAAGGTTTCCATCATGAAAGCCTCACAATGGAAATTTCAAGCAAACACTTCATGACACAGTGTGAAAAGACAGGTGAACAGGGTGTTCAAGGAGTTTACTTCAGTACTTGTACAGTAGCGTCTTCCTTAATATTCTCAAGTAACCTGGCTGCAGCCACTGTACGGAAACCTAACGGCATTTGTGACGCTGAAAATGTCAGAATCAGTGTGAAAAAACGCCTTGAATCTACTCTCCATTCCTTTTCATTGCGCCCTGCAATGGTAAAAAGGATAGAAAAAGACTCTGCCCTGTTCACAGAGATGTATTGCTCATTAATATACAGCTCTGACATTTACACCCTCTTGAAGTAAATTTAGTGACTACTAGATCTTGAAAACCAAAAAGTTGGTAAATCAATATACTGCAAGAAGGATTTATCTCGAAAGTACTTACTTTTTTACTATGCAAAGAATTAGCTCATAGATCCATTTAAGGCTGAAGCCCCACGTTGCAGTGTTTTGCCGTGCCCGGTGTTTTGTGCGTTTGACAAAATCATGGCAAATCTGCAGTATAGCCTGAATCATGCTTGGACTTTTTGTGCTACATTTGAACAAGGTTTTGGAAATGTGCTTAATTTGTGGAGTCCCACTTCATAAACATGGATGCCCCCATTTATAGTCAGGGGCTTAGCTATAAGAAGAGCAGAGGTAGCAGTCACTACCAGGTCCTGGAACATCAGTGGACCCCAAATGTCCCTCTGTCACATATAATATATCATTATTCAAAATGGCATAAGGTAGGTAGGGGCCCCATTACAGATTTGGTATTGGAGCCCAGGATCTTCAGGTTATGTCTCTGCTTACAGTCATTAATAAAGCTTATGAAGACGATCAATAATAAAGCTTATAAAGAAGACAACAATATTTTGTCATCTGTCATGTTGAGTTCTGATGACAATAGAGAAATAAATTACCATTTCTTGCAATGAGATGATAATCTGTCGTGAGGAATGTTGCTTGAGTTGTGCAATGTATAATGTTTCGGCTGAAAGTTAGCCATTGTCCACTGGAAGTTGGGTCCATATTTACAAGTGCATTCAACCCATTCAGAGAACTAGGACCCTGATAAAAGTCTTTATGTGCAGTCATTGGAAGCGTTGAACTCTTGCCAGCAAATTTCATAACTATGAAGGGTTTCATCTATTTTGCATTCAGGATTCTTATCCTTTCCCCTTTTCAGTCTTTTCTGGAAAGTAAATGGAAAAGCTGACAGTCTTTTATAGCATATTAAGCAGTTTACAAAAACATGAGGTTGCGGGGCAAACTTTTTCAACACAATTTTAGCGCATTTCCATGAAGGGCTAAAGGGTGCTGAAAATTCTGGAGCTGACTTGCATTTATGTCTATGAATATTTTAGATGAAAACTGATAAGACCAGAGACAAGTATCTTACTCCAATGCTTTTCATCCTATCCCTCTCCAATTGCTCCACAAATGCAACTTTAGCATGGGAGCTGCAGCAGAGAGCCAAGGAATGGAGAATGTTCCCTTACACCTTTAGTTGCCCCACACACAAGCTGTTAGCATGCTAATTTGCTCCATAATTGTTAAAATATTGGACATACAGTATAAAACTGAGTAGGATTTCCCACCCAATATGACATACTCATTGTAATTTGCTGTAATATCCGCTATCAGAAGCGTAGCTAGGGGTTCAGCGCAGGGGAAGCAAACGCGTCTAAGTGGGCCCCCAACTCAGGTATACTGATATTGTCACTATACAGTGACCGTATAGTGGTAAGTACAGATCATTTAAGTGAATAAAGCACAGGAAACATTTTGTGACTTACAGGTGACTTTGTTGACTGTAATCGTTCGAATTTCCCGTCTCTTCCATCTGGACTGCCATTACTTCTTCCAGCTGTGACTTGTCTCTGTAAAGTTTGTAACAAAGACATGTTTGGCATCTTTTCCAATAAAAAAAAAACAATGTAGTTCTGACAGCTGTTTGAAGGGGACAACAGCACTTGTGTAAGCGCCGTGACCCCTTCTCTGTTTACATTGTATCGTTCTTTTCATAGAGGCCATATAACGTAACTACAGTCTCGTCCTATACACTTCTATGAGAAGAGGCTGTAATTACATTACACAGTCACTATAAAACAGACAGTTGGCACTATAAACAGAGAAGGGGTCATTGCCCGCTTCAAACAGCTGATCAGTGGAGGTCAAAGTGTCATAACCCCGCTGATCTCTTATTGATGATCTATCTTGAGGACTGATCATCAATAAAAATGACCTGGAAAACCTCTTTAATAAAGTCCAAGTGTTCCTTAATTTAAAACCCTCTAATGACCCCTTATAGTCATAATGCCCCCAACAACCACCTTTTATAAATAAAGCCCCTTATGTAAATGATCCTCCTTACAGTTATAATGCCCCCATAACCTCTTAGATAAATAACACCCCTTATATTCTTTATTCCCCCTTACATAAATGATCTTCCCCGTAGTTATAATGACCCCTTATATTTTCTATGCCTGTGATCCCTTGCTGCACAGAGCCGCTGCCACCTCTCCTCTCTGCTTGACAAGCCCAGACAGGATGCCTGCATCTCATCGCTGGAGACGCAATGCTACGACATTATAGCATTGCACCTATCTGTACCAGGCAGCAGACATCTTGTCTGTTGGTCCCGGCACTCTGTAAACCAGCAGCCCTGAAATGGCTTGCAGCTTACAGAATGGCAGAGCAGGAAGCCAAAAGAGTCCTGCTCTACCATGCAACTGTATAGGTGTCCCCAGACACTGAAATAATAAGAATAATTGCATGTGTTTTATGGCGGCGCTGGGGTGGGCCCCACAGAATCAGCCTCCCCCCTTCCCTCGCTAGCTATGCAACTACAATATGGCCCAGACAAACCTAGCTTCTTACTCACCTTATTTATAGAGGTTAAGCAGAGATTGTCGTTGCTGTGTTTCACAAGAGGTCTTAGTCTGTTTTTCAGACCTGCAATTGCAGTGGAAGTATTTTGCTTTAGGCTTCTTGTTTGATGCTTGAGTAAACAACCCAAATAAACCAAGTTCTGTTCAATATAAAATAAGGAAATCATATTTTAAAAGACTGACCATGAACAACCTGTATCATCTAAATGGTCACAAACATTTCACCAAACTTTGCATAAATCTTGTTAGAGAAAAATGCTTCTTTCTCCACTCATCTGACTCTTCTTCTCCTCTCCCCTCCCTCCTAAACTTACATTTTCAATTAAATCTCTCCTGAATCCATCTTAATCTCCCAAAAAGTACTGCAATCTCATGAAAGTATCAGATTACAGCACTCAATAGAAGCCTATGTAGAGAGGAGGGGAGAAAGGGGGAAGGATAAAGTGAGACAGAAGGAAAGACACAAGCAGACAGAGGAAGTTTTTTCGTAATTCATAATATTGGTCAGTACTTCTTTATAATGTCCTATAGGAGCCTGCTGGGAAAGATGGAGAGATTTGGAGTGGAGATATCAAAGCAACTACCTAGTATCCACTATGGCTGGATTCACATCAGCGTTTGAACTACGGTCGGGGTTTCCGTCCCCGAATCTGCTTGAAAAATACAGAGAGAAAAGTCCTGTAAGCAAGTCTATGGGGTCCGTGGGTTTCCACGGGTAACCTCTTTTAAGCAGATTAGATTTCCATTCTTAGGGTCCCCAAGTGGATCCAAAGAACAGAAAGCTGAACACTAGTGGGAACCTAGCATAACCCCTTTCCTCTACCATAGGGAAAACTGAGAACTAGAGATAAAATCTGCAAAGGTGAAAACTGCTAAAAAAAACAGAACACAAGTCATATAATGGCCAGTTATAATGTTCCTCCTCTTGTACACAAACATGGCAGCTTATCCTATAAAGTTATCTGAATGGTTAGGTATTCTTTAATTCTTAGGCCTGAATCTTCTATAATAGTAAATGTCAGAACGGCTTAATAAATATACAATGCATGCACCATGACATTAATATACGACAGCGGCTCTTAAACGCTTTCCGTTTTATGATCATCTCTACACAAGATCTATAACTCTTCTGTTCCTTTTTTATGTTCAATCTGTTTTTATTATATTTCAATTCAACAAAGAATATTCGTTATAAAATTGGTCTCTCAAATCAGCTAAAAGCAAGGGATGTGTGTACTAAGATCAAGTAGTAGGGAAAACTGACTCATTTTGGCATTCAGAATGCAATAACTTTCTTAGAATTTGCCTCTACATTCTTAAGAACACAACTTTTTTTCTAGTGACATACAGCAAATATTTCAGGCAGGTGTGGAAAAATGCAGCAACGTAACAAAAAGAGCATCAATTCTTGGTACAATTGGACAGACTGGATGATGTTGAAATCAGGGCTCTGTGGGGGCCGTATCATCACTTCCAGGTCTCCTACAAAGGGGAGAGGTCACACCAAATATTGATGGGATTTAGATTTCTCTTTTGTTCATTCACTCCATTTTGTTAATTGACAAAAATAAACTATTACCATTTCTATTTTTGGAAGGATTCTTACTATGCAGAATTTTTTCCACACATACCTAAAACTTTTGCACATACTGTATTTAAAAGGGTTTATTTTTAGCTCAGTGTCATTCCAGTGAATGGGGCTGAGCTGCAATATCAAGTACATTATACAAAGTATGGCATTGTGCTTAGTATATAGTGCGGCCTCTATAATCAGCTAATCTTAGGGGTACTGGACCCCCTTATATTTGATAATGATGACCTATCCTAAGAATAGATCAGCAATATTTTTGTCTCAGAAAATCTCTTTAAAGTCTGTTAAGAATCCCATCCACACATTGCAGAAAAATACCCGCAGCGGAAATGCTGCGATTCCCAAAACCGTTGCATTTTTGGAAATCACAGCATGTCACTTATACCTACAGAGACGCCGGCGGTTTCCTTATAGGTGTGTAATTGAAGCAGAAAGTCTGCAGAGGAAAACTGTGCAGACTTTCTGTAAAAGTGCTGCGGGAAAAACCATGAAACGTTTCTGCTGCGTTTTTTTTCTGCAGCACTTTTTCGCTGCGGCCTGCTACTTGGGGCCTTAGCCTAAAGAGAACTTGTCTTCTGTTATTCCTGCAAGAAATCTATAATTAAAGGGGTTTTTCAGGACTATTATATTGATTATTATATTGATGATCTGTCACCAGTTGCTTGAAGAGACTGTATTGGGCTCTCTTCACTACTTACCAAGTACCATGCCATACATTGTGTAGCATCTGGACTTGTAATTGCAGCTCAACCCCATTCACTTGTATAGACCCTGTGACCAATAAACATGATGTGATGTTCCTTCAAACAGCTGATAGGTGATGTTGTTGGGTGTTGGACCCCCACTGTTCTGATATTCAGGACATATCTAAGGATAGGTCATAAATATTTAAATGGTTTCTTTCATTTCAACAAACTTTTCATAAATGAAACCTAGTAATATATGCAATAGAGATGCCTCTTATTAGACTGTTTACATGCTGTCCCTCTGCTTAAACAATTTTCATTTAGCAAATCCCTGCTGTTTCCATTTTGAGCGGGGTTGAAGGTCACCTGGCTCAGATGACTCATCTCCATAGAAGTCTATGGAGAAGGGAGGGAGAGGAGTGAGCAACCAAAGACTGGAATTCATATTTGTACCTTCAGTACTTCACTCTATATGTCCTGCATGGTCACGGAGCTGTTTCTGAGTGAGAGATAGTGAGTTTTATAGAGCAGATTCTACTCTCCCTAGTGTGTCCAGTGTGGCAGCTAGTCTCCAAAACTGGTTCACAGAGGAATGAAAACTACAGATGTAGAATCAGAGGGGAAAACTGCAGAATATAAGTCATATAATGACTAGAAATAGTGTTACTTCTCATGTATACATACAGTACATGGCAGCTTCTCCTGTGAAGTCACTTGAAATGACAGGTATGCTTTATATCCTGGATAAACCCTTTAAATACTCAGCTGTGCGTTACTGGTTGGTGGCGTATCCCTACACAGTCTCACATTATTCAATCAGTGGTGACAGTAATAGACTGTGTAGGGACAAGCCTCTCTGACAAGGGGATAGTAACATCAAAACAGAGGAACTATGCAATGTGGGGTTGGGAAAAAAAGATGATCCATAATGGTTATTTCATAGGGAATGCACGTATTTACTGAAGCAAATTTTACAAACATTGAGAACATGTTACTTTTTACCTTGAATTGGCAACAGAATGTTGTATTAATATTCTTGGAAAAATTGTAGCAGTCTGCGATAGAGTTTTGACGTATCTCGTCTACCTAACAAGAAAAACAAGGTTAATATCATGAAGTATAGACTTGACTGGGAAAGATTTGGTATCAAATTATACTGACAAAAATATAAATACAAGTTATCTGTACCATAGAGTATGAAGGAAGAATTTATGTTTTGCATTCCCCACAGTGATGGATGCAAGGAAAAATATACTGAAATTTCTGGCAAGTGCTGGCAATTTGACTTTTGCAAGAAAAAAAAAATATATATATATATATATATATATATATATATATATATATAAGAAAAAAAAAGTTAAATCAAGAGATAAACTTATAAAATGATACAAAATATATAATGTAATTTTTTTTCATCATATTGCATTCAAAACTGTGAGAAAAAAAAATCTGTATGTGTCCCAGGAGATCTGCCATTTTTCCTTTATAGCTAGGGGTGTAGCTAGAGGGAGGCACTGGTGGGGCATGAGCATTGATAGCTAGGTGTCAGGCAGGAGGCCAACAAACTACTCTGCCTTGGCCAGGGTAACTAATAACAGCTTCTTAGCCCTGGGTGCAAGAAAGTCTACCTATAAATCTGCTCCTCTTAACAACAATGGGGCAGATTTACTAATACTATCTAATAGTTAGGCAATGTAAACTTAGACTAGACAGTAATAAAATGCACTAAATTTATCACAGTGTGTGATGCTGGATGCAGATGGATGAACCACCCAGAATTTGTTTCATTTTGGGTTCAGGTGGTTCAGGTCCCAGATTTGTTTTGGGTCGAACAAGTTTGGTACGAACCACAAATTAAATTGGCTTAAACCATAGTATAGAACACTCTCAGGGCTCCTACGAACCTATCTATCCAATTTCTAGCTTTGCAAGGCAAACACAGCTCAGCGTCATGTGATTGGGCCTCAGGGCTTACATGGAGATGCCAAGCGTCATGATCCTCAGTGTGACCATGTGACCTCTGGTGGCCCAATCACAGGTCTCAGGTGACCCCGTGTGCTTGTCACTTCCCCTGGGCCTCCATGTATTATACTCTGGGGTCTGAAGAGACTCCTGAGTATAATACACAGCCATTTTAGTTCACCTGAGATGACTCTCCATTTGTTCGTTTTTGTAAAAACCTGAACAATTTGGAATATTCGTGTTAATCCCGGCTTAGTACGAATTGGTTTACCCATCTGGATGAGAAATCTAGTGCAACTGGAGATGCGCTAGCCTAACTGTACAGCTACTATTAGTTGGTGGAGTTATTGACAAAAATATGCCAAAAGTTTAGTGCATTTATTTAGAGCACAATGTTGCATCTTAGGCTTGCTAAGGCATGCCCCTTTCTCTTAAACCTTGGCCCTTTCCACACCAGATGAAAAAAAAATTATAAAACAAATCATATATATGGTTCACAAAATGTACACCAATTTTTTGGTGAATTTTCATTAGTAAATTTTTCCCATTGTGTCTGGATGTGAGACAACTGGTTGATGATAGATCTACTCTTGTAATTCTAAAGTACTTTATAATAATTTTGTAGGGTAAATTCAAAATAAAATCATTTCCACTACTAAACATATAAAATAATCTCTGAAGTACTACCTTTGTAAAGTTGTTGCATACATCCAGAAATGTTGGACTTGTATCTTTTCTTGTCTTGCTGCAACTAAAATTATTGTCCAGGAATTCTTTCTGAAGAAAAGAAACATATAACATTAAATACACAAGGTGGAGGACAATGGGATAAAGGACATCTTTTTTTGTAATACATGTAATAGGCCTACAGATGTGTCCACCCACGCTTAGCTCGAAATCAATATTAAGACATGTAAGCGTAACTCTTAAAAAGTTTCAATTCACAATACAACCACTATTGTAGAACCATGATTTCTAAAAAAGATGGCCATCTCATGCCAATCATCTTGGAATATGAGTCAAGAGAAAAGCGAAGGAAAGTCACATGCACAAAAGCAAAGGCCATATATTTATTCTTTAGGTTAGGGCTATGATGGTGTGAAGTGGTAAAATTACTTTGACTGCAATACAATCTCAAGAATTCCTATTGGAAAAGTTGAGGATAACTTTATTATGTATATTCTGAATATGTTGGATATTGTCTAATAGAACCTAATAATGAATACCTACACTACTAATGCTTTCCCTATCAAGGAAACATTGAGGTTCATGTAAAGGTTTATGTGACAAGGAATTTTATGGTGATTGTTGGAAAACCAAACCACACTGTTGTATTGCAAAATAGCAGCCCTTGAAAAAGATGGCTGCTTATGACAAAATGTTATGATAGTCAGGCCGTAAGTAACCTTAATTTTGAACCCAGTATAGAGTGATGTCTACACCCACTCTATTTTTAGTTGACATGTTGTGAGATTTTGTATGTCTATACTAATCAGACCAGCGCCACTGTTTGAAGGGGTATTTGCATACCCAAACTACTTAGACAACAGACTCTGTTTAAGGTTAGATTTACATGCACATACTAATTAGACCACAGGATGCTGTTTAAGGTGATATCTATATGTACATGCTAATTAGATCAACAATGGAAGGGATATTTGCATACTTATACAGATTAGATTAACGACGCTGTCTGAAGGGATATTTGCATACCCATGCAACCTAAACAAAAGACTCTGTTTGGGGACATATCCGTGCTAACCAGATCAACAGGATATATCTGTATGTCTATAGTATTTAGATTAAAGGAGCAACTCTGTTCAAAGCATATGTCACAAGATCATATTCAGGTGAGAACTGGCCCCTTTCACATGAATCTGATCTTGGAGATAAGTGAGGCCTTACAGATGTGTATCACTTCTGTAACCGCCCATTGTATGACATACACAAAGGGTATATGAGGAAGGATCCCTCAGCATTAGTGTGACATTTCTTGATAGCAGATCATTGGGGACGCCTAATGCTGGTTCTGCTTGATGATACCTGTCACATGGTTGAGTGATGCTTCCTACAGATACCCTTATCAGAACTCCTCTATGAAGTGGCAGTGTTGTAAGTATTGATTGATTACTTGGTTGTAAGTGTAGATTTAATTATATACCTAGCTTTATTGCTAGTATCGATTATACCTTGCATTAGTACAAGTTTTTGATTAAGTCACAGTTTGACTAAGTTTGATTACCTTACTATATCTGTGGTATTGTAAGTGTTGAATATATCATAGTTTGATTGACTTTTGATATTTGATATACCTGGCTGTATCGCTAGTGTTGAATATACCTGGCTTTATAGCTAGTGTTGAAATGTTACCTGGCTTTATGGCTAGTGTTGGTTTTGACTAAGTTTGATTATACCTTCTAATATCTGTTATACTTTTCCTTGTTGTAAGACCTTTTGACCTTTTGTCATACTTTTCCTTGTTGTAAGACCTTTTGACCTTTTGTTATACTTTTCCTTGTTGTAAGACCTTTTTCTATCTTCTTATACTCTTATTAATAAAATGTTAAGATATTTGGGGATAGTCTAGTGTTTTTACTCTATAACTTTATTCTATTACACGGAATCCAAAAGAATCTGTTTCATTTGGCAATACAACTGTAGAGCATTAGATATAAAGGTCTTGTATCTTTAAACAGACCTTGTACATATTCCTTCTTGCAGTATAAGACTACAGTGCAGTTGACCTCTTTTTGGGCTCTCCTCTATTAGCCAAAGTAGAGAACCACTACAAAAAGCTTCTGATTAATCCATCTGGTTCATGCACAAGCCACAGAAGGAAAAATGAATACTTGTGAATTACTCTCTCCATGATACACTGCACATTGCATTGCACAGAAGTTGGTTTGGCCACTAGTCCTTATCTCTATTCTCCTGTGGTCTCATAAATACTCATTTAAAAGGAGTCTATCAGCAGTAAATTGGTTATAAACCTAATCCCAGTACCTAGTAGCGGAGATTCTACAGTTCCCCAAAATGACTCTGTTATTCAGCTTTGGAGCCCCATTTTCTTGTGAATCGCAGTTTTATTCACATGTAAATGATGTGAATAGTGCTTTGGAGGCGTGCCTTGGCTTCAGTCTCAGCTGTAAATTCCAGTCTCAATTCCTTCCCCATCATTTGCATATGCATAAAACATCAATTTACATGAAAATGGGGCTCCAAAGCTAAACAACAGAGGTATATTTGGAAACTGTAGAATCACCTCTACAAGGTACTGGGATTAGTCTTATAATCAATTTTCTGCTGACAGACTCCATTTAAGTTGAATATTTAGAGTTAAGACATTTTTTCTGAAAAAGGACAGAGCAACCTGCAATGTAAGTGAAAACATGTAGGCAGCAGATGAAGAGATCAAAAACATTACTAGACCAAAATGAGAACAACACAGTAATAAAGTAAAAGCTCCCATAGGTGTCTATAGCCTTTAAGCATTGTACAGAGTATTACTAAAGAATAAGATTATACTTTAATGCACAATCATTTTTCTCTATATGTGCTGCACTTCTGTTATATTATCTTGTATTTTGCATTATGTTTTGTAGTTTGCAGACTTAAGATCTGTCGTAATACACTGTTCTGTTGGACAAATATGGCTGCCATTACAGGTCCTACTTTGGATATGAACTATCTTTTAAAACACCTAAATGACTACTTTTACAATTTTCAGATGGAAATGTTATTTGAAGGGGTTTTCTTACTATACAATTATTGCCATATGTAAAATTAAATAATTAATATAAAGAATTTCCAGAATTTCTCAGGCTCATTAGACTTCAGCATTCAATGGCCAAAGGGAACTACAAGACCCAGCAGTGAATTCTTTAATACAGGTCACACCATTCAAGGTTTAAAATCAAAAGTACTACTTACTAACTGTAGATACAGCTGTACACATATAAGCATGACACCGACCATGGCATGTCCAGAGGAGTAAATGGGTTTTTGTGATATTGTACCATGGAATCATTATTCATCACTAGATAACAAAGAGAAATTTCTTGCTCTTCTGAATTACCCATAGGGTTACAAACTATGGATTACAAAGATGATTGATAACCGGCCAAACACCATTAACAGCTGTGGGCTGAACACTCTTTTAGCTGACAGCTATTCCTCCCAAATCCTTCATATACAACACACTTGGTTCAGTTTAGTGTGTATACCTGTGGTAGTGGTGTATTTTCTATGACAAAAAGGCAAGGCTGTAGAGTCTGAGTCACGGCTAGTTTGGGTTGGTTGGTAACTTTTTTCATTTGCAAAATGATTAATTATTTTTAAATTATTTTAACTATATAATACAACTATTAATGCTGTATAATTATTTAGATGTATAATTTGTTGCATATTTACTTTCATAGGAAATCAATCACTGTTTTTTTTCTTTTAGAGGATCTTTACTGATTCTGTTTGACCATGGCTGTCAACCATTTATAAAGGAGATGGAAATTGATGGTTTGGGCTACCGACCCCACAGCCTGGGAAAAAGGGGCAGGCTGTGTCGACTCTCACCTGACATACAGTGTAATGTCGGGGGAGAGTCATTTCACCGCACAGACATAAGATACTTCACTTGCCCCACTGGAGTCAGTATGTTCAGCTGACTTTATTCCTTTGTGTATGTGGAACTTTAGTGTTTCAAGCCATCACTTTTTAAATTTAGCTCCAAGATGTGACTGAAGGAGTTAATAGATAGGCAGGAGAGACATCTCTTTTCATGTTTTAGTATATAACACTGTTATTCATAGTTGATTATGTTTCAAATATTGGACTCCATGCAGGAACCATCACAAGAAGAAGATAAAAAGAATGAAAACTTTGGGAAGGGAAATCATGGGTGCAGCAGAGGAATACAAGGAAAAGTACAAGTTATAAGACTTATGATACATATACTGTACCAATCAGATCAGAGGATCTGACTGCCTCTGGGTGCCAAGTGGTGTATTACAGGCACAGGGAAGCTGTTACATGGTATACAGCCAGAATCAGCTCTACTCCTATTCAAGTAAATGGGAATAGAGCTGCAGTTTGCTGGTGCCACTATTAAAGTCTATGGAGCCCACGTACATTGTAGCAGCTGCACCAGCAAACTGCAGCTCTGTTCCCATTTACTTGAATAGGAGTAGATTCCGGCTCTATACCATGTAATATCTTGCATTGTCTGTAGGCAAGTAGATCAGCTGGCCAGTGCAGGGTCCTAAACACATGGAGTTTTGGACATCTCCTTTAATGAATAAGGTTGGTGACAGATACTGTAAATGTTATGTCATTGTTACAAAATTTGCATTTCTTACAAAGGGATTTTGGTGCACATTTTCCATAGAAATGCTGCGGGTTTCAGCCTTTGATTGCAATGGGTGAAATGTGCAACAATTTCTGCATCTCAATCTGCAGCCAATTCATATACATTAGATGAAAAATTAACATAAACAACATGATATTGGAGGCTCATGCATATTCAGCCCTCAATTTGCAGCAGTAGATGTATGAGAATACACAGTACATAAAGTGTCAGGTATGATTCTAGTGACAATCCATGAGTAGTCTGTTTTCTTGATTTCACCGCCAAAGAGTTGTGTCAGGTATTTCTAGGCAGCAGTTCATTGCAGTTATACAATGGAGGCAAAGCAACTGTATTAGTTGAGACACTTGAAGGCATTTAAGTCCCTGCATCACATAAAGGAGGATTTCATATAAATTGTCTATCTTAATAAGATTTCTTGAACTGGTCCAGAAAGAGTGGTGGTCCGTACTGTTCATTCAAGTTTAATCTGAAATACAGTAAAGACAAAGCTAGGTATAACATCCATATATGTGAATAAATAAGTTATATGTCTTAAAGAGGATATCTAAAATTATACTACATGGCTTCTTTTAACATCAGGTTCTGTGGGGAAGCTGGCAGGGGGTGAGGGGGGCATACAAAGTCACACTCCCTTTTGGAAAACCACAGTGCCTCCTGTCCTCCATCCAGTATAATGGCCCCATCACTGACCTCATCAGGGTCCCCCATACAGTATAATGGCCCCATCACTGTCCCCCATCCAGTATAATGGTCCCATCACTGACCCCATCAGTGTTCCCCATACAGTATAATGGACCCATCACTGTCCCCATCCAGTATAATGGCCCCATCACTGACTCCATCAGTGTCCCCTATACAGTATAATGGCCCCATCACTGCCCCGAATACAAAATGTATGGCCTAAGTATAGGCCATAAAAAAAGTCTGGCCACCCCCTTTAAGAATGAAGATTTTAATTGAAATCTAAAGAACTAATTTAAATCTGAAAACATTATCATTTGGAGAAGTTGTTCATATGGATTTATGACTAATAATAGGCAAAAAAAACAAAATAAAAATTGTGCTACTTATTTAGATTCTATAGATGGTACAGCTAGTATTTTTATTTTAGAATAAGTTAATTTTTCCAAAAAAATATATCCATAATTAAACTTTATAACACTAGCATGTCTATGTTACCTGAGTCATGTATCTTTTACTTCCAGTATGTTTTCTTTTGCTTCTGATGTGATGCATTATATCTCCTTTTCTTCAACAGTAGCAATGGCCAGTGCTTGGTGTCCAGTGTTTGCTGCCCAGTGCATAGTATCCAGTGCATAGTGTCCAGTGTTTGCTGCCCAGTGCTTGCTTTCCCAGTGCATAGTGTCCAGTGCTGGGTGCCCAGTGCATGGTGTCCAGTGCTTGCTGCCCAGTGCATGGTGCCCAGTGCTTGTGCCCAGTGCATGGTGTCCAGTGCTTGCTGCCCAGTGCATGGTGTCCAGTGCTTGCTGCCCAGTGCATAGTGTCCAGTGCTTGGTGCCCAGTGCATGGTGTCCAGTGCTTGATGTCCAATGCATGGTGTTCCAATGTAGTACTTACAGTGAAGAAGGCAAACTCATTTGTCTATTTTTTTTTACATGTTTGACTTTACTTCTATAGTTTCTATTAGATGCTTACTGGTTTTAGAGACAACCATTGCTGTTTACCTTTACAAACAGCACCATTCTTCTCCAGTGACTGTGACTGGTAAGGCAGCTCAGCTCTGTTTAAGTTAATGGGAATTATTTGTAGTACAAGAGGCAGCCATTCTGTAAGCAGTCATGTTTTCTAATCCCTTTAAAGGGAATCTGACACCATATGCTTTTTAATCTACTTGTATAACAGTATAGAGTTAGAGGAGCCGAGCAGATTAATATACAGTATGGTTTTGTGGAAAACATACTGTATCAAGTATACTTTATAACTATCTTATCCAAAGCCCAGACCTTTTCATATTTAGAAGTTCAGTGGACAGTTCACTCAACGACAGTGTCCCTGTAAACAGAGATGGCTGTGAATCACTTATAAGGACCGCCCAGAGGACTCCTAAGGTCAAAATGAGCAGAGATTTAAAGCACTTTCAAATATACAAAACCTTGTAATACATATTATTAAGGAGATCTGTTTCCTTCTCCACTTATTAAGCTTTTCTTCTTCTCCTTATGTTCAATCTGACTGCTTTACATTATATTAATCTCCATATTCAGTCTCAAACATACAACGATATGGAGTCTAGGTCTAATTGGAAGGAACTCCTGCCATCTAGTTAATTGATTTATTGCCTCACTTTGTGTATTAGCTTCTTATCTACAACTTAGCAGTGTTAAATTAAGCAAGGAACAGCAGAGTGTAACAGCAGCAATTATTGAGTGTCTTTTCTATCCCCCTCCCCTCTTCATAGTCTAATATGGAGAAAGTAACTGCCCCAAAAGTGGAGAAGAAAACAGATTTCTTTAATAAAGATATATTACAAAGTTTCTTATTTTCACCTGTACTATTCATTTATGAAAAAATGTTTATGACTGGAGGTACGCTTTATATGAGTAAACTTTATACTGAATGCTTTCCTGTAAACTTATATTAATCTGTTCATCTCCTCCTCTTCTATAACATGATGGTGGCAGTTCAGAATTAGATTTAATGTGACAGGTTCCATTTAAGCACTTGTATGACAATGATTTGTTCTGAAACATACATTGACTTCTACTACAATTACTGCACTTATACTACATTACATTGTTTGCATACCTAGCAATATGAAAGCAAGGAGGTAAAAAAGAAAAACCTTTATTCTCCAAGGTTTAAGAAGAAATAAATCTCTTCCTTTGACAGTGTTTTTGTTTCCACAGACCTTCAGCATTTTCCTCTTGAGATTCATAGTGTAAGCTGGTGTAGTTTGCATGGTCCGATGTCGTCACACAGACCATGCAGACTATAGGCTTTAAAAAGGGTTTCCGTAACATTAAAAATGGTAACCTATTAATACGACAGGTCATCAGTGACCCAGGACCCCCATGAATTAGTTCCTTGAAGTGACAGCAGCAGTGAGTACCACTTCCACTTCTCAGGCCATGTGATGCAATGTTCATAGGTCATATGGCCTGATCGCAGCTCAGTCCCATTCAAGTGAATGGCCTGAGCTGCGATACCAAGAACAGGATTTAGATGGGTTTGAGCCTTTATAGGGGTTGTTCGGTCAAGAAAATGTATCAAAAACAAATCAGAATAGGGTCAAATACTTAAAGAAATCATAGTCACCTTACTGATCCCCCACTTCTGTTCTAGCACTCAGAGCTGTGTTGCTGTATGTATGAGCCCTTATATCCTGGAGCCCATGATAAAATCATAGAGCAAGAAAACTTTGAGTGCCGGATTCTATTTAATATTTGGCTCTGTTATGAATGGAGTTCATGATGCCATTGTTGAGATGTATGTAAGATATGTACATACCACGTATCCAATGTGCTTTGCCAAGACTTCGCGATGAGTGATCAACATATCTGTTTTATTGTATACACAGGCACGGGAATAAGCTCTTGTCAACAATATTATCAGGAAGGGAATGGCGATACTATATTTGAGGAACACTGAAAAGAGAGTAAAACAAAAGCAGATCAAATAAATAACAAAACAGTTGTAGAGCAATGTAATAAGCGCAGTAGTCTCCATTCTTTCAGTTCTGCATAGCATGAGAGTTGCGGACATTAACGCTAGTGCATACAGGACTTTTTCTTCTTTTACAAAAGCAAACAAACAAACATGCCGGAAGAAAGAATCTGTCATATTTTTTACATTACAGTCAAAACCTACCCTTACATTCATCTCATACAATTTACTTATTTACAATTTCTAGGATGGTGATAGCTTGTGTGTCTTATCCTGTGAGCAATAGTATAATTTTAGCATATTACACTACTCTCTGACAGCTACAAACAAGCAAAGTACAGATACAAGTTATGGCAGAAACAATACGAGGAACACTTAAAATAAATCAACCTGCTTTAGCTCCAAATTCTGTGCTGATTGATTTCTTAGTATCTTCTGTTTATAGACTTATTTATTATCAGACTTTTATTTTTTTCTGTTAAAGAGCTCCAAATCCTCCCCTTATACTAGGAGCTAATGCCTACAGCCACCACTAGGAGGAGCACAGGAACTTATCACATACTACATATTTTTGAGTTTAAAGGGATATTACACAGAATATCATGGCTGAGATGGAAATAGCCCTGTCTCCATTCCCTGGGGTGACCAAGAGTTATAGATAGAGCTGAACGTGTCTGTGCTGCACTGTAACTTAAGGAAATAGTGAAGCTCATTGTGCTGTACTGTTTCCGCAACAGCCATTCACCTCTGTGGGAGTTACAAGCGTAAGGGAAGTGCCGCTTTCTGTTTCCATATTTAGAATGTGAGCCCTATATGAGACAGTGTTGAGGAATATGACCGCGTTATACATGTAAGAAAAATATATCTCGCCCTGGTGGTTGGGACTTGGGGTCAATTATTCTTATCTTGGCAGCAATTTGCTGAGATAAGAATAACCATTTAATGTTTATGACTGGTCCATGTCCATTTAGAGTCCCTGTCAAAATGTTTTTAGCATCCTGTTTCACTGTATTTCAGGAATGGTACTGCAGTTAGATGTGAATAACTAAGAAGGTTGGAATATCTTTTAAAGTGCAATTACTAGTTGAGTTCTTATGTTATTTTCTACTGACAGATAAAGTTATTGACTTGGTGTACCAAGAGACTCTTGATATGTATACTTGCCAATTACAAGAAGTACTAATGTAACTACAGGATACTACGTGCAGGAGGAGATGGAGTCTCCCAACCCAAAGTGTGCTGCCTTGTGTGCTACAATAGACTTTTCAGTAAACTGTTATAGAGCGCATCTGCTGAGTCTGCCACCATTACACCTACATGCACAACATTAAACTTAAATGATTTAACCACAATTATCCACTATCCATAGAATAAATGATAAATATATGATTGCTGGGACCCCCATTAATCACTGCAATAGAGTTCCAAGTTCCCAGTTCCTCCTAAATACAAAACCAAAGAGTGGTCAAATATGAGAATAAGGTCCTAGTAAATGTTTTAGGTCCAAGCACTGGATTCCTAGTAATTCCTGTGAATAGGTTATAAATGCCATTTGCGAAAATGCTCTTTAAGGCTAAGGCTCCAAGTGGCGTCCTGCAGCACAAAAGCGCTGCGGAAAAACCGCAGCGGCAACACATTGCGGTTCTTCCCGCAGCGCTTTGGACAGAAAGTTTTCAGAGGTTTCCTCTGCTGACTTTCTGCTTCATTTATACCTATAGGGAAACAGCTGGCATTTCCATAGGTATAATTGACACGCTGTGATTTTCAAAACCGCAACGGTTTTGGAAATCGCCACGTATTCACGGTGCATATTTTACCGCAAAGTGGGGCCCCTGGCCTAAAGGGGGTTTCTCATCCAAGGCTTTCCATTGCTCTCCTGTCTGTTCTCCCCTCTACTTCCTGGTTTTATTGACAATTTGGTTGGCAGGCATAGCCTGTGTGATGTACATATCAGGCCAACAACATGCTCCCAAGACTAAACAGAACACTGTTATATTTGGGCTTACATAAAGAGATAACACTGATCATGCACCATTGTATCCCCTATCAGGGCCCAGCTGCTTAATGTACTTTAGAGAGCTGACAGAAGGCTCCATTTGCCATCAGTCACAGTGTAGAGAAGAGAATAGAGGTGAATGGGAACAGAGACTGATGGCACGAGCCTGACCACCTCAGATAGCAGAGGTGGTCTGAAACATAGACAACAAGCTGTCAACACTTCAGTTAGTTTAATCTACAAATGGAAATACCCTTTAAACAGATACATTATACTGTGTTACATACTACAGTGCTGGCCAAAAGTATTGGCACCCCTGTAATTCTGTCAGATAATACTCAATTTCTTCCAGAAAATGATTGCAATCACAAATGCTTTGGTAATAATATCTTCATTTATTTTGCTTGCAATGAAAAAACACAAAAGAGAATGAAAAAAAAAGTCAAATCATTGATCATTTTACACAAAACTCCAAAAATGGGCCGGACAAAAGTATTGGCACCCTCAGCCTAATACTTGGTAGCACAACCTTTAGACAAAATAACTGCGAACAACCGCTTCCGGTAACCATCAATGAGTTTCTTACAATGCTCTGCTGGAATTTTAGACTATTCTTCTTTGGCAAATTTCTCCAGGTCCCTGAGATTTGAAGGGTGCCTTCTCCAAACTGCCATTTTGAGATCTCTCCACAGGTGTTCTATGGGATTCAGGTCTGGACTCATTGCTGGCCACTTTAGAAGTCTCCAGTGCTTTCTCTCAAACCATTTTCTAGTGCTTTTTGAAGTGTGTTTTGGGTCATTGTCCTGCTGGAAGACCCATGACCTCTGAGGGAGACCCAGCTTTCTCACACTGGGCCCTACATTATGCTGCAAAATTTGTTGGTAGTCTTCAGACTTCATAATGCCATGCACATGGTCAAGCAGTCCAGTGCCAGAGGCAGCAAAGCAACCCCAAAACATCAGGGAACCTCCGCCATGTTTGACTGTAGGGACCGTGTTCTTTTCTTTGAAGGCCTCTTTTTTTTTCCTATAAACTCTATGTTGATGCCTTTTCCCAAAAAGCTCTACATTTGTCTCATCTGACCAGAGAACATTCTTCCAAAAAGTTTTTGGCTTTCTCAGGTAAGTTTTGGCAAACTCCAGCCTGGCTTTTTTATGTCTCTGGGTCAGAAGTGGGGTCTTCCTGGGTATCCTACCATAGAGTCCCTTTTCATTCAGACGCCGACTGATAGTACGGGTTGACACTGTTGTACCCTCGGACTGCAGGGCAGCTAGAACTTGTTTGGATGTTAGTCGAGGTTCTTTAGCCACCATCCGCACAATCTTTCGTTGACATCTCTCATCAATTTTTCTTTTCCGTCCACATCTAGGGAGGTTAGCCACAGTGCCATGGGCTTTAATCTTCTTGATGACACTGCGCACGGTAGACACATGAACATTCAGGTCTTTGGAGATGGACTTGTAGCCTTGAGATTGCTCATGCTTCCTCACAATTTTGCTTCTCAAGTCCTCAGACAGTTCTTTGGTCTTCTTTCTTTTCTCCATGCTCAATGTGGTACACACAAGGACACAGGACAGAGGTTGAGTCAACTTAAATCCATATCAACTGGCTGCAAGTGTGATTTAGTTATTGCCACCACCTGTTATGTGCCACAGGTAAGTAACAGGTGCTGTTAATTACACAAATTAGAGAAGCATCACATGATTTTTCAAAGGGTGCCAATACTTTTGTTCACCCCTTTTTTATGTTTGGTGTGGAATTATATCCAATTTGGCTATTTGACAATTCTTTTTGTGGTTTTCCATTGACGACAAATTAAATGAAGATATTATTACCAAAGCATTTGTGATTGCAATCATTTTCTGGAAGAAATTGAGTATTATCTGACAGAATTGCAGGGGTGCCAATACTTTTGGCCAGCACTGTAGATACAAGTAAACCCAGTAGGTGGCAGCATCACCAGTAAAGAGAGTATCCCTTCTGGTAGTTATGTTGCCCACAAGACAAGACTGTGGTTGTCGCTGTATCTGGAGACACGTTGCCTGTCATGTATTTGGGAGCACTGTGGCTGTCACTGTATTTTCAAGATGAACAAACCAAGCTCTTTGCAGACATATTACACAAGCCACTATTTATAGCATTGCTAATTCATGACAGTGGCATCTTCTTGTGCTATAATTTAATGCATGTGTTTCTGCAATTTTGACATTTGGAAATTTTGCCTTTTTTTGCATTCTCTATTATACAGTATTTCTAGGCTGAAACAAATTTGAAGTCATTGATATAGGGTATGTTGAACTGTCTGTGTCACCCAAAAGGACACCAAAATTCTGATCTACTCTCCTCCTTCTTACTTTTTTCTGTATCTAACTACATAGGCAGGTTAATGAGGTAACCATCCAAAGAAAAAAAGGAATCTTGCGCTCACCAAATTGTCCAAAGAAAGGTTCTTTATTGGTATCCACCTACAACGCATTTCTGTAAATATCCCCCTTTCTCAAATATACAAATTGGAGTAACTTTCTTCTGTTTTATTTAAGCTTACTTTTTTCTATATCTGCTAGTTTTGCCTTTGTGACTCCATGGTCACTCCTGATTTATGATTTCTGCCTATTAGAATTGTACATTACTGTGCTCAAGATGGTCTCATACAGTACAGTACTCTCTAAATTATTACCCCACTTAAATTGGGCCTCATAGTGCTGCTGTACCCACTGATCCCTGCCTCCCTCCCATCGAAAATCATCATGTTTGTTGTGCAGCCATTTATCTGCAGAGAGGGTTGTGCTGCTTAGCACACAATGCGCACCTTCAAATACCTTCCCGAAACTCACTATGCTAAGTTCAGTGACTTTAATAGCAGCCCTTGCCATGTAATAGCAACAAATAAACTGGTGAACCCCCTAGTGGCCCCTTAGACAGGTTGGCCTACATCTCACTCTGGCATGTACAGTACTCTCATTGTACTACATACAGATACTCATTATGCAGCATCTAAACTCCCCCGTGCATTAGTATAATATACCAGGTAGATTATTTAAGGAAACTACCCAGTTTATTTTTATACACTGTACTTTAGATGCATTGGGTGACTGAGAAGACGTCTAGGTGCAGAGTCAGGCCAACCAGTGTCCTTCCTATCCATCCTCCCCATCTTCTCAATTGCAGTGTAGGGGCCCCAACAACCAACCATCTTACAGCACCTTTCTGCTGCCTGAGACTGTTTGAGCACATATCCCTGGCTCAAAGAACACCACGGAAACATTCTGCGTCCCATTCATTTCAGTGGGAGGCAGATGCTTCATTTTCTGCTGCTTGCCCTATCTTTGGGTAAATTCTACCTGAACCTCTCATTGAGGTGAATGGGATAGGAAATCTTTCTACCATTAGCACTACGATTTCCACGTTGGATTTTGCATAATGGGTCATCCTGCAAATTCCACTGTGTAAACTTATCCAAAGACGGCCATAGTGCAATTCAAGAGCCAGGCGACAGGCTACTGACAGAACCCTCGGACAGAAACAGTCAGAGACTAGGGCTAGGCAGCAAGCTACTACTGGAAATAAGTTTATGTTGGCAACATTTTAGGAATTTGTGAATGAGTGTCAGGTAATATTGGTATGCTGCTGTATACTGAAATGTACTGGTTGGCTCTTGGTCTGTCTGACACTGCGTAGTAATATTTAAGTAGGTTATCCTTAGTAGACCTTCATTCCACATGCCTAGCCACATACAGCTGGGAAGCGGTGGCATAACTTTAAATTCCTGGCCCCTGGATCCCAATGCCAATATGTAAGGGGTCCCATCTATCATGTATTATCTATAAAACTGGCATGTTCTCATGTTGTAGAGAGAGGGGCCTTTGGGCCGCCTGAGGCTCCTGGGCCCAATAGCCATTGCTTCCTCTGCATCTCCTACACTTATGCCTCTGCTTGGAAGCTAGGAATGTGAAACTTGTAAATCCACATAATTTCAGGGGCAGGAGCAGTCAGACCGCTACATAAAATTGACTCATTGCTTAACTGACTAATGGATTGAAAAAAATAAGCAAATTTAAGCTTGGCTCACATCTGCGTGTGGTATCCTTCCGCTTGCAAACCATTTTAAGAGGAAAACGGTTTGGTACAAAAAGGATTCCAAATAGTTACATAGCGGATACCCGAATCCGTTTTTTTAGACGGATTAGTCAATGGATGTCCATTCAAAAATACTATCCGTTTGTGTCCGTTTGTAATCTGTTTTTGACTCTGAGCATGTGCAGAGGGAAAAATGGATTGCAAAACGGACACAAACTGATTGCTATCCATTTGTAATCCATTTCTAATTCGTTTTCCATAGACCTCAATGTTAAAAAAAAAAACAAAAAAAAAAAAAAAACACGAATTGGTTGCTGTCCGTCTGGTCATCCTTATTTTTAGTATGGAGACAAAGTCCAGCAAGTTCTACTTTTCTCTCCGCACAAAAAACTGATACATGCAGATTACTTTTGAAACCCATTGAAATCAATGGGTTTTAATCTGGACCGTTTGAAATCAGTTTTTAGATTTAATCAAGTTTTATTAAAGTTTTTCAAATATATAACAGCAAAAGGTAACAAAGGATGGCACAAAATGCGAAACAGGAAGCAGTGTAGCACCATACTGCATGACTAGCCAGGGCCACTGGCCCAGAAAACAGGACAGACAGGAAGGTACATTTCAGGCTCTCGCAATAACATGATAAACAAAAGAGAGAAAAGGCTGGAGTCTAGAAAGGAACTACAGTAATACCTTGTACATTCGCGAGGTTAGGGTCCAGAACCGGTCGCGGATCGCGAGGAATTGCGAATGTTTGGTACAAGGGCTTAGAAGCGCTTACAATTCCGATTTCTAATGTTTAACCCCTAAATATCAATAAACTTTACCCTACAGTACTGTACAGTATACTAAAGTATACTGTACAGTACTGTATATTAATACATTCATTCATTTTTCTTATACACTCACAGTAAAATGAAACTAATTACCGGGTACGTAACGAACAGGACGCTACTACCCAATAGCGAAGGTGTTTTTTTTTATTAAATTTCACAGATCTGAGAAAAAAGAGCAAAATCTATATATGTTAGTTGCCAAAAAAATATCGTGAATCTGTGAATTCGCAAATTCGGAAACGCGAGTGTACGAGGTATTACTGTATTGCTCCCGTGGGAGCAGATTCGAAATCATCCCATCCGCACATTGCAGAAAAAAATCTGCAGCAGAAAAAAAAATCTGCAGCAGAAAAGCTGCAATTTCAAAAATGTGAGTGTTTTTGTAAGTCGAAGCATTTCAATTATACCTACCGAAGCACTGCCGTTTTCCGTATAGGTATAATACAAACAAAAAGTCTGCAGAGGAAAACTGCAATGTGTTTCCACCGCAGTCTTTTCAACAATGTTTTTCTTTGCAGTGATTCGCTGCGTGCAGCAGATTTTTTTGTTGCAGATTTTGATGCAGTTTTTTGAGCCAAAGCCAGTAGTGGCTACAAAAGGAATGGGAAATATATAGGAAGCGCTTACACTTCTACCTTCTGCTCAATCCACTCCTGGCTTTGGCTCCAAAATCCGCAGCAAAATCTGTACCAAAAATCTGTGCTCCACAATGTGGAGCCTTGTGTAAGCTAAGGCAACCTGTGTAGGGTCCATTGCGGGATGTCCACTAAAGACATCCCACAGCAGATCCACCAACAGCAAAAAACAGCTGAAAATGGCAGCTTTTAGCTGCAATCCTTGGGCAGAAGGTCCAATGCAATGACATTGTTCAATTTGGCACATTTTAAAACTATCTGGTCTAAGTTTGAATGCAAGATTAGTAAATCTGTCAAAATGTTCCCTAACATGCAAGACTTCTGAATGTACATGCATTTTTAGCTGAACTGGAAAACAGGTCATCCTAGAATATTGGTATATTTTAGGAGGAAGGAGACAATACTATATAAAGTGAAACTGAACGTTCCTGGATCTGTCAGTTAAAATGTTTTGAAGACCTGACAACACCGCAAGTTCGGACACACAGGTTGAAGTTTGTGTGTTTTGGGGCAGTGAGTCATACTGAAAAGCCAAGCTGGAGGGAGGATTTATAATACATACTTATAAAGCCAAAAAAGCAAGGAAACTATAATGATTGCCATCTCCAGTAGTTCTGTGCTAATAAATGTCCAATAACACCGTGCACAGCTCAACATTGTTCCCAGCATATCCCTGGCTTGTATAAACTTTTTAGCAAAAGCAATTTTTTAGTAAAAACACCTGATATTCACATACTAAGGATATGTTCACACATAACTAATAAGCTCCAGTTTTTTCCATCTATATTTGTAGGTGGAAAATCTGTAGTGTACAGAGGCAGCCAAATGGATTGACCTTATTCACACACTGCAGAATGAAATATTTGCATAAATTGATCCGCAGTGCAGATTTGTTAGCCCCTTCCCGCTACTGGAATTTTTCATTTTTAGTTTTTGACTCCCCGCCTTCCAAATCCCATAACTTTTTTATTTTTCCATTTCCATTCACAGAGCCATATGAGTTCTTAATGTTTGTGGGACAAATTGTTCTTCATAATGATACCATATATTAGTCTGTACAATGTACTGGGAATCTGGAAAACAAATTCAGAATGGGGTGGACTGTAGTCTGTCAGAGCATATTGGACGAGAGATAGGAGGATAGTTCGGAGTGGAAGTGTTGCTCCAGTAATTTAGAGGCGTATGGAAGCAGTGAGATGGGGCGATAGTTGGCTGAAGAGGACGGGTCGAGGGAGGGTTTCTTAAAGAGGACCTTTCACGTCCTCATGTATATGCGGTTTTATATACCGCTAGAAAGCCGACAGAGCGCTTTCCCGTTATGTGCTCCGGGGCTGGAGCTATCGGTGGTCGTAGTTTCACCATTCACCGTCAGAAGGGCGTTACTGACAGTCTAGCTGGGCTGTAAGGAACGCCCTCCCTGACAGTACTCATCCCATAGCCCTGTATTGTCAGAGGGGGCATTCCTTACCGCCCAGTGATGACGCTGAGCTCTGAGGAACGCCCTCCCTGATAGTACTCGTCCATAGCCCTGTACTGGGGGGGCGCTCCTCAGAGCTCAGCATGGCTGTCAGGAACGTCCTTCTGACGGTGAAGGGTGAAACTACGACTACCGATAGCTCCAGCCCCGGGGCACATAACGGGAAAGCCGACAGTGCGCTGAATTCAGCACGATGTCGGCTTTCTAGCGGTATGTAAAACCGCATATACATGAGGGCATGAAAGGTCCTCTTTAAGTATAGGTGTGACTGTAGCATGTTTGAAGGCAGAAGGGAAGGATCCATTGGTTAGGGATAGGTTGAAGAGATGGGTTAGGGCAGGAATAATGACTTCAGAGAGTTTGGGGATGAGATGTGACTGGATCGGGTCCAGGTGTACTTTTTATTTATACCATTTTGGGGAATGCCTATTGATTTGATTATTTTTATTCCAATTTTTATCAGAGGTGAAATAGCAAAAAAAAAAAACAGTTTGGTACTTTTGATTCTTTTTTCCTGCGGAGTTCAACATACAGGAAAAATATTTTTGTTTGTAGACTGGGTATTTTTTGACATTTTGGGATACCTAATGTGTATGTGTTTCACAATAATTTTCTACTTTTATATGTATTCTAGGAAAAAGGAGGGCGATTTGAATTTTTTATAAAAATTTTTAATACTGTATTTATTAGACTCCCTAGGGTTCTTGAATGCAAGGGGTCTGATCACTAATGTGTTGCATTACAATGTTAATGGATTACAATTCATTGCAAAATACCATTATACAAATGAATGCCAGACAAGCCTGTGAGCCTTCAATAGGATCTTGTTCCGATTGCCGGTGATCCACCCCAATATGGTGGCGCTCATGTCCTTATGTGAAAATGGTGCCTCGGTCACCTTTGACCGCAGCAACAGGGGCCTTAATGCCTGTGATCAGTGGAGGACTGATCGTGGGCATCAGCGTCGGGTCTTTGCTGTGTAATACAGAAAATACTCAGTGGCTATGGTGCCGCTCAGCTCCTGAGCGTCCACTATATTTAAATATGCAACATCTGCCATATTATTTCAGTGACTGGAGAGGGGAAGGGCTGATTCTCCTCACAGCCTGTCTGCAAACTATTGCTGTGTGAAAAAGACTGAGGAATCTGCAAATCTTAGAGTTTACAATGTAACAATAGTCTTCTATCTATTTCTGGCTGCTTGTGTGTTTACAGATGGGATATTATTCACAGACAGCAGCAGCTTTACTGACTGTGCTCATAGATTGTGTTTTTTTTCTTGTATTTTATCTGCTGGGTTGCATGTATTTGTGTTGTATGTACAGAATGGCAGAACAGTATCAGTAATGTATAGGGGAGGGGAGACAGTCTGCTCCTTATTGTACACACCCACAGCCTGAGACAGAAATGTAAAACGTGTTTCAGCCATAATTTGTGATTATTCGCAGCAGAAAAAATGATAGGACATCATGCATGAAGGCTTATACAGGTATAGAACAGACTTCCCAGCAAGACCCTGCATATATTTCAACTTTTTATGAAAACTCAGGTATGCTTTAAGCTTGTCAAAACTACATTGTGCTCTTAACTACATTACATGTGGTTACTCAATTTTTATGTATAATATACATAAATATACACTGTAAAAAGACTTTCAGCCGTGGACAAACCTTGATGGTGCCAGTATCAGCACTGATATAGATACAGGTTATTGTCACTTTAGTAGCCCAACAAGTATAAAAAGATCAATAATGAGTTTGCAATATAGACTGATCTCTAAACCTTGTCACCATTATTATTATTTATTTTATAGAGCCATTCATTCATTCCATGGTGTTGTACATTTGTAAAGGGATTTACATACATAGTACTAGTATAACAAATTACAATAAACACAAAACTAAAACTAACCCAGGTAGGAAAGAGGACCCTGCTTCTCAAGGGCTTTCAATCTTTAAGGAAAGGTAGGTGGTGACAAGAGGTGAAGGTAAGGTTACTCATACGGTGGCAACAAGGTTACAGTGTGTTTTATTCTAACCAGAAACCAAAATCTTGCCACTAACCAACAGTATTATTATTAGTATTAACATCAGTTTATTATCCTTGAAAAAACCTGCTAGGATGGATTAACACAAAGTTTACAGTGTACATTTAACATATTCACTGCAGAAGTTTCTGGCATATACAGTCATGGCCAAAAGTTTTGAGAATGACACAAATATTATATTTTCACATGATCTGCTGCCCTCTGGTTTTTATGTGTGTTTGTCAGATGTTTTTATCACATACAGAAATATAATTGCATTCATATTATGAGTAACAGAAGCTTATATTGACAGTTAGAATGAGTTAATGCAGCAAGTCAATATTTGCAGTGTTGACCCTTCTTCTTCAGGACCTCTGCAATTCTCCCTGGCATGCTCTCAATCAACTTCTGGACCAAATCCTGACTGATAGCAGTCCATTCTTGCAGAATCAATGCTTTAATTTTGTCTGAATTTGTTGGTTTTTGTTTGTCCACCCGTCTCTTGATGATTGACCACAAGTTCTCAATGGGATTAAGATCTGGGGAGTTTCCAGGCCATGGACCCAAAATCTCTATGTTTTGTTCCCTGAGCCATTTAGTTATCACCTTTGCTTTATGGCAAGGTGCTCCATCATGCTGGAAAAGGCATTGTTGAGCGCCAAACTGCTCTTGGACGGTTGGGAGAAGTTGCTCTTGGAGGACATTCTGGTACCATTCTTTATTCATGGCTGTGTTTTTAGGCAAGACTGTGAGAGAGCCAATTCCCTTGGCTGAGAAGCAACCCCACACATGAATGGTTTCAGGATGCTTTACAGTTGGCATGAGACAAGACTGGTGGTAGCGCTCACCTCTTCTTCTCCGAATAAGCTGTTTTCCAGATGTTCCAAACAATCGAAAAGGGGATTCATCAGAGAAAATGACTTTACCCCAGTCCTCAGCAGTACACTCCCTGTACCTATTGCAGAATATCAGTCTGTCCCTGATGTTTTTTCTGGAGAGAAGTGGCTTCTTTGCTGCCCTCCTTGAGACCAGGCCTTGCTCCAAGAGTCTCCGCCTCACAGTGCGTGCAGATGCACTCACACCTGCCTGCTGCCATTCCTCAGCAAGCTCTGCACTGCTGGTAGCCCGATCCCGCAGCTGAAACACTTTTAAGAGACGGTCCTGTCGCTTGCTGGTCTTTCTTGGGCGCCCTGGAGCCTTTTTGGCACCAATGGAACCTCTCTCCTTGAAGTTCTTGATGATGCGATAGATTGTTGACTGAGGTGCAATCTTTCTAGCTGCAATACTCTTCCCAGTTAGGCCATTTTTGTGCAGTGCAATGATGACTGCACGTGTTTCTTTAGAGATAACCATGGTTAACAGAAGAGAAACAATGATGGCAAGCACCAGCCTCCTTTTAAAGTGTCCAGTGGTGTCATTCTTACTTAATCATGACAGACTGATCTCCAGCCCTGTCCTCATCAACACCCACACCTGTGTTAATGGAGCAATCACTGAAACGATGTTAGGTGGTCCTTTTAAAGCAGGGCTGCAATGATGTTGAAATGTGTTTTGGGGGATAAAGTTCATTTTCTAGGCAAATATTGACTTTGCAAGTAATTGCTGTTAAGCTGATCACTCTTTATAACATTCTGGAGTATATGCAAATTGCCATTAGAAAAACTGAAGCAGTAGACTTTGTAAAAATTAATATTTGTATCATTTTCAAAACTTTTGGCCATGACTGTACACTTATAGGCCACTTTATTAGAGACACCTGCTCTTTCACAATTGGAGCTTCCATTTATGGAAATCATACGCCTGATCCCGTAGTGCAGAATAAATTCAAGTAACCAATTTTCTTTGGAAAACAAGTTTCAGTGTGAATTCACATTAGAATGGTAAAACTGAGTGATGTGAACAAGGTCTGGTCATCTGTGCTAGACCAGCCAGGACCAGCATTTCTAATACTGCCAACCTTGTGGGGTTTTCCCATGCAAAAGTATTGAGTATACCAAGACTGGTGTGATCAAGGAAAAACATCCAGTGAGAGGGGAACCTGTATATGTTAACTAAATTTTCTTGATTTTCGTTTTTGACTCCCCCAGTACTATTACGATGGATGTCGGGAACGTGTTAATGATGTCATACTATTACAGCACAGGAATGGTACTAGCACAAGGCTGTGCAGAATAAAGTCAGCATGGCATTTATATCGCACAGTAAACAAAATAATAATAATGCCACAATAGCTGTGTTTTTTCCTATGGCGATGGAAAAAGTGAAAAAATGCTGTTTTATTAAGTATCAAACTAGACTGTGCCCTAACCTGTGGGTGACGGGTGCCATGCCACTACATGACTGTACATCCTAGTCATCCTCCAGACGTAGACACCGGGGATTCCTCCTGCCAAATACCTCTAACATATTATGTACTGTAAATGCAATGTGAATCCACTCTTACATTTGCCAAAAAGCAGCATTTTTACCTGTGGTTTCCTTTCATGTTTCAGATTCTTTGTCTATCAGATGATCTTTGGTTAGTTTGAACTGGTATAAGGCTAAAAAAATGTAGATTGCGAAACTGAATATTAGAATAATGTTAGTGGAGATTTACTGTATGGTGGTGTACTGTAAATGCATTAACAAAATCTCATGTGTGACCTGTGGCCAAGGCCAGAGATGAGTGAACCGTTTTGGAACGAACTGCATACATCTTAAATTTTCCAAAAAGTATAATAATTTCATTTCTGGTTCTATATGATCAAGTTCGGACAGAAACAAGGCTGAACCTGAGATGAAATAAATCTTCAGAGGTTCGCCCATCTCTAGCTGGGGCCCTCCTTACAGAAGTCATATACACTTTTTGCTACGTCAGTTGTTCAGATGTACAGGAGAGCCTATGAGATACATACTAAGAGTGATCTTTGCTCTGGATATTGTATCACTATGGCCATGACAAACCTATTCTTTGAGTAAGTAATTGAACTCAATTTACTGGAATTACTTCAATTTTTGCAGGTTGTGAACTTGAAGGGTTTGGAGGTATCTTATAGAAAATATTAGTGATACTATTTATTTCTGTTTGTATGCTTCAGAACCGTGGTGCAGAGTACTAAATTTTTTGGACTATAAGATGCATTGGACCATAAGACGCACCTAGGTTTTAGAGAAGGAAAATAGGGGAAAAAATTTTGAAGCAAAAAAAGTGATAAAATATTTAATAATATTTGGGAGTTGTAGTTTTGCAACAGCTGCAAGGACACATTGACAGGTGGTCCTGCAGCTGTACGGGGATACATAGGGCATCTTTTTTTGTGGGGCCAGGTGTACTTTTTAGCTATACCTTTTTGTGGTATGGCTATTACTTTGATCACTTTTTATTCAAATCAAAGGCGAAACAGCGAAAAAAACGGCCGTCCAGCACATTTGTTTTTTTTTTCCTGCTATGACGTTCACCCTATGGGAAAAATATCTTTATAAGGTTGTAGACCGGGCATTTTCAGAAACAGGGATACCTAATGTGTATGTGTTTCACAGTAATTTTCTACTTTTATATATATTCTAGGGAAAGGGGGTGATTTAGAACTTTTATTTTTAATTATTTATTTATTTAATTTATTTATTTATATTTTTTAAAACTTTTTTTTTTAATTTTTTTTTTTACTATTTTATTAGCCCCCCCCCCCCCCCCAGGGGACTTGAACCTGCAATCATTTGATTGCAAGTCACATAGACTGCAATACAAGTGTATTGCAGTCTATGGGAGATTCTGTACATTACTACTGTCATAGACCAGCCGCAATAGTAATATTACTATGACAGGCCTGGGAGCCTTCATAAGGCTTCCGGCTGTCACAGGAACAGGTTGGCTCCCGCTATCTCGCCACACGGGAGCCGTCCTGCAACAAGAAAGAAAGGGGGCCGGTTTGGACCAGCTCCGGGGGCTATTTCCACACTTTAGAGGGAGCCTTGAAGTAGTACATTACAGCAGAGATCTGGTAGCTATGGTGACCGCTCTGCAGCAGAGCGGCTGCCATCATCGTTGCAGACCTGTGCTATTATAGCGGATGCCGGGATGGGTTCGCTTGGACACCCTGTCCTTGCAGCCCAGGGCCCGCACATCGTCCCACTCCTGCCGCTGCATTAAATATATATATATATATATATATATATATATATACATACAGTATATATATATACATACATATACACACACACACACTCCATAGAACTGCTACAGTTTACTATGTATATATTTCTCTATATATATACGTATATATGTTATTCACCTCTCCTGTGATTCGGCGCGACACCCTGCTTTCTTTGGTGCTCAGCGTCACATGGTGTCATGACGCATAGACGCAAGCATCGCAATACCACGTGATGTCAGCCAGAAGCACCCTAGGAAAGGGAGTCCTGCCGGAGCACAGGAGAGGTGAGTAACTGTTTTTTATCTATCACCTCCCCTGGCTTATTACACTCTGAGGTTTGAAGAAATCCCACAGTATAATAATAGCAGTTTCAGTTTGGCCATGTTTGGTCTGAATGAAACTACAAATATTGTAATAACTGAAACTAAATAACCTACATGAACAAAATCCTGGTTGATGTTCGGTTTTTGTTATTTTTCGATTAACCTACCAGCCTTGGGGGAAGTCTGTCCCCAGATGCCATGATTGATGGGAATCTACATGATGATTTTACATTTACACACAACCCATTTGACCATACCAGCTCAAAATCATGTGTTAAAGGGTTTTTTCCCATGAACATAACCATATCTATATTTGCAGATAATTAAAAGTTAAACATTTTTGCAAATATAAGTAGTTAAAAATTCTGCAGCGTTTTAAAGATTTTCTCTAACCATCTTAATGGTGACAATCTGTTGTCTTGATCGGTTGCCAATGGACACGACCACGAATGCAGAAACTTTCTAAGGTCTGGGACTTGTCAGCAACCCAGTCATGATTTTCTTATTGTAGCTGGGTTATTAGGCAGGGACACTACATGTATCAGAAGATATCCCAGCCACAATAAGGAAATCATGGCTGATTTTCTGACCTTAGAAAGGTCCTGCATTCATGGTCGTATCCACTGGCAACCGATCAAGACAACAATTTGTGACCACAAGATATTTAGAGAAAATCTTTAAAACTCAGCCAAATGTTTAATTACAAATTTAAAAATGATTAAGTTTGTGAGAATACCCCTTTAAGACTGCGCTTCTCTGTTAAAGATGACTATATTGGCTGGACAGTTGCTATTCCACAACGCCACCCTGTTCACCTGTACATTTCTTAGTAAAATTACCATTGCTGCCAGACACTGTGTCAGTAACATCCATCCTTTATTGCTACACTACACTGCAAAAGGGCAGTGATCCTTTGACCACGTATTACTAGATATTAACATGTCCAAAGACATACTGATAGAGAATGTAGATTGTGAGCCCTATATGGGACAGTGACTGACTATATATATATATATATACACACACACACACATATATATATATATATATATATATATATATTTATATAGACACAATATCATCTTTTCCACATTAGAATAACCTGTATAAGCTTCTCTAATTAAAAAAAAACAAAAAAAACATTTACAGTTATAACAAAACAAAGTACACCCTCTATGAATGGTTTTATGTATTAGGACATAAATTACATCTGGTCCTGTTAAAGTCTTAAAAATAGATAAATACATCCTCAGATGAACAACAATGTATGATAAATTACACTGTATCATTATTTAACAAAAACTAGGTAAGTGGCAGCTTGAGATGAGCCAACCGGTTTGGATTGAACAGATTCAACCCAAATTTAGCAAATGTTTTGGATTCGACACAAAACTTTTGGACACTATTCTACTATGGGGTCTCAGACAGATGTCTAGCAGACCTGGACAGCACTATCTACAGAAATGTATTTATTGGTATCAGCCAATCAGATGTGATCTGAAGTTCTGGTGCATATATCCCAAAAAGTTAAAGGCTTAAGTTGACTGGAATGTTTAGGTACAGAACATTGGTAAAACACAATATACAACATATTTGGTATCTGTTTAATCATGTTGAACAAAAAAAATGGGAAAATGGGATGTTTCTATACAAAAAAAGCCTTTTTTTTTTACAAAGATGTTCCCCCGGTCCTAAAAAAACAACAAAGCCCCGCCGGGGTTTTTTTGTTTGAAATTGTCCTTGTGTATAAAAAAGGGGGATTAGATTGTGAGCCCGGCGGGGGCCCGCTCTGGTGGCATTCTGAATATACATATAAGCAAAATAAGAAGATGCAAAGTGTTACAAAACTGGCCCAGGGTCTTCATCAGGTAATACGTAGAATACTGCAATACTATCTCTGTGATGTCTTGCTATAAAATACTAGTTTTGGGCTGTTTACATGAGTACTAGAGTTCTGAAAGGTCAAGTATGCAGTAACTCAAAGTGAGTCATGTATTGGCATGAATGGTCCGTAATGCAATTTTCAGACAAGTAGATTCCAGCTATAAAGAAAACGCAAGTCATGTTTATCTTCTATGTAATAACTGTGTTCCCTTTAGACACTCATTGGGGGATGTTTTCGATTTGGCTGGTTTACAATGAGGCACACATCTCAAATTAGGCACATCTACGCCAGTTCGTGGCTGGCACAGATTTCAGACATCATTTATGCCAGCATAGTGTACAGTCTGGTAAATCTGGATCACACATAGACCAAGTCTCACATCCAAAACTCAGTTATGCTAGGTTCACACCTGTGTTTGGGTTTCCCAAGGGGACCCAAAAAAATGGAAACCCGATCTGCTTAAAAAGCGGTTACCTGCTATAATGGGGGTCTGTCGGGTTTCTGCCCGGTTTGCATCCGAAAATTTTTTAAGCGGATTCGGGGACAGGAATTCGGGGACCTGCCGCAGGTGTGAACCTAGCCTTAGTGCAAAACTAGCCTTATAATAACAAAAATAATACTAATTATCACTATTACATAACCAAAATATTTTCCTGAATGTGAAAAAAAATCCCAATATATAAAATAAATAATAAATCACACCATAATCATTCCATTAACTTTATTCAATACCCAAATTGTGCAAAGCATTTTAAAAACACCCATTAAAACCACCATAAAAATAAGAATAGTAGTGTGGGCATAGGACAATGTGAGTAACACATAAATATATCAAAGCATATACATATATGTCCTGATCAACAATATATATCCAGAAAAATCATATATATATCAAACTAGTCCTCCAAGATATAACCAGCACATAAATAAATAATTCAGTCCAAAATTACCCACCAAACAACATAGTGACTCTCCTCCACACTGTCCAGCTCCTCTGAGAGCAATTCGCACCAGCTTTGTCTATGGAATGATTATGGTGTGATTCAGAAATTAGGATTTTTTTTTTTTCACAAAAATGTAGATTCACTAATCGTGTCTACCTCTCACCCCATCTCGGTTTAGGAAATGACTCATAACATCACTGACTAGTGACTATGATGTTGTTAGACTGGATGCCCTAGAACTTTTTTGTATCGCGTCCCTATTAAAAAAAAAAAAAAAAAAAAAAAAAAAGATGAATTTTTCAATTTGAAATAATTATAAGGATGTCGACCCTTACATGAAGGTTATATAAATGTATACCATAATAGTAACCATTTCATTGTTATCCTTGTCCAAAGATGATTCTTCTCTGAGTATTTTTGACTGAATATACAGTCATGGCCAAAAGTTTTGAGAATGACACAAATATTATATTTTCACATGATCTGCTGCCCTCTGGTTTTTATGTGTGTTTGTCAGATGTTTTTATCACATACAGAAATATAATTGCATTCATATTATGAGTGACAGAAGCTTATATTGACAGTTAGAATGAGTTAATGCAGCAAGTCAATATTTGCAGTGTTGACCCTTCTTCTTCAGGACCTCTGCAATTCTCCCTGGCATGCTCTCAATCAACTTCTGGACCAAATCCTGACTGATAGCAGTCCATTCTTGCAGAATCAATGCTTTAATTTTGTCTGAATTTGTTGGTTTTTGTTTGTCCACCCGTCTCTTGATGATTGACCACAAGTTCTCAATGGGATTAAGATCTGGGGAGTTTCCAGGCCATGGACCCAAAATCTCTATGTTTTGTTCCCTGAGCCATTTAGTTATCACCTTTGCTTTATGGCAAGGTGCTCCATCATGCTGGAAAAGGCATTGTTGAGCGCCAAACTGCTCTTGGACGGTTGGGAGAAGTTGCTCTTGGAGGACATTCTGGTACCATTCTTTATTCATGGCTGTGTTTTTAGGCAAGACTGTGAGAGAGCCGATTCCCTTGGCTGAGAAGCAACCCCACACATGAATGGTTTCAGGATGCTTTACAGTTGGCATGAGACAAGACTGGTGGTAGCGCTCACCTCTTCTTCTCCGAATAAGCTGTTTTCCAGATGTTCCAAACAATCGAAAAGGGGATTCATCAGAGAAAATGACTTTCCCCCAGTCCTCAGCAGTCCACTCCCTGTACCTTTTGCAGAATATCAGTCTGTCCCTGATGTTTTTTCTGGAGAGAAGTGGCTTCTTTGCTGCCCTCCTTGAGACCAGGCCTTGCTCCAAGAGTCTCCGCCTCACAGTGCGTGCAGATGCACTCACACCTGCCTGCTGCCATTCCTCAGCAAGCTCTGCACTGCTGGTAGCCCGATCCCGCAGCTGAAACACTTTTAAGAGACGGTCCTGCCGCTTGCTGGTCTTTCTTGGGCGCCCTGGAGCCTTTTTGGCACCAATGGAACCTCTCTCCTTGAAGTTCTTGATGATGCGATAGATTGTTGACTGAGGTGCAATCTTTCTAGCTGCAATACTCTTCCCAGTTAGGCCATTTTTGTGCAGTGCAATGATGACTGCACGTGTTTCTTTAGAGATAACCATGGTTAACAGAAGAGAAACAATGATGGCAAGCACCAGCCTCCTTTTAAAGTGTCCAGTGGTGTCATTCTTACTTAATCATGACAGATTGATCTCCAGCCCTGTCCTCATCAACACCCACACCTAAGTTAATGGAGCAATCACTGAAACGATGTTAGGTGGTCCTTTTAAGGCAGGGCTGCAATGATGTTGAAATGTGTTTTGGGGGATAAAGTTCATTTTCTAGGCAAATATTGACTTTGCAAGTAATTGCTGTTAAGCTGATCACTCTTTATAACATTCTGGAGTATATGCAAATTGCCATTAGAAAAACTGAAGCAGTAGACTTTGTAAAAATTTATATTTGTATCATTCTCAAAACTTTTGGCCATGACTGTAGTACTAAAGAGTGATCTGCACTGAGCCAGCTTGGTGGAGGCAGACGGTCTCCCTCATATAGCCCCATTATTTTTCTTGCATAAATTCATACAAATTTGTCCTGTCTTATTGAAATAAACAAATACCTACTTTAGGCTAAGGCCCCATGTTGCAGAAAAGTTTTTTTTGTTGCAGATTTTGCTACGGTTTTTTGACCCAAAGCCAGTAGTGTAATTGGGCAGGATGGAAAAATATAAGATCTTACTTTATATTTTGCATTCCTTTTGTAGCTACTCCTGTGTTTGGCTCAAAAAACGCAGCAAAATCTACAACAAAAAAAGCAGCTTTTCTGCAAAGTGGGGCCTCGGCCTTAACCTGTTCAGCTACCATACCATACTTTACGTTTGCACTTACTTCTACACTAGGACGCCATGCCTCATGCTTTCTTCTTTAGTGTTTCCTCCCTTTCTGACTATTTACATGGTCCATGAGATAGAGGGACTACCTGAAGCAGCAGCTTTATAAACATTAGAGAGATTCTTGTGCCGAGTAAATGATTGAAGTGCCGACCTCATCTCAGGTGCCGGAGGTTGCCGACCCCTGCCCTAGACAGTATTCAGTGGACATATGGCCTATATTTCTGAAACTGGCCCAAAAACAACTATGTTTTTAATGTGGTTTTTTTAATGTCTGTACATTTGGTGTATAATAAAGTTTATATGGGTGTTTTATATTCAGTGACATTGGTCTTTATTATTAGATACTCTGTGGGAATAATTATAGGTTTATTTAGTTATATATTTTTATATATAACACCAATAAAAAGCACGGCTAGTCTCACAAACAGTAAGCCCTCAACCAGCCCTATCCACAGAAAATTAAAAATGTTATGCCTCTCAGAAAATGCAAAATTAGAAAAGAATAATAAAGAAAAACAATATAAATTAGGTAACAATGTAAATGCACCAACCCATAGTATAAAGGTAACATGTCACAAACAAAACCCCTGAGGAAGTTATTGATGACAGAATCCCTGGAGTTATAGCACCTTAAAATGGTGTCATTGAAAAATGCATCTCATCCTGCATAAAACAAGTCCTCATATGGCTACAAAATGTTATAGCTTGTACAATGCAACAATCAAAAAAAACGCAAAATTGCCACATCCTTAAGGGAAAAAACTAGCTGTGGAAGTAATGTAAATGTATTAGCTGTCAAAGTATACTGAAGGATATACCCCAGGTTTAGAATATATGAGGGAAAAGACCTCAGAATTGTCCCTCCATCCTAGGAGATAGTGGGAAAATAGTGTGAATTTGGAGGACCCACTCTATCTACACAGCTTTCATATTCACTTTTCACCATTCACTCTGCATTCACATCTGGAAAACCATAACATTGTTATGCCCGGGATAGCCCCCTTAAAGGGAATGTGCCACCTCTTCAAACATATTCAACTGAATTGAAAGTTGTAATTTTTCCTGAAATACACCGTTTCATTGCAAAAAATACTGCCCAGCTTGTGTCAATGGAAACAAACACTCCAAAGCTGTTTTACCCAGGATAACCTACTTAACAGGCTTTGGGGCGTTTGTCTCCAACATAGCTGGGCACAACATATTGGGCACCAGAATGGCGTCTTCTGTAAGAATTGCAGTTTTCACCTGCACATTTATTTTTGGAAAATAAATTACAGCAATATTTCAACGGTAAAAATGCTCACTCTTCCCTGTGATAAATTTATTTATTCACTTTTGGGGGTTTTCCCATTGTACTGGTACTTTAGGGGCTCTGCAAATGAGACTTGGCACCCGAAAATTATTCCAGCATAATTTGTTCTCCAAATGCCAAATGGCGTTCGTCCACTTCCAAGCCCCAATGTGTGCTCACACAGCAGTTTAATACCACATTTGGGATATTTCCATAGAAACTTCACACAAATTGTGTTACAAATTTTGGGGCGCTTTTTCTCTTTTAATGCTTGTGAAAATGAAAAATTTGGGGCTAAAATAACATTTCATTGCAAAAAACATAGTTTTGCCTGTGGGGCCAAAATGCTCACTAATTTGATAAATTCCTTTATGAGTGTAGTTTTCAATGGGTTCATTTAACCCCATACCGACATCCGCCGTAATAGTACGGTGGATGTCAGGCATTTAAATGTATATGTACAGTCATATGAAAAAGTTTGGGCACCCCTATTAATCTTAATCATTTTTAGTTCTAAATATTTGGGTGTTTGCAACAGCCATTTCAATTTGATATATCTAATAACTGATGGACACAGTAATATTTCAGGATTGAAATGAGGTTTATTGTACTAACAGAAAATGTGCAATATGCATTAAACCAAAATTTGACCGGTGCAAAAGTATGGGCACCTCAACAGAAAAGTGACATTAATATTTAGTAGATCCTCCTTTTGCAAAAATAACAGCCTCTAGTCGCTTCCTGTAGCTTTTAATCAGTTCCTGGATCCTGGATGAAGGTATTTTTGACCATTCCTCTTTACAAAACAATTCCAGTTCAGTTAAGTTTGATGGTCGCCGAGCATGGACAGCCCGCTTCAAATTATCCCACAGATGTTCAATGATATTCAGGTCTGGGGACTGGGATGGCCATTCCAGAACATTGTAATTGTTCCTCTGCATGAATGCCTGAGTAGATTTGGAGCTGTGTTTTGGATCATTGTCTTGCTGAAATATCCATCCCCGGCGTAACTTCAAATTCGTCACTGATTCTTGTACATTATTCTCAAGAATCTGCTGATACTGAGTTGAATCCATGCGACCCTCAACTTTAACAAGATTCCCGGTGCCGGCATTGGCCACACAGCCCCAAAGCATGATGGAACCTCCACCAAATTTTACAGTGGGTAGCAAGTGTTTTTCTTGGAATGCTGTGTTTTTTTGACGCCATGCATAACGCCTTTTTGTATGACCAAACAACTCAATCTTTGTTTCATCAGTCCACAGGACCTTCTTCCAAAATGAAGCTGGCGTGTCCAAATGTGCTTTTGCATACCTCAGGCGACTCTGTTTGTGGCGTGCTTTCAGAAGCGGCTTCTTTCGCATCACTCTCCCATACAGCTTCTCCTTGTGCAAAGTGTGCTGTATTGTTGACCGATGCACAGTGACACCATCTGCAGCAAGATGATGCTGCAGCTCTTTGGAGGTGGTCTGTGGATTGTCCTTGACTGTTCTCACCATTCTTCTTCTCTGCCTTTCTGATATTTTTCTTGGCCTGCCACTTCTGGGCTTAACAAGAACTGTCCCTGTGGTCTTCCATTTCCTTACTATGTTCCTCACAGTGGAAACTGACAGGTTAAATCTCTGAGACAACTTTTTGTATCCTTCCCCTGAACAACTATGTTGAACAGTCTTTGTTTTCAGATCATTTGAGAGTTGTTTTGAGGAGCCCATGATGCCACTCTTCAGAGGAGATTCAAATAGGAGAACAACTTGCAATTGGCCACCTTAAATACCTTTTCTCATGATTGGATACACCTTGCTATGAAGTTCAAAGCTCAGTGAGGTTACAAAACCAATTTTGTGCTTCAGTAATCAGTAAAAAGTAGTTAGGAGTTTCAAATCAATAAAATGATAAGGGTACCCAAATTTTTGCACCGATCAAATTTTGGTTTAATGCATATTGCACATTTTCTGTTAGTACAATAAACCTCATTTCAATCCTGAAATATTACTGTGTCCATCAGTTATTAGATATATCAAATTGAAATGGCTGTTGCAAACACCCAAATATTTAGAACTAAAAATGTTAAGATTAATAGGGGTGCCCAAACTTTTTCATATGACTGTATTATACAGCAGAGACCCAGCGCTAATGCCCGCAATCAGCACCTGCACTGATCATGGGCATTAACCCCTCTGGCGCCTCAGTCAAAGCTGACCGAGGTGCCATTTTGCCGGCAACTTACGGCGCCGCCATTTTGCCGGGGATCGTCAGCACCCGGAGCAAGCTCTGGGGCCAACGTCCTTTTGGCATGACAGCCAAGAGCCTATTGTAGCCTGCAATAGAAGTGTAGATAATTTGCAATACATTGCAATGCAATAGCATTGTATTGCATTAGTGATCAGACCCCCTGGGCTTCAAGACCCCTAGGGGGTCTAAAATATGCAAAAAATTAAAAATTTTAAAAAAGTTAAAAAAAAAATAAAAATAAAATAATTTAATTTACTTTTATTTTTGACTTTATTTTTTTTTACTATATACAGTACAGACCAAAAGTTTGGACACACCTTCTCATTCCAAGAGTTTTCTGTATTTTCATGACTATAAAAATTGTAGATTCACACTGAAGGCATCAAAACTATGAATTAACACATGTGGAATTATATACTTTAACAAAAAAGTGTGAAACAACTGAAAATATGTCTTATATTCTAGGTTCTTCAAAGTAGCCACCTTTTGCTTTGATTACTGCTTTGCACACTCTTGGCATTCTCTTGATGAGCTTCAAGAGGTAGTCACCTGAAATGGTCTTCCAACAGTCTTGAAGGCGTTCCCAGAGATGCTTAGCACTTGTTGGCCCTTTTGCCTTCACTCTGCGGTCCAGCTCACCCCAAACCATCTCGATTGGGTTCAGGTTTGGTGACTGTGGAGGCCAGGTCATCTGGCGTAGCACCCCATCACTCTCCTTCTTGGTCAAATAGCCCTTACACAGTCTGGAGGTGTGTTTGGGGTCATTGTCCTGTTGAAAAATAAATGATGGTCCAACTAAACGCAAACCGGATGGAATAGCATGCCGCTGCAAGATGCTGTGGTAACCATGCTGGTTCAGTATTCCTTCAATTTTGAATAAATCCCCAACAGTGTCACCAGCAAAGCACCCCCCACACCATCACACCTCCTCCTCCATGCTTCACGGTGGGAACCAGGCATGTAGAGTCCATTTGTTCACCTTTTCTGCGTCGCACAAAGACACGGTGGTTGGAACCAAAGATCTCAAATTTGGACTCCTCAGACCAAAGCACAGATTTCCACAGGTCTAATGTCCATTCCTTGTGTTCTTTAGCCCAAACAAGTCTCTTCTGCTTGTTGCCTGTCCTTAGCAGTGGTTTCCTAGCAGCTATTTTACCATGAAGGCCTTCTGCACACAGTCTCCTCTTAACAGTTGTTGTAGAGATGTGTCTGCTGCTAGAACTCTGTGTGGCATTGACCTGGTCTCTAATCTGAGCTGCTGTTAACCTGCGATTTCTGAGGCTGGTGACTCGGATGAACTTATCCTCCGCAGCAGAGGTGACTCTTGGTCTTCCTTTCCTGGGGCGGTCCTCATGTGAGCCAGTTTCTTTGTAGCGCTTGATGGTTTTGGCCACTACACTTGGGGACACTTTCAAAGTTTTCCCAATTTTTCAGACTGACTGACCTTCATTTCTTAAAGTAATGATGGCCACTCGTTTTTCTTCACTTAGCTGTTTTTTTCTTGCCATAATACAAATTCTAACACTCCATTCAGTAGGACTATCAGCTGTGTATCCACCTGACTTCTGAACAACACAACTGATGGTCCCAACACCATTTATAAGGCAAGAAATCCCACTTATTATACCTGACAGGGCACACCTGTGAAGTGAAGACCATTTCAGGTGACTACCTCTTGAAACTCATCAAGAGAATGCCAAGAGTGTGCAAACCAGTAATCAAAGCAAAAGGTGGCTACTTTGAAGAACCTAGAATATAAGACATATTTTCAGTTGTTTCACACTTTTTTGTTAAGTATATAATTCCACATGTGTTATTCATAGTTTTGATGCCTTCAGTGTGAACCTACAATTTTTATAGTCATGAAAATACAGAAAACTCTTGGAATGAGAAGGTGTGTCCAAACTTTTGGTCTGTACTGTATATATATATTATATATCTATATATATATATATATCTATATAAAAATATTAAAAATTCAAATCCCCCCTTTCCCTAGAACACATATAAAAGTACTTAAATACTGTGAAACACATACACATTAGGTATCCCTGTAGAGAGAAAAAAAAAACAAAAGTGCCAAAAAATGAAAATCAAAAAATTACTCCGGCGAGGAGGGGTTAATGAGGGTTTCCGCTATTCTGGCACCTCAGGGGTTCAAGGCATCGGAAAACAATTGAAGCAAAATATGCACTCCAAAAGCCCAGTGGTGCTTCTCCTGCCATGTGCGCAAACAGCAGTTTACATCCATAAAAATTTCATAACAAATTGCGGGATACATTTCCTCCTTTTACCCTTTGTAAATGTGTAAGTTTTAGGACTAAATGAAAATATTATAAAAAAAATAAATTTCAAAATTTCACCTCTGAATGCTGTTTTTAATGGTTTGATAGATGCTGTTTTATGGGGCTTCTAATATATAGGCTTTTAAAAGCCACTTCAGAACTGAAGTGGTCCCTATAGGTTTAGGAAATTTTCTGTATAATTTAGAAAATTGCTGTTAGACTTGCAAGCCTTCTAACTTCCTAAAAAAAAAAAAAAAAAAGGATGTTCAAAAAATTATACTAACATAAAGCAAATATATGGTAAATAATATTTGGGTGATAAGAGCAGAGCATTTCAAATTTTGAAAATTAAAATTTTTTCCAAATTTGCTATTTTTTCACAAATAAATTCAAGGTGTTCCTATGGGGTTAGTAGAATATGTTTCCTTCTCCCCTTATCAGGCTGCTTTCTTCCTATTTCATTTAACTACTGTTATTTCTAGTAGCATCTGTAGCCATATCCAGCATTATACACAAAAGTCTATGGAGGGGGAGGAGAAGGTTGCTACTAGCTAGTTGACTGATTTATTTCCTTATTATGTACAGTGTTAGAGCCTATATCTTGCAAGATATAGTAGTGTTTTATATCTCACTCACAGTGTAGCAGACTGTGTATTGTCCAGTAGCCTCCTCCCCTCTCTATAGACTTCTATATAAGATGTTACTCAGTCTAATAAGTGGTGAAGGAAACATGTTTCTTTATTAAAGATATATTAAAAATGTATCTTATATTCAACTGTGCTAGTCATTTATGAAAAGTTGCTTTATAATTGGAGATACACTTTAAAGACGAATGAAGAAAGATTTGACCACAGTAACAAAAATTGGACTAAAACAGCAGATGTATACAGTAGTGCTAAAAAGTTTACATACCCCGGCAGATTTTTTGGGTTTTTTTTGGCCTTTTTTTCAGAGAATATGAATGATAACATAAAAAATTTTTTCTCCACTCATGGTTAGTGGTTGGTTGAAGCCATTTATTGTCAAACTTCTGTGTTTTCTCTTTTTAAATCATAATGACAACCAAAAACATCAAAATGACCCTGTTCAAAAGTTCACATACCTCAGTTCTTAATACCGTGTATTGCCCCCTCTAACATCAATGACAGCTTGAAGTCTTTTGTGGTAGTTGTGGATGAGGCTCTTTATTTTCTCAGATGGTAAAACTGCCCTTTCTTCTTGGCAAAAAGTCTCCAGTTCCTGTAAATTCCTGGGCTGTCTTGCATGTACTGCGCGCTTGAGATCTCCCCAGAGTGGCTCAATGATATTGAGGTCAGGAGACTGAGATGGCCACTCCAGAACCTTCACTTTCTTCTGCTGTAGCCAATGACAGGTCAACTTGGCCTTGTGTTTTGGATCGTTGTCATGTTGGAACGTCTAAGCACATCCCATGCGCAGCTTCCTGGCTGATGAGTGCAAATTTGCCTCCAGCATTTGCTGATAACGTGCTGGATTCATCTTTCCTTCAACTTTGACCAAGTTTCCTGTGCCTTTGAAGCTCACACATCCCACATCATCAGTGATCCATCTCCGTGCTTTATAGTAGGAATGGTGTTCATTTCATCATAGGCTTTGTAGACACTTCTCCAAATGTGACGTTTATGGCTGTGGCCAAAAAGTTCGATTTTTGTCTCATCACTCCAAATTACCTTGTTCCAGAAGTTTTGAGGCTTGTCTCTGTGCTGCTTGGCGTATTGAAGGTGATATTCTTTGTGGCATTTGCGCAGTAATGGCTTTCTTCTGGCAACTCGACCATGCAGCCCATTTTTCTTCAAGTGTCTCCTTATTGTGCATCTTGAAACAGCCACACCGATAGTTTACAGAGAGTCCTGTATTTCAGCTGATGTTATGTGTGGGTTTTTCTTTGCATCCCAAACAATTTTCCGGGCAGTTGTGGCTGAAATTTTGGTTGGTCTACCTGACCATGGTTTGATTTCTGGGCATGTTATCAGGCCAAAATCACCAGGGTATGTGAACTTTTGAACAGGGTCATTTTGATGTTTTTGGTTGTCATTATGATTTAAAAAGAGAAAACACAGAAGTTGACAATAAATGGCTTCAACCAACCACTAATCATGAGTGGAGAAAAAGTTTGTGTGTTATCATTCATATTCTCTGAAAAAAGGCCAAAAAAACAAAAAATCTGCCAGGGTATGTAAACTTTTTAGCACAACTTTATATAAAGGATTAAAAAGATATTGCTCTAGAGGGCCATATACAGTGGGTACGGAAAGTATTCAGACCCCTTTAAATTTTTCACTCTTTGTTTCATTGCAGCCATTTGCTAAAAGCAAAAAAGTTCATTTTATTTCTCATTAATGTACACTCAGCACCCCATCTTGACAGAAAAAAAACAGAAATGTAGATATTTTTGCAAATTTATTAAAAAAGAAAAACTGAAATATCACATGGTCATAAGTATTCAGACCCTTTGCTGTGGCACTCATATTTAACTCAGATGCTGTCCATTTCCTTCTGATCCTCCTTGAGATGCTTCTACTCCTTCATTGGTGTCCAGCTGTGTTTAATTAAACTGATTGGACTTGATTAGGAAAGGCACACACCTGTCTATATAAGACCTCACAGCTCACAGTGCATGTCAGAGCAAATGAAAATCATGAGGTCAAAAGGAACTGCCCAAGGAGCTCAGAGACAGAATTGTGGCAAGGCACAGATCTGGCCAAGGTTCCAAAAGGCCTATTTATGCCAGGCAGAATCACAGGGAATCCTTTAAAACATACCCTTTACTATAAGTGGATTAAAAATTAATAATATGTTATAATCAAAGTACAAAATAAGCCACCACCTATCGATAAAAATCAATAAAATTACTGGAACAATGAATGAAATTCGATGCATTTCCCTCTTAGTCAGAGAGTTCATCGGGAGACAAAAATCCAGTAAAAATATAGAGTTAAGTAGATAAATGGCATCACATCATACATGACCAGTTGGTATATAGGGAATATAGTTTATCCTCAATTGATAAGGTAAAAAAAAAATAAAAAAATCACTCATGACAAGTGATATAGATATAGACCAGTATATTCAGTAGATAGTAAATAAACTTGTGTGTGTATAACCTCGCAACGTTAGATATCACCCAGTGTATTCAATATTCTTATAGATATTGGATAGAATAATGTAAAATCAATTGTGGTCATACACATAAAGATCAAATGTCAGACAAATACCTGATGCAAGGTTACCTATTGAAGGGTTGATAAAGATATAATATATAAAATAATCAACTCATCAAAGGACTATTATATATTCACATGATAGTGATACATATTGTATTTATCTACACATTGAACTTGGAAGGAAGGCCCGGACCAAGGGGACGCCACAATAGATGAATAGTTTGGATTGACGAATAACTGCATCTATGGCTTTTTTCTCATATGCAATTGGGCAGTATTAGTTTCATTCGAATCTGTATCACTATCATGTGAATATATAATAGTCATTTGATGGGTTTATTATTTTATATACAGGGCTGTGGAGTCGGAGTCGGAGTCGTGGAGTCGGAGTCGGAGTCGGTGCCTATTTTGGTGGAGTCGGAGTCGGTATAAAATGGACCGACTCCGACTCCCAAAATATATAATAAATTGGTACAGTTAGTAGTACAATGCAGTATGTGCTGAATATATTTTCATAAGAATTTGGGAAAATGATGAAATGTTGAAAATGATGAAATGTCCTGTAAAGGTCTGTTCTATTCCTCATATAATGATGGGACTGAGTTCTGAGTGAACCTATAAGGTTTAGCAGTGCCAGGGCTGTGGAGTCGGAGTCGTGGAGTCGGAGTCGGTGCCTATTTTGGTGGAGTCGGAGTCGGAGTTGGAGTCAGGGGAAATTGAGGAGTCGGAGTCGGAGTCGGGGCTTTGGCGTACCGACTCCACAGCCCTGTTTATATATTATATTTTTCTCAGCCCTTCAATAGGTAATATTGTCTGACATCTTTATATGTATGGCTATAATTGATTTTACTTTATACCCTGTTTCTCCAAAAGTAAGCCCTAGTTATATATAGCCAGCGCCTCCAGCACTAGGTTATATCACGTGGCTACTTTAAGCTACACTATCGCAGGATAGTGATTTTTCTTCCTTTATCAATTGAGGATATCCCCTATATACCAACTGGTCATTTATGTTGTGATGCTACTGATCTACGTAACTCTGGATTTTTACCTCCTGCTTAACTCTCTGAATGAGACGGAAACGCGTCGTGTTTCATGCATCATTCCATTAATTTCATTGATTTTTCCTTAATCTTGTATTTTTATTATCGCATATTATTAATGTTTAATCTACTTATGGTAAAGGTCATGTTTTTTTAAGGGATTGTTCCCTGTGATTCTGTTACTTTCCAATCTCTGTGAATATTTTTACTAGGCTGATGGTTGACTGATCAGTCACTGTTTGTGTTTATGCCAGGCACAACATATTATTGCCATAGACTATTCCTACAGCAGGATATTGGGGACCATTGCAGTTAGATAGCTGGACAACACTGTCTGTGCAGATCCAGATGTGCCATGATCAATGTATTCCTGGATACACTTTTATTACCTAATATAGCTCAGTAGCTGAGGTCTATGAGAATTAATTTGATGGACATACAATATATATTACGTCTAAACGGTCTATCCTGGTACAATGGATAGTGAACTTCTATACATCTGCATCTACAGTCATGGCCAAAAGTTTTGAGAATGATACAAATATTAATTTTTACAAAGTCTACTGCTTCAGTTTTTCTAATGGCAATTTGCATATACTCCAGAATGTTATAGAGAGTGATCAGCTTAACAGCAATTACTTGCAAAGTCAATATTTGCCTAGAAAATGAACTTTATCCCCCAAAACACATTTCAACATCATTGCAGCCCTGCCTTAAAAGGACCACCTAACATCGTTTCAGTGATTGCTCCATTAACACAGGTGTGGGTGTTGATGAGGACAGGGCTGGAGATCAATCTGTCATGATTAAGTAAGAATGACACCACTGGACACTTTAAAAGGAGGCTGGTGCTTGCCATCATTGTTTCTCTTCTGTTAACCATGGTTATCTCTAAAGAAACACATGCAGTCATCATTGCACTGCACAAAAATGGCCTAACTGGGAAGAGTATTGCAGCTAGAAAGATTGCACCTCAGTCAACAATCTATCGCATCATCAAGAACTTCAAGGAGAGAGGTTCCATTGGTGCCAAAAAGGCTCCAGGGCTCCCAAGAAAGACCAGCAAGCGGCAGGACCGTCTCTTAAAAGTGTTTCAGCTGCGGGATCGGGCTACCAGCAGTGCAGAGCTTGCTGAGGAATGGCAGCAGGCAGGTGTGAGTGCATCTGCACGCACTGTGAGGCGGAGACTCTTGGAGCAAGGCCTGGTCTCAAGGAGGGCAGCAAAGAAGCCACTTCTCTCCAGAAAAAACATCAGGGACAGACTGATATTCTGCAAAAGGTACAGGGAGTGGACTGCTGAGGACTGGGGGAAAGTCATTTTCTCTGATGAATCCCCTTTTCGATTGTTTGGAACATCTGGAAAACAGCTTATTCGGAGAAGAAGAGGTGAGCGCTACCACCAGTCTTGTCTCATGCCAACTGTAAAGCATCCTGAAACCATTCATGTGTGGGGTTGCTTCTCAGCCAAGGGAATCGGCTCTCTCACAGTCTTGCCTAAAAACACAGCCATGAATAAAGAATGGTACCAGAATGTCCTCCAAGAGCAACTTCTCCCAACCGTCCAAGAGCAGTTTGGCGCTCAACAATGCCTTTTCCAGCATGATGGAGCACCTTGCCATAAAGCAAAGGTGATAACTAAATGGCTCAGGGAACAAAACATAGAGATTTTGGGTCCATGGCCTGGAAACTCCCCAGATCTTAATCCCATTGAGAACTTGTGGTCAATCATCAAGAGACGGGTGGACAAACAAAAACCAACAAATTCAGACAAAATTAAAGCATTGATTCTGCAAGAATGGACTGCTATCAGTCAGGATTTGGTCCAGAAGTTGATTGAGAGCATGCCAGGGAGAATTGCAGAGGTCCTGAAGAAGAAGGGTCAACACTGCAAATATTGACTTGCTGCATTAACTCATTCTAACTGTCAATATAAGCTTCTGTTACTCAAAATATGAATGCAATTATATTTCTGTATGTGATAAAAACATCTGACAAACACACATAAAAACCAGAGGGCAGCAGATCATGTGAAAATATAATATTTGGGTCATTCTCAAAACTTTTGGCCATGACGGTATATACAAGCATGTGAAAAAATAAGGATAATCCATGTACATTTTTTATATACAGTATGTTCATACCTATATATTCAGTATTGCTCTACTCAAACAGTATATAAAGAAAGGTTAATCAAAAACAACAAAAAAATTAACACATTGGCATTTCAATGTTTTATAAAAAAAAAACAATCAGGGATGTGCAGTCTCCTTGTATACAAAAATTATTACTTTTATTACATTTATAACTAGATACTCAAAATCAGACAAAAATTCTCAAAGCATGTTTCGGAGGTTCTAGGATTTAGGATGCTTTCACATATACAAACAGTAATGGTTTTCTGTCTCATGACCAATAACCTCATGGCAAACTGCACACATTAAGGCTGGGTTCACACTGTGCTTTTCTAAATCAATAACTACATGCTCTTCTATTTGCAGTAAAGAGCGGCACAATTTCCATACATTTCAGCTGACTAGCACATTTTTACTATGCCAGTAAACCAGAGGCGATCAATTTGATGGCCATTAGCTTAAAGCTAAAATGCGTAATAACCCAGACATTACTACAATTAGAAAGACATGCAGGTATTGATTTAAAAAAGAACCATGTAAACATGGCTCCCTCACAGTGGCCCCTCCATACAGTATGATGTCCCTTAGTGGCCCCTCCACACAGTATAATTTCTCACTGTGGCCCCTTCACAAAGTTTGATGTCCCATAGTGGCCTCCATACAATATAATGGCCCACAGTGGACCCTACACACAGTATAATGTCCCACAGTGGCTCTTCCTCACAGTACAATGTCTCATAGTGGTCTCCATACAATATAATGTCCCATAGTGACCCCTGTACACTGTATAATGTCCCATAGTGGCCTCCACAAACTATAATGTCCCACAGTGGCCCCATCACACAATATAATGTTCCAAAGTGGCCCCTTCACACAGTTTTTTGTCCCATAGAGGCCTTTATACAGTATAATGACCCACAGTGACCTCTCCATACAGTATAATGTCTTATAGTGGTCCCCATACAGTATGTCTGTGATATACAGTATAGTGGTCTGTGATGTCATTAAAGAGGCTTGAAGACTGTCACCAGAGCCCAGGAGAGGTGAGTAACACTGTTTTCTTATGTTTAACCACCTGCCCCAGGCCTTCGATCATTATACTCTGGGGTGTGAAAAGACCCCAGAGTATAATAATATTAGTTTTGTTTCTGACGTATTTTGGTCCCCATGAGGTTCGCCCAACAAATACTCTTACCGCACGGCCTCATCAGTTTCCCCTTCAGCCCTCCAAGGTGCCCTGTGCATCACTTATCACGTCGCTGTCAGCTAAATGGGTAGAGGAGGTGTGGGGATCAGTAAGTAAATTGGGGCATTACCTACTGGAGACTCCAGGGTTGCGGGCCCAATAGCAGCCACTATGGGTGCTATGGCGGTAGTTCCGCCATTGATGTGAACCCAGCTTTAAGCATGATGCAGATTTTGCCCATGTTTGTCCTTGTCGTATATGTAAAAGTGTTGCAGGCAAAAATCAGATTGAGGCTAAGGCCCCACGTTGCAGAAAAGCTGCATTTTTTGTTGCAGATTTTGCTGTATTTTTGAGCCAAAGCCAGGAGCTTATTTAGATGAAGGTAAAAGTATAAGTTTCTTTTCTGGTTTCTGTTCCTTTTTAAGCTACTCTTGACTTTGATTTAAAAAAAACAAAAAAAAGAAACACAACACACAGCAGAATCTGCAATAAAAAAGCAGCTTTTGGAAAAGGATAAAACACCACGTAGCAAAATGCAGCTATAAAACACTGCAGAAAAAAACACATTGTGTTTTTCATTGAGTTTTTGGTACATTTTCTTCTTTGTTAAATCTATAGGGAAAGCATTCTTAAATTCCACAGCTAAAAACGGGCGCGCTTTTGAACAAGCAGCTTTTCTGCAGATTTTGTTTTCTACAATGTGCGGATGAGATTAACCAAAATCTCATTCAATTTGCTGGTACTGTAAATTACGGTATTTTTTTTTCCTGCTGCGTTTCCGCAATGTGGGAACATAGCCTAATGCTGAGGCTACACATTAAGGAAAAGCTACTTTAATTAGTTGCAGATTTGGCCACAAAGTCATTAGAGGATTTAGCCGAAGGGAGAGGTATACGAGCTTCCTTTATATTTCCTGTTCCTTTTCAACCCACTCTTGACTATGACTCAAAAAAAAAAAAATCTGCAACAAAAACAACTTTTTCGCAACATATGTCCTCAGCCTAAGGCCCCTTTTCACGAGGCAATGATTGGGCAAATAATTGAGAACAAGCATTCCTAAGAATGTCCCAATAACTGACCTGTGTAAATGTAAATCCGATCACCTGAATAATGGCCCAAATGCTTGACTGTTGGGTGATCACATCATTTCAGTATACAAAGAAATCCCAATTGTTCTCTTCTGACAAATGTGAACTATATGGGGATGAAAGATTTGGAGCAACAATGATCTGCTGCCTGTAAATCAGACAAAGATCAGGAATGGATCTGTGGATTGGCCTGTGTAAAGCATATGAGAAAACACCCTTGGAGAAACTCATTTTATCCCATCTGAGACCATAGATAAGGGGTTGCTCAGGAAACACTGGCCCAAGGGTGAACACAAACAGTTGAGGACCCCTGTTCAAAATTAGCTACGGGCCCTTTGTTTTTCAAAATGCAATAAATATTACAATTTTTTTTTCAAAAATTTTTTTAAACATTTTAATTTCTCTAAAGACATTAAAACATAAAAACTATATACATTTGGTATTGCCAGAATCGTACTGACCCATAAAATATAGCTAACATTGCTTTTACAGAGTTCACTAAATGCTGAATACATGTGATCAGTAATCCTGAAGCCGTACAGAGCATACAGAGTCCTCAGGGAAGTGCGGGAATCTCTCAGTGGTCTGCTGATAGCTCCATACAAGGCCCGGTATACCACACACACACTCAGGGCTGCTTGTACGCTCCTGTTCGACCGTATGTGTGTGTGTGTATATATATATATATATATATATATATACACAGTACAGACCAAAAGTTTGAACACACCTTCTCATTCCAAGAGTTTTCTGTATTTTCATGACTATAAAAATTGTAGATTCACACTGAAGGCATCAAAACTATGAATTAACACATGCGGAATTATATACTTAACAAAAAAGTGTGAAACAACTGAAAATATGTCTTATATTCTAGGTTCTTCAAAGTAGCCACCTTTTGCTTTGATTACTGCTTTGCACACTCTTGGCATTCTCTTGATGAGCTTCAAGAGGTAGTCACCTGAAATGGTTTTCACTTCACAGGTGTGCCCTCTCAGGTTTAATAAGTGGGATTTCTTGCCTTATAAATGGGGTTGGGACCATCAGTTGTGTTGTTCAGAAGTCAGGTGGATACACAGCTGATAGTCCTACTGAATGGAATGTTCGAATTTGTATTATGGCAAGAAAAAAGCAGCTAAGTAAAGAAAAACTAGTGGCCATCATTACGTTAAGAAATGAAGGTCAGTCAGTCCGAAAAATTGGGAAAACTTTGAAAGTGTCCCCAAGTGCAGTGGCCAAAACCATCAAACGCTACAAAGAAACTGGCTCACATGAGGACCGCCCCAGGAAAGGAAGACCAAGAGTCACCTCTTCTGCGGAGGATAAGTTCATCCGAGTCACCAGCCTCAGAAATCGCAGGTTAACAGCAGCTCAGATTAGAGACCAGGTCAATGCCACACAGAGTTCTAGCAGCAGACACATCTCTACAACAACTGTTAAGAGGAGACTGTGTGCAGCAGGCCTTCATGGTAAAATAGCTGCTAGGAAACCACTGCTAAGGACAGGCAACAAGCAGAAGAGACTTGTTTGGGCTAAAGAACACAAGGAATGGACATTAGACCTGTGGAAATCTGTGCTTTGGCCTGATGAGTCCAAATTTGAGATCTTTGGTTCCAACCACCGTGTCTTTGTGCGACGCAGAAAAGGTGAACGAATGGACTCTACATGCCTGGTTCCCACCGTGAAGCATGGAGGAGGAGGTGTGATGGTGTGGGGGTGCTTTGCTGGTGACACTGTTGGGGATTTATTCAAAATTTAAGGAATACTGAACCAGCATGGTTACCACAGCATCTTGCAGCGGCATGCTATTCCATCCGGTTTGCGTTTACTTGGACCATCATTTATTTTTCAACAGGACAATGACCCCAAACACACCTCCAAACTGTGTAAGGGCTATTTGACCAAGAAGGAGAGTGATGGGGTGCTACGCCAGATGACCTGGCCTCCACAGTCACCATACCTGAACCCAATCGAGATGGTTTGGGGTGAGCTGGACCGCAGAGTGAAGGCAAAAGGGCCAACAAGTGCTAAGCATCTCTGGGAACTCCTTCAAGACTGTTGGAAGACCATTTCAGGTGACTACCTCTTGAAGCTCATCAAGAGAATGCCAAGAGTGTGCAAAGCAGTAATCAAAGCAAAAGGTGGCTACTTTGAAGAACCTAGAATATAAGACATATTTTCAGTTGTTTCACACTTTTTTGTTAAGTATATAATTCCACATGTGTTAATTCATAGTTTTGATGCCTTCAGTGTGAATCTACAATTTTTATAGTCATGAAAATACAGAAAACTCTTGGAATGAGAAGGTGTGTCCAAACTTTTGGTCTGTACTGTATATATATATATATATATATATATATATATATATATATATTTTAGATATGTAGGGATCCGAAACCTGGGACCCCTGCAGGTCAACGGTACTAAGACAGGGGTGCTGTGCTACTCACTCGCTGTACAAACTGTAGCAGTGAGTGTAGGTACTGCAGTGCTGCCCCATTGAAGTCTATGGGACAGAGCTACAGTACCTACACTCGCCACTACAATTTGTATGGCGAGTGAGAAGTGCTCTCCCACACTGCCTTGCTGAGAAAACTATTGCAATTACACGTTTTGTTATACAAATATTTATTTCATTTGTGTGTATTGGGACAACACAAAAAAAACTGAGAAAAAAAAGCCAAAAATGATATAATTTCACGCAAAACTCCAAAAACAGGCCAGACAAAATTACTGACACCCTCAACTTAATATTTGTTTACACACCCTTTGGAAAAAATAACTGAAAACAACTGCTTCCTATAACCATCAACAAGCTTCTTTACACCTCTCAACAGGAATTTTGGACCACTCTTTTCTTGCAAATTGCTCCAGGTCTCTCATACTTGAAGGGCGCCTTCTCCCAATAGCAATTTTAAGAACTCTCTGCAGGTGTTCAATGGGATGTAGATCTGAGCTAATTACTGACCACTTCAGAACTTTCCAGCGCTTTTGAAGTATGGGGTCATTTGAGGTCATTGTCCTGGGAAGTCTCATGACCTAGGACCTAGCTTTTTGACACTGGGTCCCACATTGAGACACAAAATCCTTTTGTAATCTTCAGATTTCATGCTGCCTTGCACACAGTCACAGTTTCCCAGTGCCAGAGGCAGCAAAACAACCAATACATCTTTGAACCTCCACCATATATGACTGTTGGTACTGTGTTCTGTAGCTACAGTGCCATGGGTTGTAAACTTCTTAATTATGTTGCGCACCATGAACAAAGGAACATCAAGGTCTCTGGAGATTTGTAATGTTCAGGTTGTTATTTTTCGACAATTTTGCTTCTCAAGTCCTCAGACAGTTCTCTTCTCCTCTTTCTTATCCCCACGCTTAGTGTGACACACACAGACACACAATGCAAAGACTGAGTACACTTCTCTCCTTTCTATCTGGTTTCAGGTGTGATTTTTATTTTGCCCACACCTGTTACTTGCCACAGGTGAGTTTGAACGAATATCACATGCTTGAAACATAGTTATTTACCCACAATTTTGAAAACAATTTTGTCCGGCCCATTTTTGGAGTTTTGTGTGAAATTATCTCCAATTTGCTTTTTGTTCTCTGTTTTTTTGTGTTGTTCCAATACACACAAAGGAAATAAACATGCATATAACAAAACATGTAATTGCAATAATTTTCTGAAAAAATTTCAGGGGTACCAACACTTACGACCATGATTGTATGTATGAATCTTTGCTCCAAGTAGAGGAAATTTTAGGAATACTGTTTCTGCCTCAGACATTTAGGTGGGCATCACAATGATTAGTGAGTTTTTTTAGGTATGTCAAGAAAGAAACTCACACAAGCACAAGAGTCTGGAAAGAATTTAGATAGATGATTAAACAATAGGATATCAATCATTCCGTTGTCTGTAAGATCATCTACATGTAAAAAAGGTGACAAACAACTGCTAACTGTCAAAATCCGAATGCTGAAAATAGTATTAAAGAATCCTCTGAATTTTAACATGAGATTTAGATTGAACATAAAAAGCATGCATATTAGTTTTACAAGTGGAATGTGCCAGGAGGAAATGATTTCTGCCCAGAAAGAGCATCGGGGCAGGGCTTTGTCCATGAACACCTAAGCAAACATAAGGATATCTAGAACAAATTGCTCTGAACAGAAGACTATTTTGGAGACAATTCACCAGAAGAACCAGATATAATCTGTAAACATACTGTAGTGGAGGTAATGTTGTAATTTGGGGCTGCATCATGGTTGATCTGCTCAATAGTATAGGATCGATTCTAAAATGTTTATTACACCTGAGTGTGCTAGAGGATAATGTAAGAGCATCTATCAGAAGACTGAAGCCAAAACGGATGGCCCATGCAACATCACAATACCCCTAAACACTCCAGAAAATCCACTAAAGATTGGCTTAAGAAAAATATGAAGAGGATTGACAAGTCCAAATCCCAGATGCAAATCCCATCGAGATGCTGTGAGGGATTTAAAACAGGCAAGGTAAGGAATCCTACAGAGATTGCACAGATTAAAATAAACTCCATGGATAAGTGTGAAAATATCGGTATAAGAGACAATTATAAGAGGTTGATCCAGGGATTTATCAGGAAGGAATTTTTACCATTTTATGGCGTAATTGGTATCTGCCTAATACAGATTTTCTTGCCACCTTCTGGATACACAGAGTAGGATTATAGGTTGGTGCTAATGGACCTACTGTAGGTCTTTTTTCATCCTTCTTAACTATAGTGTGTAACTGTAACAAATGGAATAGAAGGATTATAAGATTCCCAGAAGAAAATGGCATACCCCATATTGAATTTTTCATACTTATGACCTATCCACAGGATAGATTATCAGTATGTGAACTGTGGGGGTATTACTGTTAAGCAGTAGATGGGGCTGCGGTGCCGTTACTTGAAGACTGCTCACACTCCCCTTTCCCTAGCAGTTTCAGCATGAAAAGTCAATTTGGGACCAGACAATGTCATAGGATGAGATCAATGGACATTAAGTGAGTGATACAATTTTATCATTTTTTTCATCAGCCATTTTAAGGTGTCCATTATAATCCTCAGTGAATTAATATGTTTTTACATTAGCGTCAATGGGAACAAACACAGACAAAAGGAGCTCCACTGTATCCGTCACTCTACTACCTTTAATGTCCTTTGCTCTTATCCTATGACTGATGAGGGCAACGGACATTCATAATAGTAGTGTCAACATCCCTTAAATTTGTCTGAAACTGGATAAGCCCTTTAATCATTGTATTTTGAAGCTGGAATCAGTAACTCCAGCCAAAATTAGTCCTGTCTCCAACTCCAGCTTTTTGAGATAATTGTCCATTTACTTTTGCACACTTGAAAAACAAGAAGCTACATATTACAGAGCTGTAATTCCTAAAGACTTCTTTCAATTAGGAAGTGAATATCCTCAAATTAAAGCTGAGAATCTGCACTTTAAGCCCATATTGATTTTATAAAAGCATCTTGAATATGTTTTTTTAAACAGCTAAAATGCCAAAACCTGAGTCACTCTCCAAATGTTTCTGGCGCTAACTGTATATATAGTGACACTTGTGCAGGATTGGCTGTGAAGGGGAGGTATATTTCTCCCAGATTTCTCTCCTATGTAAAGTAGCAGGCCAAGGCCCACACCTGTTTAATAATTAATTAGTTAATTTAGTTAAAAAGTGTGATACAGCATGTTTCAGCACAGAATTCCACCTGTAATGCCAATTGTTTAACGGAATGGGCTCAAAGAGCCCAGAAAGTGGTTTATGATAGGGGTGGCAAAGTCCGGACATTCACACCTGGCGATCAGATGTTACTTGTTTCTACAGTGGAGAGTAAATTCCTTTTTGAAACTTGAACAGATCTACCATGTGAATCTGATCAAACCCTGTCTATTGTGTTTATTCTGAAACCTGATGGTACAATAGGATTCAACTTTAGGAAATTAAATTCTGTTTCCAAATTTGGTGCTTATCGATGCCATGAGTGGATGAGCTCATAGACCGTCTGGGTAATACCAGTTACACCACGACATTAGATCTCACACAGGGTTATTAGCAAATCCCTTTGACTGAGGCCGGTTGCAGGCTGGCGGTGAATTAAAGGCACAGGCAGCACATGGGGGACATGGGGATGTCCCCCCATGTGCCGACTGTGCATAGGCCGTGCTTCCGCGACTCCTTTCATTAAATGAATAGGAGCCACGGAAGCAAGGGCTGCAAAATAGGACAGGAATAGGACCTGTTCTATATTTTGCGGCCCGCACACGGGACAGTGAAATTCATGGTCGTGTGTACGGGCCCGTAGAAAATAATGGGTCAGTGTGCTATCCGTAAAATACACGGATAGCATACTGATCACAGCCACGGTAGTCTGCAACTGGCCTGAGTCTGCAAAAGAAAAGGTAACCTTCTCCACACCTGATGGCCTGTTTCAATATGTGAATATCCTTTTCGGTTTACAGTATATGGGGCTCCTGTGACATTCTAACGTTTGATGGACAGAGTTTTGAGGCCACATAGGCAATATGTTTCTGCCTATCTTGATGATATAGTGATACATAGCCCTGATTGGGAGACACACTTACCAAAAGTACAGGCGGTGACTGACGATTTGAAGGAAGCAGGAGTGGCAACACTCACTGCACTACATATCTACAATTCACCTATATTACAGTACATACTGCACTACATATCTACAATTCACCTATATTACAGTACATACTGCACTACATATCTACAATTCACCTATATTACAGTACATACTGCACTACATATCTACAATTCACCTATATTACAGTACATACTGCACTACATATCTACAATTCACCTATATTACAGTACATACTGCACTACATATCTACAATTCACCTATATTACAGTACATACTACACTACATATCTACAATTCACCTATATTACAGTACATACTGCACTACATATCTACAATTCACCTATATTACAGTACATACTGCACTACATATCTACAATTCACCTATATTACAGTACATACTGCACTACATATCTACAATTCACCTATATTACAGTACATACTGCACTACATATCTACAATTCACCTATATTACAGTACATACTGCACTACATATCTACAATTCACCTATATTACAGTACATACTGCACTACATATCTCAAATTTTCCTGTATTACAGTATATACTGCACTCACATATATATATATATATATATATATATATATATATATACACACACACACACTTCTCCTATATTACAGTATATACTCTCTCCATATATCTACAATTTTCCTAGATTATAGTATATATTACACTCACATATATACAATTCTCATATATTACACTATATACTGCACTCACATCTACAATTCTCCTGTATTAGAGTATATACTACACTGACATCTACAATTCCCCTGCATTACAGTATATACTTCACTCACATATCTACCATTCTCCTATATTACCATATATACTGCACTCATATCTACAATTCTCCTATATTACCATATATACTGCCCTCACATATCTACCATTCTCCTATATTACCATATATACTGCACTCATATCTACAATTCTCCTATATTACCATATATACTAGCCTCACATATCTATCAAGCGCCTGTATTACAATATATACTGTACTCACATATCTACAATTCCCCTGTATTACAGTATATACTGCACTCACAAATATATCATTCACCTGTATTACAGTATATACTGAACTCACATATCTACAATTCCCCTGTATTACAATATATACTGTACTCACATATCTACAATTCCCCTGTATTACAATATATACTGTACTCACATATCTACAATTCTCCTGTATAGTATACAATTGACTCACATATCCACAATTCACCATTATTATATATACTTCTCTCACATATGTACAATTTGATTATAATACAGTATATACTGTATAGTAGACAATGGACTCACATATCCACAGTTCACCATTATTATGATATATAATGGATCTGCATATCTACAATATCCTGTATTACACAATACACTGTACCCACATATCTACAATCTTACAGTATACACAGCCCCACATATATCCAATATCTCTGTATTGCAGTATACACTGTAATCGTATATCTACAGTACTTTACCAGCATTACAATATACAATTCTCCTGTATTACAGAATCTACAGTTCTCTCATATCACAGGACACCATGTAGCCAGGTATATCTACAGCTCACTGATTTAATACATGCAGCGCTGCCATATATCTACAGTGCTTTTATATTTCTCTGCACTGCACATACAGACGCATCTCAATAACTTAGAATATCTTTGAAACGTTCATTAATTTCAGCAATTCAGTAATACAATCCATAATCAGCGTCTTCCATGATTGTGTGTCCTACTGAACCAGACTGAGGGACCATTTAAAGGCTTAGGAAACCTTGGCAGGTGACACACTGAATTTACAATACTGAACTTTTTTTTTTACAATTTTCTAATTTTATTAGATTTGGGTTTACATTACCTGTAATCTATAATCAACATTTACAGAAATGAAACACTTAAAATAGAACATTCTGTGTGTAAAGAATCTAGAAAACATAGGTCACTTTTTTAATTTAATTACTGAAAGAAAGAAATGTTTCAAAGATATTCTAATTTATTGAGATGCATCTGTATGTATCTACAATTCTCTCATTATGTGGAACATATTTACCATGCATATATACAGTTCTCTGATACTACAGACCACACTGCGTCCATATATCTACAAGTCTCAGATATTATAGTTTTACCATACTCATATCTGTTTACAGTTCTCTTACATTATACATTGCACTTCTGTATCCACAAGTCTCTGATATTATGGTATATACTGTACTCACATATTTACCATACAGTTCTCTCAGAATACAATGCACTTAAACACATCTTCCTTTTTCCATATTGCACTAAACACTGCCCTCATACCCCTATGATCCAGGACATGTCTAGGCTCATTCTCCTAGTACAGACTGCAGTTACACATATGATCCAGCACATGGCAGGCTTATTCTCCTAGTACAGACTGCAGCTACACATATGATCCAGCACATGTCCGGCTTATTCTCCTAGTACAGACTGCAGCTACACATATAATCCAGCACATGTCAGGCTCATTCTCTTAGTACAGACTGCAGCTACACATATGATCCAGCACATGTCAGGCTCATTCTCCTAGTACAGACTGCAGCTACACATATAATCCAGCACATGTCAGGCTTATTCTCCTAGTACAGACTGCAGCTACACATATAATCCAGCACATGTCAGGCTCATTCTCTTAGTACAGACTGCAGCTACACATATGATCCAGCACATGTCAGGCTTATTCTCCTAGTACAGACTGCAGCTACACATATGATCCAGCACATGTCAGGCTTATTCTCCTAGTACAGACTGCAGCTACACATATAATCCAGCACATGTCAGGCTCATTCTCTTAGTACAGACTGCAGCTACACATATGATCCAGCACATGTCAGGCTTATTCTCCTAGTACAGACTGCAGCTACACATATGATCCAGCACATGTCAGGCTTATTCTCCTAGTACAGACTGCAGCTACACATATGATCCAGCACATGCCAGGCTCATTTTCTTAGTACAGACTGCAGCTACACATATGATGCAGCACATGCCAGGCTCATTCTCTTAGTACAGACTGCAGCTACACATGTGATCCAGCACATGTCTAGGCTCATTCTCTTAGTACAGACTGCAGCTACACATGTGATCCAGCACATGTCAGGCTCATTCTCTTAGTACAGACTGCAGCTATACATATGATCCAGTACATGTCAGGCTCATTCTCCTAGTACAGACTGCAGCTACACATGTGATCCAGCACATGTCAGGCTCATTCTCTTAGTACAGACTGCAGCTATACATATGATCCAGCACATGTCAGGCTCATTCTAGTACAGACTGCAGCTACACATGTGATCCAGCACATGTCAGGCTCATTCTCTTAGTACAGACTGCAGTTACACGTATGATCCAGAACATGTCTAGGCTCATTCTCTTAGTACAGAATGCAGCTACACATATGATCCAGCACGTCAGGCTCATTCTCCTAGTACAGACTGCAGCTACACATATGATCCAGCACATGTCAGGCTCATTCTCCTAGTACAGACTGCAGCTACACGTGATCCAGCACATGTAAGGCTCATTCTCCTAGTACAGACTGCAGCTACACATATGATCCAGCACATGTCTAGGCTCATTCTCCTAGTACAGACTGCAGTTACACATATGATCCAGCACATGGCAGGCTTATTCTCCTAGTACAGACTGCAGCTACACATATGATCCAGCACATGTCAGGCTTATTCTCCTAGTACAGACTGCAGCTACACATATAATCCAGCACATGTCAGGCTCATTCTCTTAGTACAGACTGCAGCTACACATATGATCCAGCACATGTCAGGCTTATTCTCCTAGTACAGACTGCAGCTACACATATGATCCAGCACATGTCAGGCTCATTCTCTTAGTACAGACTGCAGCTACACATATGATCCAGCACATGTCAGGCTCATTCTCCTAGTACAGACTGCAGCTACACATATGATCCAGCACATGTCAGGCTTATTCTCCTAGTACAGACTGCAGCTACACATATAATCCAGCACATGTCAGGCTCATTCTCTTAGTACAGACTGCAGCTACACATATGATCCAGCACATGTCAGGCTTATTCTCCTAGTACAGACTGCAGCTACACATATGATCCAGCACATGTCAGGCTTATTCTCCTAGTACAGACTGCAGCTACACATATGATCCAGCACATGCCAGGCTCATTTTCTTAGTACAGACTGCAGCTACACATATGATGCAGCACATGCCAGGCTCATTCTCTTAGTACAGACTGCAGCTACACATGTGATCCAGCACATGTCTAGGCTCATTCTCTTAGTACAGACTGCAGCTACACATGTGATCCAGCACATGTCAGGCTCATTCTCTTAGTAGAGACTGCAGCTATACATATGATCCAGTACATGTCAGGCTCATTCTCCTAGTACAGACTGCAGCTACACATGTGATCCAGCACATGTCAGGCTCATTCTCTTAGTACAGACTGCAGCTATACATATGATCCAGCACATGTCAGGCTCATTCTAGTACAGACTGCAGCTACACATGTGATCCAGCACATGTCAGGCTCATTCTCTTAGTACAGACTGCAGTTACACGTATGATCCAGAACATGTCTAGGCTCATTCTCTTAGTACAGAATGCAGCTACACATATGATCCAGCACGTCAGGCTCATTCTCCTAGTACAGACTGCAGCTACACATATGATCCAGCACATGTCAGGCTCATTCTCCTAGTACAGACTGCAGCTACACGTGATCCAGCACATGTAAGGCTCATTCTCTTAGTACAGACTGCAGCTACACATATGATCCAGCACATGTCTAGGCTCATTCTCCTAGTACAGACTGCAGTTACACATATGATCCAGCACATGGCAGGCTTATTCTCCTAGTACAGACTGCAGCTACACATATGATCCAGCACATGTCAGGCTTATTCTCCTAGTACAGACTGCAGCTACACATATAATCCAGCACATGTCAGGCTCATTCTCTTAGTACAGACTGCAGCTACACATATGATCCAGCACATGTCAGGCTTATTCTCCTAGTACAGACTGCAGCTACACATATAATCCAGCACATGTCAGGCTCATTCTCTTAGTACAGACTGCAGCTACACATATGATCCAGCACATGTCAGGCTCATTCTCCTAGTACAGACTGCAGCTACACATATGATCCAGCACATGTCAGGCTTATTCTCCTAGTACAGACTGCAGCTACACATATGATCCAGCACATGCCAGGCTCATTCTCTTAGTACAGACTGCAGCTACACATGTGATCCAGCACATGTCTAGGCTCATTCTCTTAGTACAGACTGCAGCTACACATTTGATCCAGCACATGTCAGACACATTCTCTTAGTACAGACTGCAGCTATACATATGATCCAGCACATGTCAGGCTCATTCTCCTAGTACAGACTGCAGCTACACATATGATCCATCACATGTCAGGCTCATTCTCCTAGTACAGACTGCAGCTACACATATGATCCAGCACATGTCAGGCTCATTCTCTTAGTACAGACTGCAGCTACACATATGATCCAGCACATGTCAGGCTCATTCTCCTAGTACAGACTGCAGCTACACATATGATCCAGCACATGTCAGGCTCATTCTCTTAGTACAGACTGCAGCTACACATATGATCCAGCACATTTCAGGCTTATTCTCCTAGTACAGACTGCAGCTACACATATGATCCAGCACATTTCAGGCTCATTCTCCTAGTACAGACTGCAGCTACACATATGATCCAGCACGTCAGGCTTATTCTCCTAGTACAGATTGCAGCTACACATATGATCCAGCACATGTCAGGCTCATTCTCCTAGTACAGACTGCAGCTACACATATGATCCAGCACATTTCAGGCTTATTCTCCTAGTACAGACTGCAGCTACACATATGATCCAGCACATTTCAGGCTCATTCTCCTAGTACAGACTGCAGCTACACATATGATCCAGCACGTCAGGCTCATTCTCCTAGTACAGATTGCAGCTACACATATGATCCATCACGTCAGGCTCATTCTCCTAGTACAGACTGCAGCTACACATATGATCCAGCACATGTCAGGCTCATTCTCCTAGTACAGACTGCAGCTACACGTGATCCAGCACATGTAAGGCTCATTCTCTTAGTACAGACTGCAGCTACACATATGATCCAGCACGTCAGGCTCATTCTCCTAGTACAGACTGCAGTTACACATATGATCCAGCACATGTCAGGCTCATTCTCCTAGTACAGACTGCAGCTACACATATGATCCAGCACATGTCAGGCTCATTCTCCTAGTACAGACTGCAGTTACACATATGATCCAGCACATGTCAGGCTCATTCTCCTAGTACTGACTGCAGCTACACATATGATCCAGCACATGTCAGGCTCATTCTCTTAGTACAGACTGCAGCTACACATATGATCCAGCACATGTCAGGCTCATTCTCCTAGTACAGACTGCAGCTACACATATGATCCAGCACACGGCTCATTCTCCTAGTACAGACTGCAGCTACACATATGATCCAGCACATGTCAGGCTCATTCTCTTAGTACAGACTGCAGCTACACATATGATCCAGCACATTTCAGGCTTATTCTCCTAGTACAGACTGCAGCTACACATATGATCCAGCACATTTCAGGCTTATTCTCCTAGTACAGACTGCAGCTACACATATGATCCAGCACATTTCAGGCTCATTCTCCTAGTACAGACTGCAGCTACACATATGATCCAGCACATTTCAGGCTCATTCTCCTAGTACAGACTGCAGCTACACATATGATCCAGCACATTTCAGGCTCATTCTCCTAGTACAGACTGCAGCTACACATATGATCCAGCACGTCAGGCTTATTCTCCTAGTACAGACTGCAGCTACACATATGATCCAGCACGTCAGGCTCATTCTCTTAGTACAGACTGCAGCTACACATATGATCCAGCACATGTCAGGATTATTCTCCTAGTACAGATTGCAGCTACACATATGATCCAGCACATGTCAGGCTCATTCTCCTAGTACAGACTGCAGTTACATGTATGATCCAGCACATTTCAGGCTTATTCTCCTAGTACAGACTGCAGTTACACATATGATCCAGCACATTTCAGGCTTATTCTTCTATTACAGACTGCAGCTACACATAAGATCCAGCACATGTCTAGTTCATTGCACAACATGATAATTAAATATTTTGAAGTCTGATTTCCCAGCAACAGGTATTGCTTCCAATAAAGAGTAGGAGGTAAAGTTTCATTATGAAAATGTGGGAAATTCCCGGGTTTACACAGAATAAAAAGTCAATGAGGAAGCTGAAGATACTGTCACTTTGTCAAGACTGTAGGAGGAGAAGGAGCTACAGTGAAGACTGTATGTTATACCTGGGCACACCACAAGCTACATCTGGCTTTACAAGCTGAAGAAGACAATGAGATGAAGACAATATCCAGACATCAACAGCTGAATCTGGTGAGAACTATGCTTGGCCAGTGCAGGGTGCTGGTGGCAAGGTTTACACCTGGACATAGAAGACTACATAAGGTGAGATCTATAACAGGGCACTGCATGTGGTGACAATACTCCTGGACATGACCAGATACATAAGGTGAGATCTATAACAGGGCACTGCATGTGGCGACACTACTCCTGGACATGACCAGATACATAAGGTGAGATCTATAACAGGGCACTGCATGTGGCGACACTACTCCTGGACATGACCAGATACATAAGGGATACATACGGTGTCACTTAACATCTGTTCCATTTATCTGAATGGGTTTGTTTCTGCAGCATGTACATGGATTTCTGCAAGGAACAGTCGCAGAAATTTCTGCGACAAATCATCTCACGTGACTATAACCTAACAGAGCACTTTGGACTGCAGGGTAATATCTGGGCACGACTGCTGGGTTGTGGAGAGACCTGTTCCTCGGCACTACAGCTGGCATGTTGTGAGGACTGGACCGCGGCACTACAGGCTGACTGAAGTCTGAGACACAGACAAGGCTGCTTACCATTTACCATGGTCTGGAAGGTGGGTAAATGAGCTGGTGGGTTGTAGTCATCTTGAAGGGTCTACGAGAAGTGGCTTCATCCTAGCAGAGTCCATGCTACAGCCCGTGACTCCAGTCACTGACACAGTCTGCGGCTGTAACTGTGTGAACACGCCATGGACGAATAGCATTAGCACAAAGTATCCATGTCCCTCCTATGGGCTTTTCTAGTCCTCGTGAACTTCCGTGTTTCCACTTTCAGTTTCAAGCCCTGGAATGAATGGTGTCTGGCAGGACTGCGCTGGTGGATCACTTGCAGGCTTGGCTGTGATTAGCTTGCACTCTGGAAACAGACTTTTAACCCTCCTCTTGCACTGACAGTTTGTACACCCTGTGCAGCTGCAGTCCTAAGTTCAGTTCCCTGTTCTAGGTTACTCTCATCTCACTCCTATGTGCCCGATCATCACAAATTCCTCCATGGACCCAGGCCAGGAGCTGCCACCTGCTGCGTTTCCCCAGTGTATCCTATTTTTGACCTTTGTAACCTGTTCTTCTGATTGTTCAGCATTTAACCGGCTTGATTAAATAACCTAGTCAATGCCATTACATTTCCCAAGTTGTCCCTCTTTTTGAAGGACAGTCCCGACTTTTGACCAAAGTCCCCCTTTAGTTGTAAATCTAACTGGTCCCTAGGAAGCTTATATATTAGTATAAAATGTATATATATATATATATATATATATATATGTATACATATATATATTAGGATATATTATATATAAATGATAAGTCATAATTTGGAGAATTTTAGACCTTAAAATGTCTATATTAAGATTTAGGCTACTATTTTGCTAATATTTTAATAAAAATCTATTCCAACATATAGACCTGCAAACAAATTTTAAACTTTCATACAGTGAGCTATAAGGCTTCATGCACAGGACTGAGTGCACAGCCCAAGGGTGTTCCGATTGTACCCCGAATGTGTTCTAATGCTGCGTTCCAATATTTATAGAGCAGGTTCTGTAAAATATTGCAATGAAACGGAGCATCGGTACATGCACACTCAGTCAACGCTTTATTGTTCCTCTTGCACAGTTCAAAATTTTGGGAGGTGTGTCAGTCTGGCGTCCGTTCACCCTGGACTACATCATTCTGTTCCTATGAGGATGCTATTACACATCTGCTTTTTAACTCATGTTTTAACGCATGATTTTTTTTTATTAAAACCGCACAGGTGTTTTGCGTTTTTGATCAGTTTTAGTCATTTTCATTGTGGCAGAAAAAACAGTTCAAGTTTAAATCCTAATCTGTAGAGAAACATTATAATTTATGACCCCATTGATTTTAATGGGGGGGGGGGGTACTGATAACTGCAATCATATTGTAGATCGTCTTATTCTGCACTTTACTTTTACCATTAAAGTCAATGCAACAATGTAATGAATTGGAAGTATCTGTAGCCATTTTCACTCCATTAAACCTTGAGCGTGACAGTAGTGTGGCTGTACACATCCTTCTTCTGTGTGTGCAGCCCCCTCCTACCCTTCCCTCTCAGTCACCCAGCCCTGTGCTGCTGCCTGTGTGAGTCCCCTGGAGGGGCATGGAGGAGGGTAGGACAGCCTGTAGGATGTAATGACTTTAAGCACATGACAAAATAATACCAAGACCAATAACCTGTCTCATAGCTAGTAGGTGCAGTATAAATGCCCTTCCAGTGCAAAATCAGCAAATTATAAGATAACCCTTTTAGCGGTATGCTCCTGTAGCGCCTCAGCAGCTTCTGTTACCGTTGGTTGGTATCCTATCTGAAAACAAAGGATTATGTTAGAAGCCGACTGAAGACAGATATTGATCTCTGCTTGGGTGTAGTTATTTACCCATTTAAGAAGCTACATAATGTACAACTTAGGCTCTGTACACATCTGCATCGTGGCTTCCATTCTGTCAATGAGACCCTAAAGTGGTGTCTATCACTGCAACGCTGAGTACTGTTACATTGTTTTAGGCAAATGCGATTGAAGCTAAGACCATACGTCGCAAAACGTAGCTGAAAAACGATGTCAGGACACTTGCATTTTTTTAATGTTTTTCCTTGGTGTTTTTCAATTTTTGCTTCCCCCATATAAAGCTACATTTACACAAAAATTGTTCCTTGTTTGAGCACCAGATTTACCGGCCTGAACAGTTTGTTCACAGAGGGATCCCCAGCATTATAGATATCTATGTCGCTAGGAGTCCCTGCAAAATCCTGTACGCCCGTGATTTCACTGGGACTCCTAGCAGCATAGATAACTATAATGCTGGGGGTCTCTCTCCCAGTATACTGTTCATGTCGGTAAATCTGGCCAACACACAGACTGGGTGAAACTTGGTTGTGTGAGTGTAGCCTAAGCCTATCTGGAAAATGGAGAGTTTCTGCAGGTAAAAGTAACGTGTTGTGTTTTTCAAAAACTTTTCCTCAATGTGTGGCTTGAGCCTTAATGGGAGGTAGAGGACAAACAGAGCCTTAGTGCGGCTAGTGACTTTGGTTCATATAATAAGTTTTTAGCATGTCTTTGACATGTAAAAATAAATATTGGTACAAGGACTGTTTACACCTCTGTCACTTTGTGTTTGACTTTGTCATTTTCAAGATTCTACTTGCTGTCAGTGAATGACGCGAGTGTGATTCATAAAGATGTAAAACAAATATTACTAAGACTAACAATACATTGTAGCTATGTGAAGCACTATAAAAACACACAAAACGTTGTACGTGGTAAAAGCGTCTGAATACGTATCACAAAGTTGTGACCTATTCACATGTGATAAACAAACGTATCAGAAGACCACATTGGCGCTCTCAGGCCAGATCATTGGGGTTCAGCTCTGTACAGCACCCCAATGACACTGCTCTAATTCAGCTGTTAGAAATTTCTGATTTAAGTCCAGTGAAGTGTGGATTTGTAAATTTATTGAGATTTTACAGATGATTTTGCCATATACCCAGCTGTACAAAAAAGCAACAAAATAGGCACTTCTTGTATATACACCCACATTTTATATACACAGGTCCCACAATTACTGTTACCCAGTTTTTCCAGATTCCTGAACTGCAAATCTGTCATGATACAACATCCCCCTCCTATATTTTTTCATAACTATAGTATTGTGCAAAAGTTATAGGCGGATGTGGACAAAATACTGCAAAAAAGAATGTGTTAGTAGTTTATTTTTGTCAATTAACAAAATGAAGTGAATGAACAAAAGAGAAATCTAAATCCCATGAATATTTGGTGTGACCTTTGCTCTTTGCCTTCCATCAATTCTTCGCGGTACTTGCAGACAGTTTTTGAAGGAACTCGGCAGGGAGGTTGTTCCAAACCTCTTGGAGAACTAAGCACAGATCTTCTGTGGATGTAGGCTTGCTCCAATCCTTCTGTCTCTTCATGTAATCCCAGACAGACTGGATGATGTTGAGATCAGGGCTCTGTGAGGGCTGTATCATCACTTCTAGGACTCCTCCACCAAATAGTGGTCACATCTAATATTGATTCAATCTGTGCAATACATGTAAATTGATGCATTTTTCACATAATAATAAAAACTTAACAGAAACAATAAGGATTTCATAAAAGGGAAAATAAAAAGCACAACTTTCAATGCAAAAATAAGGTCTCAGCAGCTAGGTTTTAATGAATTGGCATGGTCATCGAGAGGTTAAGTTTTAGAGATTTTTCCTTGTGTAATTGGAACATATATTTGGATATGCAAAATAACATATATTATATTTATTTTTTTGTATGAGAGTCAGTGGCAGGTGTATGTTATAGTATACATAGATCGGACTTAGATTTAGCTGTTCTTGGATAGAACTAATCTAGTTAATGGGATTTCCGGCTCTTTACTCTTTTAACTCATTCGTATGATATGAATCATACGCAGAAAATCAAAGTCCCTACTGGATTCACTTACTGCACATGGATTTATGATTCTGTAACAACACACAGTCTGCCTGATCCAGTAACTGTGATCGATTTCATTGTTTGGTGTTCCTATTATTTTTTAGATTAAACCCACAGGAAATAAAACAAACAATGCACAAATCCGATCTATCTCCATGTCTGCTTAAATTTATGTTAAAATTTTTAGTGCAAGAAAAAGCAAAATGAATATGAATGAGCGCTTGAACATGTCTTGTGGACGTATACCATCAGCACAAGATGCAAGAAAAAGCACAGTAGAAATATAAAAATATATTATACATTAAAAATAAATGTGATAACTGAAGCTTTCAAGTGTTCTAAAATATAAATATACTGAATTCAAAATGTGCCGAAACACAACGACAATAGCATAGACGCTGAACCTACTGTTATTTAATATAATGCAACTTTTTATATATTTATTTGTAGTATTTTTGTTAATACACATTATATAACAGGTTTTTTTTACCTAATAAATTGTTACCCATTGATTCATATACATTTTTAGCAAACGCAGTATCTGAAGTAAAATTTTGAAATTTGGAAAATAATTTGAATTGGAAAATAATTTTTGGGGCATAATATTTTTTTTTCCTGTGTGTGAGACTTTCTCTGACTTTGTATAGACTTTGCTAAAATGTCAGCTGAAAATCTATACGTTTGTAATCCAGATAAAAGTGCATACTGTAATATTTCCAAAGAGTTTTGTAGCGCAATAAAATATTTTTTGCCATGTGTTTGCCAGGGTCATATCCAGGTATTTCATTTTTTTAAGAAAAGTATTAGTTAATTCAGCCAGCTACAAATTTTGGCACAACAAAAAACTTATGTTACAGAATTTTTTTTTTTATTATACAAGTAATGGCATACTTTACATATTGTACATTTGCATGGGCTATGTTTGGTTGCATGTGAAAAAATGTAGCTTTTTTTTTTTTTAATAACTTTTAACCCATATAATATTGATAAGGTCAAATGTGTACAATAGCTGCCCCATACAATTTATGGTGGGAGTGTGGTTGTGATTCACTGCCACTATTAGGCCTTATTCACTAATATATTTTTAAATTAATATTAATTATTTCTGAAAATATTTTTTATTTATTTTTTGGGGATTTTTTTCACTTTTTTCCACAAATCTACAATTTTTAAAAAATATGGATATATATTTAAAATCAAAGCAAACAGATGCATAAAATCTTGACAGTATAATAAAATACGATAACGTAAGTATAAAATACAAAAGTTTAATCTAAACAAATAAAGTGTATATAGAGAGAGAGAGTAAGATTTAAAAAAGTTAAGAATTTTTGTTGTTTTTTTCTTTCAACTCTCAAACTTTAATGACTTTGTTTAGTACTTGAAACAAGTACAAGCTGTTGGTTCATTCATTCCATGTTAACACAAAAATAAGGTATACAATATAGAATGCAAAAAAAGAAACTTAGGCTAAAGCCCCATTTTGTGAAAACGCTGCATTACAGTCCCTGCAAAGTGAATCAGATTCTGGCTAATCCCATCCACACATTGCAGAAAAAAATCTGCAGCGGAAAAGCTGTGTTTTCAAAAATCACAGCATGTCAATTATACCTGTAGAAACGCTGGCGTTTTCCCGATAGGTATAATAAGGGCAGAAAGTCTGTAGAGAAAAACTCAGCAAAAACACAATAAAAATCGCTGCAGAAAAAAACTATTTTTTGCTGCATTTCGCTACGTGGGGCCTTAGCCTTAAAGTGTTTGTGATCTTTGAGACCAAAGACAGCTGGGTATTTAATGGGCTAACCTACGTCTTTTGTTATATTTTTTCTACTCAGTGCTGATGTAAATAAGTCACAGAGAATTTTTTTTTCTATTGAATTCATAATAAAAAAAAAAAAAAGTGCCGTATTATATTGCATTGCTTCTAACTGTATAGCAACTCTGTGTTTCACCATAAAGGCTGGCCGTAATCTGATTTACTACTGTACACATTGTAACCATTAACCCTTTTTGACCAAAACAGTTTGGACTTTCTGGATTTTTTTTTTTTTCTTTTCATTTTACCTCTTTGCTTTCTGGAGGTGAGAATATTTAATATTTTATTGTTTGATTGTAGCTGTATAAGGCTTCATTTTTTTTAATGTTATGAAGGTGTCATGTTTTAGTACATGTTCTGTACATTACAGTTTTATTTATATTAATTTTTGCATAGTTAAATGACTTGTTTTGCAGCCTTAGGCCTCATGCACATAACTGTAGTTTTTATCCGCAATTGTGGATAAAATTTCAGACCCATTCATTTCTGTGAGCCCAAACACAGAACCGCATGTTTTGCGGCCTTGTGTCCGTGTTACATCCTATTTGTGTCCACATTTGTGGAACAGACAAGCGTAGGGGATTATACAAGTGTTTTTGCAGATCTGTGATTGTGGATGACATGTGGACATGTTTTTTTTTTTGCGGATTGCAGATCAGTATTTGCAGACAGTAAAAACCACTACGGTCACGTGCATGTAGCCTAACCCAGTGTTCTTATTGTACTTACTCACTCTGTGTTTTGTTCTGTTTTTATAGATACAATGGGGCTCTTGTGAATGAAGCAAAAATGAAAGGAATCCTGGAGCTAAATTTCAATCGCAACAGCTTGGATATTAAAACCGAGCGTATCTATGCAGCTGGAATACTGAAAGATGTAAATCAACTTGTTCTGCCACTTATCCAAGTAATATTTTTACCTGCACATATGATGGGCTAAATCTATTAGGCTAAGGTCCCAATACAGGAACGCAGCAAAAATGCATTGCATTTTTTCCACAGCGTTTTTCATTGCGTTTTTCTTTTCTTAAGTCTATAGGGAAAACGTGAGCATTTCTGCACATAAAATTGACATGCAGGTTTTCTACAGGACTGTTTGTGTCAGGAAAGGAGTGTGTTCACTCTACCGTTATTAACCCCTTCCCGCTCTGCGCCGTACTATTATGTCATACTGAGCGTATAGTTAACACTCAGCGGTGTAATAGTATGGCGCTGTAATGCCGTGGCACAGCCGCCAGAGTTGGAAGATTAACCCCCTGGATGCCATGATAAATAGCAATAAGATTGCGGGTTCCAAGGGGTTGCCATGACAGCTAGGAGGCGGGCAATGGTTTCCTGACTGCCTATGCACAGTTCCCATAGGAAACTAATGTGCAATGTTCTGCAATACTATGTATTACAGTAGATTGCACTGGGGATCTGAGATCCTAGCTTCAAGTCCCCTTGTGGGACATGTAAAAAGTAAAAAAAATAATCACCAAATAATAAAAAGTAAAAAAAAAAAAGCACATCTCCTTTGCTGGATATTAACATCGACGGGTACGAGTGACCACCCCCTTGGGGGGGTTTGTCCTCCCCCCCCCCCCTTTTTTTGGTTGTCCATGAATTATTCAGACGGTCACGGGATTGTTGTTCCCCCCCCCATCCCCCTCTCTATTTTCCCACGACAGTTCAAGGAAGCATACCCGTAGACTGTTAGGCTTCCTATTGATAGCAAGGGCGGGCCCCTCTTCCCCCACTGTGGGGCCCCCCCCCCCCCCCCCTCTTGTGTGTTTGGTGCCGGGGGGGGTTTTTCCCCCCCGGGGGGGGGGGGGGGTTTTTGTGGAATAAAAAAAAAACGAGAGAGCCCACCAACAAACCTGGCTCCTGTGGAACCCCTTCTTTTTCTCTGCCCGGTTTCCCCTCCCCTTCCCCTCTGTACCTTCATAACCCTCCCTTTCTTTTTTTTTTTTATTCTGTTCTTTTCTGTTGATATGATGTATACCTGTCTTGTTTTTGTTATTGGATCTACTGTTTGACTCTGCTGCGACAGAGCCTTTGTTATTCCCTCCCGCCCTCAGTCCTCCCTGTTACCCACCTGATGTACCCTGTTCTCCCAGCTCCTCCCACCCCTTTCCCTAACCCCCTTCTATGCACCACCTCGGTTGGTATTGTGTTGTGATATGTTTACTGTTTTTCAACAAAAACTTATATACAGTCATATGAAAAAGTTGGTGGGCACCCCTATTAATCTTAATCATTTTTAGTTCTAAATATTTGGGTGGTTTGCAACAGCCATTTCAATTTGATATATCTAATAACTGATGGACACAGTAATATTTCAGGATTGAAATGAGGTTTATTGTACTAACAGAAAATGTGCAATATGCATTAAACCAAAATTTGACCGGTGCAAAAGTATGGGCACCTCAACAGAAAAGTGACATTAATATTTAGTAGATCCTCCTTTTGCAAAAATAGCAGCCTCTAGTTGCTTCCTGTAGCTTTTAATCAGTTCCTGGATCCTGGATGAAGGTATTTTTGACCATTCCTCTTTACAAAACAATTCCAGTTCAGTCTAAGTTTGATGGTCGCCGAGCATGGACAGCCCGCTTCAAATTATCCCACAGATGTTCAATGATATTCAGGTCTGGGGACTGGGATGGCCATTCCAGAACATTGTAATTGTTCCTCTGCATGAATGCCTGAGTAGATTTGGAGCTGTGTTTTGGATCATTGTCTTGCTGAAATATCCATCCCGGCGTAACTTCAAATTCGTCACTGATTCTTGTACATTATTCTCAAGAATCTGCTGATACTGAGTTGAATCCATGCGACCCTCAACTTTAACAAGATTCCCGATGCCGGCATTGGCCACACAGCCCCAAAGCATGATGGAACCTCCACCAAATTTTACAGTGGGTAGCAAGTGTTTTTCTTGGAATGCTGTGTTTTTTTGACGCCATGCATAACGCCTTTTTTGTATGACCAAACAACTCAATCTTTGTTTCATCAGTCCACAGGACCTTCTTCCAAAATGAAGCTGGCTTGTCCAAATGTGCTTTTGCATACCTCAGGCGACTCTGTTTGTGGCGTGCTTTCAGAAACGGCTTCTTTCGCATCACTCTCCCATACAGCTTCTCCTTGTGCAAAGTGTGCTGTATTGTTGACCGATGCACAGTGACACCATCTGCAGCAAGATGATGCTGCAGCTCTTTGGAGGTGGTCTGTGGATTGTCCTTGACTGTTCTCACCATTCTTCTTCTCTGCCTTTCTGATATTTTTCTTGGCCTGCCACTTCTGGGCTTAACAAGAACTGTCCCTGTGGTCTTCCATTTCCTTACTATGTTCCTCACAGTGGAAACTGACAGGTTAAATCTCTGAGACAACTTTTTGTATCCTTCCCCTGAACAACTATGTTGAACAATCTTTGTTTTCAGATCATTTGAGAGTTGTTTTGAGGAGCCCATGATGCCACTCTTCAGAGGAGATTCAAATAGGATGAACAACTTGCAATTGGCCACCTTAAATACCTTTTCTCATGATTGGATACACCTGGCTATGAAGTTCAAAGCTCAGTGAGGTTACAAAACCAATTTTGTGCTTCAGTAAGTCAGTAAAAAGTAGTTAGGGAGTATTCAAATCAATAAAATGATAAGGGTACCCAAATTTTTGCACCGGTCAAATTTTGGTTTCATGCATATTGCACATTTTCTGTTAGTACAATAAACCTCATTTCAATCCTGAAATATTACTGTGTCCATCAGTTATTGGAGATATATCAAATTAAAATGGCTGTTGCAAACACCCAAATATTTAGAACTAAAAATGATTAAGATTAATAGGGGTGCCCAAACTTTTTCATACGACTGTATATATAAGTTTAAATATAAATTTATTTATAATATAAATTCTTAATGAAAAAAAAAACACCTTCACATTTAAAAAAGAGATAATGTAAACAAAAAAATAAACAAACATGTTTGGTATCCACATGTGCGTATAACCACCATTATCCAAAAATAGTGTTATTTGTCCTGTATGGGACCACTGTAAAAAAATATATATACTGTAATGCGCAAATTAATGCATTTTGGTCACTTTGCTTTTCCCAAAAAAATAATAAAATGATCAAAAAGTCATACATACCAAACATTGGTGCCAATAAAAAGTACAACTTGCCGGCAAATAAAGAGTCCTGACATATCTCTGACAGTAAAAAAGTTATAGGCATCACAATATGGAGACCCCAGAAAAATCACTCATTTTCAAAAAGTGACGTTTTATTTGTAGAAGAGGTAAAACTTTTTAAAACCAATATAAATATAGTATAGCCATAATCGTAATGACCCGCCGGACAAAGCTACCATATAATTTTTAATGCAGAGTGAACGCCATAAAAACAAAATGCTAAATATTCTGATAATTGTGGGATTTTTAATGTAGACTCGCAAAAAATATTAAAAAAGTTAATCAAAAAATTATATGTTCTCCAAAATGGTGCAAATGAAAGTTCAACTCGTCATGCAAAGAATAGCTATGTCAACAGAAAAATAAAACAGTTTTGTATTTTAGAAGGTGGGGAGGAAAAATACGAAAAAAGTCGCTGAGCATTATTGTACAAACTACCCTGTGTCCTTAAAGGGTTAATGTTAGTTGCTGTCATCCATTATAGAATGACAGCAATGGACATTAACTGTAGCAGAGTAATAGATACAGACGGAGCCCCTTCCCTCTGTGTGCGGTCTCATTGATACTAATGTAAACGACATGATGTACATGGTCTTCGGTCATGTTTGCTTACCTTTGTAATTGAAGAAGGAGTTCTGTATGCACAAATTTTTCTTCTGTCAGAAAAGTAAAAAACATGATGGTAGAAAGCTTCCGTCATGTTTTTACATTGGGGTAAATTCAGACGGACACCAGACGGAGGATGCTCATCTGTCATTTAATGTCCGTTGATCTCATCCTGTGATGAAAGACAGCAACGGACATTAACAATGGTAGTGTGAACCCATCCTAACATGTATAAAACTCTGGAGACAAACAGTGAGGGCAACAATATTTCTTGTTTACTTTGAGTATTCACGTCTAGGTTTAGTGAAACAAATGGATCCTCAGCAAATAGATTTTAATACACAAAGTGAAACTGTATTATCAGATGCAAAGAAGAATAACTTCTCAACACCACCAGTAAGTATTAAAGTGCTTCATTTATGGAATGTATTACTTTTACTGTAGATGTTATCTGTGTAACTGCTCCTTGCAAAAGTCATAAAATTGGATTATATAAGCAGCCCTATCAGGGGAAAACCGTAATGTATAAAATACTGTAAATGTAGGATAGTTATAAAGATACTAAGTATGTTGGAGTTCAAATAAATAAAATAGATTTGATATAAAACAAAAATGCTTGTGTTTTTTCTATTCAATGAGACTAATTTATTCACTTACACTATACTGTCCAACTTATTTATTCCTTATATTTTATGCTTGTGCATTGTAGTATTTTTATACTAGTAGTATATTTCATTCTGCACATGACCGTGCTTTTAATCCGCAATTGTGGATTCACAATCGTGGATCAAAGTACAGACACATAGATTTCTATGGGCCTATACACGCAGCTGTAATTTAGGCGGCTGTGTGTCCAGGCCATAGTGAAGAGCTGCAAATTATGGAGCAGGTCCTATAGCTGTCCGTATTTTTGGCTCTGTCCATTCAATATAATGTATGGATCAGTGAAAAGCATGGATGGCACATGGATACCCTTCCGTATGTAATTTGGGCCATTTATACTGACTGGTACACTGCACACAGTTGCGTGCAGGAGTCCTAAGGCTACATTCACGCAAACGCAATTCGTTTCGTGAATATTCTTAAGGTTTGCCCTCCAGTTTATTTTGTACTGAAATTGTTCGGATAGAACTGGAAGTGTTATTATTATACTCTGGTGTCTACTCATGGAGGCCCAAGAGAGGTGAGTGAAAATACACACTTATACTCACCTCTCCTGGGCATCTTTTCAGCCTCTGGTTGTCCCCCCATGTTCTTTCTAAGCCTCTTTCAGCCTCAGGCTGATGTCACACATTCCTGCGTCACCACTAAGGCCTGTGATTGGACTGCAGTAGTCACTATCCAATGCCAGGAGAGGTGAGTCAAGTTAAGTATAATTGTTTTCCCTCACCTCCCCTGGGCCTTCACTTATTATAAATACCAATAGCATAGCACAGTTTCTGCATGTAAAACAATGCAAAAAATCCTATTCACAGACTACATCCTCCTCATCGGGCCAAGCCCTTAATAGGCATGCAAGCACCGAAAAAAAAGAAAACTGGCAAAAAAAATGGAACAAACCACAAAAACATAAAATCTATATTTTATTTAGTCATAAACAAAAAAGCTAAAACATAAATTCATAGGGTGACACAAATAGTACATAAATAAGGGTATCAGATACTTTGGAGACACAATTTTTTTTATTTCAGGACCCCACACACAAAAAGGGGGAGGACAAAAAAGTTGGGACTAAAAAGCATAAATTCATATATCGATATTGTACAAAGGGGTGGATGTACTTCCAGGAAAAAAATCATTAAACTATTACAAGGTAAGTATATATAGTCAATAAATAATACATACATAACCATATATCCACCTACTAAATTCATTAGGCCCGGTTTCCATCTGCGCTTGGGGACCCCCCCCAATGGAAACCTAACCGCATAAAAAAGCAGTTATCTTAGGAAACCGGCAGACCCCATAGACTATAATGGGGTCCGTGTGGTTTCCGCACGAAATATGCTTCTTGCAGGACTTTTCTCTCTGCATATTTCTGCGGAAACCACAGGTAGTAAATATTGTACAGAACAATAATTGCACATGCCCATATGTACCAAATACTGCATGAATCGGTAATTGCACATACCCATAGATGTATAGCTATTTATTATACTCTGGAGTCTGAGGAGACCTCAGAGTATAATAGAGTATAATAGTGTTTTATGTTTGACGACCCACAAACGTTTTGTGTTTGGGCTAACCCAAAACCTTTGTAAATTTGGGTGGAATCTGGTTCTACAGTATACAAATTGGTTTGGCCACCCCTAGTGAATAGACTCACTGAAATCAATGAGTTCTAAAATTTACCGTGTGAATAAGGCCGAAGCATTCGGTTTCGCTGCATTTCCTCCAAAGGGGAAACTAAACACTGCACAGTACTTGGTGTAACATACAGGAGATGATGGACACAGGTAAAGGCAACCAGTTATGCGTAATGGTTTTACTGGCAGAACTTCAGGTACAGAAGATGTTTGACAAACAAAAAGAATATGGAAATAAGTACAAGAGCAAATAATCCAGCATACCTGCTGCAGTCTTTACAGATTTTCCTTCTCCTGTTGGCTTCGTGAGAAGCTTCTCATCCTCCCGTAACCCCCGTTGACTGCACGCCCACTGCCGCACTCAGTCACAGCTGGCAACACCTACTGGCTGGTGGCCAGGTACAGTGGCACTGGCACTGAAGTGACTGATAAATAAATGAGAATAAATGAAATCTCATTCACTTTTTTCCCTCTGCATTTCCACAACATGGCACTTAACCTTAATTGAGGATGGACGAACCTCTGAAGATTCGTTTCGTCCTTGTTCAGATAGAACTGAGTGTAAAATTATTATATTCTGGGGTCTCTTCAGACCCCAGAGTATATTTGAAGAGGTGGCCATTTTAGTTTGTTCGAGAAGAATCCCAAATTGTTTGTTTTGTTATAAACCGAACAATTTGGAATATTTGGGTCGAGTCCAGTTCATTGCAAAGAGATTCACACAACACTAGCTTTAAAGGGATTGTCCAAGATAATTTTTTTTTCTTCCGGCAGAAGTTCCCGCTGTACATAGATTGTAAGCCCTTGCGGGCAGGGCCCTCTATCCCACTGTGCCAGTTGGTCACTCTTTGTACTATCTGTTTTGTATATCTGGTGTACTGTATGTAAATCCGCAAATGTAAAGCACCATGGAATTAATGATGCTATATAAATAAACAATAATAATAATAATACATGACTTCAGAGGCCAGTTAGCGGCCTCAGCGAAGGCCACATGACGTCAATACCTGTGACATCCCCGGGTCCTTTCCTAAGGCCTCTGATTGGTCTCAGCGGTCTGAGGAAAGGGACGAGGATTCCACCACAAGAAGAAGTCGGAGCTGAAGGACTGGACTGTGCTGGGAGGCACTGGAGCATTGGGACAGGTGAGTATGTTTTTTTTTTTTTGTTTTTCTTTTCACTTTCCCCGGCCTAATTTAAAAAATATAATTTATTCTGGACAACCAAAACAAGTAGATAATAGACGTTAGTGCTGCTGCTGATGATGTAACTATCTATTATGTGTAGACTTGACAGGAATTCATGTACTATAAACAGCTACAGTAGAAACAACCAGGAATTATAACCAATTAATAGAAATGTAAAACCAACTTAGTTCAGGGACTATGACGCTGGTGACCATGTGTGTCAATAAGGTGTGTATTTTAGTAATAAGAGAAAACAAGATACCGTATGGTTAATGATTGATATGACGTTAGACTGTCAGGTATAATCCAGTATTGTTATAATGTGCAGAGTATTATCTACAGTATCTCTAAAGTACCGTGACCTACATTGATTAACAATGGCTTTGTTTGCTCAAATGTTTTTAGATCGGGAAGACTTTCTTTATTAAAAAGCACACACCTCTTAATAAATGCGGTCTACTGAGATTTATCTGCCTTTCTGAAAGTCTAATACTGGGTTCACACCTGCGCTCGATAACCATTTGGGGATTCCGTCCCCTATTCTGGTTAAAGTCTCTCTGCATTTTTCAGGCGGAAACCAGGCAGACCCCATTTTAGTCTATGGGGTCCGCAGGTTTCCATGGGTAACCGCTTTGTAAGTGGACCCCCAAACGGAAACCCGAACGCAGGCGTGAACCTAGCGTAAATTTTTATTTATTTTACCTAATTTATGCAGGATGCGATAGTCCACCACAGTACCAGCCATGACACAAAAATAAGTCTAAAAAAACTGTCCATTGGAACCGATCACTGGCCATGGGGGGGGTTATTTATTTCTCTTGCTTTTATAGCACCAGCATCTTCCATTGTTTTCAAGTATTGTCCTAAGTAGGGCTCACTATCTAAATTCCCTACCAGTATGTCTGGGGAGGAGGAAACAAGAGTACCCGGAGGAAACCACTGAACCACCTTGCTGCCCATGGTCTGTTTCTTATAGAGAGATTTATAAAGTACCTTGTAGAATTGGGTTGTGGATCAGTTCAAATTAGACCTGCAAAGTCACTTCTATAGAAACTATAATGAAGGCCAGAGGTGCACCCATAGAGTGGGTTGGATGTGTCTGGGCTTAAAAATTATGAAGCACCAGAAAACCATTACCTCCCAGTCACACCATTTACAGTCATGGCCAAAAGTTTTGAGAATGACACAAATATTCTATTTTCACATGATCTGCTGCCCTCTGGTTTTTATGTGTGTTTGTCAGATGTTTTTATCACATACAGAAATATAATTGCATTCATATTATGAGTAACAGAAGCTTATATTGACAGTTAGAATGAGTTAATGCAGCAAGTCAATATTTGCAGTGTTGACCCTTCTTCTTCAGGACCTCTGCAATTCTCCCTGGCATGCTCTCAATCAACTTCTGGACCAAATCCTGACTGATAGCAGTCCATTCTTGCAGAATCAATGCTTTAATTTTGTCTGAATTTGTTGGTTTTTGTTTGTCCACCCGTCTCTTGATGATTGACCACAAGTTCTCAATGGGATTAAGATCTGGGGAGTTTCCAGGCCATGGACCCAAAATCTCTATGTTTTGTTCCCTGAGCCATTTAGTTATCACCTTTGCTTTATGGCAAGGTGCTCCATCATGCTGGAAAAGGCATTGTTGAGCGCCAAACTGCTCTTGGATGGTTGGGAGAAGTTGCTCTTGGAGGACATTCTGGTACCATTCTTTATTCATGGCTGTGTTTTTAGGCAAGACTGTGAGAGAGCCGATTCCCTTGGCTGAGAAGCAACCCCACACATGAATGGTTTCAGGATGCTTTACAGTTGGCATGAGACAAGACTGGTGGTAGCGCTCACCTCTTCTTCTCCGAATAAGCTGTTTTCCAGATGTTCCAAACAATCGAAAAGGGGATTCATCAGAGAAAATGACTTTCCCCCAGTCCTCAGCAGTCCACTCCCTGTACCTTTTGCAGAATATCAGTCTGTCCCTGATGTTTTTTCTGGAGAGAAGTGGCTTCTTTGCTGCCCTCCTTGAGACCAGGCCTTGCTCCAAGAGTCTCCGCCTCACAGTGCGTGCAGATGCACTCACACCTGCCTGCTGCCATTCCTCAGCAAGCTCTGCACTGCTGGTAGCCCCATCCCGCAGCTGAAACACTTTTAAGAGACGGTCCTGCCGCTTGCTGGTCTTTCTTGGGCGCCCTGGAGCCTTTTTGGCACCAATGGAACCTCTCTCCTTGAAGTTCTTGATGATGCGATAGATTGTTGACTGAGGTGCAATCTTTCTAGCTGCAATACTCTTCCCAGTTAGGCCATTTTTGTGCAGTGCAATGATGACTGCACGTGTTTCTTTAGAGATAACCATGGTTAACAGAAGAGAAACAATGATGGCAAGCACCAGCCTCCTTTTAAAGTGTCCAGTGGTGTCATTCTTACTTAATCATGACAGATTGATCTCCAGCCCTGTCCTCATCAACACCCACACCTGTGTTAATGGAGCAATCACTGAAACGATGTTAGGTGGTCCTTTTAAGGCAGGGCTGCAATGATGTTGAAATGTGTTTTGGGGGATAAAGTTCATTTTCTAGGCAAATATTGACTTTGCAAGTAATTGCTGTTAAGCTGATCACTCTTTATAACATTCTGGAGTATATGCAAATTGCTATTAGAAAAACTGAAGCAGTAGACTTTGTAAAAATTAATATTTGTATCATTCTCAAAACTTTTGGCCATGACTGTACACTTATAGACTATAGGCTGGTTTAGATGCCATAGAGACACAACATAGAGAGGCAGAGATGAAGAAGATTCTCTGTGGTGATGGGGCTAGGTAAGTGTATTGTTTTTTCTTGATCTCAGTGGAGGCACTATTAGAGAGAGGGGTAAATGAGGGGGTAATATTAGAGACTACAGAAAATGAAGAGACTTTGGCACTGTAGAGGGATTATCAGTGTGTGGACATGTTAAGAGTGGGCCTTATTACTTAGTGGGGATACAATGGGGCATTATCACTGAGTGGGGGCACAATTTGAGCATTATTACTAAATGGAGTGCAACTGGGGCATTGTTACCGAGTGGGGTGCAATGGAAGCATTACTACTGAAATGGGGGTGTTATTACTGAGAAGAGTTGTAATGGGGCATTATAATTCAATGGGAGCACAAAAGTAGGCATTATTACTTAGTGGAGGTGCAATGGGAGCATTTTTCCTGAGCTGGAGCACAAGTGGGACATTAATATAATTGTGCAGGTGCAATTGGGGCTTTATTATTGAGCGGGAGTGCAATAGGAGCATTATGACTGAGAGCGATAACAAAGGGGGTAATATTACTGCATTGGGGCTTTATTACTGATTGGAGGTGCAACAGGAGCGTTCTTACTATTCACCCCTGTTACTACTACCACCACCCCCAGTCATGTCTTTCATTTAAAACTGGCATTACAAGAAATGATTAAATGCATTATAGCCATATGACAAATTTGGTAATGAATATGGTTTAGAACAGGCAATACCACAAGAAATGATTAAATGTGCCATTGCAATTGACAAATGACTTCAGCTTAAAAGTGGCAAAACTGCAGGAAAAACATTAAAGGAGCTATCCAGTCTCTAACATTGATGTCCTATCCTTAGGACAGGCCATCAATATTAGATCTGCGGGGATCCAACCCCCGTGACCCCTGCTGCTCATTAGCTGTACAAACTAGATTTCAATGGGACAACGTTGCAGTACCCACTTTCATCACTACAGTTTGTATGGCGAGCAAGCAGCGCAGCTTGATGTATGTAAACAATACCAAGAGTTACGCTGTCTCAGTGGTGTCGGCCTCTGGAGATAGGCCTCTTAGGGATAGGCCATCAATGTTAGAACCAGGATATCCCCTTTAATTATATATAACAGGCAGTTGCATTAGCACAGTAAAATGCAAAAATTGTAAAAAATAATATCACATTACTATCTACTACTCTCTTTATAATATCTAAATTAATTACATTTATATAATCTATCCTCTTATTCAGTGTCTCTACTATCCGTATTTTCTGTAGTAATGCTATTTTTATTTATTTTTGCACTGTCCCTGTTGGCTGAGGTTTCTCCATGCTCTCTCTCTTCTTTCTTCTCCACAAAATGCATCTTATCTGGGTATTGTCTGATATCCTGCCTATGACATCATCAGTGATCTCTTCACTCACAGTCTCTCATGATTGGCTGAAAGGCTGATTCAAGGGAAAGTCCACCTAGGTGACACATCATGTGATCCTCCTACTCTCTTCTGAAATGAATCACAAAACTTTCAGTTTCATTGAGAACCAAACTTTTTGTGAATTTTACATGAAATCTAGTTTACATAGTGTAACAGGTGACCCGGGTGTCAGACCCCGACAGATGACATACTGATGACCTATCCAGATTGAGACAGGAAAACATTATCAACTGAAAAGTGAAATGTCATCTTGACTATGTCCTGTTGCAGAGCAGAGAAGACAGGAGGAAGGTAGTTTATCTATCAAAGTTCATTTGCTTAGAATGTTTATTGCATGTAACTAATCTTTCTAATTATGTGGCATAATGATCCTATTGTTCAGTAGTGTTTCCAGTCTATCGCAGAAAATCAAAGCTATGTTGTCTCTTGTCTTACTGTTTGTATTGGCTCAGAAATTACAATTGCTGGTAAAATGTGACAAGACGAAACACAGTACTTACGTCAAGGACTGCTGTGGACCAAAATAGAAGCTGGTGTAGCTTCATAAACACATGGTCAAACACATGCCACATGTCATGTCTGGTAAATGAGCTCAAGTTTTAGTATATAAAAAAAGACTGAAATACACATCCATGATTTTTTACTATTGACATGTTTATAAATGATATTTCTATAAACATCCGTTTGCATCTGTTAAATGAAATCCACTAAATCAGGGGTGTCAAACTCATTTTCACTGGGGGGCCACTTCAGCCTCACGGGGTACCTTGAAGGGCCAAGATTATTTTACACGTGTATAAAAGTAACTTCTCCTTAACAGTTAAGCGAGCTATTAGACAGCGTATAATATAAACAGGCGCCATAGCCCCTATTTATAGCGCCCCATTTACCCACACTATAATGTTCCACAGCAGTCCCTGCACACTGTATTATGACTCGCAGCTGCCCCTGCACACAGTATTATGTACGGTATTATGCTCCCTATTGGCCCCTGCACACGGTATTATGCTCCATATTGGCCCCTGCACTTGGTATTATGCTCCACAGTGGCCACTGCACTGGTATTATGCTCCATAATGGCCCCTGCACTGGTATTATGCTCCACAGTGGCCACTGCACTGGTATTATGCTCCATAGTGGCCCCTGTACTTGTATTATGCTCCATAGTGACCCCTGCACCCAGTATTATGCTCTATAGTGGCCCATGCACTTGTATTATGCTCCATAGTGGCCCCTGCACTGGTATTATGTTCCACAGTGGTCCCTGCACAGGGTATTATGCACCATAGTGGGCCACCCATGAACTATTATTATACTCTGGGGTCTTTTCAGACCCCAGAGTATAATGAACGGAGACCCAGGGGAGGATACAAACATAAAAACCAGTTGTACTCACCTATCCTGGACACCAGGGCACTCCTTGCAGCTTTCGGCCCTGTTTAATTGCGCACACACGTCACGTGATCAGGCCGGCAACGCGACCTGATGACGTTACCAGAGGCCTCAAGCCTGCTCGGAGTTACATCGGATCGCAGGAGGTGGGTAACATTGTTTTTTATGTTCCTTCACCTACCCTAGGCCTCCGATTATTATACTCCGGGGTCTGAAAAGACCCCTGAGTATAATAATAGTAGTGTTTGAGGCCCGTGGCCTCACTTACCGATGCCCGCGGCCGCTCACAGCGGCATCCATTTCCCCTTCTGCGTCCCATAGCAGAAGGGGAAGAGGAGGTGGCCACGAGCAGACGCGGGTTAGGTAAATAAATAGGCCGTGACCTGCTGGGGATACTCCAGCAGGTCACGGCCTATTTATATATAAAAAAAAATGCAGCCGCCGCCACCGCCTCCTCTTGTCAGCGACGTCTGTGTCTCAGCGTAGGCGGCGCGATGACGTCATTGTATCGCCGCCTGCGCTGAGATGCGACGTCTCTTAAACCAGCCCAGAACAGGCCCCGCTCAGCTCTGTTTTTTTTTTTTTAAAGCGGCCTGTCCTGGGCTGGTTTACATTGAATAGAAAAATGCCGCCCCTCAGACAGTGAGGGACAGTGCCGCCTGAGGCAATAAAGATGGCGGCCGCCCAGGGGAGCGGAGGAGAAGGGAGAGGAGAAGTGAGGCGGCCGCCATCTTTATTGCTCTTGTATTGCGTGAGGCCGGGCCGGATAACAGAAGGCAGCGGGCTGCATTCAGCCCGCGGGCCTTTTGTTTGACACCTGTGCACTAAATGGATGCTGAAAATGATGTGAATGGCCTTTAAAGGGGAGCCACGACAGCTAAAGGAGTTTGTCCACTAAATCAACTTCTATTAATATGTTGCAGATTGGTAGGGATCTGATTGCTGGGACCCCCACCAAGAGCAAGAGCTGGAGTGCTCTGCACTCCAACCTAAATGTAGCAGCAGTTGGCCAATGCATGGAGTCCTATTGAAATAAATGCCCTTTTTTAAATCCAGTTTGCAGAGGCTCACAGAGGCATAAAAACTAAATATGTTCTTATATGAATTGCAACGCCAGGGGCTAGCAATATGGGAATGGCATGGTCAGGAGAATGCTGAAGATGGCAGCTACACTACTAATCAAGGTGGATTTTGGCATTAAATCCTCTTACAGGCAGCACAGGGAAAAGGAGGTCACTTTAAATTGATGGTGTAGGATCCTCTCGGGCAATACCTGCTACTTTTCTCCTGTGGTGGTGTCTCGGGGTGCCCTTGGTGTAAGGTGCAAATGAAGGCAGAATAAACAGGCTGGCAGTTAAAACAGGCATTTCAGTATATTTGACAGATATTATCCAGTTACAAAGCAACATGAAGGCACATTGACTTACAGAAGCAGATTCCACACGTGTGGTACTTTCCACAAATGGATAGGAGTGGCTATTGCTCTTCACCCCTTACTCAGTCTTCTGACACTTTTAATAATAATAATAATAATAATAATAATAATAATGTGAAAGATCCTCAGTGCGCCAACACCGCTTTGGCCCACACCTGAGTCTTCTTTCATAAAAAACCACACTCACCGCCAGTGAGTGCCGGGTTCACAGGATAAATACAAGACAAGCTTTCTAAATTTTATATATTTATTAACCCCTAAATGGGTCGGTATTAACATCTAACACATACAGTTCAGAACAGATATGCAGATATATGCAAGCATTAACAGTTACTAGTTACAAGATACAGTGCAATAAAATAAAAGGGCATAAAAGTGAAATAATTACTTTACCACACATGTCCTTGATGTGGTTCTGTAGTCCAACACTCGCACATGCTCTGTCATGTGTGAATAACCAGTGGAGGCTTCTTAGCATGTGGCATCAATACAATAATCCAGCCTGCATGCTCTTCACAGTGGTCTGTTTGCAATCTCCTGTAGTCTGTCTGTAAAAAACTCCCCCACTGGCCTCTTACCTCATCTTTTATACCCTTGATGACACCACCCAGAATGAGGTCATCAACAACAGCAAGTCTGATTGATTAACGCACTCAAGTCACGATTCTTTGTATGGATATGAGACCAAGTGAAATGATACAATGTTATCAACCATGTCTGATCTACCAGCCCAGACTGATCAATGCATGTTTCTTTGATCACTCAGGGCTGTGTATCAATTCAATGGAGCCCTGCTGGGATGGATACAAAGCCCTATTGTTCCAGTCCGGCCACTATTGGCAATATACCTATGAGTAGGCTGTGCACATTATGAATGACTGGAACTAAGAGAGAGATACGATACCCAGAGATCAAAATACAGCTTTGAGTTATAGCCATATTTAAGCGGAATCATCACAAATAATAATAATAATAATACATTTTATTTATATAGCGCCAACATATTCCGCAGTACTGTACAATTTGTAGGGTTCAAATACAGACAAAAAGATACATTACAAAGAAATAGTCAATTCACACAATGGGACTGAGGGCCCTGCTCACAAGAGCTTACAAACTATGAGGTAGAGGGGGTGACACAAGAGGTAGCAGGGGTAGCATAGGAGGTAGCATTGCTCATACAATGGTCAGACAATTTTGTAATAGAGGTTACTGTCATTACACATATATAAAGCTGTATGAACCGTCACCAGTCATGTCCTTTAACGTGCAGACAGTGCCTGGATATATAAAGTTAGTCTGATACGGCATCATATCCTGTGAGGTAATGTGGGAGCTTGAACAGAGGAGGGTACGTTTTAGGGATTCTAACTACGGAAGGGTTTACATTAGGAGTTGTAATAGGCCTGTCTGAAAAGATGTGTCTTTAGTTTGCGCTTGAAGCTGTAGAAATTGGGGGTTAATCTGATAGTCCGGGATAGAGCATTCCAGAGAAGTGGTGCAACTCGGGAGAAGTCTTGTATACGAGCGTGGGAGGTTCTGATAATAGAGGATGTTAGTCTTAGGTCATTGAGTGAACGGACAGCACGGGTTAGACAGAGATGAGGGAGGAAATGTAGGGAGGTGCAGCATTATGGAGAGCCTTGTGGATGAGGGTGATAAGTTTATATTGTATTCTGTATTGAATAGGCAGCCAATGTAATGACCAGCACAGACCGGAGGCATCGCTGTAGCGTCTAGACTAATAGATGAGCCTGCCCGCTGCATTCAGAATAGATTGTAGAGGGGAGAGTTTAGTAAGGGGAAGACCGATTAGTAAGGAGTTACAGTAGTCAAGGCGAGTGTGAATCAGGGCAACAATAAGTGTCTTTAATGTATTTGTGGTAAGGAAAGGGCGGATTCTGGAGATGTTTTTGAGGTGGAGATGACATGAGCGTGCGGGTGATTGGATATGGGGGGTGAAGGAAAGGTCTGAGTCAAACATAACCCCGAGGCAGCAGGCATGTTGCCTAGGAGTTATGCTAAGGCCGCAGACTGCAATGGAGATATCAGGGACAGATCTATTGGATGGTGGAAACAGCAGTAATTCAATCTTTGAGAGATTCAGTTTCAGATAGAGCGAAGACATGATATTTGAAACAGCAGAGAGGCAGTCACTGGTGTTCTGTATATGCACAGGGGTGATGTGACGGGATGACGTATATAATTGGGTTTCATCAGCATAAAGATGGTACCGGAAGTCAAATCTGGTGATTTTTGTCCAATGAGGGCCATGTAGAGGGAGAAGAGTAGGGGGCCTAGGAACGAGCCCTGTGGAACCCCGACGGTAGGAAGAAGAGGGGAAGCCACTTTTCCCTTTTACCCAGTCCTCCATTCCAACTGCTCTTGGGGAAATACAGGGCATGTTTCAGCCATGGATACAGTATACAGCAGGTTCAAGAAGTCTTGTTTCTGCAAGCAGGGGGCCTGGTGACTTGGCACTGCCTGTTCACTCTTATCTGCCACTAACTAGGTTGAAGAGCTGAAGGTGCTCTTCCACAGTCTAGTTTCCTTGCCTACAGTTAACTACAAACTAACTAGAAGAAGATATAGCTCACTGGTTAAATGCTGGGGTACCCTAGTGACCTCAAAACTTCTCCCACCTTCTTGAAGAACAAATTAGAAGCCTGCACAGACATGGCAGATTAACTCCATAGTGTACAAAAGTAAGTACAAAAAGCAAGTAATAGACAGTGTAACACAAAACAGTGCAAACCAAATCACACCCTAATAAAACAGTAAAGTCCCTAGCCATGGCCCCTTTGGGGGACGCTGCACCAATAAAAATTTAAAGTATTGTAGTGTGAGCACCCCTTTATCTATCCAAGTAAAAGAAGCCAAGTAAGGCTAGGTTCACACCAGCGCTTGAACTACGTTCGGGGTTTCCGTCCCCAAACCCGCTTAAGAATGCGGAGAGAAAAGTCCTACAAGCATTTTTCAGAAGGAAACCTGGTGGACCCCATTATAGTCAATGAGATCCGTGAGTGTCCACGGATAACTGCTTTTTAAGTGGGTTAGCTTTCTGTTTTTCAGGTCCCGAAGAACGGAAAACCGAGCGCTAGTGTGAACCTAGCATAATGAATCAAAAACAGAGAAACTGCTGATGCCTACTGAGATTGACATGGTCTTTACTTAACTTGTCAGCTTTGTTTATGCTCCCTGGTGCCTGGTGTCAAAGTGAGCTGACCATGCTGTCCTGTTTGCTCTAAGGCAAATGACGTGTTTGGTACATTGAAAGATTTTTGTATATTGCTTAAGATTTTCTACTGAATGTTCTGTAGATAATGAAACCAACAATACAGAGTGTTCAGGAGCTTGTAAACCAACAATGAAGTATGATGTGAGCTTTGTATTTTTATCATGGACTACTGCTAGACTCAGCTCATTCAACTGGCATTAAGATCACTATAAAGTTAATGAATAATAAGTCCAAGCAGCAACTAATTATTTGTATTGGATAACACATGAAACGTCTCGGCTACAGGAACTGAAGTATGATATAAACATGAACCTGTCCAACATAATTTTAGGGCAATGTCCAAGTTTCCTGCTTGGCTGTCGGTCAGATGATGACTATTTCAGTCCATAAGGTAGTAGCTTAATACTGAAAAAAACTTAAATAAATCAAAGAATTTCAATCTGTTGATATTTTAATAAGGTGTGAATTCCTTGCCCGTCTCCCCCATAATAAATTTAGTTTTTAATTGATACCTCATTTCCCCGAACTGTCATAAAATGAAAAAAAATAGCAAGGCAATGGCATATTTTTTATAAATGACTTGAAACTGTGCAGTAAATATTGTAGACACTTTTTGTACCTCATTCAACAAGGGGGTATACCTTAGTGCAGTGGTTCCCAAACTTTCTGAAGTCTCTACCTGTATTCTGCCTCTTATTCTGCTGCAATCTTCCTTTTATTGTGCCTTTTAGCACTGTACTCTATTCTATTCTGCCATCAGGAATTTGGTGGCCTCATACCGGCAAAATTTATGGACCCCCCTCCTCTCCGATTTAGTTTACAGTTTCCTGTCCTGTGGCTCCCCAACAGTATATATAATGTTCCCAAGTGCTCCCCACACAGTATAACGCCCCACACTATATAAAATGCTCCACGGCGTCTCTAACCTGTATAATGCTCCACAGAGGCCCTCATAGTATAATGCACCACAGTGGCCCCACACAGTATAATGCTCCACAGTGACCTCACACAGTATAATGCTCCACAGTGGCCCCACACTGTATAATGCTTTGGGTCGATTTGACACCATGACACATTGACCGCTATGATCTTTATCAGCCACTATATCGGGAGTGTAGCACAGTGATGCACAGCATGATTACCACTTGGTAATGTGGCTAGCGACCCCTCAGCAGTCTTCACATAACCCCCCAGGGGGTCGTGACACACAGTTTGGGAACCACTGCCTTAGTGAGATAGGAGCATGACTTAAAAGAAAAGACATTGGTTAAAGCATGCTAAATTGCACCAAAATGTTGCCACAAAATAATGTTTGCTAAGTAATCCAACCAGGATGTCAGAATCCTGACATCAAAAAAGTTGCAAAATAGGGTTTTGAAACTTTTTGGGCACAAAAAGTTAATGCATTTTTAACTTTAACACTGCTAACTTTTGTTCTGAAAAGTGAATAGGTAAATGGGAGCGGTTAGCTTGTCCAGCTGATATACAACAGATATATCAAATGCAAGCTTTTTTAGCAAATTTAAAAAAAGTTCCATTCTGATTCCTATAAGGGAGTGGGGCAAAAAGTGGAGGAATATCTGAAGATAAAAGTACACTTGATAAATTTGGTTCAAATTGTGGAAATCTAGATTGTAGCAAAACTGATTTAAAACGTCCCTCATGATAAATCTCCCCACGATGAGCCAAATTTATCATCCAACATGAGCCACTGTGATAAATTTGTGCATCAAATCTACGTCTAAACTTAAAACAGTATTGTTATATCTGCACCAATATAATAAGAAAAGTCACAGTACAATGTCACAAAACAGATTTTATTGCTTTCTATATTTATCCCGCCACAATGAACACCAAAAATCAATTGTTAAGAAACAGCTTTATTAAAATTTCACATATATAGACTTACTAGAAATGGTACCCATTCAATGTACCCAAATTACCCAATTTATTGTACCCAAATTACCTAATCCATGCTTAGCAAATTATCCAACTCAGTAATTGATAGGGGTCTGATGTGCAGACTTCCACTGATCAAGAGAATGGGGGGTTTTGTCCCCTGTACTGAATAGTACTCAGTAGTTGGGCAGCATGTGTACCACTTTATCCATTTTAATGGGTGTGCTGGAGATAGTCAGAGGATGGTTATCTCTGGTGATCTTATTGAAATGAATGCAGTGGTGCGTGTGTCATTCCCATCATAGAACAGAGGATAATACTCCCCTGTTCTCCTGATGGGTGGAGGTCTTAGCATTTGGACCCCAGTCAATTGGCAAGTTATCCCCATCCTATAGATAACACGGGGATAACTTGCTAAGATGGACCCTTTAATGATTCACTGTTACTCCAGACAAGTGGAGTTTAGTTTACATAGTGGTTGTATTGGGTTCTATAGGCCAGTACCAAAAAGCATGCATTTGCTCATTGATCGCCACTTGGTCTAGGCCTGAATCAGCTTAGAATAGGACCATAGAATTGGAGATCATGACATGTGTTTTCAGTCTCCAACTGATAAGGATTAGATGATCCAGACTACTGGTATAACAAAGAACAAAAGACATATGGACACAAGTACCAAGGTTTAATTTTAGACAAAGAAAGTATATACCATACAAAACGATGGTGCGGGAACATCACAGCTACTCTCAGATGGATTCTAAGCAATAGTGTATTGCATTTCCTTACTTTGTTGATATAGTATACAGCATCTTGTACAGTGGGGAAAAAAAGTATTTAGTCAGCCAACAATTGTGCAAGTTCTCCCACTTAAAAAGATGAGGGCGGCCTGTAATTGACATCATAGGTAGACCTCAACTATGAGAGACAAAATGAGAAAACATCTAGAAAATCACATTGTGTGATTTTTAAAGAATTTATTTGCAAATTATGGTGGAAAATAAGTATTTGGTCAATAACAAAAGTTCATCTCAATACTTTGTTATATATCCTTTGTTGGCAATGACAGAGGTCAAACGTTTTCTGTAAGTCTTCACAAGGTTGGCACACACTGTTGCTGGTATGTTGGCCCATTCCTCCATGCAGATCTCCTCTAGAGCAGTGATGTTTTGGGGCTGTCGCTGGGCAACACGGACTTTCAACTCTCTTCAAAGGTTTTCTATGGGGTTGAGATCTGGAGACTGGCTAGGCCACTCCAGGACCTTGAAATGCTTCTTACAAAACCACTCCTTTGTTGCCCTGGCGGTTTGCTTGGGATCATTGTCATGTTGAAAGACCCAGCCACGTTTCATCTTCAATGTGGCCTTGCTGATGATAAGGACTCTAAAATCCTTTGAAGACCATGTGTATAGGGTATAAATAATCTGTGAATTTTCAATTCTTGTATAATACCATGTCTGATGAAGGAAGCTAGTCTTCTGAAAGCTTACTTATCAAATATACTCAGTTAGCCTTTAAAAGGTATAACCTGATTTCTTCACTCTTCCACTTGCTGATGGAAGGAGGTTTGCACTCAAAATCTCACGATACATGGCCCCATTCATTCTTTAATGTACACGGATCAGTCGTCCTGGTCCCTTTGCAGAGAAACAGCCCCAAAGCATGATGTTGCCACCCCCATGCTTCACAGTAGGTATGGTGTTCCTTGGATGCAACTCAGCATTCACTCTCCTCCAAACATGACGAGTTGTGTTTCTACCAAACAGTTCTACTTTGGTTTCATCTGACCATATGACATTCTCCCAATACTCTTCTGGAACATCCAAATGCTCTCTAGCAAACTTCAGACGGGCCCGGATATGTACAGTCATATGAAAAAGTTTGGGCACCCCTATTAATCTTAATCATTTTTAGTTCTAAATATTTGGGTGTTTGCAACAGCCATTTCAATTTGATATATCTAATAACTGATGGACACAGTAATATTTCAGGATTGAAATGAGGTTTATTGTACAGAAAATGTGCAATATGCATTAAACTAAAATTTGACCGGTGCAAAAGTATGGGCACCTCAACAGAAAAGTGACATTAATATTTAGTAGATCCTTCTTTTGCAAAAATAACAGCCTCTAGTCGCTTCCTGTAGCTTTTAATCAGTTCCTGGATCCTGGATGAAGGTATTTTTGACCATTCCTCTTTACAAAACAATTCCAGTTCAGTTAAGTTTGATGGTCGTCGAGCATGGACAGCCCGCTTCAAATTATCCCACAGATGTTCAATGATATTCAGGTCTGGGGACTGGGATGGCCATTCCAGAACATTGTAATTGTTCCTCTGCATGAATGCCTGAGTAGATTTGGAGCTGTGTTTTGGATCATTGTCTTGCTGAAATATCCATCCCCGGCGTAACTTCAAATTCGTCACTGATTCTTGTACATTATTCTCAAGAATCTGCTGATACTGAGTTGAATCCATGCGACCTTCAACTTTAACAAGATTCCCGATGCCGGCATTGGCCACACAGCCCCAAAGCATGATGGAACCTCCACCAAATTTTACAGTGGGTAGCAAGTGTTTTTCTTGGAATGCTGTGTTTTTTTGACGCCATGCATAACGCCTTTTTGTATGACCAAACAACTCAATCTTTGTTTCATCAGTCCACAGAACCTTCTTCCAAAATGAAGCTGGCTTGTCCAAATGTGCTTTTGCATACCTCAGGCGACTCTGTTTGTGGCGTGCTTTCAGAAACGGCTTCTTTCGCATCACTCTCCCATACAGCTTCTCCTTGTGCAAAGTGTGCTGTATTGTTGACCGATGCACAGTGACACCATCTGCAGCAAGATGATGCTGCAGCTCTTTGGAGGTGGTCTGTGGATTGTCCTTGACTGTTCTCACCATTCTTCTTCTCTGCCTTTCTGATATTTTTCTTGGCCTGCCACTTCTGGGCTTAACAAGAACTGTCCCTGTGGTCTTCCATTTCCTTACTATGTTCCTCACAGTGGAAACTGACAGGTTAAATCTCTGAGACAACTTTTTGTATCCTTCCCCTGAACAACTATGTTGAACAATCTTTGTTTTCAGATCATTTGAGAGTTGTTTTGAGGAGCCCATGATGCCACTCTTCAGAGGAGATTCAAATAGGAGAACAACTTGCAATTGGCCACCTTAAATACCTTTTCTCATGATTGGATACACCTGGCTATGAAGTTCAAAGCTCAGTGAGGTTACAAAACCAATTTTGTGCTTCAGTAAGTCAGTAAAAAGTAGTTAGGAGTATTCAAATCAATAAAATGATAAGGGTACCCAAATTTTTGCACCGGTCAAATTTTGGTTTAATGCATATTGCACATTTTCTGTTAGTACAATAAACCTCATTTCAATCCTGAAATATTACTGTGTCCATCAGTTATTAGATATATCAAATTGAACTGGCTGTTGCAAACACCCAAAGATTGAGAACTAAAAATGATTAAGATTAATATGGGTGCCCAAACTTTTTCATATGACTTTACTGGCTTAAGCAGGGGGACACGTCTGGCACTGCAGGATCTGAGTCCCTGGCGGCGTAGTGTGTTACTGACGGTAGCCTTTGTTACGTTAGTCCCAGCTTTCTGCAGGTCAGTCACTAGGTCCCCCCGTGTGGTTTTGGGATTTTTGCTCACCGTTCTTGTGATCATTTTGACCCCACAGGGTGAGATCTTGCAAGGAGCCCCTGATCGAGGGAGATTATCAGTGGTCTTGTATGTCTTCCGTTTTCTAATTATTGCTCCCACAGTTGATTTCTTCACACCAAGCTGCTTGCCTATTGCAGATTCAGTCTTCCCAGCCTGGTGCAGGTCTACAATTTTGTTTCTGGTGTCCTTCCACAGCTCTTTGGTCTTCACCATAGTGGAGTTTGGAGTGTGACTGTTTGAGGTTGTGGACAGGTGTCTTTTCTACTGATAACAATGTCAAACAGGAGCCATTACTACAGGTAATGAGTTGAGGACAGAGGAGCCTCTTAAAGAAGAAGTTACAGGTCTGTGAGAGCCAGAAATCTTGCTTGTTTGTAGGTGACCAAATACTTATTTTCCACCATAATTTGCAAATAAATTCTTAAAAAATCAGACAATGTGATTTTCTAGATATGTGTTCTCATTTTGTCTCTCATAGTTGAGGTCTGCCTATGATGTCAATTACAGGCCGGCCTCATCTTTTTAAGTCGGAGAACTTGCACAATTGGTGGCTGACTAAATACTTTTTTCCCCACTGTATCTATTGTTTGATATCCATTCATTTGTCTTGTATAATTTGATATAATACAATGTAATGCATGAGGAGGGTAACAAAATGCTAACAGCGCAGTCTCCACAAAATTTTATACATTATAAATTATAATCTTCAGATATATGCTTGCTATATTTTAACATTATTATAATACAATATAGTGAATATAATATGTTGTGAACTGTGAACTTTACTCTTAGTTTGACTGTTCCTGCTGTATACTTATCAGTTTTTTTCTGGACGTTACTTTTCTGTTCATATTTTTTGGTATATTCTTTTCACTCTCTCAATCTTAACTCAATAAAATCACATTACATGATTATTTAATGTCCTCCATTAATTTAGCATTATTCATAAGACCCAATGCAAGCAAATATGTCTTTCTATTAAAATATATAATGCTCCAGGAATTGTAGGGCAAAGCTGACTTCGGGAAATGTTATTTTTGGACATTAATACTAGTTCACTAGTAATATCCTAGTTTGTAGTTTATTTTATTGCTGCTTAGTTACATCCACACCTTCTGAACCCTTTCATTATGAGTAGTTGGCAGGCCGTTCAACCTACTGCTATTAAATTTTATAATGAAGTTTTCTAGATACCAGGGAATCCTGGGCTGACCCTCCCCTTATAAAAGGACCTGTCGGGGTCAAGACTCAAGATGAACTAAGTGGTTCATGATGAACTGGGTTCATTCAAAATTTTCCAAAATTAAAAAAAAAAAACACTCATAATGATCTTTCCTGGACTTTATTATAGTGTTTAGTCAAAGTGTACGCCCCCAACCTAACCGCTGAGGTCCAATCATATGTTCCAATCATAGGTCTAGGTGGTGAGCCAGGGCTGCTGACATCATTGTTGACATCACAGAGTTGACACATGCAATGCCTTGGACAGAGCCTAAGAGAGGTAACCAAAGGTGATTATGAATATTTTTTTATTTTTCCACACCTTCCCTGAGCCTTTGATTATCATATTCTTGGGGTCTGAATAACTGAAACTTGCAGGCAAACCTCATGACTATTCATGAAACAAATCTCTTGAGGTTTGCCCATCACTATTTTGGACCTTCTGTGGAGAGCAGAGCTCAGCACTCCCTTCCTCTCTTTTGCCATCACTGCCTCAACTGTCTTTGTTCACCAGGTCAAGCCATCTGCCTGTTTGCACATGTGTGGTAATGTGAGTTTTATTACACCTTCCTTGTAGGAGAATAAGCAGTTGGCTGAGTAAAAGTGCTATGTAGGAATGCACTCCAGGAGATAAGAAAGGTCAGGGGTGGGGGATTGTCACAAGAACTGTCACTACAGTACTTATCAGGACAAGCAGTTATCATAACTCATCCATCTAGTACTAATTCTAATAACCCTGAACACAAGAGACGTCCTTGACTGTGTCAACATTATTACTGGGAAAGTCATCCAGGCTACATAGAAGCCTCCTCTAGTGAAAATGGGGAATACATAAATACACAACTACCTATGAAACAGAGCTGGGCAGTGCAAGTGTGTACAGGGCACCATGTGATGGGTAACAGCATTCATTATCTATGGGACTACCAGAGATAACTGACTATAGTACCAAGCTATCTCCGGCAGTCCCATAAAGAATGAATGGAGTGGTAGCCTGTACCCTCAACCTGCTGGTCCATTTAGACAGCAGAAAAAGACCCCATTCTCATATCCTGTGAATAAAGGATCACTTTAAAATTTGGGATAACCACTTTAAGAGGCTGTTGACATCACACTAGTCAGAGTCAGGTAAGAAGTCGGGATAGACAAGGAGGGCACTGATGCTGCATCACAATTCTCCCATTCAATCTGTGTCCATGTGAAGTAACAAATTAATGTCACCCCAAACTGGTGAATGACGGCAAATGCTGTTTTGTATGAATATATATTTTTAATGTTAGTTATAAGAAGTATTTGTATGCTATACCGCTATTCATATTATGTCACTTTATTTGGTTATGTCACAATTCAGGCTATGCATTTTGTTTCATTAGTGGTATTCCACCCAGACTTGTATGGGTTAAACTCTATATGTTACTGATTCTCCACCTGTTATTGAAGTTATCTGATAGGTTGAAAGTAGCTATATAAATCTTGTTTTGTCATATATATATATATACACACCTCTGCATCTCAATAAATTAGAATATATTTGAAACATTTCTTTCTTTCAGTAATGAAATTAAAAAAGTGACCTCCTATATTTTCTAGATTCTTTACACACAGAGTGTTCTATTTCAAGTGTTTTATTTCTGTAAATGCTGATTATGGATTACAGGTAATGAAAACCAAAATCTAAGAAAATTTGAATATTGTAAAACAGTTCAGTATTGTAAATTCAGTGTGTCACCTGCCAAGGTTTCCTAAGCCTTTAAATGGTCCCTCAGTCTGGTTCAGTAGGACACACAATCATGGAAGACGCTGATTATGAATTGAATTACTGAAATTAATGAACGTTTCAAAGATATTCCAATGTATTTAGAAGCACCTGTATGTGCCTGATGAAGAAGGAAGTATTTTACCCTCAAAATGTGTTTCTAAGAGAATTGCCAGTTGAACAATTCCCCAGTGCTGCTGCAGAACCCTGGGGAGAGGGGCACAAGACAGTGAGCCCTAAAGCTGAACCCCCCCACTGGCCCTGGCTAACTTGCCTGATCTGTCCTAGGTGACAGCCAGCAACTGGTCGACAATCCCTTCTTAATATAAGTGGCAACACAGAACGCAGACAGGACAAACAACAAAAAGGGAGGTCAGCTAGCCAAGGGGTCGATAACAGACAAGCAATGCAGTATAGAATCAAAAGAATAGTGTAAGCCAGAGGTCAGGAATAGGAATACAGGTAACAAGACAGCAAAGAGTAAAGGCCAGTACGCTATAAGCAATAGCAAGCCCCAATGTGAATGTGCACAAAGAGTAAATAGGAAGGAAGAACCTGCCCCAGACTTGATAGGACGATAGGCTGTCAACCACACAGGCAAAGCTGAGGTTAACTATTTGAGGAGCAGAAAGAAACAAAGGTGCAGGAGACGGGTGTGGTAGAAATTCAATTATAGACAAAAGGTACTAGGACAGTGTTCAGACTGAGCAACAAGAACCCTACACAAGGAATCAAACTGAACACCTGCCTCCTTCGCCGCAGCGTGCGAGCGGAGGGTGGCGCAGAGACCCGAACAGGCAGAGACGTTACAGTACCCCCCCCTTTTATGAGGGGCCACCGGACCCTCACCAGACAAACCAGTTTTAGAAGGACCCAGTATTTTCTCTGCCTTAAATTCTAGATCTCCCTGAACAACAAGAGGTGCTGGTGGATCAGGGAAACGTTTTTTATTCGCCTGGCGTTTCCAACCCTTAGTAGCCGAGACCGTCTCCTCACTGACACAATCTAAGGTGTGTAAAGCAATACGGTGGGATGAGCACTGATCTCCCCATTTTACTAACTCCCTTTTACCCCAATCAAAAATAGGGTTATGGAGGTTCAACCAGGGAAGTCCCAAAACAATATGGGAAGACAGATGCTCCATAACAAAGAAGCTCATGACCTCAGAATGTGCAGAACCCACTTGCAATGTGATTAAAGGGGTCTTGAATCGGACCTTACCCCTGGCCAGTGGGGCAAAATCTGCTCCAGTAACCGCCAGAGGAGTATCGAGCGGCAAAAGCTCAATGCCTAAGGCTGAGACAAATGAAAGTTTGACAAAGCTTGCCGCAGACCCAGAGTCAACTAGGGCCTGGCCAGAAACAGATCTGTCCCTAGAGGACAGAGACACAGAAAACAACATCTTATTGTTATTTCCGGCAAATACCTGGTTGCCTGAGTGATTCTTCCGACTACCACTCAGGCACTGAAGTTTTTCCGGTGGTGTGCGGGGTCTGATCGAGCAGTCTTGTATGATATGACCTGAAGTACCACAGTACAGGCAGAGGTTATTCCGGAGACGATGCTCTCGTCGAGTCTTGGCGTCCATAGCTCCCAGTTGCATGGGTTCCTCACCAGGAGTGATGGGAGAAAAGGTGGGTTTATCAGGAGAGAGAGAGGAAGTGACCGAAAATTTGTAGTAAACAGACCCTACTCTCTCTTTAACATTTTCCCGGATTCTACGGTCAATACGGACAGCCAATGTCATAGCCTGCTCAAGAGTAGGGGGATCTGGGTGACCAACCAAGACCTTAACACGGTCACACAGGCCTTGCTTAAAGTGAGCCTTTAGAGTCGACTCACCCCAACCTGCAGTTACACTGCACTTACGGAATTCTGAGCAGTATTCCTCAGCAGAGCGTTTGCCCTACCGCATGGTGAGGAGTTGCGAATCCGCAAGCCCAATGTAGTCTGGCTCAGCATAGATAGACCCCAGGGACAAAAAATTTTTTTCAAAATCAGACCACTCCTCAGACCCAGGAGGGAGTTTAAGGGCCCAAGATTGTGGCTCCCCCTGTAGGAGGGATATAACTACTCCCACCATTTGGGCCTGGGATGCATGAGGGTTAATCCGAAAATACAGGCGACAAGATTCCCGGAAAGTCTAAAATTTTTCTCGGTCCCTCAAGAAATGATCCGGGAGTAGCATCTTAACCTTGAAAGGGGCAGAAACAACTGGGGAAGATGCAGCAGCCTCAGTCAGGGTATGAACCTGTTTAGCTAGCTCAGCTACCAGGCCTGCCAAACCCTCCATCTTGACTCCAAGGCCCTGAATAGGATCCATGCTGATCCAGAGGGAAACAATGGCAGAAGGTTATTTTTGGGCTTGCTATTCTGTAAGGGAATTGCCAGTTGAAAAGTTCCCCAGTGCTGCTGCAGAACCCTGAAGGGAGGGGCACAACAAGACAGTGAGCCCTAAGCTGAACCCCCCCCCCACACTGTCCCTGGCTAAGTTGCCTGATCTGTCCTAGGCGACAACCAGCAACTGGTCGACAGTCCCTTCTTAATATAAGTGGCAACGCAGAACGCAGGCAGGACGAACAACAAAAAGGGTGGTCAGCTAGCCAAGGGGTCAGTAACAGACAAGCAATGCAGTACAAAATCACAATCCAAGAGAATAGTCAAAGTGTAAGCCAGAGGTCAGGAATAGGAATACAGGTTAAAAAACAGCACGGAGTAAAGGCCAGTACGCAGAAGCAATAGCAAGCACCAATATGAATGTGAGCAAAGAATAAATAGGAAGGAAGAACCCGCCCCAGACTTGATAGGAAGATAGGCTGTCAATCTCACAGGCAAGGCTGAGGTTAACTATTTGAGGAGCAGAAAGAAACAAGGTGCAGAAGACGGGTGTGGTAGAAATTCAATTATAGACAAGAGGTACTAGGACAGTGTTCAGACTGAGTAACAAGAACCTTACACAAGGAATCAAACTGAGAAACGCCCCCCCTGACAGTACTCGTCCATAGCCCTGTACTGTCTCCAGCCCCGGGGCACATAATGGGAAAGCCGACAGTGTGCTGAATTCGTATATGAAACCTCATGTGCATGAGAACATGAAAGGTCCTTTTCAAGTCTTCACCTTTATCCAGAATTGCCATTGATTTTAGAGGCAAGATGGGTTACTAAGACCGAAACTAAATTTAGGTGGGGAACATTCAGGCTTTGCTATAGAATTTCCTTCTTAACACCAGCATCAAACATATTGTAACCTATTCTATTTTAATAATAATAATAATAATAATAATAATAATAATAGTCCTTTAATAGTCCCACAATGGGGAAATTCAGTGTGTTACAGCAGCAAAGATAAGATAAGATAAGCAGATACAAATACAAATACAACATGTAAAGGAATGTTGCAAGGTGAGAGGCATTACATTAATAGCAGACAGACAGATAGGACGTAGCAGGGGGGGGGGGGGGGGATTTAACAGGCAGGGAGATATTTCAGTTCTCTGTGTGTAATGATCTCCGCTTAGGTCGGTGTTGGTTGTACAGCCTAACCGCGGTGGGGAGGAAAGACTTCCGATAGCGCTCCTTCTCACACCTAGGGTGGAGCAGTCGGTCACTGACAGTACTGCTCAGCGCGATCACAGTCTCATGCATGGGATGGGACTTCTTCTTCTGCATGGAGCTCACCACGGACAGTATCCTTCTGTCACCCACCACCTGCACTGGGTCCAGTGGGCTCCCCAGGACAGAGCTGGCCTTTCTAATCAGCTTGTCAAGTTTATTTCTGTCCCTGGTTGATATACTGCTCCCCCAGCAGGCCACTCCAAAGAAGATGGCTGATGCCACTACCGAGTTGAAGAAAGTTCTAAGAAGTGCCCCCCGGATTCCAAAGGCTCTCAGTTTCCTAAGCAGGTAGAGCCTGCTGTGGCCCTTCCTGTACAGGGCCTCCATATGATCTGCCCAGTCCAGCTTATTATTAAGGAGCAAACCCAGGTACTTATAGGTGTTCACAATCTCGATGCCCGTCCCCAGGATGTCCACTGGTTTAGGAGGGCTTCTGCCTTTGCGGAAGTCCACCACCATCTCCTTGGTCTTCCCCGCGTTAATCTTCAGGTGGTTCCGGTGGCACCAGTCCACAAAATCCTGGTTCAGTTCTCTGTACTCCCTGTCATCATCATCTGTGATGAGACCCACTATTGCAGAGTCGTCAGAATACTTCTGTAGGTAGCAGCTGGATGAGTTGCACCTAAAATCTGCAGTGTACAGTGTGAAGAGGAAAGGGGCGAGAACCGTACCCTGAGGTGCCCCCGTATTACAGATCACGGTACCTGACACACAGTCTTGGGCTCTCACGTATTGAGGACGATTTGTGAGGTAGTCTAGGATCCAGTTGGAGAGGTGGTGGTCCACTCCAGCAAGGCCCAGCTTGTCCCTCAATAACCTGGGCTGTATGGTGTTAAAAGCACTGGAGAAGTCAAAGAACATTATTCTCACTGTGTTCCCTGGTTTCTCCAGGTGAGACAGAGCCCTGTGCAGAAGATGGATGATGGCATCATCTACCCCAATGCCCGGCCGATAAGCAAACTGGAGGGGGTCCATAGCGGGGCTCACTAGAGGGCGGAGATGTGTGAGAACCAATCTCTCCAAGATCTTCATCAGGTGGGATGTCAGTGCTACAGGTCTGTAGTCGTTGAGGTCCATAGGGTGGGGTTTCTTTGGAACTGGTACCACACAAGAAGATTTCCATAATTCAGGGACTATTTCCTGCCTCAGGCTCATATTATACATATATGTAATTATACCACACAGCTGGTCCCCACAAGTCTTAATTAGCCTTGCACTGATGTCATCTGGCCCTGCGGCTTTCCTCGCCTTGATCTTTTTCATCTCCTTCCTCACCTGGGCCCGTGTGAAGGTCAGACTGTGGCCAGATAAAGACGGATTTCTGGATTTACTGGTCTGTTGGGAAGTGGCCGCATGGGGAGAAGTCATTGTGGTGGGGGAAGCTGAAGGACATACTGGGGTGGGAGGAGCTGGTGTGTGATCAAATCTGTTGAAGAATAGGTTTAGTTCATTAAGCCAATTAACATCTGCCTCAATCTGGCAGACAGACTGTTTATGACCTGAACTTGACTTAAGCCCCTCCCAGACCCCCCTTATGTCTTTTCTTTCCATTTGTTTTTCCATTTTTTCCTTATAACTGGCTTTTCCTTGCCTGATTTGATGCCTCAGCTCCTTTTGTACTTCCCTCAACCCCTCCTTATCTCTTGTCCTGAATGCCATCTTTTTCTCCTTAAGTAGTGTTTTTATATCAGAGTTAATCCATGGTTTGTTATTGGAGAAGCACCTCACCACTTTTGTGGGTACTGTGTTGTCCACACAAAAATTAATGTAGTCTGTTATGCAGTGTGTGAGTCTTTCTATATCTTCTCCATAAGAATCCTGCAGCACTTCCCATGCGGTTGTGTCAAAACAATCCCTCAGAGCCTCATCACTCTCCTCGGACCATATCCTAACTGTGCGGGTGACAGCTGGTTCTCTACGTACAAGTGGCTTGTACACAGGTCGGAGATGTACTAGGTTGTGATCCGATCTCCCCAGGGGCGGTAGGGCTGATGAGCTATATGCCTCCCTCACGTTGGCAAAGAACAATTCCAGTGTTTTGTTGTCTCTTGTGTGGCAGGTTACATACTGTGTGAAACTGGGCAGTGTGGATGATGGAGAGGCATGGTTGAAATCACCCGACAGAAGAAAGAGGGCCTGGGGATGTTTTAACTGTAACTGGCTCAGCGTGGCTTGTAGGACCTCGCAGGCAGTGTCAGCTTTCGCAGAGGGGGGGACATATGCAGCTATCACGATGACATGTGATAGTTCCCTTGGTAGGTAGAAAGGTCTCATGCTCACAGCTAATAGTTCAATGTCCTTACAGCAAGTTTGCTCCTTAATCACAATGTGCCTAGGATTACAACATCTATTATTCACAAACATTGCCAGCCCTCCTCCTTTCCTCTTACCGCTCTCCCTTGTCCTGTCTGCCCGAAGGAGTTTAAAACCATCCAAGGAGACCAGAGGGTCAGGAGTAACTTCAGTGAGCCAAGTCTCTGTAAGTAGCATCATGCTGCACACCTGAAACTCCTGATGATGCCTGGTGAGCCCTGTTAGTTCATCCATCTTGTTTGCAAGAGATCTCACATTGCCCATGATGATGGAGGGAACAGCTGGTCGGTAACGCCTCTTTTTAATCCTCTGAAGAGTACCAGCTCTGCATCCCCTCACCCGCTTTTTCTTTCTCCAAAGCTCGCGGGGGATGTGTGACCAGATGGTATGCCGCCCTGCTGTGCCTCTGAGCTGCAGAATTTCCTCTCTTGTATAGACAAAGGAATTGTCTGCATACACAAAAGATCCCATTTTCAAGCAGAACAAAAAGACAGATAAAAAACAAAAAAAAAAAAAAGTATCACAAGGGTCCAAGTCTTTGTGTGTGTTTCTTCATAGTGCAAAGTCCTTAAGTAGAGAGGTACAAAACGAGACATAGAAAGAAAAATAAGATAGAGAGTCTCAGAGCTGCTGTAGCAGGCAGCCACTCCAGTGGCGCCATCTTGGGAAAAAAAAAAAAAAAAAATGTACTTATTGCAGCTTTATACTAAACTCCTTGAGGTATTCGTCAAACACTTGAAGATAAATTTCTGTATAAATGATCAGGAATGTAAATATTCTCTAAAATGAAACTGGGCTACTAATATAAATCTGTATTGCTTGACATACTGTATAAGTTATTTGAAGTGATAGCGATTTCATTAATATAGAACATTGGGGAAGATTTATGAAACTGTAACAAAAAGACTGTCCTAGCAAGCAGTCCCAGCACAAAGTTGTTTGAGGGCTTATTTTTTTGGGACAACCTGTGCTGTTTATAGGTACTGTTTTGGGGTACATACGACTTTTTGATCACTTTTTATAGCATATTTTGATGTGACATAGCAAAAAAATCATTACTTCTATTGTTTTTTATTTGATTTTTTTTTTCCAACATTCACCGTGCAGGATAAATGTTTCAGTTTTATTGTACAGACGCAGTAATACCAAATATGTATTGTTTTTATTAATTTTTAGTTTTTTTTTATATAATTCATTTAATATAGGAAAATGGCATTTTTGAGGCTTTATTCATTTATTAATATATTTATTAATTTTTATATATTTTTTTTACATTTTCTTAATGTCCCACTAGGGGATGTTATCGGGACCAAAGAGTCCAACTCTAATTGCCAAGGGATTCCTAATTTTAGATAATACGAGCTTGGAGAATAACCAGAGATACAGGAAGTTCTCAGGGTTGATTCCAAATTTATTGAACTTGAAAGTAACTTTATATAGCATTTTCAGACAATGCTGAATATACACCAAAGTAACAAAAGTGCTAAGCGTCACATTTGACATTGACAATAATTTGATGTTCCCTCGTGTTTTGCTCATGAACATCTTATTCTCCCTAACACAGCAATTGACTATAAGCCCAAACTTATAACTACCATTGTCACAAATAACAGCTCTGCAGAGCATTTGCAGATCATTACATAACTCAACTGAATAGAATGCAAACAGTATATACTGACACACATATGAAATATAATTAATAAATTATAATTTCCATAACAGGGATCTGAACCAGCAATACTCTGTGCAGACACATAGGCTGATTTCCTCCCATCGCAGCAGGATCAACAAGGCATGTAGGGTCCTGGCAGCCCAGGGGTCACTGGGCAGACCCTGGGCTGCCGAAAATATGTATTGGCACCCCCCGATCTCGCCATGCGGGGGCATTATTATAGCGGAACCCCTAAAATGCTGCTGTCATGTTTGACGGCGGCATCTAAGGGGTTAAAGCCTCCGATGGGAACTCAGCTCCGACCAGGACTAATGGAGCATGGTGTTAGCTGTACTATTACATCCTGTTGAGCTAAGTTCCAGGTGGCCAGGACATAATAGTACGTCCTTGGTCGCTAATTGGTTAAAAACAACGGACCTCATTATGTGACTGCTATTTTGGTCATCTGCTTGTCTGATGTTTTGATCCTCTAACAGACCAGATCAATGGACAGCCAATGCTAGTGTGAACCTCGTGTAACTAAGATACAATGAATTGAATATTTAGCCAGTGGCGTAACTAGGAATGGCTGGGCCCCAAGGCGAACATTTGACATGGGCCCCCCCCCCCCCAACCGCCACCCCCCGACCCCCCTCCCCCCGGACTTTCCCCTCCAACCCCCCCCCCAAAAAAAAACGCATTCCTGCGCACACTATTATGTGCCATAGTGGCCCCTGCACACAGTATCATGTCCCATAGTGGCCCCTGCACACAGTATCATGTCCCATAGTGGCCGCTGCACACAGTATCATGTCCCATAGTGGCCGCTGCACACAGTATCATGTCCCATAGTGGCCCCTGCACACAGTATCATGCCCCATAGTGGCCCCTGCACACAGTATCATGTCCCATAGTGGCCCCTGCACACAGTATCATGTCCCATAGTGGCCCCTGCACACAGTATCATGTCCCATAGTGGCCGCTGCACACAGTATCATGTCCCATAGTGGCCCCTGCACACAGTATCATGTCCCATAGTGGCCCCTGCACACAGTATCATGTCCCATAGTGGCCCCTGCACACAGAATCATGCCCCATAGTGGCCCCTGCACACAGTATCATTCCCCATAGTGGCCCCTGCACACAGTTTTGCCCATATTGCCCGCACACACTTTTTTCCCTTGTGGACCACCCATGAACAATTATTATACTCTGGGGTCTTTTCAGACCCCAGAGTATAATGATCGGAGACCCAGGGGAGGATAGAAACATAAAAAAACAACGTTGCTTACCTGTTCCTCGCTCCGGTGCATGCCCGTGCGCTACTCCGGCCTTCTTCAATGTTGGACCAGGTCGGCATCACATGATGCGGGCCTGCGTCGCGACGCAAAATGACGTCGGCTGACGTCTGGGGCGTCACCAAACAGGCCCGAAGGCTGGAGAAGCGTAGGAGAGGTAAGTACATTGTTTTTTATGTTCCCTCACCAACTCTGGGCCTCCGATTATTATACTCCGGGGTCTGAAAAGACCCCGGAGTATAACGATAGCAGTGATTGTGGTGTTCGGGCCGCGGCCTCACATGCCGATCCCCGCTCCTGCTCACAGCCGCCTCCGCAGGATCGGAAGCGCAGGCGGCCGTGAACAGTGACTCTGGGGAACGGTAAGTATATAGGGCCCGTTACCTGCTGGGGTTACTCCAGCAGGTAACAGACTATTTAAAAAAAAAAAAAAAAAAACGCATCGGGGGCCCGCGGGGCCCCGTAATGTCCCGGGCCCTGTGGCAGCTGCTACCGCTGCTACCCTGGTAGTTACGCCCCTGTATTTAGCAATACAAGGACATCTTTAAAACTCAAAACGCACCAGATTTATCATCCTGCATGGACCACTGTGATAAATGGGGCACATTTTAAGACTTGTACATTTTATAACTTTGTACTGTCCACATCTTACACAGGATTAGTAAATCTGCCTCTGTGTGTTGCAGGAAATAAGATTCCTGGGAAATGTTTCATGCTTTTATGCTGTCGCTGGAATGCACAGCTTTTATTTTTAAGCAAAACAAACTCCTTGGCGGCTGGAGTGCACAGCTATGCATCTTATCTATTTAATATACGTAACCTGTCAAATGTTTCATAGTGGAATGCTACTTCAGTGAAAATATGTCAAAAAAATCCAGCACCAAATAATTTAGTAGGCATATGCATAAAATAATGATATAAATACCGTACCACAGACCACCATTGTTATATTGTAACTGAAAAAAGGAACTACAATACTATACAATAATACAATACTAGTACAACATGGCGTTCTCTTCAGCATTAGTTTCAATGATCTGTGCAGGTGCCAGATGTCATACCAGACCACAATGGGTCAATAGCTACAATCAGTTCACTTGAATGGGGCCATTTGCTTTAGCGATTTCTTTGACGGGCCGTCAAAAATAGGACATGTCCTATTTTTGCCCATTTTCACAGATCCCATAAAGGGGATATGCCATGAAGTGAGAATTGGAAGTCCTTTTCCCTCACTGTGCATTCAGCCTGACCACAGCCAGGCTGAATGTGGTCGTGACTGGTGGTGGATGACGCTCCCATTCACTTCTATGGGAGATAGCCAAATGCTGTACTTCAGCATTGAAGATAATGGGAGCGCTGTTCACCACCCGTCACGCCTACATTCAGCCTGGCTGTGGTCAGGCTGAATGCGCAGCGGGGTAAAAGGACTGCTGAGACAGAGATAGAGGATACTTTCCATGACATAAACCTTTCATAGGCCCAGGTCTATAAAGGACCAATGAAAAATGGGTGTCCCAAAGATGTAACACAGCCTTGAAAATGTCCCTTTTTCACAGCTGTTTTGCAACAGTGTCATATGAATAGAATCTTTAAGCGGTTATGCCATGAAAAGCATGACCGCAGCAAAGCTGAAGGCAAGCGAGCCTATGCAGGATTGGACACATCCATGTTCCCATTTATTCAATGCCAGCACCAAAGATAGCCAAGTGCTGTGAAGTGAATGGGAGCATGGATGCATCTCATCCTGCAGGGGTACGCCAATATATAACATGGCTGTGGTCAGATGGAATTCCCAATGGGGGGGACACTTCTTGTTCTCAGGATCAGTGGGGGTCTCAGCAGTCATACCCCCACCAGCTATTTATTGTCTACTTTTCCTGGCATAAATCCTTTAATCAGATTATTAATATTTCATAGGTATGTATGAGATTAGAAGAGCATGGACATTTTCTTGCAAAAACAGTGCCATTGTTGTCCATAGGATATGTATGGTATTGCTGTTGACATTATGGAAACTTGTTTCTTCGATGTTCTTGTCATTGTGGGATCTTGTTTCTTTGGATACCCATGTCATCACTATGAGACCACAGGAATGGGATGCAGAGAGGGGACCTGACTTACGTCTCTTCGGTCGCTCAATATCAAGTTGGCCCTGAGAATTGTTATAGTGGTTGCACATAGTGACGATCCTGCCTACCCATGTATTATATGGACAGCCATCCGTTTGACAACTACCATGTAATGTTACGTTTCCTCAGAGTGGCAGCGGGTCGGTCATTGCTGCAGCCAGCAATTGCTTGAGTGGACATTTCCTGTGTATCATGATAAACCAGGAAACAGAGACTGGTGGGGGACTTATAAGAGGAGCGCCAGGATATTGGAGGTGACCACTTCTTTATTGTTTGAAGTCATGGTCATTCTTTTGTTAAAAGTGTCTTCACATGATGAACAACCCCTATCTATATTGACTTTTAGTGGTATTATTTCAATATTTTATCGTAGTGCCAACATGATCTGCAGACATTGTAACCACTCATTTCAGGCTCTGACCCAGTAAAGCTGACAGTCTATTTTTATCAGACACTTGTCCCAATATCATTGGAGGTCAAATAAGCTATTAAATACAAAAGAACTAAAGTATCCAGATGACAAGCATATAAGCAAAATCTCTATGCACTATTGCAGTACACCATTCTGTGTATTTTCAAGGCTTAAGGATCAAAATGCATTAGGGTTTGGCAGTAAATAAAAGGGCAGAAGAAATGTTTTAGGATTAAGCATGGATTTTGCTTTGGGAAAACATGTCAGCAGTGAGCTTAAAACCTAGCAGTATATTATTTGATAGAAACAGTGGTGATGTTGTATCATGTTACCATCCTAATATAGGCTTATAACATTTTCCAGTAATATAGTTTTCCGGGATAAGAAAATAGTTGATGTACAGTATTGATCAGAGAGGCCATTAATATCAGATTGGTGGGAATTCTACTTTTGGCAACACGACCGATCACTATTGAATATGTACTGTGGTGCTGCAGCCTCTTCCTTCTTTACATCACATCCCGTCTACTTAGTAGTGGTGGCACAGGGTGGCACAGCTTTGTCTTTGTATACACTTGGACACCCACTAATCTGATATCGATGGCCTATCATAAGGACAGGTCATCAATATTTTGGTCTGAGCAAACCCATTTAACCTCATTAAAAAGCTTCTTGTGCTGCCATGTTGCAGTCTAAACTAACCACTATACCTACAGACTGAGCCAGTGCACTTTACACCAACATTTTAGAAAAAATACATGGACCGCCCATCCTAATATTATACATTGATATAAACTTATCAGCAAAATCTACAAAGATGTAGACATAAGGTTCTTCAAATACATCTTGATAAAGATGTATAAACAAGCCCAGTAGCCACTTCATGATGACCTATATATATAGTGGGTACCTACTCTACTGAGTGTGGTGCTGTATGCACATTACCACAGCACAGCACCCAAAAAAGGAGTGACCCAGTAGCCCACATCTCTGCTGTCAGACTGAGCCCCCAGACCCTCCAGTGCCACACCACCCAACAGGCACAGTACCACAATAATGGCAGCCATCAAATGGTCCAGGTCAGAAGACTGAGAGCTAGTAGCTGGATCACTTATGTACCTGGACTGAATGGGAGGAGTACTGGTACCAAGAAAGGAAAAATAGAGGAGAGACTGAGCAAACCTCCAAATTTTAGAATAAAGACATGGACCTTTAGAAGTGGTTAGTGAGTGGGCTTATATAACTTGACAAAAATTTAGATTAAGAACCTCATGTTCATGTTTGTAGATTTTGTTGAGAAGCATAGATCAATGTATAATATTGGAGTGTGTGGTCCATGTCTTTTTCTAAAATGTTGGTTTCGTTGCCTTTATAGTTGATCATGTGGCGCTCAAGTGCAGAAATTGCATTTGGCTACTATGGTCATCGAATGGGCAATTGTTGGGCAGCCATAAGATACATGAGTATTGGAAGTTAAAACAGTGGACTGTCCTCATTGATGTCCATATACTGTTCAGGAGAGTGACTACAGAATAACAGTCTCAGGGTAAATAGGGTAAATAGGCAGGGTCAGTTTTGCTTGCTAGCATCTTTGGACCATAGAGTAGTACAGGTGTACGCAACCTTCGGCACTTCAGCTGTTGTAAAACTACAAGTCCAAATACTTGCTCTGTTGTTCTTGGAACTCTCATGGAAGTGAATGGAGCATGTTGGGAGTTGTAGTTTCACAGCAGCTGGAGTGCCGAAGGTTGCTGACCCCTGGACTAGTAGATACTTTTTAAAGTTTGATAAGACTAGGAAATGAATGAGTTAATATTCAGTAGTCAATGTTGGTGCCAACCAATTATATAAACCACTAGTGATAGGTTGTTTGTACATGTAGCAGTTTCTGCCAACAAGAGATAACCATGGGGCAAATATCACACAAGGTTTTACTCCGACTTGCTATGGTTTTGTCTATGTATGTTTCATGTGTACAAGCTGCTTTGGCAATGAACACTTGAATGGTTAAATTATATATTCAGAATGCGAACATATAAAATAAATGATGCAGCATGTCCTAAGGTCCCATGGACTGACCTCTTACATTTTTATTCTGCAAAACTTAATAAAAGCCATGTGTTTGAAGCTTTTTCGACTTGGTCTATCTTGGTACTATAAAATTATTTTAAGTGCAGAACATAATTTTTGTTTTTATGTGACATATTTAGAGATGTGTTCCCTGTATACTGTACTGTCTGTCCAGGATACAGGGCTGTTCTTAGACAAAGTGTGGCCCAGGGCAAAATTAAAAGTGGGGCACCAAATGCTAACATACCAACAACACCATCATATTCTGTCACTTCAGAAGTCAGTGCTGAACTTTCAGCAGCACTGATATAGTCTTAAAAGATCAGGAGAACAGGGTGCAGCACCGCTCCTATTCAAGTAATAAGACCGGCACTGCAAATACCCAGAATAGAAGCGGTGCTGCATCCTGAGTCTGACAGATCACATACTGATGTCCGATCCTGTGGATGGGTTATCAGTATCAAAAATCAGTTTGTGGCTGGAAAATCCCTTTAAAATAGTGATTTAATTATACCCATTTCTGTCCTAGTAATAACAACCCCCCTTTTTGCCTATACGCAATACAAATGAGCACCTTTGTATCCCCTTATAAGTTATTATAGTGCCCCCTCAAAATAGTCCCTGCTTATAAATAATACTTCCCCTAGCCATGTTACTAATAATTCCCCTCTCTCTCTCTCTCTCTCTCTCTCTATATATGTATATATAAATATATATTAAGGAGGAACTACTAACAATAAGGGGGGGTTAATAGTTCTCCTAGCTTTATCAATAATAGATCCTCCTTCTAAATAAAAAAATAAATATACATATAAGTATATATATATATATATATATATATATATATGGAGCTATTTATAAGGAATAACTATTAATAATATGGCTGGGGGAACTATTATTAATAAGGGGGAGGCAGTAGTTCCCCTAGCTTCATTAACAATAATATATAGTATTATATGTTCCACAGTGGCCCCCACACAGTATTACAGGTGCATCTCAATAAATTAGAATATCTTTGAAATGGTCATTTCTTTCGGTAATTAAATTAAAAAAGTGACCTCCTAAATTTTCTAGATTCTTTACACACAGAGTGTTCTATTTCAAGTGTTTTATATCTGTAAATGTTGATTATGGATTACAGGTAATGAAAACCCAAATCTAAGAAAATTAGAATATTGTAAAAAAGTTCAGTATTGTAAATTCAGTGTCACCTGCCAAGGTTTCCTAAGCCTTTAAATGGTCCCTCAGTCTGGTTCAGAAGGACACACAATCATGGAAGACGCTGATTATGCATTGAATTACTGAAATGAATGAACATTTCAAAGATATTCTAATTTATTGAGATGCACCGGTATATGCTCCACAGTGGCTCCACACATTATTATATGTTCCACTGTCTCCTCAGATCCCAGAGTATAATAAGTAGAGGCTCAGGGGAAGTGATTAAAAATAACAAACACTTATACTCACCTTCCCTCACCTCTCCTGGGTATCGTCACTCTGTCCGGCTGTCTTCATCATCTTCCTTGGTCCTCTTCTGCCTAGCAACTGAGGTAAACGCGCCCCAGACGTCACTTCTGGGGTCTGTGATTGGGCCTCAGCAGTCACTTGGGGCACGATGACAGTCACAGGCCCTAGCAGTAACGTCTGGGACGCGTGACCTCAGTTACAGGCCAGAAGAGCCCCAGAGAGTATACTGAGCCCAGGAGAGGTGAGTATAAGTATTTTTTTTATTTTTAGTCACCTCCCCACGGCTGGCATCTATTGGAAAGGGGCCCGGGACATCCAGGGCCTCTTTTCATTAACAATATATATAGCGGTCGGGGAACCAGGCTTTCCCCCGACCACTATCATGGAGGTCTGGGGCCCCAGCTATTTCCAGCTGGCCGTGGGCCCCATACCCCTCTGGGCTCGATCGCACCCCCTGCAACCGCGATCATTACACCACTGCTTGTAAGGAAGGCTCAGGGGGGGCTGTGTCCCGGTCATCAGACCATACATCTAGAGCTGCAGATCCTGGGGCCCCTTTGGAGATGGGGGCCCTGGGCATTTGCCCAGTTTACCCCAACCAATGCCAGCCCTGCCAGGATATACAATACAATCTGTATGTTGTCCTTCCTATTCCAAGTTGTCTCAAATATCAGGCTCCAGTATCGCTAAACCAAAGGGTGCTTAGAAGGGCTCAGCTGAATCTCTTCTCATTAGTTGAAGATGAGTTTTGGTACAATATTATTTTATTGTTTTTTTGAAATGAGTACAAGTTGCATTCAGATATCCAAAGTTTTCCGATGTTGCAAAGGTTATTAAAAGATATTAGAATATCACTTACATCATTTGTAGAATGTTAACAAGAAGATGCAATAACAATCTTAACATTCATAAACTGTAAAATATTATAACAAATTACAGGGTAGAAAGTAAAGTAAAGTGGGAGGTGGGAAGAGGGAGTTGTAGGGGAAGTGGGTAGGAGTTTGCCAGGATATATACCAGGTATGCAATATTAAGAGATGACTAAAAATCAAGCCTGTGTTAGAGTAGGAAGGGAGAGGCAAACCTGGAATTCGACCAACAATCCAATTTTTCCATAAAGTTGATATGTCTTGTTGGTTTCTTGCGAGTACATATTCATAGTGGAAGTTTTGGTTGACTTTTTGTATAATTGTGGCAACCGTTTTCCAGTTTTGTGCTAGAGCTGAATTGATTGATAAAATATGACACAACAGTGTTCTGTGTAATCTTGGGATCTCGTCTAGTCCTAAGCCTAGTAGTTGTAAATCAGTTCACAGAGAGTCTATGAACCCTCAAAATTCTCTGTATGACATGTCAACAGTTTTGAGAAAGTGCAGTTGAAACCCAAGTAGGAGATACTATCAACATTGTTAGCATTATAAGTTGAAAATGAAGCAGAAGAAAATAGAAGTGTCTCAGACAGCCAAGGAGAAATCTGGTGAAAAACTATGTGGGTGACCAAATGCAAAATTAGCTCCATAAGAACAAATATGGATGATAGAGATATACACTTTCTGTCCAAGACAGGAAAACTTTATTTCCAAACACCTGAGTTGGCAAGAAAAAATCTTCACAAATTTACAAATTTACAGTACGTAATGGTTCAGGATCATGGTCAAGATTAGAGATGAGCAAATCGAAGCTGACGAAGTGGAATTCGATCCGAATTTCAGGAAATATTTGATTCGCATCGAATCCGGATTTCCTCACGCTTCGTGGTAACGAATCGCATTTTGTTCAAAATGGCTGCTGCACATGTTAGGACAAGGGGCAAGGAACTCTGGAAACGTGGGATCACCCACAATGCCATGTGTGTAGCCAATTAGCAGCCAGCCCTGTGATGTCACATCCCATTAACCCCTACGCAAGCGCCCACGACATGTTTGACCGCTGCATCCAAGGTGTTAAAACCCCTGATCGGTTATGGAGCAGGGTGTTAGCTGTAACTGACACCTAACACCCTGCTCCATAACCGATCGGGGGCTAATACCTTGGATGCAGCGGTCAAACATGACCGCGGCATCCAAGGGGTTCTGCCATTTTGCTGCCCACCCCGGCTCTCTGCAGACAGGAAATAGCTGTTTATTGTTTATTGCTCATGGTCATGTCATGGACACACAGGTGCACAGCTTGTTACAAGACTGATGTCTGATTACTGTACTGTAACGAGCTGTGCATCTGTGTCCAGCAAATGACCATGGACTGTATATCACATGACCAAGGACTGTATATCACATGACCATGGAATGATTTTTATGCACTGGAAGTAAAGAATGAATGACAGCAAGCAGAGATCTAGAAAACTGAGAGGAATTGATACAGAAAGTATTTTGGAAAATCGCACACCTTTTTATTGTAGAAACCATAACATTTACTTGCTGAAACTGGACAACCCCTTTAAGTTATCATTTTGCCTCTAAGTGCAGGCATATTTTGGGACTTTTAGTCTTTACATTTACAGAATAATCCTACCGTTAAATGCTATATATTTGTTATAACCTTCTTATAGATGTTTGTCTTAGAATACTCTACTGAAAGGAAATCGTGCAAGTTGTTTTCATTGCTAACTTTCACTTGCATGCGGGCTGTCACCATGGTATTCCTCGCCTAAAGTATGTAATGTGTTTCTTGTACTAATCTAAGGACATACAGAGTGGATGAGAACTTTATGCCAAGCATTTACAGGAACAGATATAAAAAGGAGGGGACACTAAGTTTAAATACCATTTTAATGTTTTCCATTGACTTTAGGCGGGGGACTAAAGTTTGGCATAAAAAGTAAAAGTGTAGCATACAGTACAAATAAAAGGTGTGTTTTTCATAGAATCAGTTTTTAATACTTCTTGAATGTGTGAAACTGTAGAGATGAGGGTTGTGTAAGAGCACCATGAAACACACAAAATACGACAGAAAAGATTGGCCTACAAATTATACTATGTATGATGTAGTATTCAGTATCTCACTCATAGTAGAAGTAAGTCAAGTCTAAGGCCTTATTCATATGCACATAAAAAACATGTGATGGCCATTTTTGTACAGGCTGTTTTTTTTTAGAACAGATTGATTCCAACGGGGGAGATTTATAAACCCTGGTGTATTCAATGCAAGTCTTCCTATCCTTTGCTCTGATGGACGGTGCACCCCACGCCTCTTAATAACTGAGGTGCACCCTCGGCCAGGCCGTGCACCTGCTTGTAGCTAGAGTACATTTCAAGCATCAGTAAACTAGCATAAATAATAATAAATCTAGCACAAAGCCAACACCCATGTCCATTAAAGTGGAGTAGGTGCTGCAAAATAGAAAAAAAAAGTCACAAATTTTTGCGTGCAATCTGATTTGCATAATAAATGTGCCCCATTGTGTCTATTCCCATGGACAGTTTCTTGATGGTCCGTTTTAATGGATTATCAAAAAATAGAATTTGCACCATTTATGTCCATTTTCACAGATCCTTCAATAGATTAAAGTCTATGTCCCACAGATACAAAATGGCCTTGTAAAAATGAGATGTTTGTCCCATTTTTTTACTGCTGCTTTTTTCAGTTTGTGAGTATACCCTAAATAGTCAACAGATTGTTCATCCAACACCACAAAGGCACCATAGTAACCCAATCCAATGCCCTACTTCTGACAGAATATACTATTGTTCCCTTCATCATATCATCCTATAATTTAATTGATAAACTTGACAGCCCCCAGGAGGCAGCATGAACCTTCAAATCAGCCTTCTATATATTCTCTTTTTCTCACACAGAGGAGCCTCTGAAGAGATTTTGGATGTACTTGACAACATCTCTCTGATGTATGAAAATACAAAGAACTTGTACTGCACATTTATAGAACAAAAGGAATAAACAGGCATTATTGTTTTAATCATTACTGTATTTAAAGGAATGTGTCACCAGAAACCAAGTTTTTGTTAAACGTGTGTTTTGAGAATTTTTGCCGAGGTCAAACCAGGAGATTACGGGAATTACCAAAACGAAAGCAGAGGTATGTCAGAGTCCAAGCCGCAGTCAAATTCAGGAGGTCACAGGCAGAAACAGGAGGGCAATTCAGGACAGCGAGCCAGTGTCAGTAACCAGGACTTTAACATACAATAGGGTGAAAGCACAAGTGACACAGGGAGCCCAGCTACAAAGAAACCCACAAACTCAGGCAAAAAAGAAGCGCAAGAGCCAAACCGCGGATTGTACAATGTGCCTTTGTAGAACTGGTATCAACTACTAGATGGTTACTGTATAGTGATAATATTGATCTTTGGGTGGTATTTTATCATATATAGAAAATTCTATTTACACACTTAACATGGAGATGCTAACATCAAATACTAGATTTATAGAATTCTCATAAACACCTAAAGGAGAAGGGGGCAAATGTATCAAGTGTCAAACTTTTCACTTATAATCCTGTTCGTAGTTTTAGACATATTTATGAATCTTATGGAGCTGCATAGATTTGGAGTGTTTCTAGAAGTGACAATAATATGACTCGAATACCAACTGACTATACAGTAAGTGTCAAGCTTCACCACGAGACAAATATTTGGTGCACGCAACAAATATATATAAATTTTAGGCGCAAAACATGTAGACAAAAAATGTAACTCGCAGACTGTAAGGAATAAAAAATAAAATCTCTCGCTTACTGAGGAGTTACATATACGGCACATGACGGGAATTTATGGCTCACAAAGTGAATTGTTGTAAATTCATAAGTTTACACCATTTTAAACTTGGTTACTTTGCACTTGAAAATCTGCGCCATATTTGTTCTTAACTGTTTCATCAATGTTAGAAATTAGGCACTTCTAAGCCACACCCATTCCATTAAAAGAGTCCAGCCAGTCGTATTTTTCTGTTCTTCCTGGTGCACACTGTTCATAAATATGTGGCAAATGCTATGCACTATAAATTGTGGCATAAATGTAGACAGCAAAGTGCCAAACTTCTATTTATTAATATGCCGAAGGAGTTATACTTAACATGAGATTTTATATAATAATAATAATAATAATAATAATAATAATAATAGTCCTTTAATAGTCCCACAATGAGGAAATTCAGTGTGTAACAGCAGCAAAGATAAGCAGATACAAATACAAATACAACATGTACAGGAATGTAATATACTGTATAGATTAAGAATAAATACATAGTATGCCAGCATATTGATTTGACTCCATATGCAGGAACTCTAACTCAACATATGGTAAGATATATGCAAATAGATCCTCCTGGGTGGTAAAGGAGAACTTGCTTTAGCGCCACCTTTTGGAAAGTAGTTCCCTATAGATCAATGCCTGGTTTTCCTTAAACCTAGTACCATAATCTGGGAATAAAGCCAGGCCAGAATATTTCTTCCAAATGGAAAATAGAGCCATACACAGATAGATGTTTCAAGGTTATTGACTCTCATCAGTGCAAAGCAGGGAACTGACTGGTTGAGAGGTCATAGACATGGGTCAGAAGGGGCACTATATCTCCTTAAGGCCGGGGCCCCATGTTGCAGAAACGCGGTAGAAAAAATTGTGACGTTTTACAGTCAGAGCAAAGCGGATGGGATTCTAGCGAATCCCATGTCCACTTTGCAGTAAAAACCGCTCTGTGGACATGTGACGATCTTCAAAACCAGCGCAGTTTTGGAAATCGCAGCATGTCAATTACACCTACAGAAAGGTCGGCGGTTTCCCCATAGGTACTGTATAATTAAATCAGAAAGTCTGCAGAGGAAACCTCTGCAAACTTTCTGTCTAAAGTGCTGCTGGAAGAACTGCGAAGTGTTGCCATCGTTATTTTTCCCACAGCACTTTTTTGCTGCAGGACACCACGTGGGGGATTGGCCTAAGGATACGAAATGTCCGTAACCATTTCAGGACCAGGCCATTTTACCTGGTTCAGGACCGGACACATATTTGTTTTTTTTGTACATGTGGTTTTAAGGGTTTTAACATTTTTTTTCCTTTGGGTTATTCAAGTAATTTTTGTGTCTTGTTTCGATGATAAATAGGACTTTACTGTTGTTGTTTTTATTTTCACATGTTTTTTCTTGATTTTAATATCCGAGAAAATGTAAACAAAAAAGGAGGGTAAATGTGTTTGTTTTTCATATTCTTCATGTTTTTATTTTTATGTTTAATCAATGTTTATTAAGGAATTTTCAATGCGATACAAAATAAGAGGAAGGGGAAGAAAAAAGAAACCAAAAGGCAATATAAACCAAAAAAGTCGCTAGGGCACGCAGGCCTCGCCCTAATACAAAAGGCTAAGGGGGAACCCCGCCCGCTGTTTTGAAACACAATATACTAACAATGGGACGAAGGCCCAGGTACAGTATATGAGATTATACAAACAACATCTACATAGAACCAAAGGACAGACAAAACAGACCAGGGAAACACAACTGGAAAAAACAATCGGGAAGACACATGATGAAGATAAGGGGGGGTAGGGGAGCATCAAGGGGAGGGTAGAACGACCAGTAGCCGCTGAAGAGAAAAGGGAAAAGAAAATAATAAAAGAAAGTAATTCCAGATCATGAGAAGAAAGAGGAGAACTCGGTCGATTCCTGAAACACCACCCAAGGCCGCCAGAGAGCGTCAAATTTAGAAGGATCGGAAGAATCCTCCGCCACCAGGGCCTCCATTCTCCTTATTAGGAGAAGCTCCTGTAGGAATTCAACCAGAGAGGGTGCAGTAGTGCTTCACCAGTGCCTGGGAGTGACGGTTCTGGCGGCCGTGAGAAATTGTCACAGGAGATCCTTCTTCACTGCAGAAATCCTGCCAGGGATAACTGAAAGAAGGGCCAGTTGAGGAGTTGCTGCGACGGTACAACCACACACCTTAGCATACAGGTCGAACACAGCATTCCAGAAGGGCCTAAGAACGGCACACTCTCATCAGATGTGATACAGGGTACCTTTCTCAGTGCCATAGCACCAACACTGGTCAGTCACAGCAGGATATATTTTGTGGAGGAAGTCAGGACACCAGTACAGAATCTTGAAATTCTTTTCTTGCACACTGCAAGGCAATGGAAGCTTATGTGTGAACAGGAAAGACCTATCCCAGTCAGCGGGGGGAAGACCCGCACGGAGGTCTGACTCCCAGGGACCTGCATACGAGGGGGACCTGGGAGTAGCGTCTCGGAGAAGAATGCTGTAAAGCGTCGAGAGTGCACGCGGGGAAGAGTCAGCGTGGGAAAGGGCAGACTCCAGGTCAGTCATAGTTGAGGAAAGGAGGGGAGGCAAGGAGAATTTCCGCAAGAAGGCTGCAAGTTGGCTGTACTCCAGCCAGGACAAGTGAAGGTCCATATAAGAAGCGCGCAGCTGGGCCAATGGAGGAAGAGGTGAGTCCCCGGCGACCTGCCTAAGTCTTACGTGATTGCTGCTGCGCCAACAAAGGAATCTGTCTACAGAACGGTCTGGTGGAAACATAGGATTACAAAAAGGGGACTGAGGGGGCCAGGAACTCTCCCACTGGAGCACACCTAATCCCAGGTCTTAAGAAAGTGTGAAGAGAGGAATGAGTGCCCAGTGGATCCCGGACGGAAATGAGCTGGTATCACGGCAACGAGGGGAGGGGAACCGAGAGCAGGTCATCCTTGATAGAGACCCATTGCTTATCCACGCTACTGGAAACTCCAGTCAAAAAGATAGAGCAAAACCGCGGAGCGGTAATAATGTCTGGGATCTGGCAGGCTCACGCCATGTTTTTATTTTTAATATCACAAAGTGGTACTAAAAAAAAAAAAAAAAAAATTAAATAGTTTTCCCTCTTCATTGCAATAATTTTTATGTAGGTGACAATTATTGTTGTGTCGCGGGAGGTGGGGCTAGAACCTGTGATGTGGGTGTGGTAGTGGCACTGTTGTGTTTTACTTTTTTTTTGTCTGTGTTTTGTTTTTAATTTTTTCACATTGTGCCCTCCACCCCCCCCCCCCCATATGGTCACAATAGACCTGGGGGAGGGGGGGCATTTTAAATTTCCTTTTTTTTGTGCTGATTTCTCCTGTAATTGGGGTTGATACATTAGTCCCATTTACTGGAGGAGTGCAGGAATTACTGGAGGAATGATTTTGTGCAGTTGCTTAACACTGCAAGGACGTATATATATACATCCATGTGGTGTTAAGAGTGGACCGCCCTGACATAAAAAGGCAACAGGCCGCCTGGAAGTAGTTACTGAGACATAGTAGCCCTTCTAACATATTATAAACATATGTCCTGTTAGGTAGCAATGTAAATGTTAAGTAGGAATGCTTAGAACCTAGGAAACCTTCCACCTCAGATTCCTCTTCATTCTCGATTCATGAGGCAGCTTTCACTTGGTGATGTACCTCAGATGAATGGGGATAACCAGCTGAGTGTCAAGCAGATCTCTGGCTCCCATTGAATACAATGGGAGGCAAATTCAGGGCACAATTTGGCCCTGATTTTGAGGTAGAATCCACCTTCAAAGCAGCCTTCTATATATTCTCTTTTTCTCACACAGAGGAGCCTCTGAAGAGATTTTGGATGTACTTGACAACATCTCTCTAATGTATGAAAATGCAAAGAACTTGTACTGCACGTTTATAGAACTAAAGGAATAAACAGGCATTATTGTTTTAATCATTACTGTATTTAAAGGAATGTGTCACCAGAAACCAAGTTTTTGTTAAACATGTGTTTTGAGAATTTTTGCCGAGGTCAAACCAGGAGATTACGGGAATTACCAAAACGAAAGCAGAGGTATGTCAGAGTCCAAGCCGCAGTCAAATTCAAGAGGTCACAGGCAGAAACAGGAGGGCAATCCAGGAGAGTGAGCCAGTGTCAGTAACCAGGAGTTTAACATACAATAGGGTGAAAGCACAAGTGACACAGGGAGCCCAGCTACAAAGAAACCCACAAACAGGCAAAAAAGAAGCGCCAGAGCCAAACCGCGGATTGTACAATGAAGCAACATTCTGATTATGTCTACATCTCAAAGTTCCGACTCCGGAGATTGACTGGTAGGAAAGATGGCTGTCCCCATAATCTCCACAGTGCCTTTGTAGAACTGGTATCAACTACTAGATGGTTACTGTATGGTGGTAATATTGATCTTTGGGTGGGATTTTATCATATATAGAAAATTCTATAAACACAACTAACATGAAGGTGCTAACATTGGATATTAGATTTATAGCATTCTCATAAAAGTGAGGGGCAGTGAATGTTCCTGGAAATCTATTACATAAATGGATTATGTATGTTCAATGGACTTTTCTGTAATGATATTACATATTAGTCACCAAAAGACCTAAAACACAAGGGGGCAAATTTATCAAGTGTCGAACTTTGCACTTATAATCCTGTTTGTAGTTTTAGACATGTGAATCTGTCATATGGACCTGCATAGATATGGAGTGTTTCTAGAAGTGCCAATATTATGTGTCAAGCTTCACCACGAGACAAATTTTTGGTGCATGCAACAAATATATATAAATTTTAGGCGCAAAACATGTAGACAAAAAATGTAACTCGCAGACTGTAATAAACAAAAAATAAGTAAACATTAATCACCTCTCGCTTACTGAGGAGTTACATATGTGGCACATAAAAGGAATTTATGGAGCACAAAGTGAATTGTTGTTTACAACATTTTAAACTTGGTTACTTTGCACTTGAAAATCTGTGCCATATTTGTTCTTAACAGTTTCATCAATGTTAGAAATTAGGCACTTCTAAACCGCACCCATTCCATTAAAAGTCCAGCCAGTCGTATTTTTCTGTTCTTTCTGGTACACACTGTTCATAAATATGTGGCAAATGCTGTGCACTATAAATTGTGGCATAAATGTAGACAGGAAAGTGCCAAACTTCTATTTATTAATATAGGAGTTATACTTAACATGAGATCTTATATAATATACTGTATAAATGAAGAATAAATACATACTATACAGTAGTATATATATATATATATATATATATATATATATATATATGTATACAGTACAGACCAAAAGTTTGGACACACCTTCTCATTCCAAGAGTTTTCTGTATTTTCATGACTATAAAAATTGTAGATTCACACTGAAGGCATCAAAACTATGAATTAACACATGTGGAATTATATACTTAACAAAAAAGTGTGAAACAACTGAAAATATGTTTTACATTCTAGGTTCTTCAAAGTAGCCACCTTTTGCTTTGATTACTGCTTTGCACACTCTTGGCATTCTCTTGATGAGCTTCAAGAGGTAGTCACCTGAAATGGTTTTCACTTCACAGGTGTGCCCTGTCAGGTTTAATAAGTGGGATTTCTTGCCTTATAAATGAGGTTGGGACCATCAGTTGTGTTGTTCAGAAGTCAGGTGGATACACAGCTGATAGTCCTACTGAATGGAGTGTTAGAATTTGTATTATGGCAAGAAAAAAGCAGCTAAGTAAAGAAAAACGAGTGGCCATCATTACTTTAAGAAATGAAGGTCAGTCAGTCCGAAAAATTGGGAAAACTTTGAAAGTGTCCCCAAGTGCAGTGGCCAAAACCATCAAGCGCTACAAAGAAACTGGCTCACATGAGGACTGCCCCAGGAAAGGAAGACCAAGAGTCACCTCTGCTGCGGAGGATAAGTTCATCTGAGTCACCAGCCTCAGAAATCGCAGGTTAACAGCAGCTCAGATTAGAGACCAGGTCAATGCCACACAGAGTTCTAGCAGCAGACACATCTCTACAACAACTGTTAAGAGGAGACTGTGTGCAGCAGGCCTTCATGGTAAAATAGCTGCTAGGAAACCACTGCTAAGGACAGGCAACAAGCAGAAGAGACTTGTTTGGGCTAAAGGACACAAGGAATGGACATTAGACCTGTGGAAATCTGTGCTTTGGTCTGATGAGTCCAAATTTGAGATCTTTGGTTCCAACCACCGTGTCTTTGTGCGACGCAGAAAAGGTGAACAAATGGACTCTACATGCCTGGTTCCCACCGTGAAGCATGGAGGAGGAGGTGTGATGGTGTGGGGGTGCTTTGCTGGTGACACTGTTGGGGATTTATTCAAAATTGAAGGAATACTGAACCAGCATGGTTACCACAGCATCTTGCAGCGGCATGCTATTCCATCCGATTTGCATTTAGTTGGACCATCATTTATTTTTCAACAGGACAATGACCCCAAACACACCTCCAGACTGTGTAAGGGCTATTTGACCAAGAAGGAGAGTGATGGGGTGCTATGCCAGATGACTTGGCCTCCACAGTCACCAGACCTGAACCCAATCGAGATGGTTTGGGGTGAGCTGGACCGCAGAGTGAAGGCAAAAGGGCCAGCAAGTGCTAAGCATCTCTGGGAACTCCTTCAAGACTGTTGGAAGACCATTTCAGGTGACTACCTCTTGAAGCTCATCAAGAGAATGCCAAGAGTGTGCAAAGCAGTAATCAAAGCAAAAGGTGGCTACTTTGAAGAACCTAGAATATAAGACATATTTTCAGTTGTTTCACACTTTTTTGTTAAGTATATAATTCCACATGTGTTAATTCATAGTTTTGATGCCTTCAGTGTGAATCTACAATTTTTATAGTCATGAAAATACAGAAAACTCTTGGAATGAGAAGGTGTGTCCAAACTTTTGGTCTGTACTGTATATATATATTGAAATAAATGGGATGCGGTTTTTGAGGCAGATTTTGAGGCTGTTTCCGAGTCAAAATCAGCCTGCAAAAAAACGTGTGAACATACCCTTAGAACACTTGGAAATTACATGTGGCTCACGACCCTCTGCTGAGTGGTTCACCATGGAAGCCCTCAGTTATGACCATAAGCACTGGCATATTGAATATGTATCCTCTTAGCAGTGCCAATTTAGATGGTATAATATAATAACACTAGTATAATTGCAGTAAAATATTTGCAGATGCTGGTGATTTCTTTCTTCAAATTAACTTTTTTTTAATGTGGCATTGTGACATCACAATGGATAACTTTGGAGATGCATGCAACCATTTTTTTTTCCCCCCCCCCCCCCCCCCTCTTAACCAAACAAAACCAAACCCCACAAAAAAGAAAAAAAAAAAAAACAAAACTACCCCTTCCCCCCTCTCCTTCTTCCTTTCCTTCTCCCCCTCCGCTTTTTTTTTTTTTTTTTTTTCCACTTCCCCTTTTCCCCTTCCCCCCCCCTCCCCCTGTTTTATCCCCCCCCCCCCCCCCCCCCCCCCCCCCCACCCACCCCCCCCCCCCCCCTTTTTTTTAAAAAAAAAAAAAACCCACCCCCCCACACCCCCCCCCCCCCCCCCCCCCCCCCCCCCCCCCCCCCCCCCCCCCCCCCCCCGTTCCCCCCCACCCCCCCCCCCCCCCCCCACTCCCCCCCCCCCCCCCCCCCCCCCCCCCCCCCCCCCCCCCCCCCCCCCCCCCCCCCCCCCCCCCCCCAAAAAGAACCCCCCCCCCCCCCCCCCTCTTCCCCCCCCCCCCCCCCCCCCCCCCCTCCTTTCAACTCCCCCCCCCCCCCCCCCCCCCCACGGAGCGTTGCGGTGAGAAATACCAACCTTCCATTTTTAAAAAACCCCCCACCCCCCCAATCCTTTTCCCCCCCCCCCCCCGGGGACCCCTTCCCTTCCCGCCCCCCCCAGTATGTGATTTAAAAGTGTTGCATAGTTGTGTCACAGAAGAAGCTTGAGAGTAGATTATATGGGATAATCAGCATTTACTTCTTAGAACATGAGGTAAACAGCATCAAAACGTTAACACAGGAAAACTTGAAAGTAAAAAGGACCTTTTACAATAGAGAGATAAAAAGCAAGGTACAGCAAGTCTCACATAGCATACCATTACACTCTATTCAGCATATAACACTAATAACATCGCCATCTACTGTCAGATAGATGTAAACTTCTCCTGCACACAAATAAGTCTATCTGTTGCATATATATGTATATAGTATATACCAACACCCTTTCTCAACAGTAAGAACTTATTCAGTTAAATATAATCTCTTCATCAGTCTCTGGTGTCTTTCAGCACTCAACGCCTTTGTGAAAATATCTGCTGTCATATCTTCAGTTGGGCAGTATTCTAAATTCAGAATTCCTTGTTCCTGATGATCCCGTAAGAAATGAAACTTCACATCAATGTGTTTAGTTCTGGGATTAACTCTTTCCATCTGAGCAAGAACAAGACATCCTTGATTGTCTTCATGTAACGTTGTTGGTCCTAACTGTTGTTGTCCTAAGTCTCTTAGTAGTTGTCTTAACCAAAGAACTTCTTGACTCGCATGAGCGGCGGCTACATATTCTGCTTCTGTAGACGATAGTGTTACTATAGATTGTTTTTTACTAGTCCAACTAATTGGTCCGCCCGAGAGTAAGAAAAGATAGCCACTGGTAGATTTTCTATCAATTGGATCTCCAGCCCAGTCTGCATCAACATATCCAGTTAAAACGCATTCATCACTTGCAGGTAGTTTCAGTTTAACGTTGCTAGTTCCTTTCAGATAACGTATTACTCTCTTTACAGCTTTCCAATCCATTTCATTGGGGTTTGACACTTTTCTGCTCAAAATTCCTACTGCTGCTGCAATGTCTGGCCTTGTAACAGTCGCTAAATATAGTAATTTTCCCATTGCTTTTCTGTATAGCTCATTATCTGGTAACATATTTTGTTCACTTTTAATTTCCTTCAGATAATTAGTTTCCATTGGAGACTTTACTGGTTTCGCATCTTTCAGTCCAAATGTTTCTATTATATCTTTGATCATGTGATTTTGGTTAAGTTGGAAACTCCCATCTTCTTCTCTTTCTATCTGTATCCCTAGGTAATGCTTCACATTTCCCAGATCTTTGATCTCAAAGTGTTGATCCAAAATTTTCCGTATTTCAGCTTCATCCCTTTCTCTTTCAAAACAAACTAAAATATCATCAACATATATCAGTACATAGATCCATCTGTCATCTAGTTTCTTTGTGTATAGACAGGGATCCGCTTTGCTTCTTAGAAAATGTTCATTTATGAGCACTTCAGTGATTTTATCATTCCACGCTTTAGCGGCTTGTTTTAAACCGTATATACTTTTCTGTAGCTTACAAACCATGTTTGGTTTCTCTTTATCTTTGAATCCTGGAGGTTGTTCCATGTAAATTTCTTCTGTTAAATCTCCATTCAGAAATGCTGTCTTTACATCCAGATGTTTCAATTCCATTCCTTTAGTAGCTGCAACCGCAAGCAAAGTTCTGATTGTAGTATGCTTGACAACCGGAGCAAATGTTTCATCATAGTCTTCTCCGTATTTTTGAGAATAACCTTTAGCTACGAGTCTTGCTCGGTATTGTTCAGCGGTGCCATCTGTTTGGTATTTCACTTTAAAAACCCATTTACATCCTATAGCTTTTCTCCCTTTTGGTAATTCTGTCAGTGTCCATGTCTTTGAATCATGCATGGATTTCATTTCTGTTTCTGTAGCCTTTATCCACTTATTGGCCTCTTCTTCTGAAAGTTGAGATATATCCTCCCAAGATGTAGGTTCATATACTTTATTTGTACTTGCCTTGTATGAAAGACGTACAGGTGGTTTTCCTTTGTTTTCTCTCATTAAACGTCTTGGTTCTGTGTCTGTCTGTAGTTCTATCTCTTCACTTTCAGTATTTTGAACTTTATCAATTTCAACTTCTTTTTCATCAGATGTTCCTGGACTTATATCACTGTTGTCTCTCTCATTTCTCATTTCCAGTGATGTCATAATGTTATCATTTAGATCTTCAATGAATGTTACACTGTTACTCACCGTAACTCTGTCTTTTTTAGGATCTAGGATTCTGTATCCTTTGCAGTTGTCACTATATCCAACAAATATTCCTTCTATGGCTCTGTTTTGAAGTTTGGAGCGTTTCTCTTCTGGAACAAAAACAAAAGCTTTGCAACCAAAAACTCTTAAATGATTCACACTTGGTTTCTTACCATGCCACAGTTCATATGGGGTTTTTTCCAGTTTTCTTGAAAAAAGTCTATTTTGCAGATAAGTAGCTGTCATTGCTGCTTCACCCCAGTATTTCTCTGGTAGTTTGGAATCTGTTAGCATGCATCTTATCATTTCAGTCAGAGTTCTGTTTTTCCTTTCTGCTACGCCATTTTGTTCAGGTGTGTATGGAACAGTTTTGTGATGCTCTATTCCATTCTGTCTTAAATAGTTCTCTATTTGGTGTCCTGTGAATTCACCTCCATTATCACTTCTAATGATGATTGGCTTCCTCTGAAACTTATTATACGACTTTGACATGTATTCTTCTAATTTACTGAAAACTTCACTTTTGTTCTTTATTAAGTACGTGACTGTGTATCTTGAGTAGTCATCTATAAAAGTCACCATATATCTATTACCTCCTGATGTGGTTACTTTCATGGGTCCACATACATCAGTATGCACCAAGTCAAGTGGTTTTGTGCCTTTTGTTTCACTCTCTTTAGGTATACACACTCTTGTAGCTTTAGATTTTATACAACATTCACATCTTACAATAATTGAGCAATCAGATATCAACAGATCTTTTGTCAAATTTTTGTTCTGTAATGCCATGATACTCTCAGGATGTCTGTGTTCTAAGCGTCTATGCCACATGTGAATACAATTCTTGTGATCATGTGTACATAACTTCATCTGTTCCTTTAATGTGTCTAGATGATATAATTGTTCACCTGCTTTTACATTTATTATTATCTTGTCTCCTGCTAGGATTGTACATTCATCATCTTTGAATTTTACAGTAAGTCCTTTAGCTGTTAGACGTTTTACAGATAATAGTCCTCCATCTAGTCCTGGAACATATAACACATCCTTTACTAGTATCTTTGAATTATGCCCAAATTTATCAGAATAGATTAGCATTCCTTGTCCAGTACCTTCCGCGGTTATTTTGCTCCCATCTGCAAGGTAAATAGCTTCCTTCTTATTTAGATCAAGTTCAGTAAAGAAGCTCTTATTACTTGTCATGTGACTTGTTGCTCCTGAGTCAATATACCAACTCATTGATAACCTTTTATCGGTTACTTTAAATGTACCATTCCAGTGATCTGCATGTGGGTTAGATATTGTGCTTTTCACCTTCTGTTTACTTTCTTTATGGTATAACTTCTGTTCTGCTTTCCATATAGTACAGTCTTTCTTTAAATGTCCCTTTTTCTTGCATCTGAAACATTCTCTTGTTTCTGTTTTATAGGTCCTCTTATCTGTAATTTTAAGAGCATTTACACTGTCCTTTTCTGTGGAATCATTTGTTTGTTCTTTCCTTCTCTGGTATTCATCTATGAGTCGTGTTTTTACAAACTCTAGTGTAATGTCTGCTTCAGGTCTTGTTTCTAGTGCATTTATCAAAGCAGTGTATGAATCCGGCAAGCTACACAATAATATTGCTGCTACATGACTTTCTTTAATATCTTCACCAACTGATCTCAGCTGTGTTATCACTTCCATCATGGAGTTTATGTGCTCCTGCATGTCTTCCTGTGCACTTAATCTCATCTTGTAAAGTTTCCTTAGCAGAAACAATTTGTGATTTAAGCTGGATCTTTCATGTAACTTTCTCAATGCTTCCCACATTCCCTTTGCTGTATTCTCATTCCTTATGTGGATTAACTGATCATCTTCCACTAATAAGCTGATAGTAGCTCTTGCTTGTCTGTTTTTCTTATCCCATGTCTCATTATTATCATTGGGTCTATCTGTAGTGATTACATCCCATAAATCATCTTTAGACAATAACATCTCCACTTTGAACTTCCATAACTGATAGTTCTCATTGTTCAGCTTAGCTACTGTAAGTCTGAGTTCTGAATTGCTGGTCATTTTAACTTGTCTTACTTGTTTGGAGAGAATTGTTCTGAAGAATCCTTTTGCATTCACTGGGTCTTTTTGTCTTCTATGCCTGGGCCCATAACCTGTTGCATAGTTGTGTCACAGAAGAAGCTTGAGAGTAGATTATATGGGATAATCAGCATTTACTTCTTAGAACATGAGGTAAACAGCATCAAAACGTTAACACAGCAAAACTTGAAAGTAAAAAGGACCTTTTACAATAGAGAGATAAAAAGCAAGGTACAGCAAGTCTCACATAGCATACCATTACACTCTATTCAGCATATAACACTAATAACATCGCCATCTACTGTCAGATAGATGTAAACTTCTCCTGCACACAAATAAGTCTATCTGTTGCATATATATGTATATAGTATAAAAACAAAAAAAAAAAAATTAATTTTTAATAAATTATTTATTTTAAAAAAGGGAAAAAAATAAAGTTAAAATTTTTTTACTTTTTTTCTTCTTTTATGTCTTTTCTTGTTTTTACATATAAATACAATCAGTATATGCCCCTATGTATGTAGATGTAGCTGATGAAGTGTATTGTACTATTACTGTTAATATTCGTTTATTATAACTTTTTATATACATTTTTAATACATTTTGTTTGTGGCAGCACCACAATTTTTACTCCTTTTTTGGTGTACACATTCACAATAAGTCATTGTGATATTTAAAAGGAGCATTGTAAAAAACACAATGCAAAGGCACTTCCAGAAGACACACAGATCGCAAGGACACAATAGGTAAAACACTCACTGGAGGGAGTTGTGCTACAACAGGTAGATCATTGGGAAAGGAACTAATGTGTAGTCCTTCTCGAGATAAAATAAGAGGCAGTTTTCCACCTGGATCCTGACTGCCCCATTGAGATGTCATAAAGACCCCATTGTGATATCACAATGACCCATTATGATGTCTTAAAGCCCCATTGTGATGTCACATTGACCCATTATGGAAATGAAAAAGCAAACAGGAGGGGCGTTCATGGTGTAAATGGTAGCAGAAGATCAAATAGCAGATGGCCTCTCACGAGAATAGGTGGTACAACCACAGGTACAACACTGAGAACTGAATCTTCTGCCACTTAAACAAAGTGAGCTGCCTTCGCCTCTAGGTAAGTCTCATCAGGACACCGAACATCATGTGAAACGTGTAGATAGATGAGGCTCAGTCTGGGGCGCTGCTCCAGGTAAAATACTTTACTACAACAACAAAACACACCGTGCAATGTATGTTTCGTGGGTGTGGACCCACTTCCTCAGGCACATCAGAGTGAGGAAATGGGTCCACGCCCACTAAATGTACATCGCCCATTGTATTTTGTTGTTTTTATAAAGTATTTACCTGGAGCAGCACCTCAGACTTAGCCTAATCTATCTACACATGTTTTACAAGAACCCACTATGATGTCACACTGACCCTTTGTGTTGCCACAATGCCCCATTGTGATATCATAAAGACCCTTTGTGATGACACAATAACTCACTGTGATGTCATAAAGCTCCTTTGTGGTGTCACCATGCCTATTGTAATGTCATCATAACTGACTGTGATGTCACAAACCCCATTGTGATGTGTTGATGACACATTGTGATGTCATAAGGCTACGTTGTGATGTTATCATAACACATTTTGATGTCATAAAGTCCCATTGTAATGTCAAAAAGCCCCATTGTGATGTCACAATGTCCCATTGTAATGTTATAATGTCCCACTGTGGTGTCATAAAGCCTCATTGTGAAAGGACTGAAGACCCAGAAAAAAGAGGCCTATGATCTACCAGCAGCACCCCTCCAGCCTCTTTTTTTCTGGGTCTTCAGTGCTTTCAATTAAAGGAATTTTCTTCAGATGTCTCTGTGAGGTGGGTTCAGCAGCGTGGTATGATCCTCCAGTGACTCCGTATACCGTGTATAGTGTTATGCCTAATAGTATAACTCTTTGGGTGAGCATGTTTAATTGTGTAGTCTCACTAATTTCTTGCACAATATCACACTAGGGAGCATTCCCTCACCCTTCTTCTAAAGCCACATTGTGATGTCATAATGATCCATTGTGTATCAAATGGGCTAAAAAAGATCTAGAAAGGTGCACTCTCTGAAAACTGTTTATTAAAAATATCTAAATATAAAATCATATACAATAGCTAGACAACGCATTTTGAAAGTGGTCCTCTTTCTTCGTCAGGTCTATAGATTATATATTCTATGGATATATTTATATTTTTATCTATAAATATATCCATAGAATATATAATCTATAGACCTGAAAAATCCCCATTAATCACATAAAGCCCCTCTGTGATATCATAAAAACCCCCTGTGATGTGACAATAACCAACTGCAATGTCATAAAGTTCCATTGTTATCTCACAATGATCCATTGTGGTTACATAAAACCCCATTGGGATGTCACAATGATCCATTGGGATTGCACAAAGCCTCATTGTGATGTCACAATGCCCCATTATGACTTAAATCCCCCTTGTGATGTCTGAGTGACCCATTGAAGTGTCATAATGCCCCATTTTAATTGCATAAAGCCCCATTGTGATGTCATGATATCCAATTGTGATGTAATAAAGTTCCATTAGGATGTCACAATGATCCATTGTAATTGCATAAAGCAGGAGTGTGATGTCATAAAGCCCCACTGTGATATCACAATGAGCCATTCTGATGTCATAATGCCACAATGTCAAAATGACCCATTGCAATGTCATCATGCCACCTTGCAAATGCATAAAGACCTCTTTTGATCTCACAAAGGTGATTCCACAATGCAACAGTGTGATGTCATGATGACCTATTGTGATGTCATAAAGCCCCACTGTGATGTCATCATGACACATTGTGATTTCATAAAATGTCACAAAAACCGAATGTGTCCACTGTTGTAGTATCCTGAATAAGGCCAGTATGTCCAGTACACATATAGTCTGAACACAGGTTAAAGTTATAAAATTTTAATATGAAAAATGTATTCCTTTGTATACTGATCAGATCACTATTTCTAGTACAATAGGACAAATGTTTGTTGTATGATTTGCAGTGAAATTACTATAAGTAAAACTATAGACTATGTATAATTCAGGAATTGTATAGGATTAATTGCTGCTTGTTATTTACTATAATTCGCAGTCTGGAAGAAACTGCACAGTAGTAGAGTTTCCTTGTGAAGGGTAAGGTTTGTGAAAAAATTCTGTATGAGGATATGTTCACACTGCAGCACTTTATTTTGTGTCAGTATTTTTATAACAAAACAATGAAAGACTTCTACCTCTTCAGTGTTTTGGTAAAATATTGCTCTGTAAATGAGCCCTAATGTTTTTGTGCATGGATACCATGGATGTACGTGTGGAGAAGAAATGATATTTTATGTGGCCTGGTAAACTTTTGCAGAAAACCAACAGAGAACGGCCAAGAGGGTGGGAGTAGTAGTCACAGTAGCTCCGCTAGCAAGAGTCTCCAACAGACCCTCCTGTGTTTCTCAGGGCTGGTGCAGTGTGGAGGGGACATGCAGGGTGTATGATGGTGGTAGTAGTATTTCCCCACTGCGAGTCCTGGTGGTAAGTCTCCCTGAGTCTGATGATGCTTGGAGTGCCCTTGATGGTGAGTGCAGGATTAAGACTCAGGAGAGAGGAGTGCACTAAACAACAAAAACTCACAGTTTACTGATAGGAAATAGTGTCTGAACAGCAAAACTTTGTCAACATGTTGGAAGCATAATCTTTAGGAACTTGCACTGTGTTGGAGCTAAAGTTTGGTGATGGTACTTCCCGGTCAGTCAGGGTCTCCCTTTCAGAGGCAGTCTACCTCTTGTACAGTCTGTATCTAAATACACAAAATTATCTGTAATGCCTTGGCTGCAGTGTACATATCCAGAAAGAGCGCCCTGACTGGCCTGAGGCAGGGTTGTAGCGATGAGGTCCATCTTACACTTACCCTCACAGTTTCTTCTTGCATACAACATCAACAAAATGAACAACGTATTGGCTGACTTACAGTTAGCTTGGGCCAGCCTAACTAGGGACTCTCTCTTACTCTACTCCTAACTCTGGGACTGGGAGCATGAGTCTGCTCACAACTACGTCTTCCTCTCTCCAGGTGGAAGAGAGTAACTGCCTTCTCCCTTTACCACAGCAAAGCCAAGGGACATGCCCTCAGCTCAACTTTCAGATCACAGGTTCTTCCCATTTACGGTACAGCAATATATTACATACAAAGTTGCAATGATAGCGTCAATATAACAATAAACAGTTCCCCAAATACATCAGGCAATGCCACTAATATTTGAAGTGTTGCAACTGGGACAATATACTATGTGCAGTAAGTCTGCAGGGGTTCTGCAGTGTATGTGTTTGGTACTGTGTAATGCATCTGAGATGTGGAGTGCTCTGTAATATATGTACGGTCTGGGGGTCTGTTTAGTGTCTGTGGGATGCTGTATACTTGTATAGTATATAGTATGTGAATAAGCTGCTCTATAAAACAGAAAAAGCACTGACTCACATTTTCTAGATGGGTACTGTTCAGCATCTACTTTTTGCAGTTCTACAGAAAAGATAATATTGCTAAATAATAAAAAAAAAAACCTGAAAGTGTTGGCCACTTAGATATAATCTGGGTGTAACTGTGAAGGAGGATGAGAAAAATACCAGTCTATTAAATGCCTTCATTTCTGTTTTATTAACAGAGGAAAACCCATTACCAGATGACATGATAATACTCATAAATGTCACCTGCTTAACCTATAAAGAAGCACAGCGGCACCTTAAAGGCCCTAAAATCAACAAATCTCCATGTCCAGGTGGAATTCACTCAAGTTGAGAAAAAATTAATTACCATGATAGACAGATCCTTATTTCTATCCTTTAGCAACCAGTGTCAGGCAGCTGTTGCCAAGGCAAATAGAATGATGGGGTGCATCAGAATAGGCATAGATTCTTCACATAAGAATATAGTTTTGCTGACATACGAGCCACTAAATAGACCACACATGGAATAATGTGTATAATTTTATGTATCTCTTATTACATCACTTATTACAGCTGATGACTTTAACTCTTATTTCAAAAGCAAAATTGACACCATCAGAGGCAGTCTCTTCCTACACCTCCGATAACCACTCTACCAAACTGCTCGATGCTCTTCATCTTTAACCAGTTTCTCCAGCGTCACTAATGAAAAGCTATCCACCCTAATCTCTAAATGCCACCTCACCTCCTGCGTGCTTGACCCGATCCAGTCACATCTCATCCCCAAACTCACTGAAGTCATTACTCTGGCCCTAACTCATCTCTTCAACCTATCCCTAACCAATGGATCCTTCCCTTCCTCCTTCAAACATGCTACCGTCACACCTATACTTAAACTGTCCCTCGACCCGTCCTCTCCAGCCAACTACTGCCCCATCTCACTGCTCCCGTACGCCTCTAAATTGCTTGAACAACACATCCACTCCGAACTATCCTCCTATCTCTCGTCCAGCGTGCTCTTTGACAGGCTACAGTCAGGCTTCAGTCCCCATCACTCCAAGGAAACTGCCCTAACCAAAGTCACTGATGACCTTCTAACTGCCAAAGCTAAGTGTTACTACTCTGTCCTCCTCCTTCTTGACCTCTCCTCTGCCTTTGACACAGTTGACCACTCCCTCTTGTTAGAAACGCTCTCATCCCTTGTCAACTCAGACCTGGCCCTTTCCTGGATCTTCTCATACCTCACCAACCGCACATTCAGCATCTCCCACTCACACACCACCTCCCCACCACCTCCTCTCTCTGTAGGTGTCCCCCAAGGTTCCGTCCTAGGATCCCTCCTGTTTCCCATCTACACCCTAGGCCTTGGCCATCTCATAGAATCTCATGGTTTTCAATACCATTGCTATGCTGATGACACTCAAATATATCTCTCTGGACCAGGCATTACCTCTCTGTTGTCCAGAGTCCCAGAGTGTCTAGCAGCCGTAGCTTCCTTTCTCTCCTCCTGCTTCCTCAAACTCAACATGGAGAAAACGGAGTTCATCATCTTCGCCCCACCTCGCATGGCCCCTCTACCTGACCCATCTATCAAAGTTAGTGGAACCACTCTCACCCCAGTCCCATGGGTCCATTGCCTTGGGATAACCTTAGACTCTGACCTATCCTTCAAGCCGCACATCCAAACCCTTAACACCTCCTGCCGCCTCCAACTAAAGAACATCCATCGAATCTGCTCCTTCCTCACCCCTGAAACTACAAAGATGCTAGTCCATGCCCTAATAATCTCCCACCTAGACTACTGTAACACCCTTCTTCATGGCCTCCCAGCTAACACTCTTGCCCCCCCTCCAGTCCACCTTAAACTGTGCTGCTTGCTTAATACACCTCTCCCTCCGTTCTTCATCAGCCGCTCCCCTCTGTCATACCCTTCACTGGCTACATGTTGCCCAGCGAATAGAGTTCAAATTACTAACGCTGACATACAAAGCCATCCACAACCTGTCCCCTCCATATATCTCTGACCTAATCTCCCGCTACCTGCCCGCACGTAACCTCCGATCCTCCAAAGACCTCCTACTCCGCTCTGCTCTTATCCGCTCTTCACACAATCGTCTCCAAGACTTCTCCCGTGCATCCCCCATACTCTGGAACTCATTATCAAGACACATAAGACTATCCCCCACAGTCACGAGCTTTAAGAAGGCCTTTAAGACTCACCTATTCAGGAAGGCCTACAACCTCCAATAACACTACTGTCACCACACCACCATCTGTACAGCCTCTCCCCTCACCTTCTGTCTCTATCTCTCTTCCCTCATAGATTGCAAGCCCTTGAGGGCAGGGCCCTCTATCCCACTGTGCCAGTTGGTCACTGTTAGTATTATATTTGTCTTGTATATTTTGTGTACCGTATGTAAACCCTCAAATGTAAAGCACCATGTGATTAACATAATAATGTAAAGCACCATGGGATTAATGGTGCTATATAAATAAACAATAATAATAATAATAATAAACATGCAGAAAAAAAAACAGCGTCCATTACTGTCTCCCAGGAGGCAGGGAACATTCTTTATAGAAGATTTTAAGGTGGAAGACCACTTCAAAATCTGCTCCAAAACCCTTACCCTTTGGCCATTTTCACATAACTGAATTCATGGTGGGAAACATGATCTGTGTATTGGCCAGATCCTGCATGGAAAGAGTTTCCTGGTCTGAGCCCAAGGATATGGCTTTAACCATTTTCAAATTGCTGCGATCATTAACAATTGAAGTATCTTAATCCAAAAGAAGGAAAAATCTTAACGTGAATCTGTCACCAGAACCCATCTAATTTATTATTATTTATTTATTTATTTAGATTACTAATATAGCACCATCATATTTCCCAACACTTTGCAGACATGGTCAGTCACTGTCCCATATAGGGCTCACAATCTAAATTCCCTACAAGTATGTTTTTGGAATGTGGGAGGAAACTTATCAACTTCTTAGCCATTACTCCAAACAGATACGTGTGTTGGGGATTCTAGAGGCAAAAGAAGAGGACATATCATCGCTTAAAACAATCCCTAAACACTTCTGGTTACATCATGATTTTGATACAATGTCACTATGTGTGAGAGCGACTGACCGTGTATTTATTGATCCTAAGGGAGGAAATTAGAAGAGATGGTTGGCACAAAAGGAAAGTAAGTGAATCTACACACTAAACATGCATATTACAATAATATTAGTTACTCTCCATTTTTATACATTATATAATTATTTTTTCATTATTTTGATCAATAGGATGCTTCAGTAGGTTTTTCATATATATTATAGATATATATTCGTGATGTACTGACTGTTGATATTTAGATTATATATGAGTTTTTATGATGCAATGTTTTCTTTATATATTGGTTTAGGATATGGAATTTCATAATGTTTTAGATTATTTTTAATAATGTGTGTCATATTATTTTTGATTTTTTGTTTTCTTAAGAACGGTCTTTTGGGGAAATGTCAGATTTGGGATTTGCTGGCCATGATGACAAAAAAGAAGTTAGATCGAGGAAGATTATAGGTTTTAGATTGGAATACATTGCTACATTTTAGAATGGATTTGTATGGATTTGAAGAGACTCAGGGCCAATTATTAATTATTATATGAACTGTATATATCTATGTAGTACGCTATATGATATATCCAAGATATTATTTATGAATTGAGGGTGCATGTTGGTTTAATGGTCTGTATTTGTATTTACTTGTAAAATAATATTAGTGCATGTTGGTTTAATGGTCTGTATTTGTATTTACTTGTAAAATAATATTAGTAATAATAGTAAGATATTTAATTTTATTTGCTTTGGCACTTTTATATAGTTATTTGACACTTCTCACTATTTACTTCACTTACATCTGATATTTGTCTTTGCTCCTTTTAATCCAGGGTATGTTTTATGACATAACACATCACTCAGCTTTACAGCACTTTATTTATATAGGCTATCCATGGTTATGGGGGGCATGGGTATTAGATGTTATATTCAAGCCCCTTGTGATGTCATACAGTCATGTGATGCGTGGGGTGTGGGGGACTTCCCAATTCAGCACATGCACTCCTGGGGCTGTCAAGTGCATCACACATACCTTGGATATTATTTATGTAACTTCCTATATAGGTAGGGACGCCCAACTGGTATTTTAGTGTCGGCGCCTCCTACTGATGACGTAGGATATGCGATCTATATGGAGGGAATGTAGTTGACTATTAGTGAAGCTGTGTGTATATCAGGACTAGTGCTGCCAGCTAGATCCTTTACTACTGGATAGAGGCAAATTCAATTTTAGCCAGGAATACTTTACACTATTTTAATTCTTAATTAATCTAATAAACTATATTTTTATATGCACAGCATAGGTGGGAAATAAAAAGGTTTTTTACAATGCAAATGGGTCTATTGTAATTACGTTTTGACCCCGTTCTAGCCTGGGGAATCTGGTGGCATTGCTTTTGATTATTAGTAAGATTGGTTTGCAATCTATGTCAGTTGTGACATGCACCTTGTCAGATTATTACAAAGCGATAGATGGGGTGGGGGTGACAACCGGAACGATGTCCCCAGACTATGTGTAGTATACTGTAGTTCATCCATTTAGGAATCATTTATTCTCAGGTATTCATGTATTTTCTGTGTTATGTGTATATTTATATTATTTTATAAACTTTCAGTAAAGATATACAGGATATTTTTTATTATTCCTGTGTGTTGCACCATTATTGGTGTTAGTATGAAGAGGTAAGCAGTAATGCCCTCATTGCTCCAAATAACTCATCTGCATGTTGATAACATTGGTAGTGATATAATGGAAACAGAGGCAGCGATTCACAAGGGGATTCAGGTGACCCTAACCTATCTATCTACAGTGCTGGGTTGATATGCTGGATTCTGATGACAGACTCCCTTTAACCTGAGAGTAGGGACAATGGCAGAACATGCACTCGTGGTGACATAATGTACAGTACTTCACATAGTACAGTGAAATACCAAACAGTGAGGTTACTGAAAACCTTGTACAAAATGCTTCATCATGTACGATGTGTGATTTCACAAGAGCATGGTAAATGTGAGCCTTGTATTCTTTGCAGGTTTTCAAGCTGTGATAAAACATCTACAATGTAACAACACTAAACACCACATTAGTTCCCAATGTGCTAATTGCTGTAACAAGCGTGTCAGTCCCGGTGTGGTGTTCATTAAATTAGGATTTCATTCACTAAATCCACTTACAAGAATGGAAAAATAAGTTTGGATTCACAAAGCCATAATACACAGTATTAAAATGCAGACTGTATTACAGCCTCAAATCCTGACCCAAGCGCCGGTCCAATGACCCTAACAGTGATAAAGTTCCCAATGACACTGTTAGTTCAGGTTATTAAGACCCGAGGCCAGGCTGAGGATTTACGCTGTAATACGTTCAGTTCCTTCCTTCCTTCCTTCCTTCCTTCCTTCCTTCCTTCCTTCCTTCCTTCCTTCCTTCCTTCCTTCCTTCCTTCCTTTCCTTCCTTTCCTTTCCTTCCATCCTTCCTTCCTTCCTTTCCTTCCTTTCCTTTCCTTCCATCCTTCCTTCCTTCCTTCTGAACTATCCTCCCAACTATCGTTGAATAAACCCCATAATATCATGACAATATAGTATATAATTTAAATTTTTTATATTATGCAAAATAAATTACCCTGATGCTTCCGAGCAGAGGACTCCATCTAATAGGTATATGGACTGAGGATGGCCTAATGGGATCAAAGCCTATAAACTTACCTGGTTCAGTAGTGACACAGCCGTCAAGAAAGAAGTAACATTCTCCTTCTCTCTGTTGAAATAGAAATAAATCTAGCTGGCAACCAGGGACGTATCTATAAAAGGAAGAAAGCAAGACAAGAAAATATTACATAGTAAAATATGGGATTCACACCCTGAACAGATTTTATTCTGTTCTTTAGAAATTTATTGGAACTCATTTGTAATGTCCATGTTGCTTAGTCTGGAGCTTATACTCAGTGTTAAAAATAAACCCTTCTGGATTTCCTGTCTATTGTTATTATCTTATTCTGTGTTAGATATTTCTTCAAGAAAGGAAGAAACAACAGTGACACCTATAGGTTATTTAAAAATATATAGAGTTGGAGAAAATAAATAATTAAGCAGTTGATATTTTTTGCTCGTGCTTTTGTGTCTTATTTTATGTTCACAGTAGAACCAGTGGACCTGAATGACGGAGAGCCGAACCACTAAAACAGTGTGCAGGACTTTTTTCTCTGCCGATTTTTGACATCTGTGTGACAGCGTCTCCAACGGAGACTCCGATGCAGATGTAAGCCTAGTCTTACGTGGGAATGTCAATTGGTCTCCGTGTATGGGATCAATAGGTCTCCTTGTATGGTGTGCAAGCATGATAAATGTGCCCAACAAGTTATATGTACCCAAAATACAAATCAAGCCTCACATACAGTCATACAGCTACAGTGACCGAAAAATAAAAAGTTTTGGCTTTGGAAATTAAAAAAAAAAAAAGTAAAAATGCTACAAAACCCTGTAAAAGCGGAAGCAGAAAAGAGAACCTCAGTGATCTCCTCTGATATTTCCATTTTGCCTGTTGCAGACCCAGCTAATAGATCACTTCAGAGATGGGGACCTGTTCATGGAATTAATAAGGCAACACCTTATTGACTTCTTCTCATTATTATGCAAAGCTATAATTACTTATTGATTATTAACACCGGAGATTCTTGGAATTTGTGACATTTAAAAGTGACAAATATTGATTTACAGGATGAGCAGAACTTCTACTCAAGAACACTTGTTGTGCATGAAATGACTCTTAAGATTTATGGTGAAACTTCACAGTTACTTCTTTCAGAAACTGCAATTACGGATTTTTTTCAGAGAAACTGTTAACCCCTTAATGACCGGGCCATTTTTTGTTTTTGCATTTTCGTTTTTCCCTCCCCACGTTCCAAGAGCCATAACTTTTTCATTTTTCAGTTCACAGAGTCACATGATGGCTTATTGTTTGCGAAACAAATTGTACTTTGTAATGTCACTATTCAATATGCTGTGCAATGTATTGGGAAGCTGGAAAAAAATTCAGAATGAGGTGCAATTGGAGAAAAACTGCATTTGTGCCAAATTCATATGGGTTTAATTTTTACAGCATTCACTGTGTAGTAAAAATGACATGTTACTTGTATTCTGCGGGTCAGTACGAACACGGCGATACCAAATTTATATAGTATTTGTAATGTTTTGATACCTTTTAAAAAATTTTGCGTCGCCATATTGTGTCACCTGTAACTTTTTCATATTTACATGTATGGAGCTGGGTAAGGCCTCTTTTTATGTGGGACAACATGATGTTTTTAATGATACCATTTGGGGAAAGATCTGATTGTTTGATCACTTTTTATAAAATTTTTTATAGGAGGCAAAGTGTTGAAAAAAACGCTATTTGGCCATTTTGATTTTTTTTTTTCCCCGCTACGCCGTTCACCGTATGCAGGGCCGGCGTTAGGGGGGGGGGCAAACTGGGCAATTGCCCAGGGCCCCGTCCCCAAACGGGCCCCCGGGATCCGGAGCCTGATGACTCCGGATCCCGGAGTCAGGACCGGCCATATCGATAACAGAAAGGGACCGCAGGGCCCCTTTCCAAGATGAGTAAAAATAACAAACATTTTTACTCACCTGTCCTAGGTGTCCGACGCCATTTTCTGGCGTTCCGGACGTCACCGCTGAGGCCTGGCCATCACGTGGGACGTGCTAACAGCGTGCCTCATGTCACCGCTGAGTCCTGTGATTGGGCTTCAGCAGTGACGCCCACAACGCGTGACGTCAGCCGCAAACAAGAGGAAGCCAGCAGCGGCGGGGATAGCGGAGCAGCGCGAGGAGGCCCATTAGAGGTAAGGCAAGGTGAGTATAACTCTTTGTTATTTTCCCTTACCTCCCTCGGACCTTCGATTATTATACTCTGGGGTATGAAGAGACCCCAGAGTATAATATAATAATAAAGGGAGTCTGTAGGGCCACTGAGGACTATTATACTGGGGGGCCCCTCTGGATACCATATTATACTGTGTGGGGCCACTGTGGAGCATTATACTGAGGAGGGGGCCCTCTGGATAGCATATTATACTGTATAAGGCCACTGTGGACCATTATACTGGGGAAGGGGCCCTCTAAATAGCATATTATACTGTGTGGGGCCACTGTGGAGCATTATACTATCCAGAGGGGCCCCACACAGTATAATATGCTATCCAGAGGGCCCCTTCCCCAGTAAAATGCTCCACAGTGGCCCAAAACAGTATAATATGCTCTCCAGAGGCCCCCCCCAGTATAATGCTCCACGGTGGCCCCACACAGTATAATATGATCTTCAGAGGGCCCCCCAGTATAATGCTTTAAAGTGGCCTCACAGAATATAACATGCTCTCCAGAGCCCCCCACATTATAATGCTCCACAGAGGCCCCACAGAATATAACATGCTCATCAGAGGGCCTCCTCCCCTAATGTAATGCTCCACAGTGGCCCCATACAGTATAATATGCTATCCAGAGGGCCCCCCTCCAATATATTATACTGTGTGGGGCCACTGTGGAGCATTATATTGGGGGAGGAGGCCCTCTGGAGAGCATGTTATATTCTATGGGGCCTCTGTGGAGCATTATAATGTGGGGGGACTCTGGAGAGCATGTTATATTCTGTGAGGCCACTTTGGAGCATTATAGTGAGGGAACCTCTCTGGGCAGTATATTATACCGTGTGGAGGGCATTCTGGAGCATGTTATACTGTGTGGGGTCACTGTGGAGCATATTACATTGCGTGGCGCCACTGTGGGGCATTAATTGGGGGGGGGAAACTAGGGGGCCCTCTGGGGAGCATATTATACTGCATGGCGCCTACTGTGGAGCATTATACTGGGGGACGCTCTGGGGAGCATAATATATTGCAGGGGGGACACTGTGGAGCATTATACTAGGGGGGCCCCCTGGGGAGCATATTATACTATGGGCCACTGTGGAGCTTTATACTGGGGGGAAGGGGCAGTGTGGGGAGTCTGTTATGCTGTGTGGGGCCACTGTGGAGTATATTATATTGTGTGTGGCTTCTCGGGAGCATATTATATTCTGCAGGGCCATTGTAGAGCATTATACTGGGGGGGAATGTGGGGAGCATATTATACTGTGGGGGACCACTGTGGAGCATTATACTGGGGGAACCCCTCTGGGGAGTATATTATACTGTGTGGAGGCCATTGTGGAGCATGTTATACTGTGTTAGGCCACTCTGGAGCATTATACGGGGGGGCACTGTGGGGTGCATATTATACTGTATGGAGCATATTATATTGTGTGGGGCTTCTGGGGAGCATATTGTACTGTCTGGGGCCACTAAGGGGTAGTATACTGTGTGGGCCACTGTGGAGTATTATACTGTGTGGAGCCTTATTTACCATGTGGGGCCACTATGTGGGGCTCAGGAGAGCGTTTTATACTGTGTGGGGCCACTGTGGAGCATTATATACCATGTGGGGAAACTGGAGGGCTTAGGGGAGCATTTTATACTGTGGAGCATTATACAGTGGGGAAAAAAGTATTTAGTCAGCCACCAATTGTGCAAGTTCTCCCACTTAAAAAGATGAGAAATGCCTGTAATTTACATCATAGGTAGACCTCAACTATGAGAGACAAAATGAGAAAACATATCTAGAAAATCACATTGTCTGATTTCTAAAGAATTTATTTGCAAATTATGGTGGAAAATAAGTATTTGGTCACCTACAAACAATCAAGATTTCTGGCTCTCACAGATCTGTAACTTCTTCTTTAAGATGCTCCTCTGTCCTCCACTCATTACCTGTAGTAATGGAACTTGTTTGAAATTGTTATCAGTATAAAAAACACCTGTCCACAACCTCAAACAGTCACATTCCAAACTCCACTATGGTGAAGACCAAAGAGCTTTGGAAGGACACCAGAAACAAAATTGTAGACCTTCACCAGGCTGGGAAGACTGAATCTGCAATAGGCAAGCAGCTTGGTGTGAAGAAATCAACTGTGGGAGCAATAATTAGAAAATGGAAGACATACAAGACCACTGATAATCTCCCTCGATCAGGGACTTCACGCAAGATCTCACCCCGTGGGGTCAAAATGATCACAAGAACGGTGAGCAAAAATCCCAGAACCACACAGGGGGACCTAGTGAATGACCTGCAGAACACTGGGACTAACGTAACAAAGGCTACCGTCAGTAACACAATACACCGCCAGAGATTCAGATCCTGCAGTGCCAGACGTGTCCCCCTGCTTAAGCCAGTACATATCCGGGCCTGTCTGAAGTTTGCTAGAGAGCATCTGGATGTTCCAGAAGAATACTGGGAGAATGTCATATGGTCAGATGAAACCAAAGTAGAACTGTTTGGTAGAAACATAACTAGTCGTGTTTGGAGGAGAGTGAATGCTGAGTTGCATCCAAAGAACACCATACCTACTGTGAAGCATGGGGGTGGCAACATCATTCTTTGGGGCTGTTTCTCTGCAAAAGGACCAGGACAACTGATCCGTGTACATGAAAGAATGAATGGGGCCATGTATCGTGAGATTTTGAGTGCAAACCTCCTTCCATCAGCAAGGGCATTGAAGCTGTAACGTGGCTGGGTCTTTCAGCATGACAATGATCCCAAGCACAGCGCCAGGGCAACAAAGGAGTGGCTTCATAAGAAGCATTTCAAGGTCCTGGAGTGGCCTAGCCAGTCTCCCGATCTCAACCCCATAGAAAACCTTTGGAGGGAGTTGAAAGTCCGTGTTGCCCAGCGACAGCCCCAAAACATCACTGCTCTAGAGGAGATCTGCATGGAGGAATGGGCCAACATACCAGTAACAGTGTGTGCCAACCTTGTGAAGACTTACAGAAAACGTTTGACCTCTGTCATTGCCAACAAAGGATATATAACAAAGTATTGAGATGAACTTTTGTTATTGACCAAATACTTATTTTCCGCCATAACTTGCAAATAAATTCTTTAGGAATCAGACAATGTGATTTTCTGGATTTGTTTTCTCATTTTGTATCTCATAGGTGAGGTCTACCTATGATGACAATTACAGGCCGGCCTCATCTTTTTAAGTAGGAGAACTTGCACAATTGGTGGCTGACTAAATACTTTTTTTTCCCCACTGTATAAAATGTGGAGCATTATATTGTGGGGGAGGGGGGGCTCAAAATTCCTGCTGGCAGCCCAGTGTGCTATGTCTGCATCACAGCTCCCTCACTATAATCTTGCACATACGTGTAGTGCTCCATGGCCATGTCATTCCCCATACAGTACTGTGCATGAACTGGCCATGGAGTTATTGGGGCCTGCACAGTACTATAGGGGCTGACGATACTGGGAACATACTCAGTAACGCCGGATAGTCAGCACATATGTAAGACTTCAGTGAAGGAGCTGAGGTGTAGGCTATTAGCAGGAAGCTGTTGGGTGGGGCTTAAGGCCCTTCAGTCCGACATTGTATAACGGAGAACTATTATATATAAGGGGACTCTTATAAGGGAGGAACTATTATATATAAGGGTGGGTTACTATATATAATTGGGAAACTTAAATATTAGGGGGCTATTATAAGGGGGAACTATTATTTATAAGACGGCTATTATTTATAAGAGGGAACTATTATATATAAGGCATCCATTATAAGGGGAAGCTATTATTTATAAGAGGGCAACTATTTATAAGGGGGGTATAATTGTTAAGTGGGCTTATTTATAAAGGGGGCTATTAGTGATAATGGGGACTATTATTTATAAGGGTAACTATTATTTATGAGGGGACTATTATTTATGAGGGTAACTTATTTATGAAAGGGCTATTATTAATAAGGGAGCAGTATTATTTTTACAGAGTGACTGTTACTGATAAGGGGGGATATTACTGATACAGGGCACTATTTATCATTTATAAGGGAGCTATTACTGATAAAGGTGTAATATTATTTATAAGCAGGGACTATTATTTATAAGGAGGCGCTATAATAACTGATGACTGGGTGCAAAAATCTATTAGGTGGTACAAAGGTGCTCATTTGAATTGTGTGTGGTAAAATGGGGCTTGTTATTACTTTTTTGTTGGCAGAAAGGAGGCGTTATTATAGGGGTTGTCACTGGAAGACGATGGTGTTGTTTGCATATCAGCATTTGGGGCCCCGCTTTTAATTTTTGCCCAGGGCCCCACTTTGTCTAAAACCCCAGCCCTGACCGTATGAGATAAATATTTTAATAGTTGGGGCATTTTGGAGCGCAGGGATACCAAAAGTGTTTATGCTTACTTTTGTTTATTTACTTTTATATCTGATCTAGGGAAAGGGAGGTGATTTGAACTTTTGTGTTTTTTTTTATTTTTTCATACTTTTAAAAACTTTTTTTTTTCTACTTTTACTTGTATGATCAGACTCTCTAGGGACCTTGAAACCTAGGGAGTCTGATCGATCATACTTTTCACTGCAATACTACTGTTTGACCCGTTTGACCGCGACATCTAAAGGGTTAACAGCCGCGATCGGTGCAGGCACCGATCGCTGCTGTTAGTGGTGGGTCCTGGCTGTATTATACAGCTGGCACCCGCCGTGTATGGAGAGCGCTCACCTCCTGAGCGCTCTCCATACATCGTCATGCGACTCAGGATGTACTATTACGCCCAGGGTCGTTACAGTTATTCTCATGATCAGAAGTGAGAGCACGTTGCTAGGACATGTCATCACATTTTTAACTTCTGTTTTGCATCAGTGTGTCATCCGTTTTTGACGTTTTTAACTTCATTGGTTAAGGTGAGTATAATTGTTTTTTTATTTTTGTACCTCCACCTATTATACTGTGGGTCTGAAGAGATCCCAGAGTATAATAATTTCCGTTCCGGTTCGTACCGAACTTGTTCAACTCGAAATGAATCAGGGACCGTATCCAAACTATGTTCTGCTCTTACACAATCACCTCCAAGACTTCTCCCATGTCTTTCAAATACTCTGGAACTCACTATCAACACACATAAGACTGTTCCCCACAATCACAAGCTTCAAGAAGACTTTGAAGACTCAACAGGCCTACAACCTCCAATAACACTACACCAATTTCACCACACCACCATCTGAAGCGTCTCTACCTTTACCTACTGTCTCCATCTCTCTTCCTTCATAGATTGTAAGCCCTTGCGGGCAGGGCCCTCAGTCCCACTGTGCCAGTTGGTCACTGTTAGTATTGTACTTGTTTTGTCTATTTTGCGTACTGTATGTAAACCCTCAAATGTAAAGCACCATGGAATTAATATAATAATGTACAACACCATGAAAATAATATTATAATGTACAGCACAATGGAAATAATATTATAATGTACAGCACCATAGAAATAATATAATAATGTACAACACCATGGGATTAATATAATAATGTCCAGAGCCATGGAATTAATATAATAATGTACAACACCATGGAAATAATATAATAATGTAGAGCACCAGGGAAATAATATAATAATGTACAGCACCATGGAATTAATAAAATAATGTACAGCACCATGGAATAAATGTAATAATGCCCAGCACCATGGAATTAATATAATAATGTCCAGCACCATGGAATGAATGTAATAATGTACAACACCATGGAAATAATAATGTAGAGCAACATGGAAATACTATAAAAATGTAGAGCACCATGGAATTAATATAATAATGTACAGCACCATGGAATTAATATAACGTACAGCACCATGGAATTAATATAATAATGTCCATCACCATGGAATTAATATAATAATGTACATCACCATGGAATTAATGGTGCTCTATAAATAAATAATAACCTAATTCAAAACTAAACGAGTCTCAGGAGATTTGGCCATCTCTACTGCTGAGTAAATTTACAGTTTCTTACCTTTTTGACAGTATGACTTAAGAATGAAGCAAAATAGATGCACGGGACTAGGAGAATAGAGGAATTCAAGGAATGGAGGAAAATTGAAGAATGGAAGTACAGCTTTTAAGATGCTTTCAGATAAGGGATTGTTCAGGCATGTTTCCTTACATTATTTACTGTCATTTCAACAAACTTTGCATTAATCAATAGGCAAATATGACAAATTTTGCAATATATCATATCAGAGAAAATGCCTCTTTCTCTGCTTATCAGACTGACCCCCCCCCCCCCACACACACACATTTCCCTGCTAAACTGGATTTCCTGTGAAATCTGCTGTTTCCATCTTGAGATCGACTTTATGTCACATAACTCAGATTACATATGTCTATAGATGTCTATTGAGAGGAGAAGTGAAGGAGTGATCAGGAGCTGAGACAAAAAAAGAGACAAAGATTTAGAGTGAAGGTGAAGCTAAATAGGAAATTTCCGTCTTTGTGTAAAACCCCTGCCACAGTTGTCCCGTTGTGGACACTTTTCTATTCCTAGTGACCAGGAGGACGGGGGACCGAAAGTCCCTCTAAAGCCTCCTTGTGAATAGCGCGCCAGTGCGCTTGTGTGACCATCACTCCATTCACTTCTATTATTGTAATCTGCGGCGACACCTGCAGCCTCATAGAAGAGAATGGAGCGCCAGTCACACAAGCATCATCATACCACGTCTTATCCTGGTGCTTTCTAGACAAGGAGCGGTGTAATGATTCCCTAACAAGTAAAACTCTGTTTTGGCTGTTGCCTGTGCAGTGAGTGGTGCCTTTTCAAGCTTTCTGAGATGCAGTCTACATATATGGCGGCTTGTCAGGCCATGGAAGAAAAAGTCTTCATAAAAAGAGTTTTCTCACATCTTTTGGGATTTCGGTCAGTCTGAGATTTTGGTGTATTCAGTTTGGCTACCCATCAATATGGAGTAACCGTTACATACCTTGGGCATTTTCCCAAAAACCAGCAGAGCAAGCAACAAAGATTTCCTGAAGTAGCAGGGTCCACGTGAGCCCGGCATATTCCCTGTGCAAGCAGAAATGCTATAGTGTTTCTGCAGGCCTGCGACTCCAAAGCTGCCAGAAAAACACATTATCTGCGTTCTGTAAAATTACTGCTAAGCTGCTGCGAAATTCCAGTGAAACTTTTGTGACGTCCTTCTGTATCCAGTACCCACCTCATATAATGTGACCAGTGGAACTATGACCTGAGATTGTTGGTGTGATTTTTTGGCTGTTACTTCTGGAAACACAATTTGTTTTTTTAGTGTTTGTGCTGATATGCTGTGTTTGGTTTTCACCAAACATGACTCTGTACATTATGGCCAAATAGCTGCACTTTGGTCTTACCTGTCCAAAGGACATTGCTTGTATTTTGTTCAAATGCAACTTTGTTCCTTTTAGAAAAAGAAGCTTTGCCCTGGTGACCCTTCCAAACAAGATATACTTGTTCAGTCTTTTATTAATTGTACTGTCATAACCTTGGACATTTAACATACTAGCTGAGCACTGTAGAGTCTTAGGGAGAGTTCACACTACCGTTACTAAAGTCCGTTGGTGTCTTCCGTCATAGGATGACAGCAACGTACATTAGCTGTCACAGAGAACGGTCACAGACTGATTATGTGTCCGTTCCCATTGACACTAATGCAAACAACATGATGAGCGCTAGCTTCCTGCATGCACGACTTTATCTTCCGTTACAAAAGTAAACAAACATGGTGGATGCTAGCGTCTCCGCTGCTGGAGATATCAGTGCCGTTAATTTCGGCACTGATATTTCCCCACTGTCAGAACGACAGGCCTTACAGCCTAGTGTCATCGCTGGGCTGTGAGGAACGCCCCCTGACTGTACTCTAGCATAGCCTTGTACTGTCAGAGGGGGCATATCTCCAGCACCTGGTTGCATACCGGGAAAGCTGAAGTGCTCTGAATTCATATATTTTGTCTTGTGTTGTCATCTAAAGTTGTACATAGTTACATAGTAGATGAGGTTGGATGAGGACATCAGTCCATCAAGTCCAACCTATAACCCTACAGTCATGGCCAAAAGTTTTGAGAATGATACAAATATTAATTTTTACAAAGTCTACTGCTTCAGTTTTTCTAATGGCAATTTGCATATACTCCAGAATGTTATAAAGAGTGATCAGCTTAACAGCAATTACTTGCAAAGTCAATATTTGCCTAGAAAATGAACTTTATCCCCCAAAACACATTTCAACATCATTGCAGCCCTGCCTTAAAAGGACCACCTAACATCGTTTCAGTGATTGCTCCATTAACACAGGTGTGGGTGTTGATGAGGACAGGGCTGGAGATCAATCTGTCATGATTAAGTAAGAATGACACCACTGGACACTTTAAAAGGAGGCTGGTGCTTGCCATCATTGTTTCTCTTCTGTTAACCATGGTTATCTCTAAAGAAACACGTGCAGTCATCATTGCACTGCACAAAAATGGCCTAACTGGGAAGAGTATTGCAGCTAGAAAGATTGCACCTCAGTCAACAATCTATCACATCATCAAGAACTTCAAGGAGAGAGGTTCCATTGGTGCCAAAAAGGCTCCAGGGCGCCCAAGAAAGACCAGCAAGCGGCAGGACCGTCTCTTAAAAGTGTTTCAGGTGCGGGATCGGGCTACCAGCAGTGCAGAGCTTGCTGAGGAATGGCAGCAGGCAGGTGTGAGTGCATCTGCACGCACTGTGAGGCGGAGACTCTTGGAGCAAGGCCTGGTCTCAAGGAGGGCAGCAAAGAAGCCACTTCTCTCCAGAAAAAACATCAGGGACAGACTGATATTCTGCAAAAGGTACAGGGAGTGGACTGCTGAGGACTGGGGTAAAGTCATTTTCTCTGATGAATCCCCTTTTCGATTGTTTGGAACATCTGGAAAACAGCTTATTCGGAGAAGAAGAGGTGAGCGCTACCACCAGTCTTGTCTCATGCCAACTGTAAAGCATCCTGAAACCATTCATGTGTGGGGTTGCTTCTCAGCCAAGGGAATCGGCTCTCTCACAGTCTTGCCTAAAAACACAGCCATGAATAAAGAATGGTACCAGAATGTCCTCCAAGAGCAACCTGTCCCAACCGTCCAAGAGCAGTTTGGCGCTCAACAATGCCTTTTCCAGCATGATGGAGCATCTTGCCATAAAGCAAAGGTGATAACTAAATGGCTCAGGGAACAAAACATAGAGATTTTGGGTCCATGGCCTGGAAACTCCCCAGATCTTAATCCCATTGAGAACTTGTGGTCAATCATCAAGAGACGGGTGGACAAACAAAAACCAACAAATTCAGACAAAATTAAAGCATTGATTCTGCAAGAATGGACTGCTATCAGTCAGGATTTGGTCCAGAAGTTGATTGAGAGCATGCCAGGGAGAATTGCAGAGGTCCTGAAGAAGAAGGGTCAACACTGCAAATATTGACTTGCTGCACTCATTCTAACTGTCAATATAAGCTTCTGTTACTCATAATATGAATGCAATTATATTTCTGTATGTGATAAAAACATCTGACAAACACACATAAAAACCAGAGGGCAGCAGATCATGTGAAAATATAATATTTGTGTCATTCTCAAAACTTTTGGCCATGACTGTACAGTCTCCTACAGTGTTGATACAGAGGAAGGCAAAAAACCCCATGAGGCTTATGCCAATTGCCCCATTTCAGGGGTAAAAAATTCCTTCCCGACTCCAGTCTGGCAATCAGAATAAAACCCTGGATCAACGTGCCCTTAAAATCTAGAACCCATAACCCGTCATGTTGTTCTGTTCGAGAAAGGCATCCAGGCCCTCTTTGAACTTGTTCAATGAATCCACCATCACCACTTCCTGGGGCAGAGAGTTCCATAGCCTCGCTGTTCTTACTGTAAAGAATCCTCTTCTATGTTGCTGGTGACATCCTCTACGTCTCTCCTCCAGACGTAGAGGATGTCCCCTTGTCACTGTCACTGGCCTAGGAGTAAAAACATCATTAGAAAGTTCTTTGTGCTGTCCCTTCATGTATTTGTACATTGTTATTAAATCTCCCCGTCGACGTCTTTTCTCTAAACTAAATAACCCCAAGTTTGTTAATCTATCATTATCTATCATAATCTATCTATGTATTTACCCAATTTTAAGTCCTTCTAGAATAGAATTGAATAGAAAATGTTATTAATCCCCAGAGGGAAATTACATTGTCACAACCTCTCCAATAATAAAAAACTAAAATACACCAATATCACAACATCAACATAATAAGTAAATGTAAATCAAAACAGCACACATATACCCAACATCATGTAATCTTCCTAAAATCCCCTTCCACTCTTTATAGTATTATTATATTGCAATAGCTAAAGGCTTTTCTACATCAAAGCTGGATATACTCACTGCTAAATATGCTACATTGCTTCTCTACAACCTGATAAAATGGATGTGAAGGAGTTTAGCTATAGCTACAAACGTATGCATTATTCGCTGCTCTGATAAAACCTCCCAAGCCTCAAGCAGGTGTCCCACAACAGCACTCCCCTTCTTTATTAATTTCTTTATTCTATTCATATTCATACCTCTTGCATTACCTCCTCTAACCGCAAAAGATAAAAACTCCACAACTACAGATTGACAATAAAGCTTGAGTATCTTACTGCAAACATCAATTACGCTCAATCTCCTTAGATAAAATGATCGGCTTGCCCCCGTTTTATACATTTTCTCAGCATTGCTATTCAATTACATTGTTCTGGTCTAAGGACAAGTCTAACCATGGTTACAGACAACAAACAAACCCTGTGTAGTCTGATCCAGCAGTTGGTTTATTATGCTCCTTCTGACACCTATCTCTGGCTAACCTATGGGACATCTGAAAGAATGGGGCATAGTAAATTTACTATGATTTACGCCAGAGTTGCTGATGCACGAAGGGCCAGGATGTACCTGATTTATTATGAGACGTATGCCTCTTAAAGGGATTGTCCACTTTCAGACCAATATTGAGAGACAAATGTTATTGTTTGTATAATAAAAAGTTGTACAATTTTCTAATATACTTTCTGTATCAATTCCTTACAGTTTTCTAGATCTCTGCTTGCTGTCATTCTTTATTTACTTCCAGTAGATAAAAATCAGTCCATGGTCATGTGATATACAGTCCATGGTCATGTGATGGACACACAGGTGCACAGCTCGTTACCAGGCAGCTGTCTGATTACTATGCTGTGACTATAACGAGTTGTGCACCTGTGTGTACATCACATGGCCATGAACTGTATATCACATGACCATGGGCTGTATATTACATGACCATGGACTGTATATTACATGACCATGGACTGATTTTTATCTACTGGAAGTAAACAATGAATGACAACAAGCAGAGATCTAGAAAACCGTGAGGAATAAAAAGAGAAAGTATATTGGACAACTGTCCAACTTTTTTTTTTATACAAACAATAACATTTGTCTCTCAATATTGTTCTGAAAGTGGACAACCCCTTTAAATGGTGAGCACCTCACTCTCGCACATAGATCATGACTGGCATAGGAATTGCCAGCCTTGATAAATCTCTCCGAATATTCTGCATTGGAGCTATAAACACAAAGGACTAGGACATTTTTATTTTTATCATATCTTCATTGATGCAATGAACATACAGTACTGGTAGTACAGTATTACAAAGGTGGGCATAGCCTATAAGTGTAACAGAGCTCTCTCTGCTAATGAGCCTGTCACTTGTGTCACTTGGACAGATCATGACAGGTTTTCTGGTAAGCCTTTGGGTATAAACATGAAAGGCTCATTATACTGTTAGCAAGCAAATATGGTGGGACATTGATACAAACTTGTAATTTCTTGTAATTATTTCTTTACATTCAGTGTATCTGGAAGAATGTAGGCTGTGGTCAACGACAGAATCATTGCTCTAATGTTAAAGAATATAATAATAAAGTAAAATATACTGTATGCAAACTATTATAAAGTATTGTAATTGTAAGAAATCCTAAAAGAAAGTAGCATATCTCATTTCAGAACAGCAGGAATCATTGCATATATCCAATTTATTTCATGCCACAGCTTAATCCCTGTCGTGTAATTTGTGTCACTATAGAAACAGCAAAAAATAATGAAACCCTCCTGAAACATTAACATTTTAGCCTTCAAAATGGAATAAGTAACAAAATGAAAGAGAACAATTGAGTTTTGGAAGAAAAACAATTGACAATGAAAGGTTGCAGCCATCCATACATTTCCTCTAATTCAATGGACCTCCTTTAACCTTGTATTACATACTGATATTCAGCAATTTTTCACTCTAGCACATAGGGAGAGTTCCCCACTTGGTATCCCCCTCTGTGATGTCTATATGCTCTAATAGGACAGATAAAAAAGGTTGCCTGTCACCAGAACCCTGCATATCAACCCAGCCCAGCAGATAGATAGGTATCGGGTCACCTGAATCAAATGGTGTTTTACCCTTGTGAATCGCTGCCTCTGTTGCCAAGATATCGCAGATTTTGTCATTATGCAAATTAGATCTTTAGAGCAATGAGGGTGTTGCTGCTCACCTCTTTGGAGCAATGGCAGTGGCCTTCTTGTTCCAAAGAGCTCATTTGCATATTGATATAAACATTAATATCTGACGCTAGGTTCACACTAGCGCTCGGTCTCCGTTCGGGGATTCCGTCCCCCATTCTGCTTGAAAATTGTGGAAAGCAGGACTTTTCTCTCTGCATTTTTCGAGCAGAAAGTGGCGGAAACCTGGCGGACCCCATTATAGTCTATGGAGTCTGCGGGTTTCCGTGGGCAACTGCTTTTTAAGAGGATTGGGTTTCTGTTTTCTGGGTCCGCCCAGTTTCTGCCTAAAATCGGTGAAGAGAAAAGTCCTAGCGTGAACCAACCCTTAGCAATAAGGTACTGATTCACAAGGGAAAACACCATTTGATTCAGGTGATTATCTATCTGCAGGGTTGATATGCTGGGTTCTGGTGACACTAACCTATCTATCTGCAAGGTTAATATGTTGGTTTCTGGTGACACTAACCTATCTATCTGCAGGGTTGATATGCTGGGTTCTGGTGACTATAACCTATCTATCTGCAGGGTTGATATGCTGGGTTCTGGTGACTATAACCTATCTATCTGCAGGGTTGATATGCTGAGTTCTGGTGACACTAACCTATCTATCTGAGGGGTTGATATGTTGGTTTCGGATGACTATAACCCATCTATCTGCAGGGTTGATATGCTGGGTTCTGGTGACAGATTTTCTTTAAATCATCTGTAAATATCTGGCCTTGAGTTATATTTTTTCAAGTCAAACTTAGTTTGAAGACCTTCAGTTGAGACACAATTTCCATCCCTGCACTCCCTTGCCTGGTTCTATATTACACTCTGCACTTCTTTTCTGCATGTTGTAGCTATTTCTTCCTTTGCAGCTTTCTTTCTTCTTCTAATCAGTCTTCATCTTGATTTTTAGATTTCCCGTGCTTTCTCTTTCTTTATGTTTTGCCATCAATTCCATGATGCTTCAGCACAGCATGGCAGCTAGAGACAATACTATCTCTGCCTGCTGTGAGGATAGTGTAATCATCCTCCCCATATACTCTCCATAATAAGCTAAGGTACCATAAGCATACACAGAGACTAGACTGTAATTTTCTTCATTAAAACTGTGTGACAAGAACCTGTATCAGCAGTAACTGGATAGGATGATATACACAGCAGGGGTCAGACAAAAGCTATTAGGCAGAAAGAGGTCTGTATTAAAATGCTATACTATAGTCCCCCTGGTATGGGGATATAGGGGGTATGGGGATATTGTATCACTGAAGTTTTAAAAACTCTGATGAAATCACCATAGGGCAAGACACACACTTGTAGGAGCTCCAATAGAAGACCTCTTCAGCAGCCAATAAGAAGTCAATAAGCCAAAAAGAAAATAGAGAAAGAAATTCCAGCTGTGTCGGAATCAGTGGATGCAAAGAACCTTTACTTGTTAAGTCAACATGAGGACAAAAATGTTATTTTGCTTTCATAAGATGTGCCCTTAAAAACTGATGATGGATTTACAAAGCGCACTGCAATGATTTACACAGCCATGCAGTGATCGGCTAATGATAGTCATTCGCTTTTTTCTTGTGAGGAATGCATGGAATCATAATTGAAAGCAATAAAAACATCATATTGCATTCTTTATATGCTCATCCATTATTAAACTGGAATAATTTTAATCTAAAATATTAATGTTTGAATGGCAGAGCTTTTGGTCTGTTCATGGGAAATTCTACCATATTTCTCATTTTGTATTATATTCTGTTCTAAGAGACAAATGTAAGACAAATGGTTTTAATGCAGGGTTGAATCTGGAAAAGAGAGATACCTAACACTGATTTGTTAGCCCCATAGATATAATACTAAGGACTCTTCATTTTCCTTATCTATTCTAACATATTACATGACTGTTATTCTAGTGGGAGCCCTGGCCCTGAGGTCCAATTGGAAGCAAGATAAGTGATTGCATGTTGGTGATCCATTAGTGGAATAGTGCATAAGTGCCCTGATGTATATGTTGTACTCTGTTGGTATCTCAGAGTCACTATACCCAAAACAGCGCCTCAACTATTACTGTGTACAGTAGCAGGTGACCCAGTGGGGCTGTATATGTTGTAGAAAATGTATGCTAAATTAGATGAATATTTTGTTTATTGATATCTCTAGCGCCAACATATTCTGCAGTACTTTACCAACATTGGGGAAAATTTATTAAGACTTGCGTATTATATACCAGTCTTAATAAATGGCCCAACTGGCGCAGGGACTGAGAGGATCCTATGTCGGAAGTCCTGGCGCCAAAATGTAACTAAAATTGGTGTAGATTTCCATTCTAACTTAAAGTCTTAATCAGTCTCAGGCCGCCCCTGCACTGCCCACATTTCCAGAATGTGGCAGGCGAGGTGTGGATCGGGGCTTGAGGTACATGTTTGGCACAAGAAAGTGCCTTGCGCCAAATGTGCGCCTTAATGTCATCCCTCTACACCAGTTTTCTGGCATAGAAGGATTGATGAATTTGTGCCATTGTTCCAATTTCAACAAAGACAACAATTGTTAATGCATTCTGCCAGAGATGAAAGCTGGGGTGGATGCCCTGTGACATAAATCTGTTTCTACATTATATACATATTGTTCAGCTTTAAAATTAAAAGCATTGCATATATAGTTAGTTAAATCTAAGAAGATGTTTAATACCGTGCCTTTAGGTGGAGTTGCATAATTATGGTGTATAATAATAATAATAATAATAATAATAGTCCTTTAATATTCCCACAATGGGGAAATTCAGTGTGTTACAGCAGCAAAGATAAGTAACACACTGAATCTTTGCTGCTGTAACACACTGAATTTCCCCATTGTACCTGTGGAAGGATGTGGTGAGTTCTACGGGGCTTTTCTTTTATGCTGTGCCCACTCAGCATGGTACTGGGAAGATACAACTCTAAATACATCATTCATAAACTACATAGTGATTGGTCCCGATCCCAAATAGTTTAACTCATGGCCACATGGTCACATGGACCTTGTGGCTAATTCTATTTAACAGTGTTGAACACATTACCCAGATCTATCAACCATCTGTTGGATGTGCAGGAAATACCAGTTTGACCCATTCATGCCCCATCTCAGAATTTACTGGACTACATCTTTGTGCCAGGTACTTCAGGACACCTTTTGATGTCTTGTGGACTCCATGTGTCAATGGGTCAGATAAGTTTTAGCAGCACGAGAGGAAACTACTCAATATTAGTTATTAAAACCTGTCAGGCTAGTTTAGGACAGAAACCGCCCACAGGTCCTTATGGACTGGGGGTTTAATGTCCCAAATCACCCTGTTTTAAAGTCATCCATGCCCCTATTAAAAAACAAAAAAATATCATTATACTTACCTAGAGATGAGTCCAAAGAGTCTTGACTCATGACTCATCTCTGGAGCTCCCAGCGCCTGTGCAGTTCTTCAGTGAAGCCAGGGACATACCCCACAGCGTCACTGCGCATGCGCTTGAACCCTGTTGCATATGCACTGAAGCCGAAGTCTACTCCTCTGGCTTCAGTGAAGAACTGCGCTGGCATAAGGTGTACAGTGACAGGGGGAGTATAAAGCTTTTTTATTTTTAGTGCTGGCCCGTATGGCTTTACAACAGGGTGATTTGGGAAACTAAACCCTTGGGCCATAAGGATCTCCGGTTGCTTTAGTGTCCTAAATCACCCTGACAAGTTCCCTTTAAGGTTATGGCTAATTGATGTTTATATTTATTTTTACACAGAAAGATGTTCACAAAATATGCCAAAAAAGCTGCTGTGTTATTTCTGTTCTTCCCTGCCTAAACAGCAGTTTCATCCAAAGCACATTAATACAAGGTTACAAGGAGTCAGCGAGACACTGTGGAGAGTGTATATAACTTCTAGGTCTCCCTATGTTGATGCAACGGTCACATCAGTGAGGTAAAAAGTAGCCATCTTGATAGATGTCAATAGTGTCTCATCCAGCCAACTAGTACCAAAACAGTGGTCTGCAGATCAGTGTCTTTTCCTTTTGGAAGAGATTTTCTGGTTTTGCTTACATCCCAAGTCATGTCACAAGACTTCTTTGAAAGTTGGGAGATAGCTTCCACTCGCTGCCACTAGAGGCACAGTTTTCCTTTTTCCAACTGGGAAAACTAATTTGCATACATGCCTATAGGTGAGTCACTCGATATTGGAGAGACTGGATGCTTGCGAACTATCAAAGACTAGTATGACTTTTATAGACCATTTGCTTGATCTTCAGGGACTCTGGGAGGTCAACCTTATTTTGGGAGCCTACCAGAGCTTCCGGTAGAGTTGGCAAGCATGGTATAGATGATGGTATGCAAAAAGCGGGAAATCAGTTTTGCCACCATTTTCCTGGGATAAGAGTATCCCTGGATTGCCCTGTGTATTGGAAGTAAGAGCAGCAGGTGTAAAAGGAAGATTGCACTTTTATTTATAGCGCTTTATATTCTTACTTTCTACTGGACAGCTGAAACATGACTATATACAAAAGGTCACATACCTTACAATAATCTCTTCTTATAAATCAATGCCTTCTACTCTCCAGGTTTATATGGGGTTGAAATAAATTCGCAGTGGAAAATCAGAGGAATAGAAAATGAATAATCTTGCACAGTGGGGGTGAAGGGGATAGAAACCAAGCCTATTAAATAACAGCTGTCTCTTTTGGAAGATAAATGGATATCATATAACCTTGGAGAAATGCAATTTAAAAGGCTTCTTGATAAAGATGCTTTTTATGCCATTTCTACCATTTAGTGACAACTTCGGTGAAGCTGCTGACATAGAGAAATGGCAGGGTTATACAAATAATGTTTATGTAGATGTGAGATATCACTTTACAGCATGTCAGGATTCTGGTGCTTCATATACATAGTTATTTAGATTTATTCTCCAATTAAGTATTATGTTACACTGTCTCATCCCCATACCACCAAGGCTCAGGAGCAGATAAAGCTGCATAACCTTTGTCTATACATGGCAATACATTGGTCTCAGGTGGAACAGTATCTACAGCAGCGTTCTGTACTAAAGTAGATAGTGCACCTAGCCAAGAAATCTCCTTATCTTCCATTATATTTCTAAGTATACAGTATATTTAAAACAACATGGTGGTGGTGGACGGGGATTGTAGGGATATATATAGACATCCTAGAGAGGGGTTGCTTTAGGGGGTTGACATATAATAATACAATATTATAATACATATAATACCAAATTTCTCCTTCAGTGGCAGATGCAGGCACAATTTATACCTGGCAGAATCTTCCCTTTTGCTGGTGATCAACTGCTTCACTGCCAATCCTCTTATCTAAGTCATATAGCATCTTATCTACTTTATTGTTCACTTACAGTTGCCATTCAATGGGTAAATAGGTTCTTTTACATCAATAGGTTTAATAAGTTCTTTTACATCCATTTGACATCAGTAAAAACAGTAATTATTTTATTTTGCTTACTTGTATAGCGCCATCATATTCCGCGGCGCTCTACAGAGATATTGTCAACACTGTCTCACAATCTACATTCCCTATCAGTATGTCTTTGGAGTGTGAGAGGAAACTCACACAAACACGGGGAGAACATACAAACTCTTTAAAGATGTTGTTTTTGGATGGAATCGAACCCAGTACTCCAGTGCTGCAAGACTGCAGTGCTAACCAGAAAATTCATAAATGAAATAAAATAATTCTAACATATCTCCATGTCTCTGCTGCCAGTGAATAGGAACAGGATAGGGAGGGCTGAATTACCCCCAGATTGTATTCAAACAATTATGTCACATTTATTACTCTTGTGTCTTTATACGCTATATAAGCAAAAGTGTTAGAGCACTTACACATTACACCTACAGGGGCTTTTATGATATCTCATTGTGAATCTTTTGGCATTAATAAGGAGTTGGTCTCTCCTTTTGCAGATAAAATAGCTTCTAGACCGAAAAAAAATGTAGCCAACTCTTAGACTCTTTTAATTGCCAAAAAGATTAAGCACTGCAGTAGTTTTTTGGGACTAGAAGCCACAGTCACAGTACCCTTGAGGTTGCATTGTGATGCCGTTCATTTACATTAGTGAAGGAGTCGCAGGCAAGAATGCAATCTTTGGTTGTGTGAGTGGAGTAGCCCTAGCCTTAGTTATGAGAAGTACTAGGTTTACATACTTTTTCAGCCTTTGCATGTAAATAAGAATCACTTAATTCACTGACTGCAGAGATCTTGAAAATGGCTAATGATGGGCGAACCGACTTGTACCAAGCCAGGTTCGCCTCGAATGTTAAAAATAGTTTCAGTTTTTACAAAACCAAACAAATGGAGATTTATCCTAAACTAAACTGGCCGCTGCATTATACTCTGGGGTCTGAAAAGATCCCAGAGTATAATGCAGCAGCCAGTTTAGTTTAATAGGTGGAGGGCCAGGGAAAGCGACAAAAATAAAAAACACTTTCATACTCACTTTCCATTACCTCTATTGGGCCTTCTCGTGGCATCTGGCACACTCCAGTGACATCATGCCCCCGGGGTCACCGCTTGGCATGCCCATGTCACTGCTGAGGCCCAATCACAGGCTTCATCAGTGACCCCGGATGCATGACATCACAGGAAAACACCAGATGTCACAGAGGAGGAGACAGAGCTACGAGGCCCAAAAGAGGTGAGGGAAGGTGAGCATAATTTTTTTTTATTTTTTACACCTTCCCTGGGCCTCCACCTATTATGCTCTGAGGTCTGAAGAGATCCCAGAGTATAATAATGTCACGTTCACTTTGATAAAACTTTGGCTGTGTTTGCCTTAGAGAGCTAGAAATTAGATAGATAGGTTCCTGGGAGCCCTGACAGTGTTATATACTATGTTTTATAGATAGGTTCCTGGGAGCCCTGACAGTGTTATATACTATGTTTTATAGATAGGTTCCTAGGAGCCCTGATGGTGTTCTACATTGTGTTTTATAGATAGGTTCCTGGGAGCCCTGACAGTGTTATACACTATGTTTTCTAGAGAGGTTCCTGGGAGCCCTGACAGTGTTATATACTATGTTTTATAGAGAGGTTGCTAGAAGCCCTGACAGTGTTATATACTATGTTTTATAGAGAGGTTGCTAGGGGCCCTGACAGTGTTTTACAATATGTTTTATAGATAGGTTCCTAGGAGCCCTAATAGTGTTATACTGTATGTTTTAAGCCATTTTAAGGTGTGGTTCATACCAAACAAGTTCAATCTGAAACAAATCTTGGACCCGAGCCCCCTGAACCCGAAACAAATCCTGAGAGATTCTCCCATCTCTAAAAATGGTGAGAAAATAAAACATAAAGTAAAATAACACTATGCATATTTAAAATGACCAGAGACCCCTTTAACTCACCCAAAATCCAATCATTTCTTGCCAGTTTCATATTTTTATGGATAAACCTGGGTCTGCTCTTGGTCTCATTCCATTGACCCCCAATTATAATGTGCCACTGGGTGTAGGGACAGGAATAAATGTATGCTGCTGGGCAGGAAAATGTAATATGACGGGCAATTATATATGTCAGCTGCTAAAACTGAATTATTTCAGGTTGATATTATATGTCAATGTGACAGTAACAATATAGAAACATAACCCTATGAGATATACATGTAAAATTATAGAGTCTTAGACGGTAAATTAGATATATGGTTATTATGTAGTAAAGTATATGCAGCACATATATCCCAATATAATTCTATATTGTGTGGCCAGTTTTATTGCTTATGGTCTTCGTGGGTAATTCTTGTTAATACCCATTTCAGACATTTTCATCAATCCTGTTTAGTTGTAAAAATTAATAATAAAAAGTAGTTCGAGCATATACCGGTATATAGGTTCTGGTTATATGTGGAAATTGGCTAAAATAGATCATGTTTAACAGCTTTATGGCTAATGTGAAAAGAAGACAGAATAGGTCTAGAGCAAGGGGGGGGGGGGGTGTATATTATAGATTAAAATAGGAACAATCTCAATGTCATGCTGACTTCAGAGGCACAGAGTAAAGGAAGAACATTTTCTAAAAATACTGCCTTGGGCAACAAAACGGGTTGCCCCATCCCTCTTTTAGAGTGAGGTTGTAAACCTAGGGCTCATTCACACTTGCATGTAAAAATACAGTACAGTCATCATAGCTCTGTCTACTAACAAGCCATGACCAAGACAGATTTTTATCCCCTGGAGCTTAAAAAATGAAGGTTCCTGCAAGAATGACTGCAAGTATATTGGGAAATGTTTTGACAGGAACTATGAGGGATGGAGATAGCAGAAGTGGACCAGATTATTTCATCATTGCACAGGTCACAGTAAATGCTGGGGTCATATCAGTATCTGTAAGGCTAGGTTCACACCTGCCTGCGCCATTCGTGGTTTCTGTCCCTGAATCTGCTTGAAAAATGCGAAAAAAATGCAAGCAGGACTTTTCATTCCGCATTTTTACGTCTTTTTTTGGACGGAAACCTAGCGGACACCATTACAGTCTATGGGGTCCATGGGTTTCCACGGATAACCTCTTTTTAAGTGGATTAGGTTTCCGTTCTTTGGGTCCCCAAGCTGACCCGCAGAACGGAAACCTGAACGCAGATAGAATCTGTTCCATCACAGATTCTATCAAAAAGTGCAGGCAAAAAAGTTCTGTATGGTAAAGGTGTCCATAAGGGTCTGTTTGTTTCTACAATATGACAGATCTGTCCCCATTTCCATTTTTTTTTTCCTATAATGGAAAAAAAAAATGGAAATTCTGGCAGAGATGTAATAACCTAATCTGATATTTCTATTGGCACGATTTCAATAACTCCTGTATACATCAGAAGAGGGATATAAAGCAGACCATGTGTGATCTTATACACAGCACTGTTGATGTTTTAAGTATGGATATAAAGTCTTACTTTAAAGCTGTTTCTCTAGGTGGTCTTCACTATTTCCTTCTTCTATTTGCACAAGAAATTAGAATTGCTGCCGATAGAAACATTGAATTACAGGACATCTACTGAGAAGACAGAAGTCAAGCTTAGTGTTTTATTCCTTTGAGACATGGGATGGTGAGAAATCCTTTGGAATTACAGAATTACTGTATTGATCCATTTCTTGTTGTAGACCTGGAGATTTTTTTATGTTTTTCGTTTTAGTAAGGGTCCACTTACCTGGGTCAGGTGAAGGTCCTTGCTGAACGCTAACAGTAAGGATGTCATCTTGTTAACCTTCTGCAGTCTTTGCAGAAATATATACATAGAGATATATTATTTGTTAATGGGAACACCAGACTAGTCAGTAAAATTAAGAATCCAGATTCATGCATTTATTCACATGTTTAGACCCTTGATCAGACCCCTAAACTTAATTTAGACACCAAACTAGAAAACTAAAATTGTTTTATACCCCAGAAATTAGACCCCATAGTTAATTCAGTCTGCAGACAACTAAAATTAATTCAGAACCCAGACTACATTAATTCAGGCCTGAGACCAGATTCTGCAATTAATAGGACCCCAGACACTCCTACAATAATAAGAGACCAGATCCTAAAATTAAGAAGGCCCCAGAAACACTCCGACTATAAATAAAACCCCGGTATCTCTCCAATAATTAAATTCAGACCCCTGACAAAACAAAAAAAAAAGGGAACTGTATACTTACCTCCCACCCTGTATCTTCACTTTTAGGCCTTGTGTCACACAAGGTCCTGGCACTGGCCAGCTGAGGTCATTCTGCTCTTAAAGGGAATCTAGCATTAAAAAAAAAAAACATTTTTAAGCTAATGGCACGTTGAAATGGCCTTTAAAAAGGCCATTCTTCTCCTACCTTTCATTGTTGTCTTCTCCAAGCCGTTTCTGTAAAAATCCATTTCTTCAATTATGTAAATGATCCTTACAGTGCACCCGGGGCGTTCCTCCGTGGCAGTGAGCACCCATCGCGTCATCGCTTGTCACCGCCCATTAGTCTGTTGTGGTGACTCCCATCTTGATCTTCTCTGTATCTTCTTTCTTCTACTTCCTCTGACACAGTGCTGGACCACCGCCATTTTCCAGTGGTCTTTCACAAGAGGCGCAGTACGGACCACCGGAAAATGGCGGCCCGTCATGCGCAGTGGCTGCCATCCAGCGCTGCGTCAGAGGAAGTAGAATAGAAGACCAAGATGGGAGTCACCACAACAAACCAATGGGCGGTGACAAGTAATGACGCGGTGGGTGCTTGTTGCCACGGAGAACTATCCCGGGTGCTCTGTGAGGATCATTTCCATAATTGAAGAAACAGATTTTTACAGAAACGGCTGGGAGAAGACAACAATGAAAGGTAGGAGAAGAATGGCCTTTTTTAAGGCCATTCCAATGTACCATTAGCTTAAAAGTGTTTATTTTAATGATAGACTCCCTTTAATGGTCATGCCATCACAGATACATGGGGGGATTTATCATGAAGGAAATTTTTAAAATTAGTCTGCATTGGCATAATTTGATGGGGTCTTTGTTGGCGTAATATGCCATAAATTTATCAAGTGTTGCATAATCTATAAATTTAACACTTCTCTCCTCAAATGTTAGTCCACTTTCTATGCCACTCCTATACTGGAGATAGAGTACAACATTTTTTGTGATTTTTAAAAAGTGGCATTCAATAAACAGCTAGATAAACAGCTAGGCTAACCACACCTACTTTCATACCCAATTTTCAAAAGTGGAGTAAGTGGTGTAAAAAATAAGCTCAAAAAGTCACAAATATCTAATACAAAATTTCTAATAAATTTCTAATGAAAAAAAAAAGTCAAATTTCTGAGGTAAAAATAATCTTAGTGGTCTAGTCTGTTGTCTGAATTAAGTATGACTAATTTCTGGAGTAAAAGGTGTGATAAGTGCCCCCAATCGTATCTATGGAAGGTCTGTGGGGCCCAGACAGCTGGTGTCCATAGTTCAGCAGTTGAGTATTCTTTCTATCACCAAGATGCTTAAACACAGAGAAAAAATATAAATTTTTGGAAAACTGAGAACTTCTCTTCTTTTTATTTGTTCTGTAGGTCTAGCAGTTCTTTTTCTTATATCCACAAAGTACTTAATGATGCCTTGCATGTACAATACAACTCCATTGGCTATTTATTTGTGGCACTGGTAGAGATAGCTAGATATAGTACTCGGCTATCTTCTTCAGTTACAATTTTTCTGACAAGCATATTATTGACTATCATGATAGTTGGTGGCCCTATTGGTTAGACCTCTGCCAATCCAGCAGTTCTCCCCCATTCAGTGACATACAGTGGTCCCTCCCTCAATTTACAATATTAATTAGTTCCAGGACAACCATTGTAAGTTGACAACATTGAAACTGGAGACCATAACTCTATGGGAAACTAGCAATTGGTTCCGAGGATCCCAAAATGTCACCAAAAATATTAAAAAAAAAGATTAAAGAAAAATTATCTGATACCTAACATATATATAGTTAATCATTACAAGAGCTTTTATCAGGTTCCTAAAAAGTAAATACAGTGGTGCAAATTTGTCATTACTTCTATTCCAGGAAACTGACCTAGTCGGATGATATTGAGGTGCACGTTTGGTGCAAGGCCCTTTCTTGTGCCAAATGTGTGCATCAAGCACCAAACCTGGCCACATTGTGTGAATATAGGTGTTATGAGGCAGAGATCGGGGAGGGCTAAGCCATCCGTGCCTCGGTTTGATAGATTTATTATAACTCACCCCAGTTTTATGGCTTGAGTTACAATGGCTTTCCATGCTGGTTGCAGGAACAGCAGACAGGTTCATAAAGAGACCGTAGCTTCTTCATAAATCTCTTGGTCCCTGTGCCAGTCGGGCTGTTTATTAACCCTGGTGTACGATATGCCAGTCTTAATAAATTTTCTCCAGTTGCTCCCACCAGGTCATCAGCCCATCAGTGCATGTACCTCACTAATACAGGGGTTTTACCAGTGAATTGACCATGATGATTTGGTGGAACTCACAGCCAAGCATTGTATATTGAGTCTGGTTTCAAGATACAATGGTCCAGAAATGATGATTGTATGTTGAAAGCATTGTATCCAAGACCATTGTAACTTGAGGGATCACTGTAACTTGTTATTACTGGAATATCCCTCAGTGTGATAAATCATATATTGCATAGTAACAGTTCTGCACAGATCTCATTTGTAAGAATTAGCAGCAATTACAATTATTTGCAGTCTTTTCCCAAGTAAATGGTGTCTCATCACAGGTATGCTCCAGTTTCCTCCAGTTTAAGGAAATGACACATAAAATCTGCCATTAACGTGTTCTTAACGTGTCCCTTATGCATCACATATTGTATGGTAATAGTTTCTGAGAGAGTCAATTACCCGATAAATGCTGCTTTCTAATGATACAGTTTAACCAAGTGGGCCTGACAAGCGGGCTGTAATATTGAGGGATTAACCCTTAAAGACATTAATAAACATTATAAAATGCTTAATAAGGGCAGGGGAGTAGTAAAAAAAAAAACATTTTGCTAAGATTTAATAGTTGTTTCTCCTAGCACAGCACCTGGGACCAATAATAAATCTATTATGTCAATGGCATACGTGTTATATCTGTACATACTGGGATGAATTATTTCCTAAAGCTATTATTAGCAAATCTCTACTGGTGATACATAATACAAATATTCCTATAGGGCATACAGTATCTACATGCAAAGACAATGTAACCCTATATTCATGTGAAAATGGCCATATGACGTTTTTTAACCGCATTTGTTGTCTGTGAATTTAGTGTACATGACCGATACTTTGTAACACATCATCAAAATATACGTCATGCTCTATTTTTGTCATTTTTCATGGATCCCTCCATACACTGTAATGTATGAAGAATCCGTGAAAACATGCGCCATTCGGGTGCAAAACGGACGTGAAAAATTGACTTTTTAAATTGCCCTTTTCACCCATGGTTGTATAAATGTAGGCTTAGACAAGTCAAACCATATCATCGGGAAAAACCTATTCCACATGCAGTACTTGGGCATACATCTATCAATTTAGAGGTCCCCTTCTCTGGAAACCCCTTTATTATTTCAAGTACTCTATATCAGTATTTTGCATTAATGTAAGGAGGGTCACCTTCAAGAACCACTTGTTTTAACCTGAAAAAGGAGTGGTTATAAAGACCATGACCTGGAAGACAAGCAACATTACATAAAATGTATCTATAAAAGATAGATAGATAGATAGATAGATAGATAGATAGATAGATAGATAATAAAGAAAAAATGGCAGCACTCCTTTAAAATGCAAAACTAGTGACTTTAATCCAAGTGCAACGTTTCAGTCCACATAGGAACCTTTCTCAAGCAATAGAAAGGTTGATAAAGGTTCCTGTGTGGACCGAAATGTTGCACTTGGATTAAAGTCACTAGTTTTGCATTTTAAAGGAATGCTGCCATTTTTTCTTTATTAGCTGTGTTGGAGGCATTGCCATCCTCTGATTGGGCTTGCACCCGAACTTTATTTAGTCTATGCTGCTTTGAGTTTTTCTTTTCTAGATAGATAGATAGATAGATAGATATCCCATTCCCACTTTGCTGTAAAATACGCGCTGCGGACATGCAGCAATTTCCAAAACCTTTGTGGTTTTGGAAATCGCAGCATGTCAATTATAACTAACTATTTTGTAGTTATTTTCTACTTTTGATACCCAATTTAAGTCTAATTAATTCCTTAGAAGTGAGAACGCCGGAGACGGACTCTTCTTATGGGCTGATAATGCCTCTGCTCATGATTGAAATGTCTTGAAATTTATCTTATTGGAATGAAAACATCTTGAAACTTAGGGAGGACCGGGCGGCTAATGATCTGCGGGGGAGTACCATATCTTGTAAAATAATGGCACAATTCTGCTAATAAATGCAGCAGATACCACAACACTGTCGTGCTGTGTAATGGGAAGGAAATAGGCTATAAATATCGCATCCAATTTATAACATTATCAGTTCAATGTCAATATGGGAACATTCTCATGAAACCGTCCACGTCCAAATACAGTACTGTATGCTGGGAAAGGTCATAGCTGTGGGTTACAAGAAAAAAACAAGTGGTAGGATACATTGTGGCTGCAATTCTTTATGTCCTATCTTTTCAGTAATTAAAATAATTCACTGCCCCCTCGGCAGACACAGGTTGTCTTTGTTTGGGCTGGATTCTATGGAAAAACGGTTTCTAGTAACAACATTATATTAGACATTATAACATTAGATAACATTATAATTCCTGCTAAGGCAACTGGTAGATATCTTTCCCACCGCTGGTACCCCCAGTGATAACTAGAACAGGGGTCCCTTGTACACTTGTTTGAATGATATGATGTTCTGGCATATGTGCTGTCACTCCATTCATCTCTATGGGACTGCTGAATAGAGATGAATGGAGTGGCAGGGCACATGGGCACATGTGCAATTACAGCTCCATGGGACCCCTGTTCTCGCAATTGCTGGTGGTACCATTGATGGGACCCCAAACAATCAGGGAGTAAGTTGTTTTCATGGGAAAACTTCTTTAACAATTTGTTATTCATTTTTTGATTTCTCCAGTGCTTTTAACACCATACAGACCGGTTTACTGAGAGACAAGCTGGGCCTTGCTGGAGTGGACAACCACCTCTCCAACTGGATCCTAGACTACCTCACAAATCGACCTCAATACGTGAGAGCCCGAGACTGTGTTTCAGATACTGTGATATGTAATACGGGGGCACCTCAGGGTAAATGTTCTTGCCTCTTTCCTCTTCACACTGTACACTGCAGATTTTAGGTGCAACTCATCCAGCTGCTACCTACAGAAGTATTCTGATGACTCTGCAATAGTAGGTCTCATCACAGACGATGATGACAGGGAGTACAGAGAACTGAACCGGGATTTTGTGGACTGGTGCCAGCGGAACCACCTGAAGATTAACGCGGGGAAGACCAAGGAGATGGTGGTGGACTTCCGTAAATGCAGATGCCCTCCTAAACCAGTGGACATCCTGGGGACGGGCATCAAGATTGTGAACACCTATAAGTACCTGGGTTTGCTCCTTAATAATAAGCTGGACTGGGCTGATCACATGGAGGTCCTGTACAGGAAGGGCCACAGCAGGCTCTACCTGCTTAGGAGGCTGAGAGCCTTTGGAATCCGGGGGGCACTTCTTAGGACTTTCTTCAACTCGGTAGTGGCATCAGCCATATTCTTTGGAGTGGCCTGCTGGGGGAGCAGCATATCAACCAGGGACAGAAATAAACTTGACAAGCTGATTAGAAGGGCCAGCTCTGTCCTGGGGAGCCCCCTGGACCCAGTGCAGGTGGTGGGTGACAAAAGGATACTGTCCGTGGTGAGCTCCATGCGGGAGAAGAAGTCCCATCCCATGCATGAGACCGTGATCGCGCTGGGCAGTACTGTCAGTGACCGACTGCTCCACCCTAAGTGTGAGAAGGAGCGCTATCGGAAGTCTTTCCTCCCCACCGCGGTTAGGCTGTACAACCAACACCGACCTAAGCAGAGATCAATACACACAAGAGAACTGAAATCTCTTTCTGCCTGTTAAATCCTCCCCCCCCCCCTGCTACTTCTTATCTGTCTGTCTACTATCACTATAATGCCTCTCACCTTGGAACATTCCTGTATTTGTATTTGTATCTGCTTATCTTTGCTGCTGTAACACACTGAATTTCCCCATTGTGGGACTATTAAAGGACTATTAGTATTATTAGATTCCCCTTTGAAATTAATGGTGGACGCAAGGCACTCAGATGACACTTAGATGTCTTCCGAGTGCATTACACTGAAAGATTGGACTCCCGGTCATTTGTATGAGGCCTTACAGTTTGCTGGTGTAGGCCTACTGCAGTCTGAACACCCCTAAGACATTTTTATAATTTATATTAGCAGCTATACGTACCCCAGAGCCTTTGTTTGAAGACCCTATAAACATAATACTAGAACTCTGCCAAACAGCTGCTTAAAGCGTAACTAAACTTTCGGACAACTTTTGATTTTCGGTCAGTATTTGTGTCATTAATACATTTTGTAATATACTTTATTAATACTGTACATTATTGGCTCCTTTCTTTGAAATCCTGCATCTATTAATTCTATCTTTTGCTTCTATATTGGGAGCTGTCCCTTGCTTCTCATTAGAGACTTTCTTGTCTCATATGCCACCAAAAACAAGTTTGTATATGTTTTATAATGCCTAAGATATAACTGAAGTGACCCTACCCTAATTTTCTCTACATTTTACACAAGGCCGTACTCCATACACCATGAGAAGCAGAGAACAGCCCCAACAGAGGAACAATAGAAAGAATAAAGAGATGCAGGATTTCACAGAAAGGAGTCAAAATATGTTAGTAAAGTATATTACAAAATGTGTTAATGACACAAATACTGCCAGAAAATCAAAAGTTGTCTGAAAGTTTAGTTAGGAGAGTTTTTGTAGGTCCAACAAGATCATCTAAAGAGGTCACCTTGTTGTTAGGAGATGGATTTATAGAATTTGATCAAAATGTGCACCAGGAATCTGATTTTCATATATATATATATATAGATAGATAGATAGATAGATAGATAGATAGATAGATATAGATATAGCAGTAATGCTCTTGGCACTTGAGGAGTACTGTTACAATTTTTTGTGTTTGTATATCTATTGCAGGACATAGTAGTGTGCACCTGCATATACAGTTCATTTTTTGGCAGTGCTGACTATTGTGTGTTTGCCGCATTAGATGACAAGGGACCTGTGCTGGAACTGGAATTGAAATAACCAGGTTGAAATACTTAATCATTGATCATTAAATTTGTCTTAAATATTCTGTGTATTTCATGACGTTGCTAAAAAAGTGCCTATAGTGCTAAAATATTTATCATTTTGATGTGAAATATTATCAAATAACATTCTATATTTTGTTTCTGCAGCAGCAGCAGGGGCACATTTGTGTTATTACATCCTATTGAATGACCGCCTGCCTACTGCAATAGTTGTCCTTCATTGTGGTAGGAAGCATTACACAGAAATCACTTAAAAGGTTATGTTCATTTTCCCCAAGATTTTCTATTTGCCATTTAGCATTCCGTTAGTTGTTCCTTAGCAACAATGTTACCATTACTAGAATAGTGGTAGTGTTTGGCCTGTTGCTAAGGAGCAACTGTTTAAATGCAAAATGCTGACAAACACATTTCAGATAATGTAAAACTATGCTAAAATCTAAATATCAGCCATCATATTGGTTATATATGTTTCTTACTTTTTAAAAGCTCTGTCTTCCACAGTCACACTATAACCAACCTTGTTCCATCGTTGGGTACATAGTCTTAAAATAACAATAGGACACCAAGTACAAAGTGCATGCCAGTAACTAAACTTTCAGACAACTTTTGATTTTCTGGCAGGATTTGTGCCATTAATAAATTTTATAATATACTTTTTTAACAAATTTTGACTCCTTTCTGTGAAATCCTGCATTTTTTCACTCTTACCCTGGCTTCTCTATTGAGAGCTGTTCCCTGCTTCTCATTGTGTACTGTGTACAGGCTTTGTGCAATGAATAGAACATGAGGGTGGGTCGGTCACTTCAAACGTCTATGTATTGAGCATTATATAACATATCATATGAAAGAGAATGCAGTTCTGCCTGTATGATTTGCTGAGATATTACTGGTTGAAAATATATATTGGGATATTTATATGTAGAATCTCCTCTTTCATATGGCACCAAAAGCTATGTTCTATAATGCCTGACAGATAGCCGTTTAAAGTGAACCTCCCCACCTTCATTTTCTGTTCATTTCACATAGCCCATACACTGTACACAGCAAGAAGAAGGGGAAAGAGTGATAAAATGCAAGATTTCATAGAAAGGAGCCAAAATTTGTTAATAAAGTATATTACAAAATTTATTGACACAAATTCTGCCAGAAAATCAAAGGCTGTCCAAAAGTTGTTACGCTTTAAAATCCATCATGTACCACAGCATAGGCGATAATGTGGTATTGGGGAAATTACTGGGGCACCTCAGGGCACGGTTCTCGCCCCTTTCCTCTTCACACTGTACACTGCAGATTTTAGGTGCAACTCATCTAGCTGCTACCTAAAGAAGTATTCTGACGACTCTGCAATAGTAGGTCTCATCACTGACGATGATGGCAGGGAGTACAGAGAACTGAACCGGGATTTTGTGGACTGGTGCCAGCAGAACCACCTGAAAATCAACACGGGGAAGACCAAGGATGGACTTCCGTAAAGGCAGATGCCCTCCCAAACCAGTGGACATTCTGGGGATGGGCATCGAGATTGTGAACAACTATAAGTATCTGGGTTTGCTCCTTAATAATAAGCTGGACTGGTCAGATCATATGGAGGTCCTGTACAGGAAGGGCCACAGCAGGCTGTACCTGCTTAGGAAGCTGAGAGCCTTTGGAATCCGGGGGGCACTTCTTAGGACTTTCTTCACTCGGTAGTGGCATCAGCCATCTTCTTTGGAGTGGCCTGCTGGGGGAGCAGTATATCAACCAGGGACAGAAATAAACTTGACAAGCTGATTAGAAGGGCCAGCTCTGTCCTGGGGAGCCCACTGGACCCAGTGCAGGTGGTGGGTGACAAAAGGATACTGTCCGTGGTGAGCTCCATGCAGAAGAAGAAGACCCATCCCGTGTATGAGACCGTGATAGCGCTGGGCAGTACTGTCAGTGACCGACTGCTCCACCCTAAGTGTGAGATGGAGCGCTATCGGAAGTCTTTCCTCCCCACCGCGGTTAGGCTGTACAACCAACACCGACCTAAGTGGAGATCAATACACACAGAGAACTGAAATATCCTTCTGCCTGTTAAATCCCCCCCCCCTCCTCTGCTACTGCCTATCTGTCTGTCTACTATCAATGTAATGCCTCTTACCTTGGAATATTCCTGTACATGTTGTATTTGTATTTGAATCTGCTACCATTCTACCCCTTGGCGTGTGTCCAGGTTTAAGGAAAAAGCTATTTATAGGACTTAAAGGATCTGTTACTAATGCATTGATGCCAAATACCACAGGACATTTTCAGAGGTCTTATGGACACTACTAATAGTAGTTTTTAGTTTTTGATGTTATTGCTGATCAGTAAATACACTGGGTTAAATTTACTAATGTTGTCTAAAACTGAGTCCATACCTAGGGGCAGATTTATTAAGACTGTTTTTACTTACGACAGTCTTAATCAATGTCAGGTTGGCCCACCACAATAATGGTCCAGCAGTAGACATCAACATTTGAGGGGTCTGTTTCCTAGGGTCTGTTGCAAGTTGGGCCCCCAGAATCATTTTATCTGGTAAGCCAAAGGAACCTCAATCCAACACTGGTCTTAAAATATTCTCCCATTGGCACATCAGAATTGTTAAGAGGCTCTGGCCAGTAGGCTTAGATTTCAGCAATACCTTGAGTCAGTTTTCTGGTGCAAGTTGTATTAAATCTGTTGGTCTGAGGTGTCCCTATCTACCTTAACTCCAGCTCTAACCACTTTGTACAAAAGTGGTGTACTCAACAGAAAATACCAAAAAGTGCCTAATTTTTTGCACAAAAAAGGTGTATGCCAAAAATTGCAACTTGTGTCATGTTGTGTATTCCAGAAAACTGGTGTACAAAGCATGATAACTCAACCCCTTAGAATAGACAGTCCTGAAATCCACCGATTTATCACAGTAGCTGATACTGGATGCTAAATCTGGTGCATCTTTATACTGTCTAGTCTAAGTTTATTCCACCTATTAGTTGGCTTATTTTCTACCAGAATTTACTGTAGTCTCAGTACATGCATGTACTTTGTGCCTGGTAGGACACACGAATGATTGTGATTTTGCTGCCAAAGCCAAGAATGGCTACAAAAGGAATGGGAGATATATAGGAAGTTTTTTATACTTCTCCCTTCTGCTCAATCCACTCCTGCCTTTGACTCAAAAAACCGCAGCAAAATCTGCAACAAAGAAAATCTGCTGTTTCCGCAACGTGGGGCATCAGGCTTTAGGTGTAAATTATGTGGATGGAAATTTTTTTTACAGTGCATTCACCGCACTATATAATCTTATTAATGAATAGCAGACAGTGCCCTGGCATCCTGATGATTAGCTTTGCAGAGCACAGGGTCGGCAGCCTGCCCTGTTGCCGATCTGGCTTGCTGTGGTGTCATCTACTCCGCTCTACTCTGGCTGCCAGTCCATAGAGTAAAGTGGGGTTGGTCATCTGACCGAGAGTTGGCGCATCAGCAGGGATGGCTGAGGTATGAGACTTCCCACCTTCTCTGCTCTACAATGCTAATTATCGGGAGTGAGGAACCTAATGCTATACGCTAAGGAAGTTGATGCAGTGCAATGAAATACTCTGTAAAACAATTCCATCCCCACATAACCCCTTTAAGAGCTACATTGATTTACTGTATATTTTTATTATTGAAATCAGACAAAAATTACAGAAATTAGGTCAGAGTAAATTAGCACCATAAAGGAACAGCGCCTGCATTTAACTGTTGTCTGGGAGTCATTGATCCCTGTGAATAGAGGAACATGCGGCATGCTGCCCTGTTGCTAAGAGACTCTATTGATCCTCTAACTACCTGTTCAGGCGGCCTCATCTGCTGCCAGCGGTGGAGCAAACCACTTACCCAACTTAGCTAGTCTGAAGCTATAATAATTATGAATCCAACATTTTAACAATCAAGGGACTAAATGTCTTATCCTCAGTCCTTAGTATGACATCCCCAGGGAATGCAAAGAATGGAGGACTCTCAGATTTACTTCCTGCTTGCTCAGTTTCAAGGCATGCACATTAAACATGTATTTTTTATATACTAAATATAGAATGTATGGAGGTGGTGAATTATATATATCTATATATATATATATATAAATATATATATATATATATATATAAAACAAGTAATGGGAATGGTGAAGGTAAAGTTATGCCGTAGTATGTAATGTATGTAATACCTCTTTAAATCCTTAAGGTGGTATAGTTGCAATGTAAAAAGAGAGCAAAGCAATCCCATGGGTAGAGACGGACGTATTCCGGATAGCTCATACGCCCCTCTTTTAAAAGGAACAGTCACTAGTGTTGATCTAGAGCCCTCTGTCCCTGTTTGCTTCACAAATGTCATTATTAAATGGATACAAAATCTACATTATTGTTTAGTACAATACTTGTACTTGAAATTGGAATTCTAGTGCAACTTTATTTTTAAAACATCCTTTGCTATTCTGTTTCTCTGTTGTTCCTCCTGGATATTTTAATTAAAAAAATTGACAACTGGGAGTAACCATTCCCTTTGTCAAATAGATGTGTCCCTACACTGTCTGACACTGGCAGCTTTGATTAAAATGTTTTAGACACACCCATCAATAGGTAACACCCAGTTGTCAATTCATACATACATTTTTAGTAGGAATAACAGGGGAACAATTGTACAGTGCAAAGTTCTAAGAAAATAATGACAATCATTTATAATGCGCTATTTTCACACAGCAGACTCAAAGTGCAGGGTAGAGTTAGTGGCTGCTGTACAGGTGCCCATCCCCAACACCCGCAAGGGTCAGTTGATTTTGCAGGAAGCCAGGTTACATATCAGTATATTTTTCACATGAGGGAGGAGACCCACACAAATATAGGGGGAACATAGAAACTCCATGCAAATGTCACTCTTGGTTGGATTCGAACCCAGGATTCCAGCATTGCAAGGCTACAGTTCTAACTAGAGACGAGCGAATCGAAGCTGTAGAAGTGGAATTCGATCCGAATTTCAGGAAATCTTCGATTCGCATGGAATCCGGATTTCCTGATGCTTCGCGGTAACGAATATTTAGTAAGGACCTTTGTGACATCAGACGGTCACATGATGTTCTCTAGTGATGTGATTGGGTAGGCGTGTCTTTGCTTGTTAGCAGATCCTTCCACATGAATAAAAGTTGTCCATGCTGGGGAGAGAGAGAGAGAGACATGACCGTGGCATCCAAGGGCTTCCGCCATTTTGCCACCCACCCCGGCTCTCTGCAGACAGGAAATAGCTGTTTATTTGCCGCAAATTAATTCGGATTGAAGAGAATCATATCGGAAAATTTGGCGAAGTTGCCGAATCAAATTTTTGAAAACTTCACACATCTCTAGTTCTAACGACTGATCCACTATATATATATATATATATATATATATATATATATATATACCTGACTTTTTATTTAATGTGGAATATAATATTTGCTAAAACAAACATGTCAGGAGAGCTGATGGATCTTCTTTCAGTGAAGGGTCTTTTTTCAACAATTGTTGCTGGTCTCTGCCAATATTAGAGCTGAGCTCAGGGAAAACTGACAATTAGAGATGGAGCTTGCAGATGAATCCCACATTTTTGCTGAGAAATCTAGGATACAAGATTCTGCTTCAAAATCTTCTCCAAATTCTGCCTGAAATCAGTGGGATGCAGACACTGATTTTTCTCAGCTAGTGGAAAAAATAAGCTTCACGCTCAATCTTTTGGTGGATCCTGCCTGAGAAATCCCATAGAAATGAATAGGAAGTGGTTAGCCACCTGCCCCGCATGCAAATTAACACAGAATTTACAAATGCTGCAGTAGATTCCACAGTGAAGTCTGCGGCAGATTTGAAAAATCTGAAAAATTCTGCATCCTTTAAGTTGCTTCTACAAATTACATTGTGTGAACTTAGCCTTACACATCAGTCACTGAAATCATTGGGCTAGCTATACGATGTACAGAAAATATGGTTCCTTCAAAGGGAGACTCATTGCAGTTGTCTAAAGCAGACCACTTCTTTAACAATCAATGAAAGTAAGGAAAAATAACAAAACTTATACTCATCTTGCCTCACCTTTTCTGGGCATCTTCACTGTGCCAGCGGTACTCAATGTCCTCTTCTGGCCTGTATCTGATGCCACACTCCGAGGGACATGAGGCACGCCAAGCATCATGAAGCCATTGATGCTCAATCACACGCCTCAGCTGTGATCCTCGTGGCACATGACATCAAACACAGGCCGGAAGAGGCCTGAAGAGGATGCTGTCAGGCCACTGGAGAGCCCAGGAGAGATGAGTTTAACTGTTTGTTGTTTTTACTCACCTCCTCTGGGACTGCACAAGTTTGGCTGCTACCTATTTGATTACTCCAATAGGTAGCAGACGATATATAAGTCACAGACACTGAAGAACACTACAGCGCTCTCTAGAGGAAAAAGTGGAGGCCAAACTGGCCAGGAGCATGGATCTGTGAATAGAATATCAGCCACTACCTGTTGGAATAAATTGATAGGTAGTGGTCAATTAATAAAATGTTGCCCTTCAGATAGTGCCAGGTGGTGCTGCCTGAGGCTGTCTCAGGTTGCCTCATGGCAAGTGTGGCCCTGATTTGATTTGACCTTTATTCATAAAAAATGAATCACATCCCAGTGAGAGGAGAAGGCTAATGCTGGCTTCACATCTGCTTCGGAGTGCGTGCATTGCAGCATCCATTGGAAATTGGCGGATGATTTCCAATCCAATTCTGCAAGCGCAACTTTTTGTCCAGCAATTTCAGTTAAAAAAGACCTGAAAGACTACATTATAGTCAGAATCTGCCTGTTTTTCCATTCTTCTCGTCTTCCAATGGTCTAGAAGAACAGAAATACATTGACAGGGGGTGAACCTATTGTAACACATTCCTATATCCTTATAACCACTCATGGCGTCATTTCTGTGTTGAAAACAATTTCCGTGAATGTCTATTTTTGTATTGTTCAGAAGGGGTAATATGTCTCCTTATGTCTCATTGCCTCTATAAGGCCACCTTATGCTCTACAGGGTCTTATTAGACCATACATGCCCTGCTTAGAGTTCTGGGAAAGAAGATTTTTATTTGTATGTATGGGAAATTTGCATATTCCTTTCCCAGAATTCTTATAACGGAATGGATAGTCTAATAATTCCCTATACACCACAAAAAGGCCACGTAGAGGCAACTTCTCCTTTTTGGTTTCCAAAATTTGGTTTCCTATTAATAAATGCTGAGAACTTTAATTGATGGAGGTGGCGAAAGGTCCTCTTTAATGCTGGAGCAAAATAAAATAGGATAGAACATTCATGACATCTCATTCTATAAGAAATAGGAGGGAAAAAAAATATGCCTCTTGACCTGAAGAAGGGCAATGACCCAAAATGCTTTATCTAATTGAGACTTTTCTTAATAAATGATCCATTCAATATAAACTGATGACATTTGGTGAATATTTCCAGTGCCAAGAGATGTGTTTTTACAGCAGCACATCTGATTCCCTAAGACTACACTGGGGCTTCTCCTTGATAATTGCTAAGGCTCCTTATCTACATCACCTATCCACTGGAACAGAGATGGAGCAATTTTTTAATGAAACCTTCCTTCATATCTAGAACACAGAAGCTTTTTCTCCGTATAAAATGATGAATCTTCAGAACTGTATAGTTTCTGCTGAGGATCTATGACAGAGAGTTGTAATTGGCTATTTAATATGGCTCGTGTGGGTGTATAGGGTGGTAAGATCTACTGGTAATAAAATCTGATTTATTCCTAGTCATACAGTTAATTGAATATCCAGAGAGCTAAAAGAGCAATGGAAGAGACACCGGAGAAGTGTTCATTGGCATTTCCTAATGAAAAGAATCTATTCATAGAACCGTCGTATCTCTCCGTCTATTGATCCTAATTAGATGGAGAACTAATTAGTATAAACTCCGCCATTGTTTATACATCTTCACGGTATCTCAGAGCTCAAAATATTCAGATAAGGTAGAGCCCAAAGGTAATTGTTACATGTATATTGCTGTATCTGCACAGAGTACACAACATTGGCGCCTCCTGTTTCTATGGCACCTTTTCATATGTGTACAGAGAACAGTAGACATTGGGTGACTTCCTGAATTAAGTAACTAAATAACTAATCATCCCATATAGACTAAAGAATATAGTCTGCTATAGAAATTGTCCAAACTGGTATCCTGCTTCTAGCACACTCACTGAAACCATAGGGCTACACGAGCTGTATCATTTTTATGGTTCAAACCATCACAAGGGGGGGATAACCACATGAAGATTTCTGCAACTAGTATTAACACCTTTCTGCCAAATACATTTTTCTTTTTTGCATTTCAGTTTTTTTCCCCATCTTCCAAAAACTTTGAAGGGGTTTTCAGACAAAATTAATGATTTTTAAAAAAGGTCTGTTAGTGCTATCAATGGGTTAATACGTGCACCCATATAACTTTAGCAGTGTTTTGAGTGATTTCTGGATTTCTATGGGAGCTCTTTGTATCCTCTGCATTTGTTTACATGTGTAGCTTCCTGCTGTCTTAGCCTACAACTACCATGATGCATTACAGTTCACTTCAATCCCCCCTCTCACTTCCTTTCTCACAACCCCCCCCCCCGTTTCCCTAGCTAGCCCGTGGTCTACTAGCCCTACCTACCTAGCTAACTAATTCAGTCCCCCAACCCCTTCCCCACCCCATCATACTTACCTGTCTTCTCGTCCTGGAAATGACTTTCGTCGGTGCCGCTGTCTCCTCTTCTCCCCGCACCTGGGAGATGGCACCTGCGCAATAGAATGCCGGCAAAAGCGAAGAGAAGCAGCAGCCCTACCACGCATGCACAATAGAACGCTGCTTCTCTTCGCTTCTACCGGCATTCTATTGCGCAGGCGCCGGCTCCAGATCCCTTGTGAAGGAAGCGACGCCCAGCAGAAGAAGAGGACGCGAACATTGCTGAGTATGATGGGGAAGGGAAGGGGGGGAGAGGAGTACTGGTGACCTCCCGTCTCCAGAAACAGTGAAACGGAATGTCACCAGGAAATCAGAAAATGTGGCTGAGGCGTAAAGGGAGTAAATTAGAAGTTAGGTGGGGGTTTAGGTTAGTGTTAAAGTTTTAGTTTATGCTGGACAACCCCTTTAACTTTCCATTCACAGTGCCATAAGAGGGCTTATTTTGTGCAGAAAAATTGTACTTCATAATGGCACCTTTTAATAGTCTGTGCTATGTAATTGGCAGCGCTGGAGTCCTGGGTTCGAATCCTGCCAAAGAAAACATCTGCAAGGAGTTTGTTCTCCCCGTGTTTGCATGGGTTTCCTCCCACACTCCAAAGACATACTGATAGGGAATGTAGATTGTGAGCCCAATATTGGATAGTGACTGACAATGTCTGTAAAAGCGCTGCGGAATATGATGGCGCTATACTGTATAAGTAAGCAAAATAAATACATTAATTGGAAACACAATATGCAATTGTGCCATATTTTTATAGGCTTTATTTTTACAGTGTTCTACGTGCTGTAAAAATTATATATTACCAATATTCTGCATGTCAGTATGGTAATGACAATACCAAATTTATGACATTTTTATTATACTCTAATACCTTTAAACAAATTAGAGACTTTGAAAAAAAAAATTCTTTGGGCCGCCATGTTCTGATATGCATAACTTTTTTATTTTGCCATGTACGGAGTTGTTTAAGGGGTATTTTTGTGGGAAAAAAATGCTGTTTTTATTTATTCCATTGGTGTGATGTTTTGATCACTTTTTCTTCAAAAATTTTTGGGATTGGAAATAGCAAAAAAAAAAGGTGATTCAGACATTTTCATTTTTTTTCCACTATAGTGGTCAAAACAGCAGAGACTCTATGGTAATAGTTCCCACTCAGCTCCCAAGCAGACGCCATGTTTAAATACCCAACATCTGCTCTACTATTCTGTGTAGGATAGGAAGGGATGTCCAGTAAAACATATATAGGTTTGATATTCAGTCCACGTACTTTTTATGATGTAGTGTACTCTGAAATTACAATATCTGCATTCCCTAATGATACTTTCTACCTAGTCGCACATGTAAGTGATTTGTATAATGTAGAATGTATATTTCCAGTTGTGAAATGCAAAGGTTAAATCTCAAAATCCGAAACAAGTCTCTTTAGCTCTTTTCCTCTATTACACTACATTTTTGTAGTAGATAAAGCTTTATCATAAGTGGATCTACTTGTCAGTAGTGCATTTGATGTATCTTCAAAGGCTCTTTTACATATTACATGACCGGGTGCAGTGTAGTGTAAGGTAATATTTAATGTTTATGGTCCAAGGTAGAAAATTTGGTACCATTAAGCTAAATGCTAGATAGCAATTTTATGCATTTTTTTTTTGGGCTTTGCTCATATAAGTGAATGCATAATATAAACTGGTGTGAGAGCCATCTACTAAAATGCATTTTAACATAGCTTTTGAAGATGAATAAATAAATGAATTCAGAAAAGCGGATTATGCCATAGGACCTTGCTTCATTCTCTATGCACTGAGCTGCTGAGGCATTTCTTGTCCAGCACAGCCAAATAGTTCTCACTCAATGAATAATTAAAAGCTACCATAAAATTCCTCAGAGCAGGAATGCAATGTACTATTGCTCATATTTTTATAATTCCAAAAACTCGGATGTGGAAGGGTGAATTCTTCATCATTTTCCACCTTTTTTGTAATATTTTCTCTCCTTCAATGACTTTCTCAGTATTGATTTTAGATCATCAAACTCAGAAGTGATAATAAACTACAATAATGTGTGACATTCCACTTCATTCCTGAACTCTGACCTCTAAAATCTGTAAAGTAGATGGAGTTTCTTGAGTTTGAGTCCTCTCTTGGTGACATGTCCCTTAAATTGTCCTTCTCATATCCAACTGATCAACCTTTGCTAGTAACACGCCTTCATTTCTATAAGGATGTATGTAACGGGAAAGCAGCGGATCGTGCACCCACCATGCTACCAAGTCCAATTTGGGTTGGAACCACGTTTAAGGGATTTATCACAGCAGAATCCAAGGTCTTCACCCTTTAAACCGCTTCCATGGGGATCTGGTCTTCACTGCGGGTAGTCCACCAGACTGGTAGCAGCTGACCAGGCTAGACAGAGCGGTGGTGAAAAGCACTACAGAAACAACATTAAAACACACAAAGCATACACAGTCTAAAACCAGGATGGACGGGGAGTAAAGGCTAAAATCAGACAGGGAACAGAAAAGGACACACAAAGGTTAGCAGAAGCCATATGGCCACAGGTAGCAGAAGACATATGGCCAAACAGATAAAAACAGACACATTGCAGAAAGTCCAGAGGCTACAGGTATCCCTCTTTCCCACAGGATATATTGCACAAAACCTGGAGGCTACAGTATACAGAATATATTATAGAAAGCCTAGGGCCAAACAGATAACAGAGTATATTGCAGAAAACCTAGGGCCAAACATGGATAAAAACAGAAACAACAGGTGAAGTATATAAACAAGGCAGACGAGGACTCTGGCAATAAAACAACTGAGCACCATGCATGCAAACAGAACTCAGGAGTTAGGACTGCCAAACAGGACAGACACCAGAGTAAAACAGACTTCATGCATAGAACACAACACATACTTTGCTCAGCCAAAGAGGGGCTAAAAGACAAAGGCTTATGTAGATACAGACACACAGGGATAGGTGGGAGGTAGTAAGCAGGTGCAAACACAAATAGTTAAAGAGACAGGAGCAGAAAACAAATGCAGAGGTAGACAATAAGCTAGGTCTGCTAAGAAAGGCAGTATGCCACTGAACAAAGAGTGCAGGCATTTCAATGTATTTGTTAATATCTGCGGCAAACATTCAGAGACTACAGTTTTGTAAATCGTTATCACAAAAAACTCTAGAGGAAGATTTTACAACATTTCCCCCATGGGATCCAATCCTAATCGTTCAATAAGAAAACATTTCTCAGACAGTGCCATAGTCTTCCCAATGACTAAATCCAAAGGCACAATAAAGCAATTTTCATTTTTATACTGGCTCTCTGTATTTTAATGTTAAAAATGTTGAAAATGTCACTGAAACATTGTAGATATGGGCTGTGAACTTAGTGGTCTGGTCTGTAATCTGCAATTAAATTACGGGTCTAGTGTAAAGTCTGGAAATCAATATGGGGTCTGGTCTGGGGTCACAATTAATTTAAGGGTCTTTACTGGGGTCTGAATTTATTTATGTTGCTATAGAGACCGCCTTCATAAGAAAGGGGACAAAGGTATCTTGACAGCAAACACTCAAGTCCTCAGGAAAAGTCATCATAGCAGCCTGGGCCGCATAGTAAAGAAAAGGAAAGAGAACAGATCAGACATCACCTGTGAATCACTGGATTTATAGATGACCTGTCAGTTCTTTGGACATGTATGTTACACTAAATACATGTTTTTCTTCATAAGACTGTAAGGCCCTTTTAGCAACGACAATATACAGTACAGAGAATATTTGGAAAAGAGTGCATTTTGGTAAATACCTTACCATACCAAGCCGTGCCCAAACAAGCTATTCTCCAATAAACTTGTGAAAAGTGACATGTCCTTAGAAAAAAAAAAATCTAATTTTGACATCTATTATCGTTGTGTCAGCATGCATTCACATCTGCATTGGTTGACCCATTCTTATAGTCCACCATAGGACCAGAAGAACAGTAAAGATGGTTCATCTAATGATGAATCTTGAGTATAATGAGTATAATGGGGTCCATCAGGTACAATGCCTTGCGAAAGTATTCGGCCCCCTTGAACTTTTCAACCTTTTGCCACATTTCAGACTTCAAACATAAGGATATAAATTTTTTATTTTTTGGTGAAGAATCAACAACAAGTGGGACACAATCGTGACGTGGAACAAAATTTATTGGATATTTTAAACATTTGTAAAAAATAAAAAACTGAAAAGTGGGGCGTGCAATATTATTCGGCCCCCTTAAGTTAATACTTTGTAGCGCCACCTTTTGCTGCGATTACAGCTGCAAGTCGCTTGGGGTATGTCTCTATCAGTTTTGCACATCGAGAGACTGAAATTCTTGCCCATTCTTCCTTGGAAAACAGCTCAAGCTCAGTGAGGTTGGATGGAGAGCGTTTGTGAACAGCAGTTTTCAACTCTTTCCACAGATTCTCGATTGGATTCAGGTCTGGACTTTGACTTGGCCATTCTGACACCTGGATACGTTTATTTGTGAACCATTCCATTGTAGATTTTGCTTTATGTTTGGGATCATTGTCTTGTTGGAAGATAAATCTCCGTCCCAGTCTCAGGTCTTTTGCAGACTCCAACAGGTTTTCTTCCAGAATGGTCCTGTATTTGTCTCCATCCATCTTCCCATCAATTTTAACCATCTTCCCTGTCCCTGCTGAAGAAAAGCAGGCCCAAACCATGATGCTGCCACCACCATGTTTGACAGTGGGGATGGTGTGTTCAGGGTGATGAGCTGTGTTGCTTTTACGCCAAACATATCGTTTTGCATTGTGGCAAAAAAGTTCAATTTTGGTTTCATCTGACCAGAGCACCTTCTTCCACATGTTTGGTGTGTCTCCCAGGTGGCTTGTGGAAAACTTTAAACAAGACTTTTTATGGATATCTTTGAGAAATGGCTTTCTTCTTGCCACTCTTCCATAAAGGCCAGATTTGTGCAGTGTACGACTGATTGTTGTCCTATGGACAGACTCTCCCACCTCAGCTGTAGATCTCTGCAGTTCATCCAGAGTGATCATGGGCCTCTTGGCTGCATCTCTGATCAGTCTTCTCCTTGTTTGAGATGAAAGTTTAGAGGGACGGACGGGTCTTGGTAGATTTGCAGTGGTCTGATACTCCTTCCATTTCAATATGATCGCTTGCACAGTGCTCCTTGGGATGTTTAAAGTTTGGGAAATCTTTTTGTATCCAAATCCGGCTTTAAACTTCTCCACAACAGTATCATGGACCTGTCTGGTGTGTTCCTTGGTCTTCATGATGCTCTCTGCGCTTTAAACAGAACCCTGAGACTATCACAGAGCAGGTGCATTTATACGGAGACTTGATTACACACAGGTGGATTATATTTATCATCATCAGTCATTTAGGACAACATTGGATCATTCAGAGATCCTTGCTGAACTTCTGGAGTGAGTTTGCTGCACTGAAAGTAAAGGGGCTGAATAATATTGCACGCCCCACTTTTCAGTTTTTTAATTTTTACAAAAGTTTAAAATAACCAATAAATTTCGTTCCACTTCATAATTATGTCCCACTTGTTGTTGATTCTTCACCAAAAAATTTAAATTTTATATCCTTATGTTTGAAGCCTGAAATGTGGCAAAAGGTTGAAAAGTTCAAGGGGGCCGAATACTTTCGCAAGGCACTGTATCTGTTCTTTTCTCACTGACCTTGCTGGAAGAAAAAAATCCTTCTTGCAGGACTGTTTCATATAATATTTCATACCCTACTACAGATGTACACTGGTACAGATGTGAATTTAGCCTTCGGGTGGGTTCACACTACCGTTATCCAATGTCCATTGCTCTCATCCATCACAGGATGAGATCAATGGACGTTAAATGACAGGTGCAGATTGAGCCTCCTCCATCTGGTGTCTTTGTGCACTCACTCCAATATAAAAAAATGACAGATGTTTTTAACAGAATAGTGGAAACCTAAACTAGCAATTTTCATGAGGTTTTTAAGCAACTTCATGAGCCATTGAGACTCCCATACATATAAGGTGGACAACTGCTATCACTAAAATGGTTGGGATTGGTCAACGTTCATCTAATGTGTAAGGACAGATTAAATATTTTCTATTTTAGAGAATCATTGAAGAATACAATTTTTTAAAGATTTGCCCACGTATAGAGATGGCAGAATTGGTTTTGTAATGTTAAGGAATTAATATAGGACAGTACAATTCCAGGCGGAAAGAATTGCAGGGCACACAGAGCTTATCAGCTCTCAGTGTTTTCTTCGACATAGAGCAGATCACCAGCTGTTAAGAGACAGATTTTCAGTATTGATTCAACTTCTGCGGTTTAAAAACAATTTACTTGATGTTCAATGCCAAAAGGTATAGCATAAACTCTTCCTTGAAAGATTGCCGTGAATTCCCCAAACCCCTCCATTCCAGTGTGAATGATATTAATTATGCATTGCACTCATGTAGACATCTCATTTATTTTTTCTTTCCGATCCCATCTGCTAATTTCTCTTCTCGAGCACTCGCAGCATACTTTCTGGATCTTTGCATCGTGATATGTCTTTTGTTTCCACGGCTGAGGTTATTAAGGACACAGATTTCTGCAAGAAACTGTCTGAAAATGTCTTTTTCATACTGCAATTCAACACATTACCATCACAGTTTTTAAAGAAAACCAGAAGATTGCTTTAAACATGTCTCGTACGTCAAATTAAAAGTGTCAGACAAAAAATAAATTTCGATAAGTGTATAAATTATACCAAATTATCTGTAAAATGTCCAAAGTCTAATGAAGATCTGACCAAAGTAGAGTCCACTCCCCAAGTCCTTTTTTTAGTGGACTTACATTTATACCTCAATGCATGGTAGTATATGGAGATCTCATGGCTTTGACCCTCCATTTGGAACTGTATTAATGCAATGTTATATTTGCTGTCAGAAGAAACAATGAATGTAAGAAAAAAATTACTGTAGTACAATCTTGGATGGAGTATGCCAAATATGGCTCCTTATGTCCCTACATGGGCCCATAGACTTCTATTGATTACACCTTTGTATGGAGCCATAATACAACCATGTGCAAGATTACACAATTACACAACCTTACCCAACACTTTCTATTGATGATACTTGTAACTCTGTATTTAGACTCAGTTTGAAGAATTTACTAATCCACGTATACTAGTTGCCAGGAGCAGATGGGTGTAAATGTGGCTCATCTTTGGCACACATTCCTTTTGTGCACAAAAGTTGCGCCATTTTATTCCCTCCACATCCCACTTACCACTTTTATTGAAAGTGGGAGGAAGGGGGCAGTGTACAAGGCAGGGCAGGGTGGGGATGCCTCAGCCCAACAAATATACTATAACTTATATGAGAAAGCTATAACATTATATCTGAAATCTACACCTGTCCCTGATTGGCATACGAGATTCCAACTTGTAGATTCGTGCACAGGATTGCTCCTGAATTATTAAAAGGTTGGAGGCTATTGAAAATTCAGGAATATCTCGTACTAGCCGGGGACTTAAGACTGGCGTACAGAACGCCAGTCTTAATAAATTCCCACCAGCGTTCACTTACTTAGGATATCTGTATAATTGGTTTATAGATTAAATGAGATTTCACATTATGCTCACTGCCATAATGTTAACATTAATACAGCAACAGCCAGCGACTCTGATCCTGGACTTTTTGGCAATGTGACGCCATGATCAATAGCGATTGTGGAATCAGCAAGGTAGAGGTCTCCTGAGCAGATTCCTGTTAAGGCATAGCTACATTTGGTATGCATAGGCAGTAATACATTGGAATAAATACATATTTCTATAAATTATAATATAAGACTAAAGTCCTCTTGTGGCACATAAAAAATAAATGTTTGGAATAGAATAATAGAACAAAGAGTAAGAAAAACTTTGCAAAAGTGAAAAAAGGAATAAAAAACAGTTATGGATTTTTCCTATTGTTTTTTAAAGGGTATATTATTTAATATAGTGAAAATTATATTTGAATTTGAATAAAATGTATTTGTGGGATGAAATGGGTAAAAATGCAATGTTTTGTATTCGATTTTATGATGTTCACTGTTCACGGTGTTCAGTCTGTATAGTTACAGTGATACCAAGTGTATAGGATTTTAGGTATTACTACTTTCAAAACTTTCATTTCAAGGACCCTATCTGTAATGCTATCTTATGTAAATTTCAGACTGAGATTATTGGGAGCCCACTAACGTCCTGGCAGCATATAAATTTGTTTTTCTCTCCAACTCTAAGTAATGTAAAATGCATTTACTGTGCATATTATTTCATCTGTATTTATATTAGATTTCTAGTAATTATTAATAAGTAATCTTCTATGGTAAAGGAAATGTCTATAATTAGTGAGAATGCCTCAAAATGTCCTCGCCATCAAACCACCCACCAGCTTGTTGAAGAATACAAGAAGTGAGAAGAAGTGATAGCAGGCAAACTGGTGAGAGATGGGAAAAATTCTTTAACTCTGTAGGATAAATAACTTACTATTTTAATGATTTGAACATTTCTAAATGTACCAATGTCAATTATGTTTGTTTTTTATATGTTAAATGGGAAATGAAAGTGTTAGAACTTCTTATATTTATAATGTTCTAAAACTTTATTACATTGTTTTTTTTTTTTTGTTTTGTTTTTTTGTCTCCATAATGGATTTGCACAATACACTGCAATATTTTTGTATTACATTATGCTACACTTATAGTATAGTACTACTACACTTTGGGGAAGAGTTACTATGCCTTGTATGCCAGTTTTCATAAAAAGTCACAATTTTTTACGCAAATCCGGTTTTTGAGGAAACAATTTGCGACTTTTCTTTTCCGGGTATGACAAAGACACTTTGGGGGCAGGGCCATCTGGCAAAAATGATTCTGGAAATCTCATAGCTGGTTTAGAGTTCCCTCCAGGTGCACAGTCTGGCGGTGGGTGCACCTCATCATAAATGAGGTGCACCCTCCGCCTACTATGCTGTTATTAAGATTTGTGTTAATAATGCCAGTCTTCATAAATCTGAGATGGCAGGCCTGGGAGTCTTCACTAGTTTTGGCATCTAGAAAGTTGATGGCTCATCGAGGGATGTTAACTCTACAGGTTGGATTGTTAACCTCAGTTTATGAACTACTAAGCATTGTAAGTAAAACTTCTAGTAACTCACATATATTTGCTCATTTCAGTATATAGAAAAAACTCCATCTTGTCAATTAAAAGTGACACAGTATTAGAACCAGCTGCAGCGAAAACTAATTTACCATGAAAATGTAATAAATCAAATAACATCACATACAAGACCTCATTTTTGTTCTGATTTGTCAGACCATGTTAAATGTGCACTTGGAACATGGGCTGTAAGTGTATATTGTTACAGTAACAGTAGCTGGATATACTCCATCTGCAAGAAATCAATAGCTTCAAGCTGATACATTACCTAATAGCTCAATATACCATAGAAGAGTGTGAGCTTCTACATACAACACCTACAGATATCATCTGTACTTCCCAGCAGCCTCTATTAAATCTTTCCTATTCTCTACACTCACTCCAGTCATTAGTTATGCTAGCGCGCTCTGATCTCATCGATTACCAATGATAATATCATCAGTCATGCTCTCTGATAGGTTTTATTACACAGCAGTTTGTGAGCCATGACTATGCACATTTCTGCCATAGTTATTTGTATATACTTCCAATTATTTGTATATACCAGCACCCCAGGTTTGACAAGTGTGGAAATGGCAGTTAGGAGTAGGCCCAAAATGGCGTCTACACTAAACACAGCGACAGCGTTCACTTGTCTGCCACTCGCCTGTCGTGTGGTGTTCTTTTGGGGTGCCATTGGTGTTAGGTACAAATGAAGAGTGAAACAGGTGATGCTCATGACACAGTTTTCTTAGCAAAGTTTCATCCAGTTACAAAGTAACATGGAGGCACAATTCACTGACAGCACCAGGTTCCACCTTTATGGCCCTTTACATACACAGACAGGAGTGTGAAACAGCACAGACCTGGCAGCTAGTGCTTTAGAGCGGCCGCCATAGTTAGTCACGTGCACCAGGACGTCCATGTACATCCATGTCTTCTGTGTATAAATAGTGTGAATTTTCAGTTTCTAGTATTACACCATGTCTGAAGAAGAGCTTACTATCAAATATACTCAGTTAGCCTCTAAAAGGTATCGCCTGATTTCTTTACTCTTCCACTACTTTCTATGGCTAACACGGTACAACATTATACTACATGTACATCCTTGTCTGCTTAGGAGTTTAACAGTACAAACAATAGAAAACAGTGTAAAAGACATTTGGCAGAAATAAAGTAGTTGAGTCCTTAGCAGTGGCTCTTTCGGGGGGACACCGCATACTATATACAGTATATTTTTCAGGACGGTGTTCCAAACCTCTTTCTGATGTTGACATAGCGAAATACTTACCTAACTTGTCCCCAAAGTATCTCAGTCTTGGAACACATTGTCACTGGCTTTCATACAGCCTTGAATATTATTTATTTATTTTTTTTTTCATCTAAATAGATTCAGAATTCCTATTAAGTCCTTAATATACAGTACCTTTAAGGTGGATGAGCCTCCATTTATTCTGATACCAAGCTCCAAATATTCCATACAGACAATACTGCCTTCTGGCTGCCTGTAGCCTTCACTAGAGGAAGTTTACAAGCTTACAGCGTATGGTTTTACATTTAAAGGTTTTTTCTGGATTCATAATGTTGATGACTTATCCTTAGGATAGACAAACAATTTCAGATTCATAACGGTATGATTCCTAGCACCCCTGCCAACCAGCTGTTTGAAAGGATCGTGGCATTTGGGCAATAGCAGCCATTTTATGGTTTACATCGGTCCATCTGCATGCACAATGTTGATTTAGGCTCGGTTCACATCCGCATTCGGGTTTCCGTTTGGGGAGTCCGTTTGGGGATCCCCTGAATGGAAACCTGTACACATAAAAAAGCGGGAAACCCACGGACCCCATAGACTATAATGGGGTCCATGTGGTTTCCGCTCGGTTTCCGCACGAAGCAAGCGGAGAGGAAAGTCCATGACACCAGTGTGAATAAAAGTCTTCTTACTGTATTTAAGAAGAAACATACGGTGTATTTTATTACAGCATATTGCACTCCCTTTGGATAAGCTGTGTACCACAAGGAGAATATATTATGGGAATTTGCTTTTTGTTGTGTCAAGAAACAAAGAATTTCTAAATTATTTATTTCTGAAAACCTTAGTCTACTTAAGTAAAAGAATATAGACTATTGTAAGAAAAATAATACGGAAAAGTCCTACAGAGATCATTAATATAAATGGTTTGGGGTCTGTTGATCTGTATGATAAGAATATGATAGAATTTTCTAGAAATTAAATAATGCCATATACTAAAGAAAGGGAAAGCTTTGAAGAATAATGCTCATGTCTACACTTTCACTTCCAAATGGAAGTGGGAAGGTTTTATCTCAGTGCCTTATGACGTTGATGAATGGACCAAACAACGTAAAAGCAAAGGGGATAAAGAAAATGAGAGAGATCGATACTGAGCAGAGTATGCGAGAGAGAAGTATTCTGCGAGGAGAAGAGTCCCACAAGAAATTAGAAATGCACATTAAATGTAAAACATAATGAAAGGCAAAGCAAAATGTTTATAAGATCAAAGATCGCTGTGATGAACATCATGCTTCAGCTGTGGCGGGGGATACACAGACCACCACTGAAGAAGCCATCCTCTTATTCACAAGTGTCCTAAGGTGTATTGGTCAATGAACTGAATGGCATCTTTTGACTGAAGGGGGCCTCCCTTCTCAAGCTGACCAACAAACCTCCAAGCTTGCCACATTCCAAGCTGTCCTCCACTCCTCCGTAATGCTACAGCGGATGTCGGGTATTTGAATATGACGGCTGCTCAGCCTCCATAGCTTCCAGGTCTCTGCTGTATTATACAGCAAATACCCAGCACTAATGTACCCGAGGTGCCATTTTTGTCGGTGCTGCCATTTTGGGGAGGATCACCAGCGCCCACAACGAGATCCGGGATCGCCGATTCCTTGCCATGAAAGCCGGGAGTATATTGAAGGATCCCAGGCTTGTCTGGCATTCATTTGTATGACAGGCTACTTTATGCAGCCTGTCATACAAATGCAGTTATTTTGCAATTCATTGCAATGCATTAGCATTGCAATGCATTGTATTAGTGATCAGATGTCGTCCTAGGGGCTCTAATAAATAAAGTATTAAAAAAATATATTAAAAAAATTAAACAGTATTAAAAATTCAAATAACCCACTTTCCATAGAATACATATAAAAGTAGAAAATTACTGTGAAACACATATACTTTAGGTATCCCTGTGTCTGAAAACGCCCGGTCTACAAACTTATAAAAAGTCAAAAATGAAAATCAAAAGTCGAAAAATGCCTCCGGCGGGAAAGGGATTACATGGGGGCCATTCCCACCCTGGAAATTTCCTTAAACAAATATTACCAATAGTATAGTCATATGGAGAAGTGACCAACTATGCGGTAGCAGTTTTAGGAATGAGGAAAATGTGGAGCTCAACGTGACAACGCTAGATATACAGTATATTGTAGTTAAATAAATTTAGACTTGACATATACATAGCAAACTGTCTAAGACTTCAGTGACAATATATAGTGCTGTTGTTTTTATGGTTAAAAACTCAATTCCAATCTTTTCTTCTTTCTTCCCCCATTTAATCAGGGGAATAACACATATTGCAGTGTCAGGACATTTTTCAGGTACAATAGTAATAAAACTCACACAGGTGCTGTAAAAAAAAAATGCAATAGCCCTGTTTAATGCACAGAATGGAAAGTCATTTGCACTTATTTAAGTAGATGAATGACAGTGCATAAAGGAACATTTTCTGCAAACACTACAGAAATTCGCTTCCATCATTTCTGCCTATGTCTGAGTAGTAAGTGAGGGATATGCTAAATTTACTAAATGATGTATCAGTGGTCTCATATTTCTTGTTTTCCCTGCAGTTTCCATGAGAGTATCTGGCAGGTAATTAGGCAGTGAGATGTCTAGTGTTCCTATGGCCGGCAGCTTTGTGTGTGAGCAGTGTACTCGCACGGAGTCTGATTTCTGTGCTCTCAGGTCAATCTCTTTCATATGTGGTTTGCTATAGATCACTTTGTTATACTGTATATGTAAGATAAATTAGCTTTAGTAAAAGTATGTTCTCAGAATAACCACTTCACTCCATATGGCAAACGCTGTAGTGGGAACAAATTCGAAATGGCCACACTGAATTTTTTTCACCATTTTGCCTCCCAAAAATTATATAAAAAGCAATCAAAGACAATCCCCAAATTGCTATAAATAAAAACTACAACTTTCTCCACAAAATAGATGCCCTTCATAGCTTCATACATGGAAATATAGAAAAGTTGAGGGTGTCAGAATATGACGACCCAAAGAATTTATTTTTTTTTTTTTGTAAACCATAGCAAAAACTAAAATCAAAATTTGGTATCATTGTACAAACCTGCAGAAAGTAGCTAACATGTTATCTTTTATGGGGGAACTGACTTGTACCGAGCCGGGTTCAAGCAGAATATTCCAAATTGTTAGGTTTCTTCCGAAACCGAACAAGTGGAGATTCATCTTGGGCAAACTTAAATGACCGCCACATTATACTCTGGGGTCTCTTCAGACCGGCGTCTGGAGCCCTCCTGGTGACGTCATATGATTATTGTCATCACTGAGGCCTGTGATTGGGCCACCTGTGGTCACAGGGTATCATAATGCTCAGTGTGCCCATGTTACTGCTGCGGTCCAATCACAGGCGCATGATGTCACCGAGGAGGGGGAGAGAGAGCATCAGACGCCATGAGGAGGCCCAAAGGAGGTAAGGAAAGATGAGTATAAATGATTTTTGATTTTCCACACCTTCCTTGGGCCTCCACCTATTAAACTCTGGGGTCTGAAGATAGTATATATAGAATAATGTCACTTTCTTTTTGACATAACTTTAGCTGTGTTTGCCTTAGAGAGCTAAAAATTGGATAGATAGGTTCCTAGGAGCCCTGACAGTGTTCTACACTATGTTTTATAGATAGGTTCCTAGGAGCCCTGACCGTGTTCTATACTATGTTTTATAGATAGGTCCTTAGGAGTCCTGACAGTGTTATACACTATGTCTTATAGATAGGTTCCTAGGAGCCCTGAGAGTGTTCTACACTATGTTTTATAGATAGGTTCCTAGGAGCCCTGACAGTGTTCTACACTATGTTTTATAGATAGGTTCCTAGGAGCTCTGGAGTGTTCTATGCTATGTTTTAAGCCATTTTAAGGTGTGGTTTGTGCCAAACTTTTTCGACCCAAAATGAATCTTAGACCCGAACCACTTGAACCGAAATGAAAAAGATCCTGAGAGGCTCATCCATCTCTATCTGTAAAAACAAAACCCATAAGAAAATATCACAGATTTAAAGGCCTTATTCACATGAAAGTGCCTCTTTTCATGGACCTAACATCCATAATAAATGGCCATATCAGTCCATTGCGGCACATTGAAGGGGATTACTCACATGACACTGAATAACCCATTAAAACCCATGAATGTATATGGGTCACTTCATGTGGCTCTATCTATTGGTTTCAAAACAGACAAAGATAGAGCATGTCAGATTTTTTGACAGCTGTAGTGACAGGGAGAGTAATTAATTGCAATAATTTTTATGACTGAATTCTGATTTATACATGTAAATTGGGTTGTTCCTGCAGCAGCTACATGGATTTCTGCAAGCTCAATTCATGAATGGTACAACTGCAGAAATAATCGGCTTGAACTGCAAATGAGTGAGAGCTTCCCTTTAGAGAAGGGAAATTACTCAGGCTAGGTTCACATCTGTGCTGGGCTCTCCAGGGTCTCCGGGTCTCCAGGCAGACCTGAACTGCGGACAGCTAAAACAGTGGTTACACATGGACAACGGCGAACGCCATTGATTATTATGGAGTCCACCGGGTGTCTGTTGGATGTCTGCCATTTTCATACTGAAACCTGTGGAAAGAAAAGTCCTCCTTGTAGAATTTTTCTCTCCGCCGATTTCCAGAGGTTTCTTCCGGCGCAGATGTGAACTTGCATAATTATTATTTTATTATTCATCATTATAAGAGCAGCATCCATTTGGCTGTACAAGGAAATGTAAAGGCTCAGCAGTGCACCTCTGTTTTTCATAGTGATAATCTGGCACATAGCCTATAGTATTGTCATTTAGTAGTGATGGGCAAACGTCTCAGGTTTTGCTTTGTTTCGGGTTCTGCTGGATTGGTTCCAAGATTTGTTTTGGCCCTAATAAATTTGTTCTGAATCAGGCTTTAATTTGGCTGTCAGGACTCCTAGGACTCTATCTAACCCATAGATCTGTAAAGCAAACACAGGCAAAGTAATGTCAAAGGGAAAATGGATAGTAGGCAGTAGAAATAAACAGCTTGCTTAACCACATACTGCACTGTCACATTTTTGTTACTCTTTTTAAAATTAAAAACACCCCAGAAATTTGCCTGTTTTGGGGTATTATGCCTGCCTGAAGAAGCTCTTACAAGTGCTCCAAAAAATATCCAATTTTGGGGATTTGCAAGTGCAACTAGTTTGGTGGGGCTTTTTTGAAAATGAAAATTGTGACCATGGCTTAAAAAACAAATCCCTTTATGGAAGTAAATACTGTACCGGGCATTGGAAGTAGCAATGGATTTCTTTCCTGGTGCAGGAAATGTCTGGTTAAGTGGTGACAGCTGTGGCAACATCAGTGACAGTGTAGTATGGAGTAGACCAGTATGGAATAGACCAGGCCACAGGAGACTGTACTGGCTGCTGCTGATTTTTCTTTTGTTACTTCTAGTGGTGGCTCTGGCAGTGGTGGTGGAACACATACTTAGTAAGGAGGATGGGGCAGTTTCTCCCTAAAAGCTGTGTCAGGCTGGGGACAGAGTGTAAATGTATTAATATGCCAATTAAGCAGAAAAAAATTTGGCTTTATAGCAAGAGTCTAAAAATTGGCAATCCAGTAGGCATCCCTTTGCTTGAGGCTACCAATATGTTTTTCACTATGTAAGCAATGAAGCATGCAACTTGCCATGTTTGCCACTGGCCCAGTAGCCTACCATTGTTGGGCTTGGCCAATTTGGTCATCATGATCATCATCTCCTCACAAATAAGGGACAGCCTTGTCCCCTGGCTGATATATGGAAGACGTCGTTCTACCATCTCTTGTTGCATGAATGTATTTCCTATAATATAAATAGCATGGATAGCAGCACTGATGCTGCAGTTTGGTAGCTAACTAATTTTGTAGCCTCCCCAAAGGGTTTCAGGAGGTGACACACTTCCCTGATAAGCCTCCAATGGCGGATTTAAAAAAAGATATTATGTGGTCTGCTATATGCATTAATCATTCACCACCCTTTGCTGTTCACACAGATGCTCCAGTAAGTGCAATGTGCAATTCCAGCAAGATGGAACCTTGTAGATCAGGGGCCTGCGAGGCTTATTTCCCTGGCACGGCAGCCCGAGTCCTCACCCAGCAGTTTCGACCAGACCAAACATGGGCGAAATGAAACTGCTATTATTATACTGTGGGGTCTCTTCCCTGGATCCGCAGCCACTCTGTTCCCTTCGGGCGCTTCTGCCTGACGTAAGAGACTGCTGACAGGGCGTCAGGGGTCACGTCCGACGTCATTACGCATAATGACGCGACGTGACCCCTGAGACCCAATCAGCGGTTGCTGACGTCAGGGAGAAGTGCCCGAAGAGAACAGAGCGGCTGCAGAGCTCAGGAAAAAGTGAGTAACATTGTTTTTTATGTTTGTCACCTCTCTTGGCCCTCCACTTATTATACTCTGGGGTCTGAAGATAATAGCTAGTGAGTGGTGACAATTGGAATATTATAAAAGTTAGAATATTATACCATGTGCAGGGGCCACTATGGAGGATAATACTGTGTGCTAGGGCCACTATGGGACATAATACCGTGTGCAGGGGCCACTATAGAGCATAATACCGTGTGCAGGGGCCACTATAGAGCATAATACCATGTGCAGGGGCCACTATGGGGAATAATACTGTGTGCAGAGGCCACTATGGAGGATAATACTGTGTGCAGGGGCCGCTATGGAGGATAATACTGTGTGCAGGGGCCGCTATGGAGGATAATAACATGTGCAGGGGCTGCTATGGAGAATAATAACGCGTGCAGGGGCCACTATGGGGCATAATACCATGTGCAGGGGCCGCTATGGGGCATAATACCGTGTGCAGGGGCCGCTATGGGACATAATACCATGTACAGGGGCCGCTATGGGGCATAATACCGTGTACAGGGGCCGCTATGTGACATAATACCGTGTGCAGGGATTGCTATGTGACATAATACCGTGTGCAGGGACCGCTATGTGACAATACTGTGTGCAGGGACCGCTATGTAACATAATACTGTGTGCAGGGGCCGCTATGTGACATAATACCATGTGCAGGGGCTGCTGTGTGACATAATACTGTGTGCAGGGACTGCTATGTGACATAATACCGTGTACAGTGGCCGCTATGTGACATAATACCGTGTGCAGGGGCTGCTATGTGACATAATACTGTGTGCAGGGGTCGTCAGACTTACAAGTATTGAACCGGCACTCCGAGTACCTCAACTTTGATTTTTTTAATCGAAATCGGCACGCCGAACAAAAAAGGTTGCCTACCCCTGTTGTAGATGATGCGGTGGAAGGGCAAGGTGTTTTGTCGCTGAAAGTCCAGCAGGGTGTTCTTAGTTACTGAAATAGCTGTAATGTGCAGACACTTGATGTGGCATTGTGGACTCCTTCCAGACTCCATTAATCTGGACTTCATGAAATAAACACACAAATACTGGGTGGATTTTATTGGCCACAGCAGCCATTTTATTAACGTAAATAACAAACAAGTCATAAATATCTAAATAACCGTAACTTCCGATAATTATCTACTCCACGCTCCTGGCAAGGCCCAAAATGAGGGAAGTCCTCAGAGCCACCAGATCTGGCTTCTTTTGCATAAACAAAACACAAAAGGGACCATGGTACGCTATGGCAGACTCTGTAGAAAAAAAAAAAAGTGTTGTATGATTTCACAGAAATGTTATTTCGTTTACACAGACAGCCTGTTCTGGCCTTCACACTGAGATTTCTCTCTATATTGGTTAATTTAATTAATTAATTATTAAATTAATTAATTAAATCTATCTAGTTCGTCCTCTTCTCCTCACTCTCCACTATCTCCTATCTGTATTTTCTGTAATAATGCAATATCTTCTCTCTAGGTATTCTCTTATATAGTACCTATGACATCATCAGTGACCTCTCCACCCACAGCCCCTCATGACTTGCTGAGAGCAGAGATGAGCAAAACTTTCAAGATTTGTTTCATTTCAGGTTTGGGTCCAAGACTGGCTTAAAACACAGTGTATGACACTGTCAGGGCTACTAGGAACCTATCTATAAAACATAGTGTATGACACTGTCAGGGCTCCTAGGAATCTATCTATCCAATGTCTAGTTTTCTAAGGCAAACACAGCTGCAGTTATATCAAAGTGAAAGTGACATGTATGTCTAGGTAAAAACAGATGATAAGCAGTGGATACAATCTGTGAGTTTAACAATGCGCTGACACTCAATTTTACACATTTTACTGCAACATTTAAATGCTCCAAATATTACGCTTTTTTGAGGTGAAGATGCTTGCCTGCAGTTTTTTGGAAGCAGTGGTTATACTGCAAAAAGCAATGATTTTATAGAAAAATTAGCCCGTTTTAAGTGCTACAGGCTTGTTATTTGGTAGACATCTTTGAGCTGTGTGCTTAGCTGAGAAGTCATGAAGAAGAAGTGGCTTTCCAAAGCAAAAAGAAGTAAAAAAAAATATCCCTTCGTGGGAGCAGATGTGAAACCAAAATGGAGCTGGCATTGAAAAAATAGATATTTTTGACATGAGGATCTTTTTCAATCTAAATTTATTTTTTTATGCTAGCACTGACATTTTTTAAAATAAAAAAGATGCAAATATCTATTTACAAAATATGTCTTTACAAAATAAAGAAGATGTCCAAGACTACAATACATAGTTAGCTTTTTTTCTAGAGAAGCACCCTCTTGTACAAGTGAATAGGGTTGAGTTGCAATACTAGATGCAGCCTGCTGGCACAGACAATAGACAAGCAGGGTTTCGAAAAATTTTGTTTTGATAAAAACTTTTATACCCCATAAAATAATCCTTGAACACCCTTTCCTAAAGCTCTGCATTGTGCAGATCCTCTATTATTCTTCCTGGAAATGTATAAATAAAATGACAGGGCAATACCATTCCCCTTATCAATACCATATCCCCTACACCCTGGGAATGTCCACTTGTCAATTTATTCATACATGTCCAGGAAGAATATCTTGATCTGTTTGATGCTAAGTCAGAACTGTTATATCATGGGGGATATAAATATTTACTCAAACAGATACACCAGAAGAGGTGACAATAAAATTATAATAGATCTTTTGTGTTGCCTTTTGATCTGTTTGGCATCTTTGTTGTTTTTATAAATCCCTTACAACTTTACGTTAAATTGTCACTTTCTTCTCAGTTGATTTCTTTTATTTACAGACTATTCTAAGACAAGCTCCACACCACATCAATTTTACAAAAAACTACAATGTTCCTTGTCAGTTGGGTTCCTTTGAGTGCCGAGATGTCTGTAGAATAAATTGAAGTCATCTTAAGTCTATTTTATATTGACATTTGTGGAACCCTTTGAAGTAAGCAGCTGGAGGACAATGTATTCTTAAGAAGCAGCATAACAGCTTATAATTGTATTTCCTTTCATGGATTTTAGAAGTTAGTTTAAAGAGTTCTTCATTCCTTATAGCCTCATGTTTCTACCAAATGGCAACGTGATTGAGTTTCTTTTTTCATAGCATATTCTATAGATAGGTGTGGATTATACCTCCTGTGGATATCCTATAACTCCAGGGTTGCACTATGACCAAAGACTGCTGTGTTGCTCTGCAACTCTTTCCCCAATGTAAATTAATGGTGTTGTATTGTGACTCCGAGGGTGCTGCGACTGCAACTTCTACTTACAAGTAAATCCAGAAGTGCTCAATCTTTTTGTAAGTCGCACACTTGTATTAGTGAAGGAGCTGCAGAGTGACACGGCAATCTTTGGTTGCATGACAGGTGTTGTCATGTTGCCTTAGCTTAAATGTCTGTATAGGTCAGGGGTAGGCAACCTTTTTTGTTCGGCGTGCCAATTTTAATAAAAAAAATCAAAGATGAGGTACTCGGAGTGCCGGTCAATAATTGTAAGTCTGACGACCCCTAAACTAAAGTTATACACCACAAACTATAACGCAGAAGTGCTGCCACCAGATGCTTTAGGACACATGCGTTTACTGCTATTTCCTGGGGCGAGCCTGTACTTTCCGATTAGAAGTAATGAAAGTCCATGTGCAGCCCCCAATTAGTGGTAAATGTATGTGTCCAGGAGCACCGTATGGCAGCACCCTCAGGGTGGTGACACACTATATATCTGGATGTAGATATAGTCTTAGGCCACTGGAACTTTTACTTCAATGTAAAACTGCGTTCACGTGGTGCATTTTTGCACAAAAAAAAAATGCCTGTGTTTTCTGTGCAAAAACGCATCCTTAATGCAGGAAACACACCGTTATATGGAATAATGTCCCATAGCGGCCCCTGCACATGGTATTATGTCCCATAGAGGCCCCTGCACAAGTTATTATATCCCATAACAGCCTCTGCACACCGTATTATGTCACATAGTAGCCCATGCACACGGTATTATGTCACATAGTGGCCCCTGCACACAGTATTATGTCCCATAGTGGCCCCTGCACGAGCCGTTTATGTCACATAGTGACCCCTGCACACCGTATTATGTCACATAGTGGCCCCTGCACACAGTATTATGTTCCATAGTGGCCCCTACACATGGTATTATGTTCCATAGTGACCCCTGCACATGGTATTAGGTCCCATACCAGCCCCTGCACATGGTATTAGGTCCCATAGCGGCCCCCGCATATGGTATTATGTCACATAGTGTTCCCTGCACATGTTATTATGTCACATAGCAGTCCCTGCAGGGTAAGATTCACCGGTTCCCTGGTGGGCCCCGAGCCCTGACTATTAGTCCTCATGTCATGGGGGCCCGATCGGGATCCTGACCATCCCGATCGGACCCCTGACCAGTGGCGTAACGATCGCGGTATGGGACCCGGGCTCGGCGGGTATGGGACCCGCGGCCAGCTGGAGATGGCCGGGGCCCCGGACCACTATGATAGTGGTCGGGGAAAGCCTGGTTCCCTGACCGCTATACATACTGTTATTGGAAAGGGGCCCTGGCATATTGCAGGCCCCTTTCCAATAGATGGCAGCCCAGGGGAGGTGACTGAAAATAATAAACACATAT